>JARWLC010000013.1:107556279-108171279 GCA_033318265.1 Phyllotis vaccarum
TGCAATATGGACATCAGTATTAATTTTCCCACCAATGAGAATAGGGTACATATTTAAATTCATTTCCCCAGTGTTTTGAGAATGCCTAGTACCCTCTATCTCTTTGGTTACTTTTGAAGTATTTTTTGTTGTTGTTGATAATGTAAATGGTAATATTTTCTTAGTTTTCTTCTTGTTAGTGTGTAAATTTTACTTATTTTTATGTTTATTTTATTCATATGTTTATTTTATTCCATATAACCATAAATTCTAGTAGTTTCTTTTTGTGAGGAATTTAATTAAGTTCTCTACATAAATATCATAGAATTTACAAACAGATAGTTATATTTACTCCCCCCTTTTTAAAATTATTGGATCTTCAGAAATGCTAGACAAGTGTTCCGTCTATCTGTGGCACACACCCAGCCCTTTCCTTTCAGTTGTTAAGGTTTTCAGTTTTTCTTGTCACTTGATATGGCTAGGACTTGCAGCCATGGCAAGAATGGATTTTCCTCTTGTGCCCCACATCTTAGGGGCAGGGCTGTCAATTTGTCCTCATTACCTGTGATGTTCTTGATGGGTTTTCACATATGGTCTTTGCCTTGTGAATCTCCCTTTATACTTATTTTGGTGAGACATTTTATTCCTTAAAGGATATTAACTTTTTCAAGTTCCATTTCTGTACCTATTGAGATACCTGCGTGGTTACTGTCTTCCATTTTTATTAATGAAATATGTCATATTGATTTATTTTCTTCTGTTAAAATATCCTTGCATCTCATGAATAAACCCCAGTCAGCTGAGTTACTTGAAATTTTCAATATGCTGGTGAATTTAGTTTGCAAGAACTTTATTGAGAGTTTTTATTTGTTTGTTTGTTTTTTAAAACATCCTTTGGTTCAACAGGAGTATTGCTCTGCAGCTTTCTTGTGTGGTTTCTGGCTTTGAAACCACTTGCTGATGGCCTTGTAAAATGGCCTTTGAGAATGTACTCTCCTCTATTTTTTAAAAAAGTTAAATAAAAATTGGGATTAATTTTTTGACTATTTTGCAACTCTCACCTGTGAAGTTGTCTGCTCCTGAACTCTTCATTTTTGGAAGCATTTTGGTTAATGACTCATTTTGTTTGTTACTGGTCTATTAAAGGTTCCTGTTTCCTTTTCATTTAGTCTTCATTGACTGTATATCCACCAGCTCATCTGTATCTTCAAGGTTACTCAATGTGTCAATGTGAAGTTGTTCATAATAGTCCTTTTATAGTCTTTTTAATTTTGTCATGCAATATTAAAGTCTTCAATATTTTCTAACTTTTGATGTTTTTTTTCCTTTTAGTTTTGCAAGAGTTTGTCATTTTCTCCTTAATGGAAAAACCCATCAGATTTTTCCTATAATTTTTCTATTCCCTATTCTGCATACAGTGAATTCAACTTCCTTTATTTTGGCACTGCTCTTTGGTATTCCCTTCCTCTAATTAATTTGGATTTGCTTTATTCTTATTTTATTTTTTTGGTTTTGCAAGTTGTGGTGTTAGCTTGTTTGGTTGAGGTATTTTATTGACGTGGCTGTGTATCAGTTTAAGCTTCTCTCTCAGTGTTCCTCTTGATGTATCAAATGAGTTTTGCCTGGAGTATATGTATGTTTGTATATTCATTATCTCAGCACTCACCAATTAGCTGCACTGGCTGGCAGGTGAGCTCTAGGGATGTACCTGTCTCCATTCCCTGGATACAAGGGTTTCTAGCGCACACAACCACAACTGCCTTTTATGTGTGTTCTGGGTATATGAATTTGAGTCCTCATTCTTGTGAAGCAAGGACTTTGCCAGTTAGGCCATCTCTCTGACCTCTCAAGATAGTTCCTAGCACTAAGGAGGTAGAGGTGAATGGATCTCTGAGTTTAAAAGAAAAAGAATGGGCTGTTTCTCTATTTTGTAAAAGTCCTCTCTCTTTCTGCTGTTGATGTTTAGTTTCTGTTGTCCTCTAAGAAGGGCCTCTTATGATTTCAGTCTTCTTAGGTTTCTTAAGTCTTGTTTTTTGTTAAGTTCATTTTGATAACCTTGTATGCAATCTGTACAGGAGAATTTTCTGTGGATTCTTGAGAAGGATGCACATCCTAATGGCATTGGATGTAGAAAATTCAGCATGTGTCTGTTGAGCTCATTTCATTTATGCTTTGGATTAAGTTAACTATTTCCTCATTAAGTTTCTCCATGGATGTTCTATCATTCATTGAAAGAGATGTATTGAAATCTAGTAGTATTACTTTATTGTTGTCTGGGTTCCATTTCAGTGTTCTGGTGCTGGGTACATAGATATTTCTAAGTGCTGTGTTTTTCTGTTGAATTTCCCCTTTTATCATTATATATTGACTTCTGTCTCTACTTGCAACTTCTGGCTCCCTCCCTTTCTCTCTCTCTCTCTCTCTCTCTCTCTCTCTCTCTCTCTCTCTCTCTCTCTCTCTCTCTCTCTGTGTGTGTGTGTGTGTGTGCTCACACTCATCCATATGGGCATGTGTAGGCATGTGGGAGCCTTAGGTAAATCTCATTTCTGTTTCTGAGCATTAAAACTTTAGACAGGCTACCACAATTCACCTGATATTTATGTGGGTTCTGGGGATCTGAACACTTGTCCTCACAGTTGTATGACAAGTACTTTAATCACCGAGTCCTAAGGTCTGACTTAAAGTCTATTTTTGTTTCAATAAGTATAGCTATCAACGGGCCTTGAAATTTGAATTAAATACTTTTTTGCTTCCTTTTGAGATCATGCATATGTTTTTGTTTTTGTTTGCTCGTTAAGACATGATCATGCTGTGTAGCCCACACTGACCCTGAATTCTGAACGATCCTTTCATCCTCCTGAGTGCTAAGGTACTGGCATGGGACATATGTGCTCTTGAATTTGAAGAGAGTATTGTACACAGCACATTACTTCATGTTCGGTTTAGTTCTTTTTATTCTCTATGTATATTGTATTTTTAATCCATTAATATACTCCTAAACCTTTGTTTGGGGAAAATTAACCATTTATACTTAATTATAGGTAAATAAGGATGCACTATTGACATTTTGATAATTTGCGTGTGTGTGTGTGTGTGTGTGTGTGTGTGTGTGTGTGTGTGTGTGTGTGTTGTTGCTGTTGTTGAGAAGTGAACCCAGGACAATTATGTAGCAATGTTGTACCACTAGAGCTAAATCTCCAGCTTTTGCATATGTTCCTTTCTTACCAACTTTTGGGGTTTTAGTTTTTGATATTTTATAACTTAGCAGTTGAAGCAAAGATAGAAACCCCCTCCTAAGCTCTCTTCCTTCCATAATCTTATAAAGTGACCAAAGCCTGTCACATTATAAAGTTAATTTCAGGGTCTTCCTGTATCCAGGGTGTAGCCTGGAGTTTAATTTTCATCACCTGTGGTTTCTCTATCATGTTTTATTTTCTAATACAACTTTGTGGTGGGATTCAGGTGTCAGCTGATAAGGTCCGAAGATGCTTATCCAGGGTCTCAGGCTCCTGGAGGGGGTGTGGCCAACCCCATTGATAAGGGGCTGCTGGGACACAGGGAGCTCTCTTCCTGGTTCCTGGCTGTTGGAGAGACCAGTTTGGAATCCATCGTCCGTGCATCACTCGTGCATCGCTCGTCCATCGCTCGTCTACTCCAGTTCCTGTTCAGGTGCCACTATAAGCTATTACCTGTATTGTGAGTGTTGATTTATATTCTAATAAATATTAATCTTGGACTGGTGCCTTGTAAGTAAAACTCCACCTACACAACTTCATTTCAGTTCTATCAGCAGGGAAATATAATCCTACAGGACTGGAGAAATGGCTCAGCCCTGTAGTGAAGGTCAGTAGATTCAGAGAGTACACACAGATGAGGTTTTTCTGATCCATGTTCACTCTTAAATTCTGACTTAGGGATTTCCATTCCTTTAATATCGCAAGGAACTGTATTGTTCTCAAGTATGACAAAAATATCTCTTGATGTTTGGTTCCATAAGATGGGTATTTAAGTTATACCTGGGATATTTTCTTTATTGTTGTAATTTTCTTTATTCTTGATACTTTCACACAATGAAATTCTATAAATACCATCATGTCTACCTCTTTATTTCATTCTAGCTCTCCCCCACCTTCCTCCAATATCTACCTCCTAACTTTATGTTTTCTTTTTTGTTTGGTAAGTCCAATTAGTGCTGCCCATATATGTGCATGGGTGTAGGTATAGCCACTTGAGCAAGAGAAACCTATCAGTAGGAATACTCTATAAACATGATTCTTCCTCCTCTAGCAGCTAAAAACTGCCAATAGCTCCCTGGGAAGGGATGGGTCCTAAAAAGTACCTCCTCCAGCAAACCATACTTTTGGCTGGCTTGATATTATGCAAGTCTTGTGCAGGTAACCACAGCTATGCTGAGTTCACTGGCTACATTATGTCTAGATAATAATATTTTAGGGCACTCCTCACTATACATTAGTTCTTACATTCTTCTAGTTTCCCTTTTCATGATGTGTACCTGGGAAATTTTCTCATTGCAACATTCTCCAAAGTGACTGAGGTAAGTCTGAAAAGTACATTTTTTTTATCCTTTTACCAAATGATTTTAGAATAGAAGTAATTTAACCAAGCACTGAATAATCCCTGTCCTCACCTAAAATTGGTTAAATTTTCATGGTTTATGTTGTTATTTCTTTTTTCTACATAAGCTAGTGTATAAACTTTATTACCCAACCAACATTATGTCTAGGAAAAAGCTTCTTAAGTGCAGAGGCAGTTTAATTGAAGGCAATGCTGAGGTGTGGATCTGGGCAGGAAAGTCCCAGAGAAGGTCTTTCAGCTAGGTGATGAACGATTGGCAGGATGTACTACAGTTGAGGGAGTGTGGCCACATATAAGCATAGACATGTACATAGTGAACTGAGGTAATGTTTATCTAGTTTAATACTCAGGTTAAAGCTGGGTTTACTATCTGTCTTTCTCTCCAAATGATAGAAAGAAATGTAAGCAGATTCAGGAAAAAATGTTCATCCCTAAAAAAATCACTGGCTAAAAGTAAGATGTATTTACTTAGCTGGATTCTACAGATTGGCAGATTTTGTGAAATAGTGACCAAATCTTCTTTAACATTTCCCCATTAACAAGATAGAGTAACACACTAAGCTGGTGGGAGGGTTTGGTGATAGCTTCCAAGTGTGAACTGGATGTATTACCAAGTGACTATTACTATAGCGCAGATGTCCCAGGAAGAAAAATCACCCCCAGCCTATCCAGCCCCTATCTTATTACACAATAGATGTTCGCTCTTACATACCCTAAAATGTGTTTTAGGTACAGAGAAGTGAAAGGGTGATTTCTGTGGTGCTGGGGGTGGGACCCAGGGCCAAGCACATGCCAGGCAAGTACTCTAGTCTAGTTTATGATCTACATTAAGGAAGGGTTGTATTTAAATGAAGAAACCACAGCTCAGAGGCCTTTAATCACTCATCAATGGGTGAACGGGAATGGCGCCAAAGCTCCATGTAAATTACTTCACTGTTTTGCACAAAGACCTTGGAAACCTATTTGTACCCTTCTGGAAAACGTAAGTGACTAGAGAAAGCTGCTGATGGGAGTCTTTTAGATGCTGGCAGATGGTTTGTGATCCTAGTCATTGACTTCTGAGTGATTTTATAGCTGCTTAAACTTCTAGTATATGTAAATACCTTCACTCTCCTGAAAATGTTCCTACTTCCACTGATACGGAATGCTAATAAAAAGCATTTTTATCTTATGTACTTTGCAAAAATCTTTTAAATTTTGTTTCTATTCCTTGTGAGCTTGAGGATGACCTCAAAGAGAGCTAGAGTTATTACAGTAATAGGGAGACTATGTCAGATAAATGGATAGCAACTGTTTGTGTACTGATATCAAGAGAGATGGAGACAGACACAGAGGCAGAGAGAGCTAGAATAGAGAGAGCTGTTGCAATGAGCTCCAATTGGTAAAACTGGTGTTCTGAGTTTAGCTTTGTAGAGGAAAGTCATGAGCATGGGCCTGGAGTGGGGGAGGAGGATAGAGACAAATAAGAAAGAAAAACAGAGAGGCATGAATCGAGGGAGCACGTTTGGTTTGTGTAAGCCTACTGCTCCTGATATCCACGAACTAGATTGAAAACCCCCTGATACTTGGTCATTAAAGCCATTCTAATCCTCTTTGTCAGTTAACACTGTTTTCAACTCTTGGAGAAACTTGACCAAAAGGAAGATAAAGAAGTATTTAAATTTCTCTCTAAGGTGTCTTTAGTGGTCTTCTAGAGATCTGCCCCCTGGGAAATATATTTGAACAGCTTTGTCATGAGTTTTCAAAAATTAAAGGCTAAACAAACTTCAAGCATTCCAAACAGGAAATTAGGTCTTTTGTTTTCTTATATTGTTTTGTTTGGATTTGTGACAGAGTCTCTTGTAACCTGGGATAGCCATGAGCTTCCTATGTAGCTGAAGATGACCTTGCACTGTGTCTTTTCATCGATCAGCTGAGTTCTGAGATAATAGACAGTCATGTACCAACCGCCCCAATTGAAAGGGAATTTAAATAAATCTTACAGTTTTGCTGCAGTGATTCCAGCCTTCCTCCCTAAGGGATGAGAGGTTTTCTTCCTTTACTTTTATTTCTTTTGTTTGCATGCGCATGCCCATGTGTATATGTGAATGTTTGCCTGTGTGCTTGCCATGGCACAGGATGGAGAGATGAGGAGTCAATCTCTCCATCCCACTTTCAAGGCAGAGTCTCTTTTCCCTCTTCGGCTGCACTGTGTACTCCAGGCTAGCTGCCCAGTGATCTTCAAGCTGATTCTCCTGCCTCTGTCTCCCATATTCCAATAAGCATGTTGTGATTGTGGATGCTTGCTACCCCACTCCATCTTTCTATGTGGGCACTGAGGATCAAAACATAGATCTGCAGGCATGTGACACTTGTGCAGCAGGCATTTTCATCAGCTAAAGCCACCACCATGGCCTAGGACAGGACAAATTAGGCGACTTAGGTTTTTTTCTAAACTAGAAAAAAAAAAATCTTTCTTCCTGTATGTTCTAGACTAGAACCCATATTTGGGAGAATTTTGAATACAGTTTCCTGTAAAACTGTTGCTTAAGGCCATTCACTGTACAAACTCTCACCTTTTATACCTTTGTCAAGTGAAGGAACTGAATTCAACTGTTGAATTTCAAATTCGTGCGTTATCATATAATTTTAATGTGTCTGAAGATGGATCATTGAGGTGAAGGAAGAGGATTTAAAGTTCATCATAATCTTCTACTCCCCACCCAGTGTATTTTACATAAAATGACAGAGATTTTCTTAATAGCTTTAATGGCGTGCTATTATAATATAGCTGCAACATTAAACCAGAAATATTATCAGTGCTAAGTACTCTCCAATTTAGAATA
Organism: Phyllotis vaccarum; assembly: GCA_033318265.1. NCBI lineage: Eukaryota > Metazoa > Chordata > Mammalia > Rodentia > Cricetidae > Phyllotis > Phyllotis vaccarum. The sequence goes on from JARWLC010000013.1 coordinate 107,563,680, forward strand.
CATGAATAAATTCTTTAAAACACTTAAGAGCATCCATTTTCTTCAGCTAAATGATCTGAAAGTTCAAAAGGTAAAAGGAACATTTCTTCTTTTATGAAAAGTTGAAATTTATCATTATTTGTGTGTGTGTGTGTGTGTGTGTGTGCGCGTGCACAGCACTGGAGATTGAAACCAGAACAGCTCTGTCACTGTTATACATAATCTTCTTCAGGCTTTCCTTTTTATTTTGAGACAGAGTATTACTAATTCATGCAGGCTGGCTCTGAATTCACTCTGTAGGCCAGTGAGACCTTGAACTCATAGGTCTTCCTTTCTCAACCTCCTGAATAGCTGGGAACACAGGCCTGAGCCAAAAGCTATGACTTGGAGTAGAGGCATCTTCTCGCCTCTCTTCTTCCTTTCCATCTCCTCTTTCCTTCCTCTCTTCCTTCTCTTTGATGTGTTTTTTGGAGACAAAGTTTCACGTATAATAGCATTTGTTTTTATTGTTTCTTGATGATAGTTATGCTGATTGGGGTGAGATGAACTCTTAAATTATTTTTTGAAGACAGAGGCTCATGTATCCCAGGTTGAATTAAAAGTTGCTTAAAGCCAAGAGTGACCTCCAATCCTGATCCTCCTCCCTTTGTATCCCAAGGGCTGGGCTTACGGGTATGCACTATCATGTCTGGCTTCAGAGTGCAGTCTTGATTATCACGTGTCATCTCCTTGCTGGCACATTTAAAATCTTCTGGGGCAATTTCATGGCAACTATGATTATTTTTTGAAGACAGAGGCTCATGTATCCCAGGTTGAATTAAAAGTTGCTTAAAGCCAAGAGTGACCTCCAATCCTGATCCTCCTCCCTTTGTATCCCAAGGGCTGGGCTTACGGGTATGCACTATCATGTCTGGCTTCAGAGTGCAGTCTTGATTATCACGTGTCATCTCCTTGCTGGCACATTTAAAATCTTCTGGGGCAATTTCATGGCAACTATGAATAGTGTGTCCCCTTTCACATGGGGGTTAAAACAGTGTCTAGAGATTTACAGATCCATTGAGGTACTGGTATCTCTGGTCCTCTCACATTCTACTACTACTCCACTGGTAAGAACTTATCATAAGTTCACATGATATGCAAGAGGAACTGACAGAAAGTTTAATATAATAAGATGCTGGTTAATATATTTGGGAATCAGCTAAGTACCTTTGTTCCAGCTAGATTTGTACCAGCTATTAAGTTACTATCTGAGGCTGAAACCTACTCTTCTCTTTCCTGCTTTGTACCAGCAATAGCAGGACTGTGAATTTCTGCCTTGTCAGCTGTCCATTTTAGGTTCTCCCACTGAGGAGCATGAGAGAGGAGACTGAACAACTGAAGGACTTGTTCCTTCCTGTTTGCTGACTGTGGGTTTCCTGTCTGCTCAGGCTTCCTGTGATCATCATTTCAGCCTTGCTTCTTCACTCTGGAAACAGCAAATCTTCCCTACAGTACCAGCTGATCCACTTTGTAATTTTTCAGTCCTCTTGGAAGAACTCGTCCCATTCCACTTCACTCCCAAACACCTACTGAGGCCTGTGTCCCTCCTTGGACCTCTCTATCCTACACAGGATCTTCCCTCCAGGCGGAGGACAATCAGCTTACATAAGATACTAACTAGGTTACATGGTGTATGCTGGTATTTTTTATATACCAGTTTTAGCACACACATATCCTTTTTAAATGCCCTCCTGATTATGTGGCATTTTCCAGAAGAGACTGATTTCTGTAACCACCACCTGCCATCACAACCAAGAGGAAGTTCCTTGTGTTCTTTTATTTTCAGTTTCGCTCTTCACACCACCTCTTTCTTAACAGCTACTTAGGTGTTCTCCATCTCTCTAGTTTTTGATTTAAAGAATCTTGTATAACTACAAACATACAGCATGCAGTGTATAACCTCTTTGGAACTGACTATTTACTGAGAACAGTATCCTTAAGAGTCATCCACATTTTTGGATATGTCGCGTTGGTTTCTTTTGTTGTTAGGCAGTATTTTGTGCTATAAATAAATGTAGAAGAATATATTTAATCATTCACAAGATGAAGAATATTTAGTTTGCTTTTAATTTTATGGCATTAAAATGACTGTAAACATTTGAGTAAGATTTATTTTGTTTTGGGACAAAATCTCTCTGTGTACTTCAGCCTAGCTTTGATCTTGTGGGGTTTTTTTTCCTAACTTCAAATTCCTGGCTTCCAGGATCATAGGCATCTAGTTTGTGGGCATGTTTTTTGGATCTCTGCTATCAGTGTGAATCCCATTTCCTTCCATCATCAGCATTTGATTCATTTTTGTGTTATCTATTTAGATAGATGCACAGTAGCAATTGACTTTGGTTTTAATTTGGATCTCTCCCTTGACTGGTAATGCTGAACATCTTTTGTAAATTTGTCATGTGTATCATCACTGACGGTGTGTTTGTTCAAGTCTTTTGCCTATTTAAAAATTGAGTGGTCAATTATCGAGTTTAAAAGATAATTTTAAACTAGATAAGTTTAAAACACCTGTGGCTTGTAAATATGTTCTATCTGTGAGCTGTTTTTAATACTTTTCATATAATCAAAAATGACATGAACATTTCATTCATACTGATTTTCCCTATTTGCATCATGTTTAGTGGAGGATCTATGTGCCCTTCACTAGGGCTCAGTTCATGCTTTTTGTGTGTGTGTGTGTGTGTGTGTGTGTGTGTGTTTTCTTCTAAAAGGTCTATAACCACATTTTAATCAACAAGTCAATTTGAGTTAATTTTTTTTTACATAAAAGGGGGGAGATTTGGGCTTAGGTTCAACAGTATTGTCTTGTCCATAGGTCTCTAATTTGGCAGCACAATTGCTGTCAACAACAATAATTTCATGCTTCTAGGGGGTCTCATAATGACCTCAGGCCCACTGATTTTTTTGGAAGTTGAAAGAGTCAGTAGTAAGTTGACTTCTTGTTAATGTTTATTACAGCAGAGGACGCAGAGCAAGGTTATACACAGCCTTCTTCCCCTTATGAAATAGCATAGAATATTCAGAAGGACAACTCTGACTTGGAAAGATGGGAATTTACAGCACCCAGGCAGATGGAACCTGTTGCTTATCTGAATCTTGGCAGAACAACCTGTGATTCTATCAGTACTCAAGAGAATGGTACTCCATTTTGTTTTCATACCACAAAGATCAAAAAGACATAGTTTTGGGCATGCATTCTCCATGCTAGTGACAAGCTGTTCTAACCTTAGAAGGACTTTTTGTGTCTTTTATCAAATCTCTCTGGGTCATAGTCTTTTTCTCACATTCTACCACATTCCTTTTGCACTTTGTATTAGAAACCATAACATCAAGTAAGGGATGAAAGTCCCTAAGTTCAGTAGGCATCCCCTATCTGTATCTAGGCAACAACTCCAGACACTCACAGCTTTTGTCACTTTGCATTAATTTTCAGCTTTTAGAATTTACAATTTAAGGGGTTGAAGAGATATATAAGTGGTTAAGAACACTGTCTATTATTGTGGAAGACCTGGGTTCAATTCTGAGCACTCATATGTTGGCCCACAACTGTCTGCAACTCAAGTTCCAAGGGATCTAACACCCTCATACAGACAAGCATGCAGGCAAAACACCAGTACACATAAAATAAAAATAAATATTTTTAAAAAGAATTTACATTGTGAAATATAAATATATTTTACAAAATTTTCAAAATACACTAGAAAATAAACTATATTCTGAAATATAAATTTACATATCCTTATATTTATATATTGAATTGTACCTCAAGTTAAACATCTTCTAGCTTCTTTCATTGAGCATAATGATTTGCCCACTTAACACCAGTAGATAGCCCATTATTCTTTTGCTTGAGTATATTTCACCATGTGAATGTATAGTTGAGTATCCCCTGTTCCAAATACTAAGGATGAGAAGTGTCTTATATTTCAAGTTTGGGATTTTGGAATATTGGCATATGCATAATGAGATATTGAAGATAGCACCTGGGCCTCATTACAAAATTCATGTATGTGTTTACACACATAAGCTTGAAGGTAACTTTTTATGCTACTGTATCTACATTTTAACTTCTACCCATCACATGAGGATGCATGTGGGCTTTTCCATCTATAATATCATTCAATATTAAAAAGTTTGAAATTTAGTACATTTCAAAATTAGATTATCGGGTGTTGGGCATGTAGCATTATTTGTTTGTTTATTTATCTTATGGTGAGCATTTCAATTGCTTTTAGTTTTTAGCTAAAATAATGCTAAATAAAATAGACATTGACGATACAAATAATTTCCTTCTTCTTCTTTCCCCTCCTCTATTTCTCTCCTTCCTCTCGTTTCTTTCTTTGTTTCTTCTTCTTCCTCCTTCTCTTCCTCCTCCTCCTCCTCCTCCTCCTCCTCCTCCTCCTCCTCCTCCTCCTCCTCCTCCTTCTTCTTCTTCTCTCTCTCTCTCTCTCTCTCTCTCTCTCTCTCTCTCTCTCTCTCTCTCTCTCTCTCTACTGCTGGAGTTTAATGGAAGATTTTTTAGTACTAGGCAAGTGCTCCACCACTGAGCTACATACTAGCACATACATTTTTTCATTTGGATAAATAATGAACAATGGATGAATCACTTTATAGGTATATGTTTACATTTGAAGAAATTAAATTTAAAATACTGTTTTAAACTATTTCTTTCTAGCTGTACAAAACTCATTAGCATTTGTCCACTGTTCTTTAAAACTTACGCCATTTCAGTTTGTATATAGTTACAATTCACCGTGGTCTTAATTTATACTTCCACTTAATGACTAATGATGTCAATTATCTTTTTACGTGCTTCTGTGACATCTGTATACCTTTGTTAAAGCATCTGTTAAAATCTTTCATCATTTTTTCTATTGATGAATATACCTTCTGTTTATTAATTTTAGAGTATGCTAAAGATTATTAATATAACTCTTATCTGATACATGTTTTGCAGAACTTTTCTGTTATGTGATGAATCGTCCTTTTAATATTTTGTTTTTTTATTTAAAATGCATTCAATTTACATTAAAAATTCTTTGACAATTTTATAGCATCAAAAGTGTTCATCAAAGCTGAGTGGTAGTGGCACCTGCCTTTAATTCCAGCACAGGGGAGGCAAAGGTAGGTGGAGCTCTGTGGGTTGGAGGGCAGCCTGGTCTACAAAGTAATTTCCTGGACACCTAAGGCTGTTAAACACAGAAACCCTGTCTGAAAAAAAGAGTTTTCATCAATTTGTCTGTAATAGATTCAGGGGAAGTATAATGTGTGGAAAATTATTGCCTTACCCATAATCATAGAAGTTTTTCTTTTTAATGTTCTCTAATGACTTTTACAGTTACAGATTTTACTTTTAGACCTATGATGTATTTTGAGTTAATTTATTATGTGCTACAAATGTGAATCCAAATCTTTGCCTATGCATATCTAATAGTTGAAGGACTGTTTATTTAAAAAGTTATTCTTTTTCAAGTGAATTGTCCTTGTACGTTAGCAAAAAATAACAATTGTCTATGTTTTTCCATGTATATTTATACTTTACTTTGTTTCATTAATATACCTTTGTTTTGATATAAATCCTATACTATCTTGATTATAATATAATTTTTAAATAAGCACGAAATTGGATGATATTAACTCCTATTTTTTAATGATCCTTGTATTGCATATTCTAGGCAATTTCTATTTTTATTTTAGAATCAACCTGTCAAATTCTACAAATTTTCTACTGGGAATTTGAAAGAGGTTTTATTGAACTGTTGAATCATCTTTGTAAAGAATTGCCATTTGAACCATACTAGATGTTCTGCCTATGAATAAGGCATGGATCTCTTCATATAGATTTTTTCAGGGTCTCTTAGCAATGACTTGCCATCCAACATGTAAGTTTTATACATCTTTTTTCTGATTTATCAAAGTACATTGTATTTAGTTAAAGAAATGTGCTAGTAGAACTTATTTGTACAATTAAATTTCCATGTACTTTATATATTCCAAATATAAGGCTTTTATTGAGCATGTGCTTTGCAGTTCATGTCAACTTGACACAAATCTAGGCATGTCTGGGAAGAAGAAATATTAATTGAGAAAACGACCACACCAACATGGTGTACGGCCAAGCTTGTGGTGCAGTTTTATAACTGATAGTTGATTTGGGGAGGGCTCAGCTTACTAGGTGAGGGCCCACCCCTGGGTGGGTGGTCCCAGATGTTATAATAAAGTATGTTGAGCAAACCATAGAAAGCAAGCCAGCCTGCAATGTTGTGAGGTATTTGACAATACAGTGACACCCCATGACTGTGTTCATAAAGTTAATCTTGATTCGGGGGCAAAGCCAGTAACTAACTGGAATTACCCATAGAGAAGCCAGGAATACAGAAAGAGAAGATGCATGTGAAGGAATAGGGAGGGACTTGGAGATGTTGTGGTCTCTACGATCTGGGATTTGTGGAGAGAAGGTTAGCTGGTCGCTCCTCAGCTTCTCCTTTGGTCTGTCAGGTTTGCACCGCAATATCTGACTCCAGAGTCTATTGGTAATAGAACAACTTAGATAAACACAATTCGGTAGTGTTCCTCCATGGCTTCTGCTTTTGTTCGTGCATACCCTTGGGTTCCTGCTTTGAGTTAATGTCCTGACTTTCCTCAGTGATGGTGTATGAACTGAGAACTATAAGTTGGAATAAATCCTTCCCTCCACAATTTTTTTTTTTTTTGGTCATGGTGTTTTATCACAGCAGTAGAAACCCCAACTAAGACAGCAATTATGTTTTCCTAGTTCGTGAATATCTTTTCTTTGTATTGGCCCTCCAAAGAACCAAATCTTAATGTGTCAGCTGAAGTTGTAAATAGTAGTATAAAATTTCAGTTTCCACTACTTTTTTTAGTACACAGGGACATAAAAAGCAAAGCTATTGTGTACTACCATCAGTTTTACCTAATATACTTACTATAAGACCTTTTAAACAGCCAGTTTCCTGCATTTGAGCAGTTACCTCAAGCTGAAGAGAACTAAACATCTTTCTAATTGGAGTGCTTTTGCATTTTTCATGATCAATGACTCTGGTAGCTTATGTATTTTGAAGACTATATCTTCTGACTCCTCTGATTTATGCTAATAAATTGCTAGCATTCCCTATTCTTTATAGTATTATCTTCAGAGTCTGTAGTATTGCCTTTCCTCTTATTTCTTTCTGATGTTTTTGGTTGTATTTTTTTTTTATTGCAAAAAATATGATCTCCATCAATGTATCCCCCTACTTCTCCTTCCCTCTCCCTCCCAATCCCTCCCAGCCAGTTCTCAGCCTCACCCCTCCTCATCCACCCATCCCCTCCTCCAAAAGGGTGAGAAGTCCCAAGGAGGGCCAGCCCAGCACATCCACTCCAGGCAAGTCTGATTCAATGCTGGGCTGGGTGTTTTTGTTTTTGTGAGACAGGCTCTCACTCTGTAGCTGGAGCTTGGAACTTGCTATGCAGCCAGGCTGCCCTTAAACTTGTAGCAATTCTCCAGCCTTCCCCATCCAAGTTCTGGGGATTACAGGTGTGAGCCACCATACTGACAGCCCTTATTCTTGATTTTGGTAATCCTTATCTTCTCTCTGTTCTAATACATGTAGCCATAACTTTAACACTCTTTCTGACTATCTGAAAGGACCAGATTTTGGCTTTATTTGATTTCTCTATTGATTTTCTGTTCCTTTTTAGCTTAATTTTACCTACCTTTCCAATTTGTAAAGTGAAGTCGGACGTCTCCAATCTGAGTTCTTCCCTCTTCTTCTGTATGTGTTTGATGTGCTGAATTTCTACCACATACTGCCTTTAGGGCTTGTCCATTTTGATATATTTGCTGTTTCATTTTTACTAACCTAAATTAGCAATGTAAAGGGATTTAATTTCTACACATGCACATACTGTGCCTGATTGTATGTGTGCCTCTATTGCTCTTCTGTATCCCTCCTCCTTCCTCATCATTAGTAATCTCTTTTTGTGCACTTCTTATATTCTCCATAATATTCCATGGATAAGAGATAAATTAATGTACTTGTCTTTGTGAGTCTGGATCATTTCCCTTAATATTGGATATTGGAGGCTTACACAACCACAAAGTTTCTTTACCACAGTTCTGGAAGCACACAATCTGAAGTCAAGGGATAGGCAAAACCACTTCTTTCCTGGCACTCGGGGAAAATGTGTTCCTTGTGTTTTGCCACCTTTGCTATCTATCAGCATTTTTTGGCACATGGTGGCAACCTTTCTCTGATTCATATTCACACTGCCTTCTGCTTTGTGTGTCTGTATCTATAATCCCTTTCTATGTCTCCTGTAAGGATGCATGTGATTGCATTTAGGACCCTTTTTGCTAAGTTCTACTCCTCAACATCCATAAATTAATACACCTTTTGCCATGTAAACTAATATGCAAATGTTCTTGAGATTTGAGTATGGACATATTTTTATAAAGAATCCTCTGCACATGCTTTTTTCCCATTTTCTTAATTTAGTTAATCTATGTATTTATATTTAATGTGAATTTATTGAACAAAGAATATACTCGACCTTACATACACAAACACACACACAGGCACACACACACAAACAGATCCTTTTCTGATCTCTGGCAGTTTTCTCATATGAATGCACTGAGGGTTTTCCTTGGAAGACTCAAGTGACCCTTGCAACTCTAAGGTGTTCTCTTCTTTTGTCGTACTCTTGTTTATGCTATTTTGCACTGCACAGTCTAGACGCGTTTAGCTTCCTGGACCCTCAGTGTTGTCTTCTCAAGTCATGGAGCCCTATAGGTACCAATACTTCTTTCCTGTGCCACAGTCAAGAAGTTCCTAATGATCTTCAACAGCCCTAGAGCATGCCATAGCAATTTTTCTTCATTCAAGGACTACTATTGTCTGTTTGCTAGTACCTTGAAAATTTTTCATGTAATTTGCTCAACATTTAATTATTTTAAATAGAATTATAATTCTAAGCTTATTTTTCTATATGGACTAAAATTACGGGTGCTAAGTATGAGTTTTAAAATATAAATGTATTAAAATGATATAAAATGTAAAATCAAGTTTTTCATTTTTCTTGGATGTATCTCACATATTCAAATCTAGCCACAGTTCTTAAATACAGTGTTAGATAGCACAGCATTATCTGTACTGGTAAAAATTTGCCCTTTATTGTCTTTATTGCTTATGCATACTAGGAATTATTGACATAAAATTTTCTTTAATGAAATAAGTAGTGTAGTTTATTTTTATTAGCTCCTGGTTGCTACATTTATTCAAATAGTTTAATTATCAAGGTGATAGGCCAGAGAATCTCATGACATGAATGAATACTGTTGTCACTAACTGAATACTAGCTGAACAAAGCAAATGACTGGATTGGTATTTTTAAACCTCAGGGTGTTTACAGGTAAAATTGGGAGTGTAATATATAATAGCTACTTTGCAGAGAGATTGTTTTGTTTGAATATTTGATAGAAAATGGGTATTTTTTTCTTTTTAAGATTTATTTTATTTAATTAACATGTTTCATTTATTTTACATACAGAGCACAGTTTCCCGTCCCCCCTCTCCACTCCCATCCACTCCTCCACATCTCCATTCAGAAAGGGGCAGGCCTCCCCTGGGCTTGAACAAAGCATGGCATACCAAGTTGTGTAGGATCAAGCTCCTCCCTGGGCAAAAAGGCTGCAGGAGGTAATTCAGCATAGGAAACAGGTTCCCAGAAACCAGCTGGGCACCACTTCTAGGAGCTTTACAAACAGACCAAGCTACACAACTGTCACATATGCAGAGAGCCTAGGTTGGTCTCATGCAGGCCATCTTGGGAAATTTTTTTTTGACAAATCAAGATGACTTTACTTTTTATTGTCCAATAACTATGTATTATTTATTTCCTTTTCCTTTCTTCTTGCTTCGGCCTGTACCTCTTATACACTCTTGCATCACAGAAGGGATGGCAGGCATTTTGTTCCAGGCCCAGTGAGAAGGCAGTCAATGTTCACTGGTAAATGTGAAGAATAAGGTTTTCACACATCTCTTTTTATCAAACTGATAAATACCTATTTTTTTTTGAGGCAGAGTCTCAAACTCAAATAAATCCATTTGCCTCTGTCCACCTTCCAAATGATGGGATTAAAGGTGTGTGCCACTATGCTTGGCTTTTAAAGATCTTTTAAAATTTTTCTATTGATCTTTTTGTTTGTTTGCTGAGAGTTTTAAACATGCCCAAATGTCAAATTCTATCATTTTTCTCCCTGAGCTAGTCTCTTTTCTCCATTATTTTTCTCCCTTACCTGGCTGCTTTGGTTTTTAGTTGGGGTCTTTCCTTTGGGGGAGGATTTTATTTTATTTATCTGTATGTTAATTTTTTTAAAAAATGTCTTTTTATCCATGTATCCCCCTGCTCCCCCTCCTTTCCCTCCTCTCAATCCCTCCCAGTCAGCCCTCAGCCTTCCCCCGATCCCCTTCCCCAAAAGGGCAAGAAGTCCCAAGGTGGGTCAGCTCAGCATGGCACATCCACTCCAGGCAAGTCCAATTTTCTCATCCCAAAGTCAAGACAGGGTTAGGTGTTCCTCTTCAGGAAATGGGCTCCAAGGTGCCAGCCCCCACACAGGAACACAGTCTGATCCCATCCCTAAGAGGCTCCACATACTGCCCATGCCAATTGACAGTTGCCTACTCCTTTCAGCTAGACCAGATACTCAGCCCAGTGCTCAAACATGGATCTCTGCCTCCACCTCCATTCATTGTTGGATGGAGGTTCTATAATGACACTTGGGGTTGTTATAATAAGGTTTTTGGCCCTGTCTGGCCAGAGGTCTAGACCTATAGACTTGCAGCCCCAGACCCCTTAGCAGCCGCTGCTGCTCAGGCCCCCAAAATGATTTAGATGCTTATATCAAGTTCATGCTGTTTGGCCTATGGCTTAGGCACATTGTGAGTCAGGTTTTTTTTAAATCTTAATTTATTTTTATTAATTTGTTTGTTATGTAGTCTGTGGCTTATTTGTGTTTTTTTACATGTTTCTTTTTGGGTTGCCTGGCTTGATTTGACTGTGACTCTGCCTATTTTTTTTAATCTTGAATTTTTTACTTATTTTTTTATGGTGCCTGTCATGGGCCAAAACAGCTCTTTTATTTAAAGATCGATATTCACAGAATAGAGAAAGACATTCCCACATCATAGGGTAGTCAATCATTTGATGGGTATTCTTTGCTTTTTGTCTAAAGTGAACTTATGAGTGTGTACATCCTGTGCCTATCTTTCTGGGCTTGCGATACCTCATTCAGGAGGATTTTCTCCAAATCCATCCATTTGCCTGAAAATTTTAGGATGTCTTTTTATTTTATTTTATTTTTTATTTTTTTTATTTTTATTTATTTATTTTTTTTACTGCTGAGTAGTACACCATTGTGTAGATGTACCACAGTTTTGTTAATCCATTCTTCAGTTGAGGGGCATCTAAGTTGTTTCCATGTTCTTGCTATTATGAATAATGCTGCTATGAACATAGTTGAGATAAGACCTTTAGGGTACAAGTGTGCATCCTTTGGGTATATGCCCAATAGTAGTATTGGTGAATCTTTGCGGAGATTGATTCTCAGATTTCTGCGGAACCTCCATTTTACATTCCAGAGTATCCGTACAAGTTCACACTCCCACCAACAATGGAGAAGTGTTCCCCTTGTTCCGCATCCTCTCCAGCATAGGCTGTCATCTGTGTTTTTGATCTTAGTCATTCTGACAGGTATAAGGTGGTATCTCAAAGTAGTTTTGACTTAACATTTCTCTGATGGCTAAAGATGTTGGGCAATTTTTAAAGTGCCTTTCAGCCATTTGTAATTCTTCTGTTGAGAATTCCCTTTTTAGCTCTGAGCCCCATTTTTAAATTGGGTTATTTAGGTTTGGGGGCTCTATTTTCTTGAGTTCTCTGTATATTTTAGAGATCAGTCTTCTGTCAGTTTTAGGGTTGGTGAAGATCTTTTCCCATTCTGTAGGTTGTCATTTTGTCTTATTGACTGTGTCCTTTGCCTTATGGGAGCTTCTCAGTTTCAGGAGGTCCCGCTTATTGATTGTTGTTCTTAGTGTCTGTGCTACTGGTGTTATATTTAGGAAGTGGTCACTTGTGCCAATGTGTTGGAGGGTACTTTCCACTTTCTTTTCTGTCAAGTTCAGTGTGGCTGGGTTTATGTTGAGGTCTTTGATCCACTTGGATTTGAGTTTTGTGCAGGGTGATAGGTTTGGATTTATTTGCATTTTTCTACATACTACCGTCCAGTTATGCCAACACCATTTGCTGAAGATACTATCTATTTTCCATTGAATATTTTTGGCCTCTGTCAAAAATCAGGTGTTCATAGGCATGTGGGTTAATGTTGGGGTCTTTGGTTTGATCCCATTCATCCACAAATGTTTTTATGCCAGTACCCAACTTTTTTTTATTACTGTAGCTCTATAGTATAGCTTGAACTCAGGGATCGTGTTGATTCCTCCTGAATTTCTTTTATTGAGCAGGATTGTTTGGCAATCCTGAGTTTTCTGTTATTCCATATGAAGTTGATTATTGTTCTTTCAAGGTATGTAAAAAATTGTGTTGGGCTTTTGATGGGGATTGCATTGAATCTGTAGATTGCTTTTGGTAAGATTGCCATTTTTACTATGTTTTACAGCTACCTATCCAGGAGCATGGGGAGATCTTTCCATTTTCTGATATCCTCTTCAATTTCTTTCTTCAGTGACTTAAAATTTTTGTCAGACAGGTCTGCTATGTCTTTAGTTAGAGTTATGCTGAGATATTTAATGCTATTTGCAGCTATTATAAAGGGTGATGTTTCTCTTATTTCCTTTACATCCCTTTTATCCTTGTGTGTGTGTATAGGAGGGATATTGATTTTTTTTTTAGTTAATCTTGTTCCCTGCTATATTACTGAAGATGATTAACAGCTGTAGGCATTCCCTGATAAAATGGGTATTTTTTTATTTCTAATAGATAATCTCTGTATGTGACATATCTGTTATATATATCAAAACAAAGCTGGACTCACATTTATCAATCAAAATTTTTGACAGATTATGTGATACCTCTAAACAGAAAAAGGTACAGTGTCCCATAGTACAGATTAGACAGCCTGAAAATAAATTATCACATAATCACATATGTAGTTAATGATTTTTGAGATGGTACCAAGACCATTCAGTAGAGGAAAGGACAATTTTTAAACAAGTGTTCTCAAGAAACCGGACATCCAATTACAGAAGAATGAAAAAAATCAATACATAGTCAGAGATGCTCTGTTGTGTTCATATGTGGCTATTACCTATGAAATTCACTTGAGAAAGAGTTTAGTGGATGACAAAGAAAAACATATTTGAATGAAGCTGCTTAATGGAACAAGCATGTTACTGAAAATATTAATGGAAATTTATTTCCCTACACACTAGGAATATGTAGGGAAATATTTTGAGAGAATATTCCTGTGTTCTTTAGAACAACTTTATCTAGGATTTCCATGACTTTGGGATAATGAAAAATATGTGGAATGAATAGCCTTCCTGGCCTAATGATACTTATTATATTTGATACAGGGTGAGGGTGTAGCTGATTGGCATATAGATTACCTAGCATACCTAGATTTAAATCCCAGCACAGGAAAACTATGCTCTCATTCTTGAAATAAATTTTAGAATCAGGGGATTCCCACACTGGAGCTTGGAAACTGATTCTGTAGTCTCTCAAAAGTAGAGTTTTAGGGACCAGCGATACTGCTAATCAGATAAAAGCACTTTGCCACATAAGCCTATTAGCTTGAGTTTGACCGCCAGAGCCAACTGTTGCACGAATTCTAGTTGTAATAAAAGAAACTCAGAGCCAGACATTGGGAGGCTGAAATATCAAAGAGAGGAAACACAACAGTCAAATCTCACCCAGCTGTCTTCCAGTTTCCTCAGCCTCACTCCTCATGGCTTCTATTGCCTTGTCTGTCTTCCTACACCTGCCTTAAATTCCTTCTTCACCCAGTTGTTTCACATCCGGGTTAAGATTAAAAGCATGGACTACTACTATTTGGTAGTTAGCCTTGAACTCACAGAAACACAGAAAGATCCCTGTCTCTGGAGTTATAGGATTAAAGGCCTGGCACCACCACTGCCTGCCTGGGAGCCTGGAACTCCCTCTGTAAACCAAGCTGGCCTCAAACCCAGATCTGCTGGGATTAAAGGCATAGGTCACCACTCCCGGTCTTCCCCCCTTCCCCCTGAGCTGGGATTAAAGGTGTGAGTTCCCACTCTCTGACCTTCTTGGATTGACTGTGGGTGGATCTCTTCTCTGATATTTCAGATTGGTTTATTAAATATATAACATATCACCACAACCAACATAAAAGTAGAGTGGGAGAACCAACTCTACCAAATTGTTCTCTCATCTCTTAGTCTTAGGCATGCAATATGGTGTGTGCACTAATGTGGAAACATCATACACACATACACAATAACAGTAAAATTTAAGTGAAGAATTGTAGCATAAAAAGAGGACTTTCTGAAGAAGGTTGGTCTCCCTGCCATCTCTGGGGTCTAGGGTCTTGATTCCCTCCTGTTTACACAGTGATATGGGTAGAAATGATATTAGTTTCTTTTCTGTAGCTTCTTTAACTTCCTATCAGAATTATTAAAATATTTCATATGCTAACTATTTCAAGAGCAGATGTGGTAGATAGGGGGAGCACATTATGCTCTTTCTTTCCCTATTCTGGACCTTAGAACAGAATGTGGTAGTTTGAATGTAATTGGCCCCCTTAAGCTTTAAGAAGTGGCACTATTAGGAGGTATTGCCTTGTTGGAATAGATGTGACCTTGTTGAAGGAAGTGTGTCACTGTAGTGGTTGGCTTTGATATCTTCTTTGTTCAAACTACATCCACTGACACAGTCCACTTCCTGTTGCCTTCTGATCAAGATGTAGCCACCACCTTGTCTGTCTGCATGCTACCATGCTCCTAATTATAATAATAATGGACTGAATCTTTGAAACTGTGAGTGAGCCACAATAATTACATATTTTCCATTATAAGAGTTGCCGTGGTCATGATGTCTCCTCACAGCAATAGAAACCCTAACTAAGATACAGAGACATAACTTTTGCACAACAGATTTCCTTCTGGTTACACAGTGCTATAGAGAAGAAATGATATTAACTTCTTTTCTTTAGCTTCTTTAACTTCCTATCAAAATTATTAAAATAGTTCATATGATAAATAGGTAAATAAATGGAAAAGACACATCAGAAAATGACATTCTCTCATAAGATCTCTGGGGCCTTGTTCTCTGAGTTCAGACTTATTTGCAAAACAGATTTTGTCTCAGCTGTCACTGTTTATAAATTTTCCCTTTCTTTCAAATGTCCAATTTTGTCCTTTTACACCAGGTCACAAATCTTAAATCTCCAAAATGTGTGTCCTTCCCAAATAGCATTCCACACCTGTGATATTTCCTGATCTATGTATACCATCTGTCATGTGACCTCCTTGAGCTCTATAAAAATGTCTATTTCAAGGCAGTGTTGGTGAATGCTTTTAATCCCAGCTTGGGAGGAAGAGCCAGGCAGATATCTGAATTCAAGGCCAATGAGATGTGCAGAGCAAGTTCCAATAGAACCAGAGCTATACAGAGAGACTCTGTCTCTAAAAACCAAAAAATTCTATAGCGTTAGGATTAATAACCTAAGGGGTAAGAATTACAGAAGTGAACTTAATGAACGTTTGCTTTGTTAGAGCAGTTCCTGCCTTCAACCATTTCTCATCATATCCAAGCATTTTACCC
Organism: Phyllotis vaccarum; assembly: GCA_033318265.1. Classification (NCBI taxonomy): domain Eukaryota; kingdom Metazoa; phylum Chordata; class Mammalia; order Rodentia; family Cricetidae; genus Phyllotis; species Phyllotis vaccarum. Next base: position 107,579,517 of record JARWLC010000013.1, read on the forward strand.
CACCCATGATGGATAGTACTTACCCACTTTTAGAGACCTTGTTTTATCTCCAGAGACAATTTTGCATAATATCAGAGTTGTTTCCCTTTGTGGACTTTAAGGCACAAAGCAAGACAACCCTCTCGTGGGTCACAGTATCTCTTGCTCATCATAGATCCAAATTACTGCCCTTTGACTTGATACCTTAAGGAACACATAAGCCTCTACTAGAGGAGAAGACTACATTCTTTAAAACAAAGTTAATTGAACAAATATCTTTCTTAAAACTGATATAATTATTATACATATACTATAGACAGCAAAGAATCCCTTTAGAGGTTAAGAATATTGCTTTTGAGCTGGAGTGCTTCAGCTCCTCCAAACATACTTAGCTAAATTTTAGTTTGCATGTAAGTGCTCATGTTTCTCATTTCTAAATGTATATGAATAGTACATATTTCATAGAATTATTATGAGAATTGATCTAATTTCAAAGTCTTAGGATGTAGAGCCTAGTAAACAGTAAGTACTCAATAAGGTTATTTTTATTATCTCCTTTTTTATAATTACTACTATGCTTAATGTCTTGTGTTATACATAAAGATATGCTCCTCTCAGCAAGTTCACAGTCTAATGGAAAATATATACATGTAATATATATTGTTATATATTTGTTTGGTTCCCTGAAATGTCAATTGTCACTGAGGGAGAAACTTACAGTATGAGGATAACTCTTGTAATGGTAGCATCTCTGTACACTTGTAAATTATCAAGTATCCTTCATTCAATTACTATTATGTACTGGGACTATAAATGTTTAAAGAACCAGGTGCATAATGTGTCTTGTAGTGCAAGGGAAGCAACTGGACTTTCATTCACTCTTTCACTAAAATACTTCTGATGTGTTTAAGCAGAGGAATTGGGTTGTCGGGTGTTTGTATTGTAGCAGAGCCTCAAGTAGCTGAAGTGAGCCTTGAACTTCATATTCTCCTCTATCTCCATGTTGATTTTAGATATCTCAAAATGTTGGTTTTAGACATGTACCACTATGCCCAGCTTTTAGCTTTTTTGTTGTCATTTGTTTTGATTTTTGAATATGATGTGAATTTCCACAGAAGGATATAGTGTTACTTGCTTCACTTTGAATAGAAATAACTATATAGACAGAGGAGTTATAATCTCCCCCATTGATATGTTCTTCTTTAAAAGAAACTCCTGTTGAAAAAGAGTGTTTTTTACTAATTCTTGGAGAAATTCATGCAATGTATTTTGATTGTATTCATCACATGACCCAACTTCTCACAAACCTATCCTCATCTCCCTAATCACCTAACTTTATGTCCCATTTTTTTTTTAAAAAACAGACGATAAATTTGGACTGCCCCAATATTCTTGAGTGTGGAGACAACCTTTGAAACATGGATAATCAGTTTTCCAGGGGTCACTGCAGTTTTGGATTCTCATTTCAATAACTAGAATGTGATGCTTCTCTGATATTAAAAGAACTGGACGATCTGCTATGGTTTCCATCTTCTCAAGATAATTTAGAGCTTTTATGAATTAAAATTGAATGAAATATTAAGAAAATTTTTATTTAATGATGCCACACACCTCATTTTGGAAGTATATTGTTTCTTACACTATTGTGTAATGTTTTGATTGTGTAGAGTATATTCTTCAATTAAAATATTGGTTTTCTTTTTTCAGAAATGGTTATGAAGATGACAGTTTATTTACAATTGGTTATTTTGTATGATTCATGAAGAAACACTTTAAAAATAACTTTGTAATAACGACAGAACACTGTTTCTTCGTGGTTGTGATTCATCGTAATTATTTTTGAACATTTGGCAAATCCTATTTCTGTGAACTTTTAAGAACTTTAAAAGCCTTTCTACTGTTCAAGGCTGTCCTTAATGGATTCTCCAAAGGCTTAATTGTGTGAAGAAAATGGGTTTGTTAAGAGGTAAAAACAAGACATAAAATGTTCTGATAATGTATGTTGTCCCAACATCATCCTCATCTTTTCATTTTCTCTTCTGATAAATGCAAATGAATCAGGACATTAAATTGAGGAACTAAAGAGTGAAGAAAAGAAACACTCTGGATCATTTCTAAATAGCCTGTGCTTCTTGGCCCAAAAGTCAAGAGGCAAAAGACTATGTATTGAAATCTCTCTGCTGCACAGGAAAGGGTAAGGTTGTCATGGCAAGTTTGAAGAAGAGACCTGAGATGGATTCATCAATGTGTTTCCTTAAGAAGAGGAAATTGACCCCGGTAGTGGTGTCAGGGTCTATGGGCTACATTGATGTGTGCCCCAAATTCATATAGTTGAGCTGAATTTTATATTTCAAGTTTATAATGACTATTTTGAGAGCACTGAAGATTCTGCTCTGAATTCTACAGAATGAGTACACAGCTGTTACCTTCATTTCCCCCAAAGGCTATCGACAGTTTTTCATAAAGTGATGAATTTTATTCTACTGTGTGGATCATGAGCAATCATAAAGCATACCAATTTTATGAATAAAATCTGAATTCTGCTCATGTATATAATTACCACATTTTTTGATGTGAACAGTGATGGCCAGGGTTTTCAAATTCAGCTGGAAGCTATGTGCTCTGGCTCATGCCTGCAGTTCTAGAATTCAGGACTATGATGCTTGAGGCCAGCTTGGACTACATAATGAGTTCCAGAAAAGCCCGTGATAAAGTAAGAACTTGCCAAGTGAAACAAAACAAAATTCAAGTAACTCACCTGGAATGTTGTGAAGATTGTGCAAATAAAATTTTCCTGAGTTATAACTACTCTAATGCCTATTACTTGCTTGGTACCAAGATTAAAAACTAAAAATCCAAATACATACTTTAATGGGAACTTAAGTTATGTTCTTTCATAAGCACCCAAGACATCATAACCTCCATGAGCCTCGTTCCCCTTCTCTATTTCCATTTGAGTCTCCTTGACCTAGGTGCTTAAATGTACCATACTACCTCAGGGTCCTCAGGAACTTTTTTAGTTCAAATGCCCCAGCCCGGTCTCTTATCTCTAGATAATTGTTACCCTTCCCTGATATCCCTCCTCTATGCTCTCTCACTGCAAAATATTTGAGAGTGGACTTGTTCCTTGTAAGCTCCAGTTCCAGTGAATAAAACCAATACTTTATCTAATGGTTTATCAATGGTTTATCAAAATTGTACAGAGCCATGCATTTGTAGTTAGTAAGAACCACAGATCTTTCTAATTTTCTGAGAAGGCCGTTGTCCTCTAAAGATTAGGAAGCAAGATACTAAAAACAAAAAACTTGATATGGCTTCATTTGAAGAGCATTTATATAATATAATAAAGATCCTAGAAATAATAATTCAAAGAATGAGTTCCAGACTAAGTGACTCATAACTGGTCAGTATGCTAAGAACAAGTGAGTAAGACTCAGAGAGCATCACAGAAAACCCCAAGAATTAGGTGTAAGCATGGGGAGGAGTGCTGTTAAATGCTGTCTTTTGGACATGACCCAGCTATTACACACATGAACTCACAACATCAGCATTATCTGCTCAAATCTGTACAAGACTGGGCTCATCAACTTTTCATGTTTAGGGGAGGAACTCTTAAGGCACCAATTCTCCCAGAAAATGGATCCTGAAGTAAAGCTTGTAGGGCATCAGTTCTTAACCTTTGGATTGCAACCTCTTTGGCAAACTTCTATTTCCAAAAATATACATTATGAGCCATAACAGTAAAAAATTACAGTTATAAACTAGCAACAAAAATAATTTTATGGTCCGGGGTCCTGCAACATAAGGAACTGTATTGAAGGATTGAAGCATTTGGAAAGTTGAGGACCAGTGCTGTAGGAGGAGGCAGTCATATGCTTCAGTGAAGTAGGTAGCACCTCTACATTGCTTTCACTGAAACAAGTAACTCAGCACCCAGGCTTATAGCAGGCAACTCTAACTTAATATAATGGGTCATCAGTTGTGGTGGGGTACACATTTAATCCCAGAACTCCAGAGGTGGAGGCAGTCAGATATATATGCCTTCCCAGTCAGCCTGTTCTACATAGTGAGTATCAGGCCAGCCAAAGCCACATAGTCAAGACCCTATCTGAAAACAACAACAACAAAAATGTAATGGGTCATAAAAAATGACATGAAAGCAGGAGGGATTTTGAAAAGAAAAGATTTGGTTGGTTAGGGATGAGAGAACAATTAGGGGGACTTAGATAAAAAAGAATGTGTGTATTAAATTATGAAATAATTAGTCTAAAAAGAAAAAGGCATAAAAAGAAAAAGCAAGCTCTAACGGGAGAGTATACCATATGGAAAAGGATTTTAGGATACTCCGCCATATGGAAAATTACTTGCTTTTGCTGATGTGTTTAATAATGGTGACAAATACATTTCCTCATTTTCATTGTTTTTAAAGTTATAGGGAACAATGAGCTTCATCATGGCACCTTCACACATAAAGCATGTCATTATACATTGTTCTTCCTTATATTCCTCCTCAATTGTCCTCCCCTGTTCCCTCTTCCCTCCTCTTGCTCATCCCCTTCTTCACCATCACTAAACCTCCCATCTGATTTTGCACTATATGAAGTCCATTGTTCTTCCTCGTAAAACCTCTTCCATTATGGCCCCTTACTTTTATGGCCTGTTGTGTGGATTTCAGGTATGAAAGAAGACATGGAAATGCCTGTCTTTCTTAATTTGCTGTACTAAATGTTCTATTTTAACATTTTGCATCAGTTGTCATGATTTCAATCATCTTAATGACTGAAAGATTCCTGTGTGTGTGTGTGTGTCTGTCTGTCTGACAAGTGTTCAAGTATCTGGAGAGGACAGAAGGCTGGACTTTCTGAAACTGAGGCTACAGACAGTGTGATCCACCATATGGTTGCTGAGAACTGAATCCAGATCCTACAGATAAGCAGCTAGTGCTCCTAACTGCTGAACCATCTCTCCAGCCATCTCATTAGAATCTTCATAAGGGTTAAGTAGAAACTTAGATTGCTCTGAGTAATATAGCCACCTTTTCTTTTTACAACATTCTTCCAGTTCATGATCATCGAAGTCTTTCATCTTCTGATGTAGTCTTCACTTTCTTTCTTTAGTGTCTTAGCTTTTATTGTAAAGATCTTTCAACTCCTCAGTTAAGTTTATTCCTAAATATTTTAAAAAGTTAGTATAAATAAAACATATTTCTTAATTTCATCCCTGGAAACTTTATTATTTGTATGCAGAAAGGCTACTGAATTTTTTTTGTATCCTTCTATTTTGCTAGAGGTGATTTTCAGGATTAAGGGGTTTCTGGTGGAGTCTTTAGATTTTCATTTTCTTCTAGTAATGTTTGTTTATTTATTTATTTATTCTCTCATATATGATATAATGACCACAGTTTCCCCTTCTTTTATTTCTCCCAGTCCTTCTTCCACTTCTCCTCTTCCTGAAATCCACTCCTTAGTTTCCCTACAAAATTATGAACAAAGTCAGTCCTCCTAGGGATATCCACCAAACATAGCCCGATAGGATCCAACAAGACCTGCTGCTAACCCTCATATCAAGGCCAGACAAGGCAACCCAGTATGAGGATTGGCAAAAACAAAAACCAAAAAGTCAATAAGATGATTCCTAATAATATTCTGTTATACTCCTAGATCAGTGCTTATCCCAATTGTTATCAGATAGGCATTATTCAGCAACTTATGGAAACAGATGCATAGACCCAGAGCCACAGGAGCCCCACAAAAGAAGAGGAGGAATGATTGTAGGAGCCCGAGGTGTCAGGACGCCATGAGAACAGAATCAATAAAGCAGGGCTCATAATGACTCAGAGAGACTGAAGTGGCAAACATGGATCCTGCATGGACCTGAGCTAGATCCTCTGTATAAACCTCGTGGTAGTGTCACTTGGTGTTCTTGTGGGACTCCTAACCATGGGAGTGGGGGATGTCTCTGACTCTTTAGATTGTTTTAAACATAGGACCATATTGTCTATAAATAGGGATAATGTAACTTCTTTCTTTCATGATCATTTTCCTTTTATTTCTTCCTTTTGTCATATTCCCCTTTCAAAAGACTTCAAGAATTATATTGAGTAAAAGAAATGAGTGAACACGTTTACTCATTCCTTATTGTAGAGAAAATAATTTCAGCATTTCCTTTATTTAGTAAAATGTCATGTATATGTTTCTTATATGTTCCTTCAGTTCCTAGTTTCTTCAGGAGTTTTATATTTATTTATTTATTGTTATTAAAATTTTCATATATTTTGACCATAGACCTTTCCCTCTCCAGATTCTCCTCACCCTCATACCCATCCAACTTTATATTCCTTTTCTCAAAAGAGGCCTGAAGAAAACAATACCAACCATCAAGTAAAATCAGAGTAGACAAACTAAAGAAAACAATCAGTGAGACAAAAGGAGATACCAACACACACACACACACACACACACACACACACACACACACACACACACACCCTGAGAACTTTTACGAAAATCCCAATGACTCTGAGCTTTCAAGATCAGCTGTAAGCAAAAACCTTGAACAAGATCTATATACACAGTGAAGCCAGTAAACATCCCACCATGGCTGTGAGAGAGGTTATTGAACCCTACTCCTAATAGAGGAGCTATTGACAGTTAATGGATTAGGAGGAAGGGAAGGAGGGGGGAGGGAGGGAAGACACTTATTAGGTGGACCGAGCTCCAGTAGATAGCACAACAAATTGAACTTAATAATTTCTTTTTTTTTAATAGACATAAAGTTTAGAGGGATGGGAAAGTGTGTACGTTGGGGTGAGGTGGTGGCTGGATCTGGGAAGAGTCTTTCTTTTTGTCTCAATTGAGGTGACTATGTGGTTTTCTTTCCTTAACTCTGTTTTGTGTAACATTACATTAACTGATTTAGGTAAATTCAACCAACCATGCATCCCTGAGGTGAAAACAATCTGTTCTTTCTTTTAAGAATTTTAAGTCCTGTATTTATGTCATTTCTACCTCTTCCTCTTCCAAACACTCCCATGTCCCCCACACACTTTCAAATCTGTTTCCTATTATATTTATGCATATATATGGAGGGGCAGTGGGGAGGGAGAAAGATACAGCCTGCTAAATGTATTTAGTATTGTCATGTGTTTGCTTTTGGGGGGCTGACAACTTGAGTTGGGGTGTATCTCTAGAAAACATTTCTTCTCTCTATAGCCACTAATTTCCCATAGTTCTTCATCTAGGGGTAGCACCTTGTATACTTTCCCCATTCACAGTGACATGTCAACTGCTGTTATGCAGCTCTTGTTTAGGTGTCTTAGAATTTCTATTGTTGTGAAGAGACATAATGACCACAGCAACACTTATAAATGAAACAAATTTAATTGGGGGTAGCTTACACTTTCAGAGGTTTAGTGCAATGTCATCATGGTATGACATGATGGCATGCAGGCAGGCATGGTGGTGGAGAAATAGCTGAATATCCTACATCTTGACTTGCAGGAAGCAGTGTTGCTGATTCTAAACCCTGGGAGGAGGGTGAGGAAGGGGCAAGAAGATGCAAAATCAATGACACAGACCCCTGGACTCACGTGAAAAGCAGACTGAAGACTCATGTATTCAGCAAAGAGGAGAGCCTTATATAATCTCATTCCAGTACCCAGGCCATCCCTCATTGGCTGGACATGATCAGGAGTTCTGGCAGTGTCTGTTGCTATGCATAATCTGCATCAGGAAATTCCTTGATCCTATGGGCCTGTTTTACTACACAACAGGAAATGGTCTGAGACACTAAGCAGTATTCTAAGCATACATGAGACCTCAAAACCTGCCTCCACTTCCTCAAATAAGACCATACCTACTCCAACAAGATCATACTTCCTAATAGCATCACAACATTTGGGGGCCATTTTCTTCCAAACTACCACATTAGGTGAACATATTTCAAAATTTTAAAGTTGGCTAGACCTAAATGTAGAAAGTTAAGATTTTCTTAGGCTTTTTACAAATTAATAAATTCAATACTGAAGATAGATTTTATTTTTTTAAAAAAAACCTGCCTATCCCAAAATCTAGAGTAATATTTTTGTATTATTTGGCATCAATAACACATAGAGAAGACATGGATAATTTTGACTTTTATACTTTTCTTGGGATATTTCCCTGCATTTATATTGATACTTAAAACCTAAAAAATTAGAAAATAAAACTCAGTTATTAAAAGCCCAGAAGAAATATAGAATGAATAAAGGTGACTTGTCTTATAAAAATACTGAGATAATTATTTTACATATTGCTCTTTTAAAAATAATATTTTCAGTATTTTTGGAGAATTTCATATACATATAAAATACATTTTGGTCATATTTACCGTTCCCACTTCTCCTTTCATGTATTCCCAAGTTCATCCCCTATCCCCTCACACCTCTCAATGTTATGGACTATTTTTTAATAAGCCACAAAATCTAATTTGCGCTGCCTATTATGCCTGTAGGTATATGGCCAACCACTAGGGTGTAGTTGATCTACCAATGGCCATCCTCTTAACTGTCTCTCTTTCTCTCTCTTCCCCTAGAAGTCATCAATTGTCACTAACTCCTAAGTTAGGAGTGATCGAATATGTGCTGCCCCAAGACCATGTTGAAATGGTGACCGACTTGATCCTTTGCAGCTTTTGTTCTGGCCACTAAAGCTTCAAATAGCTAGCTTATTAGTGTAAAAGTCATGTCGTGTTCAGAAAATGCTATTTAATTCTGTTTCTCCATGACCTACACTGGCTTTTACAATCTTCCTGGCCCCTCTCCCATGATAATCCTTGAGCCTTGTGGGTGGGGGATATTGTTTCTTTATACTTAGTTTAATACCTATAAATACCTTTATACCTAGTATAAAATAGAAACACTATAATTCACTTTGTTTTCGTTAAATACTGAAAACTTATGTCTTACATAAAGAATATATTAGTTTTACATAAAAAAGGAATTTCTCTCCTGTATTAAGTTCATATTGTAGGACTTATTTATGTATATGCTTCATAAGAGAGATGCCATTAAAAATAAAAAGGATGAATGTTTACTTCTTCTTTCCAGTACCCAAAGTTATTTTCCACAGAGCATCACAAGCAGAGCTAAACAAAAATTTAACCTATGCAGCACATCATCACATTTTATACTGGAATTTTTTCCCAACTGGTACTTTTATAAAGCTAAATCCAAGATTAGCATAGTTTGTAAGTAATGAACAACTGAAAATTCAAAACAATTGTATGATTAATGAGAAGTCTACTTGCTAGCTCAAACCTATTACCAAACAGTTTGAGTGAAAACTTCAAATTGGGATGGTAGGGTTCATTTATACATGCATATATAAATACATCCATACTACATTTCTATATGTTATAAGTCATCTTTAGCAAAATAATTAAATGAAAGAATAATAATTGATCTTTAGTAATTGTTCATACCTTTAAAATGTAAACAATATATAACATTTATAGAGCATTACAATAAATTATAAAACTGTTAGCCAAAGCCTGAGATCTGTTTTGAGCACATTTATTATTCCTCTAAATAGTTAAAAATCATTGCTGTTTATGATATATTTGCTTGGACTAGAGTAGATAACTTAAAAAATGTTCCCCAAGAAGCAGTAAATTTTTCTTCTCAGTGTAAATAGACTTTTCACAATAGAATGCTATTTGTAGTTTATATAATTAAGATTTCAGAGTTTACATTAAACATAAAACACTTTTAATCTTAAAAACAATGCTGCAGTAAGATACATTTGCAAAATATCAAGCAAATCTTGAAGTGTCAACTTTTGCTCAGCGAACAGTATAACTATTAACAGAATATTTCACTGCCTCATAGAACAATGGTGTAACATGTCTAACTCCAGTTATTACTAAATGAATATTCACTAAATGAAATGAATTTTCTGAATTCTAATGTTCTTGATTAGATGCTGGGATTTATTTGTGGAAGTGCAATAAGGTTTCAGAACATTCACTGCAATTCAGGCATAACAGGCAAGTCTCTGGTCCAGAAGGTATTTCAACTAAAATATGTCAGTCTTCACATCTACAATCACCCAGAAAATGATAATCTATGTTTCTGTAGAGGTACTTTAGGCTGACATAAAGTGCTCAGTGCTTCAGAGGGATGGGAAAACTCAGTCCCCTTGAAATCTCCAGTCCTATTATTCAATGCTTGCCTTCCTTTGTTGTTACACCCACAGTAATTACATCATCAAAAGGTCTCCAGATCACCCTGTTCAACTGTAACAGCTTGTTTCGGTGATGTTCCAGGAGATAACAAAGTTTCTCCAACAAGTTTCATGTTAATAAATTTCATTTTACAAGTATGTTCCGCAAAAGGACAGTGGACAAGTTAAAAAAAAATTAGTACAGACTGCTCAAGCATTTCCTCCATGGACAGAGAGTTGCTGTAGATCAAACTGTAACTAATCTATGAGGTGAAGGGGCACACAGATATCTAAGTTGGGGGTAAAAACTTCTACTAACGACAGCAAGAGAAAGCTCACAATTTCTGCCTCATGGTAATTTTTAGGTGCTGCAATAAAACCTAATCTTCACATCGTGCCAGAACTGCTATGGCTCCAATTCATCTTCAGCTTGTCCCACATTCTGAAAATTGTGAAGGTCAAAGAACGAATGGCAGAATTCTCCTAGGTAACAAAAATCAATGTTTTCAGCCTTTAAATTTTCTCTTGCCTGGTGGCATCAAAAGAACTGGATGTCCTTGTCTCCATAGCTGAATGTGCCATTTCCTTTAGTTTCCATCAAGATTGCTTTTCCAGTAATCTTCCACATACTGCATAAGATGGTGTTTTTTAGTAGTGTGAGGCATAACAAGGCCCTGTGTTATCAAGTACCTATATATGACTTCTCAGTGGATGTATTTTTAGTCTTTAAAATTTCTTCACTTTGGCAATATAATAATATTGCATGAGCAGTATTTTCACAGACCTTAGGCTGCAGCAAGTAATGGATACATCACATAGGTCTTGATTGTCCAGTATGCCAAGCATGTTATGACAAGACTCCATCTTTAACTAGCTGAGCTCTAACATCTCACATCAAGGGGCAGGAGGGGATATAATGACAGCCCTCTGTGCTGCTACTCTTAATAAAAGACACTTTAAGTACCATTTTGTCTCCATTTTATCAATGTATTTCCAAATCCTCCTCACTTCTTTCCACGTACTACTTTTAGGTTTGACTCTTTCTTATTTTTCTAAGACCTTGAGGTATGCTGTTAGGATTTTTGTCTGAAGTCTCTATGACATTTTGCATGTAGACACTCAGCTTAACTCTTAGAACTGCATTAGCTCACACTCAGCAGTTCTGATATATTGTTCTTTTTTTTTAGCAGCACTCTAACTTCTTCCTTTATTCCTTTGGTGATTGTGGTAATTTGAATGAGAATTGGCCTCATAGGCTCATATATATGAATATTTGGTTCCCAATTGGCAGAACTGTTTGGGAAGGATTAGGAGGTATGGCCTTTCTTTGGGCGCGTGTCAATGAAGGTAACCTTGGAAGTTTCAAAAACCCCATGTCATTCCCAATTAGTGTTTTTTTTTTTTTCTCTCTCCTCTCTGACTCATGTTTGTGGATCAGATGTAAGCTCTCAGCTACTGCTCCAGTGCCATGGCTCTCTGTTGCTGTGCTCCCTGCCTGATGGTTATGGGCTCTATTACCCCCTGGAAGTATGAGCTACAAATTAAATGCTTTCTTTTGTAGGTTGTCTTGGTCATGGTGTCTATTTATAGCAATAGAACAATAACCAAGATAGTGATCAAGTTATCATTTAAGATTATATGGTTCAGTGCCTATAGAGATGGCTCAGTGGATAAAAACAGGTGTGTACAGGTGTGAGAACCCACACTCATGTTGAGTTGAGTATATATCATGACCTGCTCATAATTCCATCATGTGGAAGGTAGAGATTGGATCTCCCCAGCAAGCTGACTATCTAGAAAAGGTATATGGTCATCTTTGTCAAAAGTTGAATAGCTGAAGTTGGGTGGGTGAAGTTGAGTGGGTTTTTGATTTACATGTCTGCTTTTTGTAGGTAAGATGGCTTTTATTATTCTGGATCTCTAATATATCTTGAAATCAGGTATTGACAGGCCCCAGGATGGGGGTAAACTTATTTTGCTGGTGGATACTACTTGGAGTTATTGTGATTCTACATAAATTTTAAGATTTTTTCATTTCTATAAAAAAAAGGATACAGGTATTTCGCTTAATCTGTAGATTGCTTTTGAAAGGGTGTCCATTTTCACAATATTTATTCTTCTGATCCACAAGCACAAGAGATATTTCCATCTTCTATTGTCTTCCTTGAATTTTTTTCAGTATTTTGAAGTTTTCATTGTAGAGGTGTTTCATTTCCTTGCTTAAGCTTATTACAAAGTATTTTAAAACTCTTTTGATTGGGATTGTTTTTCTAACTTTTCTCAGTATGTTTATCATTTGTATATAGAAAGGCTACAGATTTTTGTGGGTTAAGTTTGTGTCTTTCTACTTTACTGAAAGTAGCTATCTGCTCTAAGTGGTTTTGGTGGAGCCATCAGTGTCTTTTATATATATAACATCATGTTATAATCAAATAGGAATACTTTGAGTTTCTTCTTTCCTATTTACCTCATATTTATTTCCTTTTCTTATAGTTATAACTATAGTTATAGCTTAAAGAATAATACTTAAGAGTAGAAAGAGTGGGACACCTCTATCTTGTTTCTTATTGTAGCAAGACTACTTCAGATTCTTTCCCATTTACTATCCCATTACCTATTGGTTTCTTATATGTAGGTTTTATTGCGTTAAGTTCCTTCCATCCCTAGTATCTCAAGTTTTTTTGGGGGGGGGTGTTAGAAAGGGTTTATTAAGTTAACACTTCCAAATCACAATTCATCAGGGAAAAGATGTCAAAGCAAGAGCTTGGAGGTATGAAGTTGGAGAAAGGAACCATGAGATAACAGTACTTGCTGGCTTGCTCTGTGGCTTGCCAATGGTTTAGGTAGTTTTCTTATATTGCCTAGGGATGATACTACCCATAGTGGGCAGGGCCCTCCTACATCAATCATAACAAAGATACTTTGTACCAAGTTTTTTTCTTTTGGGCTACCAACTAGCTTCTTCTCAATTATGACAGAGACATATTAGTTTTGAATGTTCAGTTTAGGAATGTTTCTAGTTAGCTCTTTTAATTTAAATTAACTTGTTTCTTTTTATCTATCTTGAGCTTTTTACCTTTTCTTACTTCTTGCTGTCTCTTTGTCTGTCTGTCTGAGGGCTGCCTGGTTTCTTCCCAGGGGGTGTCCCTCGTTAGATCCTCCTGTTTAATCTGTCTGCCGGCCAGCCCCACCTATCCCTCTCCTGTCTTGCAAAAGCTTTCTATTAGACCAATCAGGTGCCTTAGGCAGGCAAGGCAGGCAAGGAGAAACAAATGCAACACATCTTTACATAATGAAACACACATCCTTACATCATTAAACAAATGCAGCAGAAACAAAAGTATCACACCTTTACATAATTAAAACAATATTCTGCAGCTTAAACAAATGTAGCACTTCTTCGCCCAGTTAAAATAATATTCCATAACAACACTTTCTGGTTTAGTCCCAGTATTCATGTCAGACAACACTTCCTCCCTCTCTCTTCCTCCCCCCTCCCCTTCTCTCTCTTAGTGAGAAAGAGAGACAAAGAGAAAGAGAGAGAGATGTAGATAGATACAGGTGTGCATCCACATATGCAATTTAACCTGCTGTCATTTGTTATTTTATCATGTCTACAAGCTAATACGATCTAGACAATTCCTCATCTGAGGCTCTCAAATGACTTAAGGCTGGGGCAAGCTGACAAAGTATCTAGGACAGTTGTAAATAAAAATTTAAAAATGTTTAGAGGCTCATATAATTTCTGGGAATTTGTTCTTTTACTATGTCTGAGTCACTGTTTCATTGCTGTGAATAGAGACTATGACCAAGGCAACTCTTACTAAAAATGCATTTAATTGGAGGCTTGCTTAGTTTCAGAAGTTTAGTCCCTTATTGTGATGGATGTGATCATAGGCACAGAGAGGAAGGTGGCAGGGAGCATGGCAGCAGGCAGGTGGAGAAGTGTGTGAGCTACATTCTGATATGCAAGCAAAGAGAGGGTGATGCTGGACCTTTGGAACCTCAAAGCTTACCTCCACTGACACACTTCCTCCAGACCTCCTAATCCTTCTAACCCTATCAAAGAGTTCTACTCCTTGGTGACTAAGCATTCAAATGTGTAAGTCAGGGGGGGGGGCATTCTTATTCAGACCACCATATTTCACTCTCTAGTCTCAGTAGGCTTATAGCCGTGGTATAATGCAAAGATGGACTCAGTCCAACTTCAAAAGTCCTCATAGTCTACCATGATCTCAATACTGTTTAAAAAGCCAAAGATCAAAGTCTTTAAGACTCATTGCAATCTCTCAACTGTAACCCGCTGTAAAATAAAATAGAAGCGGATCAATGGCACCAAGTAAACACTACCATTCCAAAAGGGAATAAATGGGCATAGTGATGAAATACTGAGCCACACAGCAAGACTCAAAATCCAGCAGGGCAAGTGCCAAATTCTGCATCTCCATGTCTAATGTCGAAATGCTTTGCAGAATGACAACTTTTTCCAGCTTTGTTGACAACATGCTTCTTTCTCTTGGGCTGGTCCCACACATGGTCTATAGCTCTCTTTGGCAGGTAGCCCATGGCTCTGACATCTCCAACACAATTCAAGCTTTACTGTCACAGATTCATGAAATGGCCTTTATGGAGTGTAGGGGATTTTTCCTGTCCCTGCTGCTTGCTTCCCAATAAGTGACACAGAGGCTTAATACTACTTAAAAATGCTTGGCTAATAGTTCAGGCTTGTTACTAGCTAACTCTTATAAGTAGATTAACCCATAGTTCATATCTGTGCTTTACCACATGGCTCATGGCTTGTTGCCTCATTTTCTATGTGTCCTGCTTGCTTAGTGACTGGCTAGCAGCTCTCTGACTCCATCCTTCCTCTTTCAAAAGTTCTCTTAGTCTGGTTTAAAAATTCAATCTCTTCTCAAGTTTTTATCATAAAAAGAAGTTGCATTTTTTCAAAACTCTTTTCTGCTTCTTTTGAGATTATCATGTAATTCCCGTTTAAGACCACATATGCGATGAATTGCAGTTACTAGTTTACATATATTGAACCATCCTGCATCTCTTAAATGAACCTAACTTGATCACAATGTATGATCTTTTTGATGTGTTCTTGAATTCAGATTGCAAGTATTTTACATTTTTTTTCAAGTACATGTTGTCAGAAGTTTCTGGCCCAGCCTAGCCCTTCAGAGTCCAGACTCAAAATCCCTCAGCCATTTAGTCCCAAATAAACACACAGAGGCCTATATTAATTACGAGATGTTTGGACTATGCCTTGAGAATTTTACTGTGAAACTTTTATCCTTTAAGTTAACCGATATTTCTTATTTATGTTTAGCCATGTGGCCTGATACTTTTGCTTCATTGCAGCATGCTCATCTTGCTTCCTCTGTGTCTTGGGGGCTTCTTCTCTGTTTTTCTTCTTCCCAGAATTTTCCTTGCCTTATTGCCCCACCTATTCTTCCTGTCTGCCTAGACTCTGGCCAATCAGCATTTTATTAAACCAATATTTACAGTGACAAATATTTACAGTGTGTAAGGGCATAGTCCAACAGCAAGTATGCTAATTGCTATTTTCTGCAAATAAAAGTTTCTCAGATGAGAGACGTATTGATCTGTTTATACCAATGGCATTGGGAGTTTAAACACCATAAATGTTTTTAGCATAATAAAAATAAAAATTTCTCCTCCAGGGCCTGTGGCCTGTCTATCCATAGGTTTTGGTGCCAAGTATGGGTCTCATCTCATAGAGTGAGACAAATATATTCAGAAAACATTTGGCTATTGTCATGACATTCATGCCACTATTGTACTAGTGGACATGTCTTGTCAGGGCAATCATTTTTGTAGTTTACAGAGGTTACACCTTGTTATGATGAACGATTTCTTTCCTCCTCTGTTAGCATGCTTAAAACAGAGACATGCAACTGGCTGAGATAACTTTGGTATGTGTATGTTTAGAATTGTAATGTCCTCTTGATAGTTCACTCCACTAATCAGTATGAAATGACCTCTCCTGTCTCTTCTGGCTAGTTTTAAAGTCTATTTTATCATATGTTTCTTTACTGACTCTATTTCATGTTTCCATTTGCTTATAACACATTTGCCTATCCTCTCATCCTAAGCTAATGTCTATCTTTAATAGTGGGCTGTGTTTGTTGAAGACAGTAAAAAGAAACATTCTGTTTTCTGATCCAATCTGCTAGTTTGTATCTTTGGAATAGGGTACTGAGAATATTGATATTTAGAGGTTATTTTGAAAGAATGCTTTAATTTCTGTAATTTTATCATTTAATTATTTTTGTTGTGTTTGGAGTTTTCTTAATCTTCTTTTGTATAACAGATGTATTCATTGCTTTTTCCCTGTAGCTTCTTGGATATTTCATTCATCTTTTTAGGCTGCAGCATCCTCTGTAGAGCTAATCTAATGGTTATAAAATGATGACACAAAGTTTGATTGATAGGGAAGGGAGAATGGGCCTGGGTGGAGTTATAAGGGAATAAGTAAATATGATCAAGTAATTAATCAAAGAATCAATTAAAAATAGTCACTTTATCATAGACAGATTTTATTTCTTCCTACTATGAAAGATAATTTTCTGAAAATAGTAGTCTGATTTGTGGCTTATGACCTTTCAGGACTTGAGATACATCTTTCCTAGATTTAGAGTTTCCATTGAAAACTTAGCTATTTTTGTAGGCCCTTTGTATGTGATTGACCCTTCTTTCTTTCAACCTTCAATTTTTTTGGTATTTGTTACTGTTCTGTATACGTCCTATATGGAGTATACGATGGTAAGAGACATTTCTTTTCTAGTCTGGTCTATTTTATGTTCTGTATGCCTCTTATAACTGGTTAGGCATCTTTTCTTCTAGATTTGAGGAAATTTCTCCTATGATTTAACTAAAAAGGTTCTATGCCTTTTGCCATAGAAGTCTTATCCTTATTCTAGGCCCATGATCCAGAGGCTTTTGTCTTTTCATAGTGTATCAAAATCTCATATTTTCCTCGTGCATTTTTAAAGTTATAACTTTCCTTAATTGAATAATACAATTTCTTTACCTCTTTTTCAAGACTTGTGTGGTAGTTTGAATGTAACTGGCCCATAAGCACATAGGAAATAGTATTATTAGGAGGTGTGGCTTTGTTGGAGTAGGTATAACCTTGTTGGAGGAAGTGTGTCACTGTGGGACTGAGCTTTGAGGTCTCATATAGACTCAAGCCATGCCCACTGTCTCAGACCAAAGAGTCTCAGAGAGTCAAAATATATGACTCTCAGCTCCTTCAGCAGCATTATGTCTGTCTGCATGCTGCAATATCCCACTGCGATGATAATGGACTGAAACCCTAAACTCTAAGCTACCAAATTAAATATTTTCCTTTATAAGAGTTGCTGTGGTCATGGTGTCTCCAAAGCAATTGAAATGCCAATTAAGACAAATTGATACCCTGTCTTCTACATGATTCATTCTGTTGGTGAGGCTTTCCACTGAGCATTGAAATTTTCATTTTTAGATACGTTTTAGTTTGTTTTGGTCTTCAGTAGTTTTATCTCTTTATGTATTCTATTTTTGTATTTTAAATTGATTTCCTCAATTCATTTAGCTGTTTGTTTATATTCCTTTGAATTCATTCAGTAGTTTATTTCTATCCTGTTCAAATTTATTCAGAAATGTGTTCATGTTTTTTCTTATTTCCTTGAACATATTTAAAAGTGTTCTTTGTCTGGAATTTCCTCTAAGTGGCTTTAATTAGGGATAATTATTAAGAAATTGACAATTTTGTAGGGAGACCTATTTCTGCGTTGTTTATTTTGCATTGGACATACACATCTAAGATTAGTTTTTATTGTTGTTCATTTGGGTGTAAGTGGTTAGTCTCCTGCACTGAGTGAATGTTTATATCTATGTTTGGTGTTCCTAAGTTATATCTCGTTTTGGATCTGTTGGTGATGCTTAGAATTCAATTATGAATAAAGTTGGTGCTGATTGTGGGTGAGAAAGCTGAGGCGATTTTGGTTTGCTTAGCTAACTTGCATATGGTTATAAAGGTTATGTCTAAAAATCAGAGAAAGGCAGAAGTCTGAGGTACTGGTAACCTTAGACAGACTATCCATAAAGCTATAAATACCTGATACTTTACACAGGTATAAAATACTCATTTAACAAATGATGCTGGACAAGATAGCTATGTACATGTACATAAATAAAATGAGATCTTATTATCTGCCAATACACAAATTAAATCTAAGGAGTGGTCAGATAGCTTAGTTGTTTAGAATACTTGTGCTTGCAGAGGACCCATGCTTGGTTCCCAGTACCCACATGATGTCTTACAAATGTTTGTTGTTCCAGTACCAGGGGATCCTCCACTACTCCACACACAGTATATGGCCATATATGCAAAAATTTAAAAAAATCTATGAAACTGAATAAGTTCTCAAAAGAAGAAATAAAAATGACCAGTACATTTTTTGAAGTGCTCAATATTGTTTGCCATCAAGACAATCCTCTTTAAAACTACTTTGAATTTTGAAGTTTTGTGTTGCCTTGGTTAGACTCCCCATCATCAAGAAATAAATGATAATGAGTTCTAGCAAGGTACTGAGGAGAGGAGAACCCTTACTCATTGTTGGTGAGAGAGAAAATTGTTATAGCTGCTATGGAAATAAGTATCCTTTAAAAGCTATAAGTAGAACTACCATATAGCCCAGATTTACCACTCTCAGGCATATACCTGAAAAATTCTGCATCCTACGATCAAGATAGTTGTGTATCCACATTTCTCACTACTCTACTCACAGTAGTTATGAAATTATATTAGCCTAGATGATGATCGACTCACAAATGGAAAGTGAAAATGTGATAAATACATACAATAAAACTGTATTCAGATGTAAAGATAAACAGAAAATAAGTATTTAGGAAAGTGTATGGACATGGAAAACATATTACATTGGTAATTCAGACTTAGAAAAATCCTGCATATTCTCTTTCATATGTGGATCTTAGCTATGAGTGCATGTAGAGGCTAGGAATTTGGAAAGAGCATGAGGGGGCAGAAAGAGACAGGCTATCAAGGGCAGTGAAACACATATGTTATGAAATTGGTAGAGGTTATACTAAGAATGGAAAGATTTAAGTGGCTGTGGGGGGTGTGGGGCAGGAAAATAGTGGAGATCAGAGTCAACCAAAAATAAGAATGTATGGAAGAAGTCGTAAGTAAATATGCTACTTTGTAAACCAATTATAAAACAAACCAAGGAAGATCTTTAACAGATGTGTTTTGCCTGAAAAAGAAAGAAGCCCCTAGAGTCATAGGTTGGTAAATGAAAGTTCCAGTGCTAGGATTTGGCTATCTCCCTGTGAGCTGGTGGTAGTCAAGAAAGCTCCCAAGGCCCCCAAGTCAATACAGGGCATTTCCACTACTGTTTCCCAACAGAAATGGTAATAAGTGTATTTTGCTGAAGACACTGCACAGTTTGGTTGCATAGCTGCTAGGGGATAAAAGACACCACCAGTCTCAACAAACTATGGATCCTGTGCTATAGCACTGATCTGATAGCCAAAGATGTGCCTATTGATGAAATAGTGGCATTGCTGCCACTTTCTGTGGATTTGAATCTGATCAAAGAAAGTCTGTAGCTAAATAGGTCTTAAGTCCTAATGGAAAAGTGACTACTGTTGTTGCACTAATTTATTATATTTGTCAAGCTACTTTCTAAATGTCATGTACATAGATTAGTGAAGCTGTCACCTTTGGTCACAGAAGCTTTTTTTAACTATGGGTGTCAGTTACTGCAATGATTCATAACTGATCAAAGTAATGAGAATAAGTTATTAGTGAATGCTCAACCATAGTGAGGATATGTATATCACCAACTATAAGGCTCAGGGGACATAGCAGGTGAAGGGATAGAAAGACTTTAAGAGCAAAAGCAAGGAAAGGAGTGATGTGGAAGGCTGCCATCTGGGCATAACATGGCCATTAATTACAGCTGTGACCTTAAAGCGACTACGATTATCTGCACGAAACTTATATAAGATGGGGACTTTCAGGGTTTAATCATGGTTGAAGGAAGGTATCACAAGGCCCTACCCTTCCCATTGGTGGCCACAGAAAGAGTGAGAGACATTTTCTTAGGTGGTGTAGCCACTGGTAAGTTGCGTGCACTCATGGAAACAACTCTAATTAAACCCATTGTGTCACCAAGATAAATAAGTAAAAAGACATGAGAGTAAAAAGGAAGACTGGTTGTGAAGAGGAAGGGCTTCAATGGGAGTGGGAAGGAGACAAAAGAAGAGAACAGTGAATGTTATTAGATATACTATATCCTTTTGTGACAATGTCATAATGAAGTTCTATTGTTATACATAATCAACATGATAATAAGAATTTAGACTAATTAAAAATTACTTCAGCAATGACACCCTCGCCTAGACATACATGAAATAAAGGCAAAACACCAACACACATATAATAAAAATAAAATGTTTAAAAAAATAGTGTGGCAAGGGCATAAGGATAGCCATAAAACTCAATAAAACAATTGAGAATCTACATTTCTATGAGTAATTGAGGACAAGGATATTAAGACCATTCAGCAAGGCAGTAAGCAGCATTCCTCTACTGTGGTAATATATTGTTTATCTGGTAAAGCTTGCCTGAAGATCAGCGAACAGAGCCACCCACAGAGTAGGCCATAGAGGTCAGGCAGAGGTGACACACATCTTTAATCCTAGCATTTGGGAGGTAGAGATCAAACAGAGCCAGGTGGTGGTGGCACACACTTTTAATACCAGCACTTGGAATCCCACACCTTTGCTCCCAGTACTTTGGAAACACCCCCCCCTTTAATCTTAGCACTAGGAAAGTTGCAACAAAGGGTGATATGGTGATATGGCAGGGGAGAGAAATAAAGATAAGGCAGGAAGAGAAGGAAGCAAGCAGAAGTTAAGCCCTTTGTCTATGACTCCCTTCCCTTTTGGATGAGGACTGAGAGGCATTCAGCCTGAGGATTCATGAGGAATTGGCTTGGTTGGCAGTGGCTGTGGCTTGTTCCTCTGTCTCTCTGATCTTTCAGCTTTTCCCCAATATCTAGCTCTGGGTTTTTATTATATTACCAATTAGTATCCGTGCAATACTCTATGGTCTCTCTTTCAATTCCTGCCTCCAGGCTCCTGCCTTGAGCTCCTACTTGAAATAACACCATGATCAAAATGAAATCACAACTTACAGAATGAGAGAAAAATGTCAACTTATCACTAATGTAAGGGAGTGCTAATATATAAAGGTAGCTAAGGATTCAATAATAAAAATATAAAGTGGCCCAGGAATCTGAATACATGTTTCCTAGAGAAGATAGTTATACAAATAGACAGGGTGGTAGTTTGAATTTAACTGGCCCCCATAGGCTCATAGGAGGTGTGTCCTTGTTAGAGTAGGTGTGGCATTGTTGGAGGAAGTGTGTCTATTTTCACTTTCTGCTGCCTGAGGATCAAGATGTCTTACTCTCAGCTCCTTCTCCAGCATTGTTTGCCTGCATGCTGCCATGCTCCCTGCCATGATGATAATGAGCTGAACCTCTGAAACTGTAAGCCACTCCGATAAAATGATTTTCCTTTATAAGAGTTGCCATGGTCATGGTTTCTCTTCATAGTAATAAAACTCAGTGAACATGTGTAAAGATTCCATATCATCCTGCGCTGGTGGCTCAGACTCACACTTGCAGCTACTTCAGACTGGGGCAGAAGGATCCAAGTTCACAGTCAGTCTGAGATATAGAGTTATTTTTTAAAAAAATCCTGAGTCACTCAATAAAACTGTCTCAAGTTTAAAGAGAGGGTAGGAGGCTAGAGATATAACTAAGTGGTAGTATATTTACTTAGAGCACCTGAGACTTTAGATTCAATGCTCATTGTCAATAATAATAACCAAAAAGTAGAAACAGCATAAATATTCATCAACTGATGAATATACAAACAAATTTTGCTTTATTCTTAGAGTGGAATATTATTTGACTATAAGAAGGAATAAAGTAAATACGTGTGATAACATGGATTGACCTTGAAAGTCTTATACTAAGTGTGAAGACCATTATTATTATTCTAATTTTGGGGGGGTTACCAAGAGTGAAAAGTCTATGGTGACAGAAAGGACATGAGCAGTAGTTTGGGGGTGCAAGTATCTCTATAGTAGGATACAGAGTCCTTTGGGCATGTGCCTGAGAGTGGTATAGTTGGATCACATGGTAGATCTATTTCCAGTTTTTTGAGGATCCCACACTGATTTACATAGTGGCTGCACCAGTTTGCACTCCCACCAGCAGTGAGTAAGTGTTCCTTTTCCTCACATCCATGCCAGTGTTTGTCGTCATTTGTTTTTTGGATCTCAGCCATTTTGACTTGGGTAAGATGAAATCTCAGAGTAGTTTTAATTTGCATTTCCCTGATTGCTAGAGAAGTTGAACATTAAAAACAAAACAACCATTTCTCAGCCATTTTCATTGTGTCTCTTCCAAACTCTGTTTGGTTCCATTTTTAATTATTTTTTTCCTTGATATTTAGGGCTTGTTTTAGTTATATATATGTACATATATAATAGTTAGTTCTTATATATATATAAGTATATACATATATATATATATATGTACTAAAGATATGTTAGATGTATAGCTAGTAAAGCTTTTTTACCACTCTGTAGGCAGCCTCTTTGTTCAAGTTATGGTATCTTTGCTATATAGAAGCTTTTGGTTTCATGGGGTCCTATTTATTAATTGTTGATCATAATGCTTGAAGTATTGGGGTCCTGTTCAGAATGTTCTTTTCTGTACCAATGAGTTCAAGCATATTTCCTTTCTATTCCATGATCAACAAGTCTATATTTTACATCAGTAACATGCTATTTTTATTATAATAGCTCTGTAGTATAACTTGAAACCTGGAATGGTGTCAACTGCCTTCTTAATGGTTTAGGATTATTTTGGATTTCTCAAGTTTTCTGTGTTTCCGTATGAAATTTAAGATTATTTTTCAATTTCTGTGAAAAATTGTGTTGTGATTTTGATAGAATGAATATGTAGATTACTTTTGATAGGATAGACATTTTCACAGTATTTATTTTACCAATCTATGAATATGGGAGGTATTGCCATATTCTTCAATTTCCTTTATAGTTCCTTAAAAGTTCTCATTACAGTCTTTCAGTTCCTTTGTTAGATTTATTCCAAGATTCTTTTGAAACTAGTGTGAGTGCAATTATTTCTCTTATTTCTTTCTCATTCTATTTTCCATTTGTACATGACAGCTACTGATTATTTTCTGCATTAATTTTTCATCATCCTACTTTGCTGAAAGTGTTTCAGCTGTAGGAGTTCCCTGGTTGAATTTTAGGGTCACTTATGTATATCATATCATTTGTAAATCATATTACTTTGACCTCTTTTTTTCCAATCTGTATCCCCTTGATATCCTTCAATTGTCTTATTGCTCCAGCTAGAACTTCAAGAATTATATTGAATAGATATGGAGAAAGAGGACAACCTTGTCTTGCTCATGATTTTAGTGGAATTCTCTAGTGCCTTTGAGTTTCTTTCCATTTAATTTGATGCTGGCTAGAGGTTTGCTGTGGAAAGTCTGGATTATGTTTAGGCATGTTCCTTGTATCACTAGTCTCTTCCAGACTTGTATTAAAATTAAGAAAATCCAGACTTAAGAAAAATCCAGAATTATTAAGCAGTGTTGGATTTTGTCAAAGACCTTTTCTGCATCTAATGATGGTATCTTTACATGGCGAATTATGTTTATTGACTTAATATATGTTGAAACATCCCTCCTCTCTGGGATGAAGCTACCTACTTTCATCACAGTGGAAAAGGTTCTTATCAGAATCTCTACACAGCATTTCTCCTCCTATTTTCTTCATCTAGCCCCTTTCATGTATTCCTTCCCCCTCAAATTCATAGCCTCTTTGTCTTTGTGATTGTGACATATATGCATAAACGTATAAATATATAAACATAATCTAGTGAATCTGTTTTATGTTGATTGTATGTATATGATTTCAGGTCTGACCATTTGGCGTTGAACAGCCAATTTCTGTATTCTTCCCTGTAGTTCATTGTGTAGAAGTGAAGTCCTGTGAGATTTCCCCTTTCCATCATAGCACATCTATTAGTGTTTTCATTGTTTGGTTCCTATTTAAGAGAGCTAGTTTTTTAGGCATACATTTATTTAAACTGCTTTTTATTATGTAAAATTTGTGTTACTCCTTCAATTTAAATAGATAGCTTTGCTGGGATTAATAGCTTGATTTGACAGTTGTGATCTTTTGGGGCTTGAAGTATATCTTTCCAGGCCCTTCTGGCTTTAAAATTTCTGTTGAATAGTCAGGAATTATTCTAAGAGGCCCTGTTCCATAAGTGATTTGATCTTTCTCCCATGTAACTTTCAAAACTCTTCCTTTATTCTGTGTTTTTAATGCTTTAATTATGATATGTTGTAAAGAATTTCTCCTTTGATTTGTTTGATGACAGTTGCAACCATTCTTTTGAATTCTTTGTAAGTTCTTTCAGATCATTTTCATTAGGGGTCATTGCCATGAGACGTAGTTTTTGTAGATGACGTTAGTTTGGTTTTTCATTTTTTTCCACCTTGTGCTAGGGTTTTTACCATCTTGAGTTAGTTAGCTGGTTGAGTTTTTTTACCTTTAGAAAAGGTGTTTACAGTGTTCAGGATGGGGCTAATTCTTAAATCCACAGAAGGGTTGTGATCTCAATTTCCTCTGTCTAATATTTGGAGATCTAGCCTCTATTCAGTTCTTCTGTTTCTCTGCTACAGCAGGGTGCCTTTAGCAGTTTGATTAAGGAACTTGGAATCAGTTTCTCCTGGAAGTGTATACTCAATGCCCGGCAGGACAGGGCAACTGAAGTGTCTCAGTCAGGAAGAGGCACTGTTCTGGGAGTCTGGGAACATCTGATAGCTGAAATGTCTCTGGTGAACACTAAGGGTGGGATCCGGTGAGTCCTAGAGAGTGGTAGCCATGCTGATAAAAGGAGACTATTCCTGGCAAGCAGCTAAAGGACTTGGGTAAACCAAATTGTGGGAGACCAAGAGGAAGAGCATGGTAGCCTAGTTGGGTCCCCATAAGTGGTGGCTACAAGGTCCCCAGTAACAAATGTAGGAATCAGATGAGTCCCAAAGGAAGGGAGATGGGCAAAGAGGATGTGGCTATTCCTGGCAAGCATCTAAAGGACTTGGGAAACCTGAATGGAATAGAGTGAGGAGGGAGTTCAAGTAACCTACTTAAGTTCACAACACATCTGTTGAAAACAGTTGATTATTTTGCATTTGTTTGTTAATTTGAGACAAAATGTCATCATTCAGCTCAGGCTAGAGTCACAATCCTCATGATTCAATTGTGTCTTAATAATTCTTGATTTCTATCATTTTTCTTCATTTATTTTACTTGATTGTTTGTTTTCATGTGGGAAGATAGACCCATACCATGTTATTTTCTCTTAGCCAGAAGTAAAAGTTTCCATAACTTTTAAGTGGAAGAAATTGAGACCAAAGGCAGTGAACCGGCTTATAGAAAACTCGCACAAGTTGCCAGCAAACTCAGGAAAGTAACTGAAAATTGTCCATTTCTAGTTTGAAAGGGAAACAAAGTGCCTTATTTTTGAAAAGGAAATAATTTATTACACTTGCTTGCATGCGTGCTTGTGCAAGCATATGTATGTATGTGTGGGTACTCACATGCCACTGCACACATGTGGAAGGCAGACAACAGCTTAAAGGAGTAAGTTCTTTCCTCTCATCAGGTCATCAGGGTTGGTGACAAATACCTTTACTGCTTAAGTCATCTCTCTGGCCCACAAGTTTCTACTTATCAGTCTAGCATCTTCTGGGGAAAATTGATTACAAAAATGTAAGTCAACCAGGATTACACTATGTAAATATCTTTGACATGAGAATCTGTGAATGGTTCTGTTCAGTTCTCTTGTCATCTCAATCTGCTATGTGACCGTGCCTTATTTCAGAGGATAAAGAAGCAGGTGACACAATCTATGACAACCAAAGCCTCAGAGTCTATTTGGGAGAAAAATGCACAAGAAACCATATCCGTGACTCAAATGACCAAGCATATTTGCCTGTAATATCATGAGTCACTCAGCTGTGCAGCTAAGGGAGTCGGAAGGGGTCATGGCATGCAGGCTTTTCTCAGGAAGGGCTCCTCAGGGGAGGAAGCAAATGGGTCTTTGAAAGAAATGCAATGTTTCTTGAGGGAGGAAGTAAGACAGGCCACCATCTCTGCAGGCCCATAGTAAAGTACACATAGGTCCTTGAAGGGTCTTTGGCTGTAGGGGAGGAATGGAAGTGCTGTCCTGGATCAAAGGCAAACAGAGAATTTGATGAGAGGTCTATAGTGACAAAAAGAGGGAAGAATGAGAACCCACCTAACCTGCCATACAATCAATCCTCCTGGGGAGTACTTTTTATAAGAAAGCAAATTTCTTTGCAGGTCAGCAAAAACCTGATTGCTCACTTGAAGCAGTGGGGCAGACATTTCAGACACTAGAAATTTAATCATGTGGTGAACATGTATTGAGCACTTACTGTATTCCTGGAGTTTTTATGTGGACCAGCAGCAACTCACTGGTGCCTAAGACTTACATGTTGCCTAGGTTCACAATCTCAATGATGTAAACTAGTGGATATGATACCAGATTCCCTTAGTGAATCTAGGGTGTTCTTTCCCATCCCTTTCCCTCTACCACTCATAGAAGTGGAGAAATGCAGACCTACCTACAGACTAGGGAGAGGTAGGGGAGGGATCCCCAGAGCGTACCACCCAAAGAACCTTCTATATAGAGCCAGGAAAGACATTAATAATTCCTGGAAAATCATTTCAAGCCTCTCCTTTATATCCTGCCTGAAAATGGACCATGTTTAGTAGATACTCTTCTTTTCTGCATGAGCTTACTCCTCCATGTTGCGTTGAATTAAGAAAAAAAAATGTGCTTAGGTCAATTTTTAACTTTTCTGGGAAAGCACAGCCTTTTGAGAGGTCATGACCAAGATTTAATCAAGGTTTTATCAGCCTTGGCACCTGCCATGGTATTCTGCACAGGATGAGTATTTGAAAATATGTCCCTTGAATAAATCTTCGGCTTTGGAAACACTATCATCCTTAATGGTCTTTCTTTTCCACCTTCACAGGGCCTAACTGTGCACACAGGCCTTCCTATACCACTTCTTTTATTTCCATAGATGCCTTCTGGGGTGTCAAATGGGATGACTGCCCTTGTGGCTAGGTATGATTTCCCAGGGATGCTGAGATAATGAGGATGCCATACTTGATATATAATCCTGCCTACACTTCACACACATGGCAGAAAGTCACTTGGCCTTTTGCTGACTTCCTAGCTATCAGCTGATGGGAGAGGGTGCTGTAGGTGCTCCTCAGCAGTAAACATCTATACATGGGTGCCTCCTCCATAGAATGGGAGTAAAGAACTCTCAAACACAGCCTCTCCTGTTGCTCATGCAAGTCTTGGAAGGGCAGTAGACCATAAGAAATGCTGGCCTCTCATAGGACTCAACCTTGACTTTCATGTTCCAAGGATATTCACCTTCACAGGCTCCATGATATATACAACTCAACTTCTGGGAAGGTAGTTGCACTCGACTGCTCTCTCCTATCTGTTGAGTGGGAACTGCTATCCCAGCAGCTTGTAGCCCCATATGCTTTGTATCACCCAAATTTCCTTTTCACTCACAGACTTTCCTAGCTATGAAAGAATAATGCTTCCATCATCACCCTCTGCATGAGCAGTGTCTTGCCATTCACTCAGACAATGCTCCATCATCCTGATGCCTCAGGGTAAGTACATTAGGTGGATGTTCTGTAAGCTGTAACTTTGCCTCCTTGTTCATTTTCCTTTTCTCAGTGAATTTTCCATCCTTGCCAAAATAAAATCTTCTTAATACAAGTGTCCCAGATAGAAACATACCTATGTATCTTGGTTGACAGTTTGGGTTTGATAACACTGTGCTCAGCAATTCCAGGATGGAGACATATTCCCAAGTGAACAGAGTTTCGGAGAAAATCCTATCAACTCCAAGGACATTATATCAGAAAACCCATTTGCTGAGCATACTGATAGGCAAGTGTTTGCTCAGTTTGAATGCATGTTTATTTTTAAGAGTTATTCATAAATTTACTGAATTTGAGTGCATTTTTTGTCTATTTTCTTCCCTTAGTTTTTCAGATAGAAATTTATAAGACAAATGTGACTAGCTGTATCTCGCAACTATTTGTGGCTGACATTGACATTTTAATATAAAATTCTCATTATCACTTCTTGGCCTCTTGGCTACAATCAAGTGATCTTTTGTGTTGGCATCCATTTATTGTACATGGTGATAGATTTTGTAAAGACTTTTTCATACATCAAGTACTTTGACTACATTTTTTTCTCCCCTTCTCTTCCCCCTCTCCCTCCTATTATCCCTACTAGGCTGTCTCATTTCTGTTTTCAGGTTCTATATACATGTGTGATATGAAAATCCAGGATATACAAATTGGTAAAAACATGTTTGTGTTCAACTATACCTAATACAATTATTCCCCATTACATCCATCTTCCTGCAGATGACATTACTCCACTCTTTCCAGCCTTTTCCAGCTTCCTTTCTGAGCCTCCCTGGAATAAAGAGGTTAATTTCTAGGCATCTTACTCACTTAACCTCCATTGGATGGAAGGGAAAAGAAGGTTACAGATTCAAAGCTATAGTATATTGATGACCAATTAAAAACCAATAAGTCACTTCTGAAGTAATTTACTATTGCATAGCAGCCACCAGGGAAAAGGGGCTTGGGGGCATTAATGGGATTTATTTCTACATGCAGATATAGAAACTTGTCTCCCAACTTCAGCTCATGAAGTGAGTGAGAGATGTCCTATATGACACAAAGACATTGTCCAAGCTACTTAATTGTCCTCAAACCCCATGGCTCAGCTTGAAGGAAACCATGCTAACACCTAAGTCTCTAACTGGCAAAGTGTCAATTGAGGCCATCCATTCCGTCCCCACAACTGCTCCCTTTTATTGGAAATCTCTCTCAAATGCTGTGCTTCCTTCTTCTCTCAACTATATTCCAATCTCTCCATCATGGCCAAAGAGATCTTTCTAAAAGAAAATAATCATATAGCTTCTTTTCTATAATTCATTGACCAGCTATCCATTATTTCCAAGATAACGACTCAAACTCTTATAGCTGAGTGTAGTAGCTCATGTAGGCTCTTGGAGGATTTCCATGAGTTGGAGGGCCAGCCTGAGCTACTGTTATACTTTAAAGAAGAAGAAAGGATTCCAACCTCTTCCTCTGGTCTTCATGCACTTCCTGGGCTTCTCCACACCACTGCTTAAATTTTAGACTACAATCATAGCAAACTAATCATTGTTTCCCACGGCAATCTCTTTCACCTCTAGCCTTTGTGCTAGTTTCTTGCTGTACCTAGAACACTCAGGCTTTCCAGCTTGTCCTTTCTTTCCCTTAGCTATTGAACTGTGCAGAATTATGTGCCCTTATTATCTTCCCAGGAGGTCCTCCCCCAATCTGAATAACTTTTCCTCTGTGCTTCCTCCCCTTCATACTTCTGTCTTTTTAGCACTCATCAACCTGATTGAAACTGCCCTTTTTCTGGTTTATTTCTCCCACTCAGTTCTGCAGTACTGTGTCTTACTCATGGTAATGTTCCCAGCAGAGCCTGTTGAATGATACATGTTTAAATGGGTTTTTTTTGAAACTGCAACTTGTTCTACTAGTATTACATGCTGAATAATATTACTGTGTTCAGTTTGGTTATTTAATATCGATAATAACTAATATCACATTTCAGTTATGCTATTCTTGTCCTTCCTTAAAGCTGATACTGAATAAGGCCTTCCAGTTATTGAACATTTAAAGTGGACTAGACTGAGGTAAGATTTGATGTAATGATGTCATTTACTCATCATATCAACCTTATAAATATCAGCCTAATTTTTCAGATTAAAAAAAAAAAAACTAAGCCCACAAATGTAGGTTCAAAACACATTGAAAATCTTACTCAGTGTCTCATAGCTAGGTTTTCATTGTGGATTTTGAGATAAGATCTGCCTTGAAGTCCAGGCTGTCCTAGAACTTACTCTGAACCCCAGGCTGGTTTTGAACTAGCAGTGGCCTTTGTGCCCACTCTCCCAGATTCTGATTACAAGCGCATTCCACCAAGCCTAGCTTCATAGACAGATTTTGGATTTAAAGATTACAAGTTCAAAGTCCTAGTCCTGACAAACTTTTCAAATAAGGAAATTGCCAACAGAGTGAAAAATAATTCACAAGATGAGAAAACCATTTGTCAGTTGTATATTTGCTAATTTACTGACAGGCTGCACAACTACTGGAACTCAAAGATTTGAAACAATTCCAACATGATATTAAAAATGAGAACATACACTTGAATAGATATTTCTGTAAAGTAGAAATACAAGTGTCCAAAAGGCGTGTGGGAATATGTTGAAAATCATTGATTATCACAAAATGCTAATTCAAACTACAATGTGATAACACTTCACACCCATTAGGGTGGCTTCTATTTTTAAAATGTGTTGACAAGGAAGTGGAAAAGTTAGAGCCCTTGTGCATTGCTGGTGGGATGTAAAATGGTTAGTTGTTTTGAAAAACAATATGGAATTTCTTTAAAAATAGAAATACCCACCGTATGACCAAGCAATTCCATTTTCAGGTGTAAACTTTACAGAGTTAATCAAAAGATCTCAAACTGTTTAGCTCAGTTTACTGATGTGCTATATACAATAGCTCAAAAGTGTCTAAGTGTCCATTAATGGAGGAATAGATAAATGTGTAGACAATAAATGGAACATTCATCCTTTTAATGTTAGGACATTCTGACGTATAACATGATAGGAATAAATCAAAAGACACAGTGCTAATCTGAAATAATTCAGCCATGAAAAGAGAAAATCATCTGAATACTCTTATTTGGACTAGTATCGTAATGCAGTAGACAGAGACAGATAGTAGAATGGTGGTGCGATCAGTGAGGGATGGAGAATAGGCACTTAGATTGAATAGTATGTATAGTATTTTCACAGTCAGAAAGAAAAAGCTCTAGCTGTTGATAGCGGTTATGTTTTCTCAACAGTGTGAATATACACAATACCACTGATTCATGTCCTTTTAAATGGTAAAAGCATAAAACTTTCAATGTTGATTTGAGTACAATTGGAAAAGCTAACCCCTAATTCTAACCATTTTCCAGTTTGGGCAGTGTCAGAAAATTCACTCCTGATAAATCTTTTAATTTGTATTTTATTTCTTCTCTCCTAAGGCCAGAATGCTCCCTGGCAGGGCATCTAGAGATTCCACATTGGTCACTGTTCCACTGTGTCCTATGGTGTGACCCAGACATATATGTCTAATTAAGTCTCCTCCTGGGAAGAAGATGCTTACTCTGAAGGCGGCAAACACACATTTTACTCATAACCATTGGCAGATGGCTGTGGATCCCTTCTGTTCCCAAGAATGACATCAGGACTAGCTATACTGTGCCATTTCCATCACTGGAAGCTAATCCTGACAGTGACGTTGGACATCATTATTAATAGGTGAAGAGCAGATATAAAGAGAAGGGAAAAGTGGTTTAGGCTGAGTCACACAGTAAAGTTAAAACAGCATGATCCCAGTAACAAACCTCACCCTTGTTTCCTACATGGCTGCCAGATCCACAACCTTGCTCCTTTTTTGTGCTTTGGACAACAGATTCACTGGCTATAGGAGCAGGTTGGTATTTCATTGGTGATAAATGAAGCAAACTTTCCTATGTTTGGTATTTTTATGATTTTGCTTTGTTTCCTGTTTGGTAGGAGGCCTCACCATTGAAGATCTCTAGATCTTTGCCCTCCACTCAAATATAGCAAAGAACTCTTGATATCCTGGGGGTCCTTTGGAGATATTGAGGATGAAGTAGAGAAAGATGGATCTGCTACATCCTCTCCACAGGTGAACATTAGGCCAGTTGGAGCATCACAGTGCCCTGTGGTGGGATTCAGGCATTATTGAGGGAGACCTAGAGGCATAGCCTTGGGGTCTCAGAACCCTGGATGGGGTGTAGGTAGTCCTCATTGAGGATCTGGTGGCATGCTGCCCTTCCTTCCTGTTTGTTCCTGAGTTCTCAGGGAGAAGAGTGGCACCATCACTATGCAGGACAGTCAACTCTCCAAGAATTGCCTTAAGGTTCAATTTTGGATCAGTGAGTGTTTACATAACCCCTTAATAAATATTAATCCTTTATATAATCAATTGCCAGGAAATAATTTTTACAATATCTGGCATCCAATATGGGTTTTAAGACCTCTGTCCTGGAGACCTTTTAAAACTACAAATACCAGGGCTAGGAGTTCAGCACAATGGTAGAGTGCCTGCTGAGCATGTATAAGGCCCCAAGTTCAATCTCCAGCATTACAAAAAAGATATCCTGGGACTTGACTAGCTCAACTTGGAATATTTCCCTCTTTCCCCAGGGAACCCAGTGCAATATGATGGGAGAAAGGGAGTGGAGAAGCAGCTGTTCAAATCTCCTGTCACCTAGCTGACAGGCACGTTCTTTGTGAGATGGGAAGTGCCATAGTCTGCTGTCTTCAAGTATGCCCATAAGCACACTGTTTCTCCAGTCTTAGCACTTACTACCTACTGCCTGTTGTCTCCATCCATGTAACTGCTTCAAATCTTTGCTTCTCATAGTGTCAGGGAGCTACTGGAGATTAGAGAGTGTGTACATCATATCCTATTATTATTGCTCCAAAATTCCAGCTTCATTAGCACACAGTACATATTCAGTGCACGTTAGTTGAACTGATGGGAGTCTTGTAGATAGAAAATCTGACATGATTTTTTACTTATTTGGACAGATGTTCCATGTCCTTTGGAAGCAAAATGATCACATGGGAAAATTCTCATAGAGACAGAAGCCCTGGCTTCCAATCCTGGCTGTGTTCTAAAGTCCCATTGTGACTTGTAGTAAGTCACTAGATTTCTCTGCATTTAATTTCCTCATATGTGAAGCCAGGGCTCATAATCAAGCTTCATGTTAACTCTCAGCTTGGGCTATTCAGCATAGCAATGAGCAGTCTTTTTCTTCTGTGAAGATGTGAATATCTTTTAAAAGTGTAAATTGATTCCAGGTTCTGAAACGAGAAACTTGGATAGAAAGCAAAGTATGTGATTTGTCCAAGCAAGGCTCCATGCATTGTGTGTGTGGAAAGAAGAAAGTTGCTCACTTCTCATCTGTGACCTTGGCTTTGACTGGACTCTTCCATCCTAGGAATGTGAAACATTCACTATCTACATGCCCGTTCTGTTCTTTTTATGAATTAGCTGGTGCAGAGGTCCATTCCAGCTGGATTTCTGTTTGCCCCTCTGTATTTTTCTAGTCTGGACTAAAATGTTTGTAATTATGTTTGACAAAACCTGTTCAAGTAATATGTTCAAGAAGGGACAAGAACAACACAAGACGCTAACGTGTGGTGAACGTGATACTGGCTTAATTGAGGAAAGCTAGGGTCCCGTCCTGTTTTCTCTCCCCTCTGTGTCCCAGCAAGGTTCCTCAGAGCCTAACTGGAAAACTTTTGTTGTATCGAGTAGAAATGAGAAATATTTCAATTCTTGCTCTCTCCCCAGTTCCTTTTGGCCGTGTGCAAACTTAACAAAATAAATAGAACATGATCTTTCAGTGGGGACATGTGTATCTGAAAAGAAAATACTGCCAACTCCCTCCACCCACTCTCACTCCAGGGATACCCCGGTTATTGCTAAGAGCATGGAAGAGGATATTTTCAATAGGAGATTTATGTCTTGATCCACAAATGGATATGAGACTACTATTTGTTTAACTTAAATAAAAAGGAAAGAAAATACCATGGTAGTTCCCCAACAATCAGTAGAACGCTCATTAAGTATAGTCTACTACAGTGGATCACAGTGTAAAAGCTCTTCTGTGGAGCCTGGTATGGTCAGCAGCCAGCTAGGTGCAGTTGCCAGAGTACCCTGCATTGCCCTGACCATATGAAACCTTCCTAACCAAATTCACAGTCAGTGTCTTGTACATGGAGATGTCCAGAAGGTCTTCCTGGAGTGCACATCCTTCTCCATGATTGTAGGACTGTGATCTCTGCCTAGCCTGTCCAGCATCCTTGCTTCCAGATCACCCATAGGTTAAGAAGGGATAAAGTCAAGCAGCTTACTTGACAGAGTGGTCCGAGAAGCGTGCCACACCCTCCTCTTTATCTTTGTAAAAGAATCTGTAGTAAAGTGTTAGAGATGTCAAAAGGATAATGTTTTTAAATTAAGAGGTTTCACTGTTCCCGATCTCATAGCCCTTTCATAGGAATCTCTTCATGCCCTACAGATTGTCCTTCCTGCTAGGAAGAACAGTTATACATATAACTTCCTTATATGCCAGAGGAGTTAGGCATATGACTACCATTTGACAGTAAACTAAGGGGTAAAAGAGTGTCCCAAACCCAGACAGCAAACCACCAGAAGCTGCAGCTTCTTCCCTACTGACTTGTCTTGATAGAGAACAGCATTTTTGACTGCTGATTTGTCTCCAGTTCCAAGCACCCTCCCCCATGGCATATTTAATAGTTATCTGGGATTCGGTAGTTAATATGTGAAACCTGCTCTTAGGATCAAGAACACTGGAGGTTCAGGCTGAAGGAAACCTTAGGACCCCAAGGATTTGTTAAGGGTCTGCCTGACAGCAAATGATCATTAAGCTAAGACTAGACCAGGTTTTCCTATGTTGATCCTGCCTTCCTGCTCCCTTTTATTCTATAAACTGCCTTCCTTCTCTTTTCTGTCCCATACTTACTGTCCTGTCTGAGGAGAGAGAGAGAGAGAGAGAGAGAGAGAGAGAGAGAGAGAGAGAGAGAGAGAGAGAGAGAGAGAGAGAGAGAGAGAGAGAGAGAGAGAGCTCTGCAGTGTGATCCATAGTATCTGTACTTATTCTCTGGGACCTTGATGTTCCTCAGTTTAAGGCTGGATTAAGGACCTTAGTAGTGGCGGAGAAACTGACATCCTAGTTGTGAAACAAGATTTCATACCAGCTAAAACTATCCCAGACACTAGTCTATTTAGAAGTAAAAATAACGCACTCAGATGACATTGCCCAAAGTCCCCAGCTAAATGGTCACAGCAGGAGCCAACTTGGTGGCACTCTCCTGGGAATCTTACTTTGAGCACTGTCCTAGGACTTCTAGGCACTGCATGCAGAGGCCTACTGAGAGCAAGCCTGAACTCTTCTTTCCTTCTTGGAGCCAAGCAACTGTCCCTGAAGTGTGGTATTCTTTTATGTATGGCAATCTGTCTGTTCATTTTGCTCGTGGCTCTCGTGAAATGCAGAGGCTGGCAGCAAACCGCTGTGTTGGTTTATATTCAGTCTAGCATTTTTAAAATTTTGCCTGGTTGAGACCCCATCCCCGCCCACCCAAGCTAGGCACTACTACTGGTGTCCAACCTAGCCCAAAGACACAACCCCTATGGTGAGGCATCACTGCCGGAAGTCAGCTCTGGTCAACCTGGAGGCTGTTGGTTTGGTAGCGGGGCTTTGCCTGAATTCTCTGACTTTCTTCTAGATTTGCTCTGCTTTGGGTCAGTATCTTCTGCCCAATACTCCCTCACAGCCCCGAGCGTCCACTAAACTCCAAAAACTCAGCTCTAGAGGGTGTGCCCATCTTATCTCTGGGTCCCGGGGGCCGTGACTCTCAAGCTAAGTGCCCACTGTTCCCTCCAGCATTGTTTCTGGAGTTGGGGGAGAAAAAGAGGAGGCAGTCCGGAGGGCACCTCCCTGAGATTCGGCAGTCCTGATCTTCCTTCTTCCCTTGCTACCCAGCACTGGCTACCCAACTTTTTTCATTCGCTGGACCCGCTGCTCGGGATTCTCAGCCTAAGTAGGAAAGAAAGAGCTCTCCTGAAACTGACCTAAGTCTCTTTGGGGGGATCCCGCCAGGAAACTCAGAAAGCTTCAGTGGAGAGACTTAGGGCTCTTCTAGGCAGCAATGGGTGAGGGTTTCTTGGGTGCCCCTCAGCTAGCTACCGATTCCGTTTGGTACCGCAGCCATCGCCCCCTGGAGGGGAGCCTGGCGTTCCAGCAGATCCTGTGCTTGGAGCCTATTGGGACTGGTCTCTCCCGGGCAGGGGACTCTAGCAAGCGGCTGGCAGAGCGGACCTGTTTGCTGGCTACTTTGGAGGTGATGGGATAGAGTTCAGAGATGGAAAAGCATGAAAGGAGAGACTGCATTCCTCTCTCCGGTCCAGAAAGGATCTAAGTCGCGAGTGGGAAATAAAGAGTAAACACAAACAACCTCAAAAAAGAAGCCAAGAAACGCTAAGCCAAAAGAAGCAAGCACAACGCTGTTACAAAACTGTCTGGTTTTGTAACAATTTCCCCGCTGCCGGCCAATGAGCAGCGTGGTGGGGCGTCACGTGGTGACGTTTTATATAACACTTTGCTGAGACAAGACAGTTATTAGGCGGCGCGGGGCAGCCGGCATGGAGCTCCAGGAGGCGAGGCAGAGCGGGGCGCACTGCAATCCCGCGTTCATGGCAGCGCAGATCGCTCCCAGCTGCTGCTCCTTCCTGCTAGTTCCCTGTTCCTAGACGTCTCCCCCCCTCCAAGCTCCTCAAGTCCCTCTCTCTATGGATTCATTTCAGACTGCACAGATGTTGAGCTTGCCCGCCGAGCTCGGCAGCAACAACTTAGAACTGGCGGAGCTGGCGGAGCCGGAAGAGCGGGCGGCATCAGTGGCCGGAGGAGACTCGGCAGACCATCCAGAGGCGTCTCCCGAGGGCTCTGAACTTCCCCAGACACAAGAGCTGGAGCACACACAGCCTCCAGGGACCTCGACGGCACCAGAGTGCAAAGTCCTGCTCACACAGGCAGATGCCCTGGCATCCGGGGGGCGCCTTCGGGAAGCCCTCGAGGTGTACAGACAGCTCTCTGAGAGGCAGCAGCTAGTGGCTGAGCAGCTAGAGCAGCTGGTGCGCTGCCTGGCTGACAGCGTCCCGCAAAAGGAGACGGCGGCGCCAGCTCCCTCAGACCAGAGCAGCGCCCCAAACTGCTGCACAGTGGCCGTGGAAGAGGCAGGGGAGGCTGCAGCCGGGGCCCCCGAGGTATGGGATGGCTTTAAGTGCCGGAAGTGTCACGGATTTCTTTCAGACCCTGTGTCCTTGTGGTGCGGCCACACCTTTTGTAAACTGTGCCTGGAACGTGGGCGGGCCGCCGATAGGCGTTGTGCGCTGTGCGGGGTCAAGCTCTCAGCTCTTATGGTGGCCAGTGGGAGGGCACGCGGGACGCGGCGGGCTGGGCAGCAGGCGCCACTGCAACTGCGAGTCAACGTGGTACTCAGCGGCCTTCTGGGCAAGTTGTTCCCGGGCCCGGCACGGGCATCGCAACTCCGGCACGAGGGCAATCGGCTGTATCGTGAGCACCAGGTGGAGGCAGCTCTGCTCAAATACAACGAGGCAGTTCGGCTGGGTGAGTCCTCTGCGCAGCTACCGGGCGGTGAAGGTTTGGTCACGACACGAGGGGGCGGGAGAATGAACCTGGCTGCAAGATGGGGGATGGACCAGGGCAGAGTTGGGTGCGTGCGGGGGAGGGAGTGGGGGGGAAGGGAATGGCCTGTGGCCCAAGAGGAGGAGGAGGAACATTTCTAGGAGTTTGTCTTGCCTACTTTAGCTTTCTTTGGATGTGCCTCAGTCTCTCTGGTTCTATTGGTTCCCCCCCCCCTTTTGGTCTTTTCCGTATCTCCTGCTTGTTTGTGTGCTTCTATGCCTCCCAGTTTCTATCTGTTTTGTCCCATTGCTCTCTCTTTTGCTCATTTCTTCTCATCTTTGCCACGGTTTCTGTCTTGCTCAGTGTTGCTGTCTCTACCTCTCCTGGACACTTCAGAGCTCCTACTTACACCTGCCCGTACCTTCCCTGCGAGGAGAGGAACTTGGCACTACTTCTCAAACTCCTGCGCGGTCCTCCTGGCTTTTGCCTGCCAGAGGTGGCCCGCGGGCGCCCGAGTCTGTAGCTCGCGTCTCTGGGAGTTGTCCCTTCCGGGGCCCTGGATCCCTGTGGGGTGGGTCCGGCCTGGAATTAGGTCAGGAGAGCACTGGTTGCATAAGGACCTAGAGCCGCCCGGGCCGGCGGCCCCTCCTCCTCGCGGGCGGGCGGGCAGGCGGGCAGGCGGGCAGGCGGGGATTGTGTAACGCTGAGGTAACCGAAGTGGGCCACGCTCGCCTAGGAAACCATCCTGCGAGCGTGTGCGGGGGGCGGGGGGGGGGCTCGCTCTCCGCTGCCCTGTGACTCATTGTCACCGCTTCCTATCACAGGATCCTTGGCTGAAATAGATGCACTTGCCCCCCTCCCCCGCCTCCACCCACTGCAGTCAGACAGACTGTGCCCTGACATGGAACCCTTTGACCCTTCTAACCCAATGGGCTGCAGGACCAGGCAGCTTCTCGGGATTCTCAAGGAAACAAGGGGCTGTCTGCAAAGGGAGCATGCCTCTGTCTACCTTCTCCAAGAGTTGCCTGACCCGATGAGGTAGAGTGGGCTTTGTAGCTTCTAGGGCAACCTGCGAAGTACCACATTTCTCATGGCTGGGAGCACAGGAGTTCTCTCAAGAACCTGTTTGCTCTGCCTGCCTCCTCCCACTCAGACCCAGGAAGTGGCCTTAGAACCACAAGCTGGTTCCTGCACCTCTGCAGTCAGGCAGGGTATAGTGTCCAGATAAGCATGCTTGGGAGGGAGCAGTGGGGCTAAACAGACAGGGCTGTGGGATCCTAGGGTCTCCAAGGCTGGAGGAGGAAAAGATAGCCTCTCCACATGTTGAATCCCACTCAAGCAAGCAACAGGTAATGCTGAAGGCAGCAAAACCAGGGCTGAAGGGATGTGATGACTGAGGGACACAAACTTACTCACAACACATATCCTGTCTGTGACTATACAAAGCAGGCTGTGAGCTGCTGCTGGTGTGTGTGTGTGTGTGTGTGTGTGTGTGTGTGTGTGTGTGTGTGTGTGTGTGTTTCCAAAAAAGTGGCAAAGACTGTAAACTCTATGCCAAAGTCAAGAGCAAATAATGGGCACTCGGGTTATCCCTGAGCCTATGCCTGACGGATGGGATAGAGGCAGATGCAGGTGTCAAAGTCTGTTTCAGGCAGTAGAAGCTGTAGCTCAGAACTTGAGGAAGAATGCAGCAGTATGAGTAAAATAGTTTCATGTATGGAATTCTAAGGAAGGCTGTATTCCTTTCATCCATTCCCAAGTGCTGGACAAGAAATCCCCTTCCCATGATCCTCTTCTATCACTGCAATCACTCCACACACACCCCCCCCCCCCAGGATCTTTCCTGTACGTTTGTTAATCTCAGAGTAGTCTCACCACCTTCACCCTTCTAAGAGGAAAAGAGGCCTCTTCAACCAAATATATATATCCTGGAAATGGCTAGTGTTTCTAAATGCTGTGTCCACACTCAGGAAAAGGATCTTCGCTCTACTCAAGCTTCAAAACGTTAACATCAACTAGCATTGACTGACCAGCTGTGTGACTGCTAGCCCTATCATTTATCCCCTTGGCCTTTTTTTCCTCTTTAAAGAATGAGTGGATTGAAGACCTGTCCAGGCTGAACTCTAGTGATTTAGTGATGGTGAGATTCTGAAAAGCTTATTTGGCCATCGATGGGGGGATGGACCTTGTAAATGCGTATCTGTTTCCTCCAGGAAAGCTTCCTATGCACTGGCCATTGGAGAGAGGGGGAAGTGGTCACTCCTCCTAGAATATTAACATTGACTTGTCTTGTTGGGGATCCAAATAGGGGTCTTTTTCCTGGCTTTATTCTTTCTTTTTTTGTTTTTGATGGTGGCTCATTCAAAAGCCAGGTTGCTGGACACCAGCAATCTGCATCGTTCATCTGGCAGAACAGTGCTATGTTTTCCTCTAGGTGAAAGTTTCTAATCATTATGGACACCATGCCTCCTAGGACCCGCTTGAAAAAGGAGGGCAACATTACTCCTTTGCACAGAAAAGCTAGGATGTTAAAGTCAGGACAATATTAGGACTGGAAATGATACTTAACCCTTTGGGTCCAGTAGGAAGAGCTTAGTTAACTATTCTTTCCTCAAGATCCATCCTCATACAGGAATTATCACATGCTTGTGCTGGGGGCCATTAATGAGGGCTTTTTTTTTTCATTTTGGCAGCTCCAAATGACCATTTGCTTTATAGCAATCGGTCTCAAATTTATTTCACCTTGGAGTCTCATGAGGATGCACTGCATGATGCAGAAATAGCATGTAAACTTCGACCAATGGGTTTTAAGGTGAGTGTGGGACAGGAGGGATGGGGAGGGGCTATATTGCAGACAGAGATTGGCAGATAGGGCAGGAGATTTTAGAGCTTGGGCTTTATAAGGGGAAGGTTTTCTAAATGAGTTAAACAGTGCAGGCATCCCTTGGTAAAGGGAAGTCAAAGTCTGCAAGGGATCACAATAAATCTACCTTCAATTGGTGACCTTCAGGATAGCATGGTCTTCATTTTTTTTCTAAATATGGAAGCAGTAGCTCAACAGCCTGACTTCATGTCTCAGTTCTTCAACTTTTTTTTAAAAAAAACTATATGGTATTGGGAAAATTACTTATTTTCTCTGTGCCTAATGTCCTCATGTATAACAGTCTTAATATTCAAAGCAATTACTATATAAGGTTGTTGTGGGGATTATAC
This sequence comes from Phyllotis vaccarum, assembly GCA_033318265.1. Taxonomy (NCBI): domain Eukaryota; kingdom Metazoa; phylum Chordata; class Mammalia; order Rodentia; family Cricetidae; genus Phyllotis; species Phyllotis vaccarum. The sequence goes on from JARWLC010000013.1 coordinate 107,620,522, forward strand.
AGAATCATGTAGGGAAGATGCTTGGAATGATGCATGTAGCATTATATAAGTGTTTGTTATCACCACCTCCATCGTCATCACTCATAATTTTCTAGGGGCAATAGGAAGAGGAATATAAGAAAGATGTTGCTGCCCTAGTCCTTAAGAACATCTACTGATAGCCAGGTTTCTTGAGAGCTTAAACAGCTTTCTTTAAAGAGATCTTCATATTTGCACAATGGTTGTGCCATTTTCAATCAGTAATACAGTCATTTGACATGTCAGTATACACACACACATACACACACCCCTAAAAAATCTAGGTCACAAAGAAAAGGTGAAAAAAAGGCATGGTAGGCATTAAGACAAAGGGGATCCCAGAATACAAAGTACCACTTTCTGTGTCTTTGCCTGGCCTCAAAACAAACCTCTTCCACATGTCTGTATTTTGTTCAGATTAGAACTGGTTCTGGGGCTCAATGTTTACAACATGTGACTACGGGGAAGTGGCTCTACTCTCTGACACTCGAGTGCTGTTATTTATTAAATGACACTATTGCTATATGCCATGATTGTTTCTCAGGTATGCATAAGGATCAAAGGTGAGAATGGCAAGTAAAACATTCTACAAGCTATAAATGTTACAGGATCTTTGCTTAAGGTCCTCTGTGTACAACCCAAGGGTTGGAAAAGCAGTGTCTTCAAGACCAGGGTCACTGTGCCTATTTGAATCCCATGGGAACAGGTATCTTCTGAATCCAGAATGTTTTTAATGGTAGAAAGACTTTGGATTAGGCAATACCTTCCATAATCTCCAGGCATCCTCCCAGGCAGTCTGATTAAAGAAACTCTCTCCAGCAATTTACATGCAAATATCACACTGAATGGGATAAATACTACAAAAAAGTTTACATCAGTTTAGTTCAGATGCTGCTGTCTGATGAATTTCGGTGTTAAACTTATGAAAATATCGGACGATCAGTTTTACAGATCTAGGAACTTCAGATAAGGCGTGGTGGCATGTGCCTGTAATCCAAGCATTAGAGCGAATCTCATTGGTCTTTCATGAGAGAGTAATCATGGATGGTAGTGGATCAGTGTGTTCTCTAGCCTAAGGAACATATTTAAAGCTTAATACCAGTTGCCAATGCCTTAAATTGCCATAAAGACAGGCTATCTAACGTGCAAGCTGGGATGCTGCCTCGGTGTAAGAGGGGCTTCTCTTGCAGCCTTTTCCACTGGAAAACTACATCTAGACACGATGATGGGAAGAGGACTGAGAAACATGTTCTAGGTTCAATGAGAAAAAGAGTTTCTACAGTGAAGGAAGACTTGGCAAAAGTACTGGGTAGGGGTTTCATTTCCCCACAGTTGGCAGGAAAGGGAAAGTTCAGAGAACTCTGTTGTTTTGGGGACTGAAAGGGTCTAATGCATGTACCTCTACACTATGATTTTTTTTTCCACGATTTCTGGTTGAACTGCTATAAGGGAGCAAGTCCAGTAGGCAGTCCAATTTTATCTATCTATCCAGGGCTTAGTGTCATTCAACACAGCTTGCTGGTAGTACAGCTGTCAGCAGGGTCAACTGGCCACCCTGAGAAAGTGGGGTGTGTGTGTATGTTGCTACTGAGTTGATTACTGGGAACCCAGAGGCCTCTCCAGTTTTCCAGCACTTATCCCAAAAAACTCTTCTGCAAAGTCCTGCTAACCTTGCTCCAGAAGGATACTCTTGGCAGGAACAGCAAGGGAGTGTAGCAGCCAAGATTAGGATCCAAAAAGCAGTTAGGGTGTGGATAGAGGTCCCCAAGAGGTTTGTGGCTGTGGCCACGGCTCAAAAAAGTAACTTCTAGCCATGCTCTGACACCATGAAGACACATATTACAACAAAGGCCAGAGGAATGCCTGACAAATGACACCTGGGCCTTTTCCTTCATACTGGCACAAAGAGAAGGCAACCTTTTACTCCTTTCTTTCTTTCTTTCTTGCCCTTCTCAGGATACTGCTCAGGCCTTCCTGCAGAATTGAGTCTAGAGCACTTGGGGTTGAATCCCAAGGCCATAAAACTTACTTATATCTGTAAAGTGTGCAGCAACAGAGGGAAAGACAGCTAAGTTTTTAGAAGAAAAGCATTGGCTCGGTCACTGGTCAGATTTCTGTAAGGTGGTCTACTTTTGAGGAAAAGAGTGGTCTGGAAGACCCGGGTCACAGTTCCAGATCCGGATGGCTGTTAGTGACCTTTGGGATCTTAGAGGGGCCACAGTAAAAATGATTGACTCATTCAAGCCATCACTGCCTTACAGACCAGTTCAAAGAGAGGCAGATTATCTCTAGATAAACATTGAAAACTGAGCTATTACAGTCTATGGTTCACTGGAGGCTCTGACATGTTTGTGGTCCTCAATTGTGGGGTGGGGAGGAGGGGGTAAGCATAGAAGCTAAGAGTTTGAGCTTTGTATGTAACCAGTCCCAGCTTTAAGTTAGACTTTAAAGCTTTCCAGCTGTAGTACTTAAGTTATTTCTCTGGAACCCCCCTTTGTTGTCTTTAAAATAGGATTCATAATAGTTTGTCATTGTTACTGGGATGAAATAAAAGTCTTTTGACACCAGTCCACCTAATAGTGACTACTGGGTCAGCAATTGCTGTTCATAGTAGCTACATTAAGAAGGTTAATATGATATCATTGACTGCTAATGTTTTCTTCCAGGCACACTTCAGAAAAGCACAAGCTTTAGCCACCCTAGGCAAGGTGGAGGAAGCACTCAGAGAATTTCTCTACTGTGTATCCCTTGATGGAAAGAACAAGAAAGCCAGAGCTGAAGCTCAAAGGGTGAGTTGAGTGATTCAGGGCCAGCTGCCTAGTGAAATCCCTCCACTCTGTCTCTAGGGAGAAGGATGAAGATGTGATGTCCCCCCTCAATATTTGTGATCCTGAGTGGGTGGTTCTCTGGGTTTAAGGGGGCATGAGAGAGATGCCGACCGATTGCCCAGAAGTCCCACCATTCTGGTATGTACTATCAAATTGGCAGGTCCTACTTTTTTTTGTAGGAACCAGTGATTAATGTTTTGACTTAGAATCACTGGGATATGAACCAAACTAAACCAAATAAGCTAACCTGGGAATGAAGGCTCATTGAGGACAGTTTGCTTGTTGATGAGAGATCAGGGGCCAGGGTGGGGGCTACTTGCAACTGTATAACTTTTCTTTGGCTGAATCATATGTTTCACAGTCACACATGGGAACAGCTCCTAGGAAAGGACACTGATGGTCTCCACATTGCTTGCCACAGAAAGAACTTAAACCACCACCTCTTCTGCTAGAAAACGGAACCCAGTATCTCAAAATGCACATCAGAGTCCATTATAAAACAATCTAATTAGTCCTTCCAACTCTTGAGTCCCAGGAGAGTGTGGTTGTCAAACAAATATCATAAGAAATACCAAGAACATGATTAAATGGTCAGGCATCCTCACTTGATGGACTTTATTCTAGTATATTCTTCTGGTGTCTGAAAGTTGGATGCTGACACTCAGTGATTGTATTTGGTTTCCTGCCCCTATGCACTATTCAACACCAGGCCACAAGCCATTCTATGAGTGTGTAATGGCTTGACAGGGAAATGGAGAGAGAAAGTAAACAAGAGACAGAACTGGCCTCAGTAGACTCTAGAATTGAATATTTAGCAAAACTGATAAAGTTAGCAGAGGCTAGATTCTGGACTTTCTGACTCTGGCATAGAATTTTCTGTATGGAAAAAAATTGACCTGGTTTGTGTATGAGGATAGTGTTTTATTGAAAGGGGCATGGCTCAGGCAAGATTATTAGCAATCAATGAGCCTTTCCCCAAACTTAAGTCAGTCCATAATATAATATTACCTGAGCATTGTCTATGTGCCAGCCACTTGGTTGGTACTTTCTGTAGAAGGTTCCATTTAGTCCCCATAACCTCACTGTTATTTCTCACCATGTTATAGATGAGACAAATAGGTGAGGAATCTAACACTTTGTGACTTTCTTGAGGCCACACATTTCTTTGCCTTTCATCCATTCCTTCCTCAGGTGGTCCAAAAGGTTCTGGTATCATCAGTTGAACAAATCTCTCTCTCCACATTGCTTTTAAGGATGGGCTGTTGCCATTTCTATACTTGCCTGATGAAAGACAAGGCATTGTGTAAAACTCTGGAGACAAAGAAGGCCTAACTTCCTCATTGAACTTGCAATATTTTGTTGGTTAATATGAATGCCAGGCAATACAAGTGATGTATTTTTAAGATAAGTGTTCCAAAATTCTGAAATTAAAGCAAGAATTTGGAGATAATTTTCTGCCAAATTTTATGAAGCTATAACAGCCATTTAAACACACCTCAACTGTGGATTCACTAGGTTATTCCAGTTTTATGGCTAAACATTGGACAAATGGTTCAGATGTACTAGGCATTAATAAGCCTCCTTATGACACACAACCCCATGTTTTATGTTAAACTACAGATTCTGGACAATCCCCTTCCTTCTTGACCCAGTTGGGCCTTTCTATGGCTGAAATTACATCCGAATTGACCTTCCTTCATGTGGAACAATTATTCTCTCTGAAAGTTGCCCCTAACTTGTGTTTTCCAAAGCCATTGAGAAGGCCTACAGAGAGCTCTTAGGTAGAAAAGCTAAGAAGGGGCCTGTTGTTATTCCTGCCTTGTTTCTTTCGATTCTGACTCCTGGCCTCCTTTTCCTCATGCTACCTTCTGTCTTTTCTACCTTCTCCCCCTTCAGGGAGACTGTCTCAGAAGTGAATATACCCTCCTGGGTCCCTGAGTAGGATTTCTGAGAACTAACATTGACTCCTGGGGACGAGTTAGCTCTGAAAGATTATATTTATGACCCTGGCCATTGTGTGCTATCCCACCTTTGTCAACTTACACCTAAAAGTATCGGTTTTAGCAATGCAAGGAAACATAAACATCACTCTGAGGATTTGATGCACCTGAGTATTAGATTTCTTCTTGATCCCTTGGATGTATGAATGGCTTCATCATTTCCATGGGTATGATGTATATTTATTAGGCATTTATCTCTGGCTGGAGAGAAAGACTTATTTTCTTACATACTTTCAGTTCAAAGTAAGATAGTGCAGTTTAAGGTTTGGTATCATGGTCTGTGGAGAACAAGAAAGGATAGGTGAGATGAGAGAGATGGAGTATCAAGGTGAGGCAGCACCTGAGCTGAACTTTAAAGGCTGAGTAGAGCTTCAGTGCAGGGAAAGTGCTGATGCAGGAAGGAACATCATGAAGAAACTTCAGAGGACAAACAAGAGAATCAACAAAATTTGGAGTTTAGCATTCTTTCAAGTCCTCTTGGTAAATTAACACTCCTAACTATGTAGAGTGAACAACAGTGCCAGACATTCTCTAGAGGGTCTTGAAACACAACCTAGTCTACTAGGTGACAAACATTTGAGTGTGTTTTAGAAGCCCATTGACATGCCCTGACACACACACACACACACACACACACACACACACAGAGAGAGAGAGAGAGAGAGAGAGAGAGAGAGAGAGAGAGAGAGAGAGAGAGAGAGAATAGATGCATGCATACTTACATATACTTACATACAATCCCTAACCCCTGATGGCATAGGGGAGAACTGAAGGAACATGGACACCTAACAGTGCAGTCTGCATTCAAATGCTTATCTTTGACTCCTAGACCCTTTTGTTTTACTCCAGTCTCCCTTATCAGTTTTTCCAGTTGGAAGTGACCCTGCCTGCCCCTACATACTTGAACTTAACGTGACATTATCTGTAGAGATGGCCAGGAAGAGGAACAGGCTGGAAGGGGAGAGGAAGTCTGAGCTCTACTTTCTTAACATTTAATTACTCAGGTCCCCAGCTCCGAAGGGATTAAAATTAAAATCCAGGGAAGATGATGGGGGCAATCAAAATAGATAGAGAAAAGTAGCATCAAGGAACCCAGTATATTTTGTGGACTTCTCTGCCCATTGAGTTGTTGAGGACTTGACTCTGCATTCTTCAGCTGAGGTATCCTAGTTTCCTTTTCTATTGCTGTGATAAACAACATGACCCAAAGTAGCTTAGGGAAGAAAGGGTCTATTTTCCTTACACATCTCAGATTACAGTCTGTCAGTGAGGGAAGTCAGGCAGGAACTGAAGGCAGGGACTTGGAAGTAGGAACTAATACAGAAGCCAAATGGAGGAATCTACTTACTGACTTACATCTCAGGGTAACATTTAGCTACTTTTCTCATACACATTGGGAGCACCTTCCCAGGGGTGGCACCACCCACAGTGTGTTGGACCCTCTTGCATTAATTATGAAAACATACCCACACAAACTTGCCTAAAGGCCAATCTGATAAAGGCATTTTCTTAATTTAAACACCTCTTCCCAGGATGACCTAGTTTATATCAACTTGACAAAAAACTAACCAGTACATGAAGCATATCTTCTTATTTAACCTCTGTGTTTCCTTTGGTTCAGATAGATTTTTAGAGCCCCATTGCAGGTATTTCTGCAGAATAGTGGCTGGCACCATAGAGGTGGCTCTTAACCTTGGCTGAAGTACCAAAGGTATCTGTCTGTCATGGCATCTCCAAAACCCAGGTTCCTGGGTCATACTTCATACCTGGGGAGATTGGAGCAAGACCCAAAAACTGACATTTTCATAAGCTCCTGGGTGACTCTTTTTTAAAAAGATGTATTTTATTTTTAAAATATGAATATGTGTTTAATGTGTGTGGGGGTATTTGTACGTGACTACTGGTGCCTCTGGATGTCAGAGGTGTCAGATGTCCCTGGAGCTGGAGTTACAGGTGGTTGTGAGCCACCTTACATGTGTGCTAGGAATCGGACACGGATCTTCTTTGAGAACAGTATGTGCTCTTAATGACTAAACATTCTTTCTACCCCCCCCCCCACTCCTAGATGATTCTGATGTGTGTTGATACACACACCTCAGTGTGTCCGAGGACACTGCTCCAAGGCTTCCTCATTGGAGTTTTGCCTTGCAAGCTGTGCTCTCTGGCTCCCCATCCCTCCCCCTTCACCTTAGTCTAGCACCTGTAGAAACTTGAGTAGTGAAGTCTTCTGTTTTATGTCACAGCTTCTCTTTAGTTTCTTTTCACCATCAGTCCCGGGGGATTCTCAGGAACATTCTCCCGATATCCTGAAGCTGTTGGCACCTCACCCTAGATTAAAGGAACACGTAGAGTCAATGGCTACTGAAGGCACCAGCCATAATCTACCAAAGTTGTCACAGGTAAAACTCAACTCACCCAGCTCGCTCATGATTTGGCTCTTTTGTGGGCACAGGAGAAGTGAGCCCTACCTCTCCTACTTTGGTTCCTGAGGGAAAGAGAAAGATGGAGTCAATAATGGCTGTGTCCTTTGCTTAAGACTACAACTGGGAATTTCAGGCATGGTCCAAGAGTTTGTTTGTTTGTCTATTTATTTACTTATTTATTTATGTATTTATTTATTTATTTGTAGTCTTGGTCAGATCCAGAAAATAGAAAGGTTTGATAGAAGTAAAAAGAGATTAGCCCACTTCCCTGAAACCCTGTAATTGGGGTGTGATTATTGGCTTCAGCTTTGGGGCAGATTCAAGCTGTTGACCTTTGAGCACCAGCGAGAGAGAGCTTTGTGCAAGGGTAGTTCCATTTGGGGAGCAAATGGAGGGAATTTTTTGTTCTTGCAGTATATCCTACACATCGATAGGCTTCTCATGAACATTTACAGCAAAGTAGAGGTTCAAGTGTTGAACTGAGAGTGAAGTTAAGTATTGTAATTTTCTTTGAAAACAAGGGAACAGAACCCAGGGGGTTGGGCTTCAGGATCTGGCCTTTATATTGTAGTACAGGGTAAGTGGGCAGAAATAGGGGCTCAAAAGGACCAGACTTGAAGCAAGGCACTGAATTCCTGGACACCTTTGGAGGAGCAGTTTCTTCTCCATTTGTGTCAGAAGTTCCATTTGTATATAAACCCTGGATGCTCACATCGTCCCAGTTTTGTTGTCCCTGCTCTAGAGAAGAAATAAAATGCAAGGCACCTGATTTTTTTTGGTAAAGGCAGAACTTGGAGTATCTGCTGGAATAAAGGAGCCCCCAGTGGTCATTAGTACATGACTAAGACAGTTAACACTAGGCCCCAGGGCCTGAAATGAGGACTTCTACTTGCAACTCAGACTGAAATGAAGGAAACAGAACCTCTGGCTTTCCAATGTGAGCAGGCTGGGGAACAGTAAGTGTATTTCCATCCCAACTTTGTTTTGCAAAGCTTTGGGCTCTTATGTAGACAGTGCTCTGGGCTCATGGAAAGTCAAGGCTGTAGGATCGCTTAATGGAATACTTGAAAACCCCTAAACATGCAGGGATATAGACTGAGAAACCTCTCATCATCTGCTTCCCTCTCCACTCCATTGTTTCTTCTCACCTGTGTCCACTAGAACTTCAGGCGGGAGTAAAGAGGAAAAAATGAAGGTGAGAACTTCGTTGTCCGGTATGGATTTAGATTACAGAGCACATCTTCAGAGCTATCTGCAGAAGTACATCTCCGGAATGATTTCTAGTTCTGCTCTCCAATAGTCTTCTCCTGGACAAAATTCTCCAAAAGGCTAGAGACAAAGTATTATGCCAAATTATTTTTTGTCTTTTTTCAGACGTTTCACCCAAAATTGAGGAAAAGGAATTGATTTGTCCTCTGTCCCTTTGATGAAAATGGCATATAGTTCTGGAGCATGGGTTGCTTTGGCAGGCCTGTACAGAGCTGGCCCAAAGCCTTACCTAAAGTCCTTTGTAAAATGACTATGAATGACAGTGAGGGTGAGAGGAAGTATCCAGTAACAGGATATCCCTCCCAGAATGCTTTGATTTCCCTACAGACCACTGGGGGAATGGTTTGGGTAGGAGGGAAGAGTGGTACTTCCCTTGCAGTTCTCCCTTCACCCCTGCCCAGGCAACGTTTCCCCCCATGTGCCTTTTGTCCTTGCTTAGGGAAGTGCCCTAACTACCTACGTTAGGCATGTCTTTGACTTAGATTAAATGTGAGCAATCCGTCTCATGACTGCCCCTCTATTGAGCTGCATATCCACCGACTGTTCAAGACTGTTCAAGAGTGGAGATCAGGGCTATGTTCTCTTTGTCCACTTAGGGTAAGACTATTGGAGGACAATATTGGTCTCAAGTAGACTCTGATATCTGTCTTTTGATTCATCTAGGAAAATCCAGAGCTTCCACATTGTTCTAATCAGGAGGAAGCAGCAGCTGGGGGAGACAGCAGCAGCCTGGATAACTCAGCTCAAGTAAAGGTGGGTAGTCAAGAAGACAGTGGGAAAGATCAGGAAGGAGAGGAGCAGGATGCTGCATCCATCAGGACCGGCAAACGCCAGGAAAAGAAAAGGAACCATTGCCAAATTGATGAAATCCAAGAAGACACAGACGTGCCTAATAAAGTCTCCAAACAAGGTACTAATTCTAGCCAGGGAGAAAGTAGATTAATGCAGATGACTGGGCTCACTGTCATATATAGTTATCCTGTGTCTGGAGGTTCCTATGGCCCTGACTTTATGACCTAGCTGTGGCACTTACCAGCTGTGAAATCTCATGGGTTGTTGTGAGGTTTCTGTAAGAGTGTACAATATACTTACCTCACTGAAAGTGCTTTATGATAATTAGCATCCATAGTCAAGACATGGGGCAGGCACCCTGTCAAGTAATGCCAGCCCATGCTTTTCATCATGTCACTTTTTTTCCAGGTCAACCATCTCCTGCCTTCATTCCTGTTCTGGGAATGTAGGATGGGGGAGGTATTGTCAGGTCTCAGTTGTGTTCTGAGAAGCAGTAGATACAGCTTCCTATCTTTCCAAGAGAGGTTGGCAGCACCAAGATTCAGGGTCAGCTCTGAAGACCTGGCTCCATCCATGGAGTTAGTTCTGGCCTTGGATTTATCTATCTACGGTGACCTCTAAAACACTACTGGAACCCCACTTTAGGGAATCCCATTGGCAATTGCTCAGGCACCACTAAATTAAGACTCTGGGGGAAGTCTGAAACTGAAAATCTGAAAACCTTTTTTTTCCTCAGAAGTACTGTCTGTAAAACCAAGTTGATTCAGCACTGTCTTGCTGTTTTTTCAATCACAGATCTTCCTGCTCATCAGGGGGCCAAAGAAGATCTCAGTATTCCACTTGGATCTTTTGATGCATCTGACCTTGAATGTTCACTGTGTATGAGGTATGTGTGATGTGAGCCATCACTTACTCCCTAGTATTTCCTTCTCTCTGTTATCTGGGCTTTTCCTCTAGTAACTATTGAGTTGGTTAGTATGTAAAATCATGGCACTGATGAAATGGGAATCACATTGTCATGAGACCTCTGGTGTCCCCAGTTTAAAGGTCAAAAGTTGATGGGCTACAAGTTGACCATGTCTTTTTGGTTCTCATTAGATTTGATTTTGTTATATATGACTGTGCTGAAACAGGGCATACAGTTTCCAGCTGGTCATGACCCCATTAACATAGATGAGCCTGTGTCACATTGCTTGAGCCTTAGAAGTATTCAAACTTGTGACCCTAAAACTACTAAATTAAGAATTCAAGGCTCAAAGGTTAATAACAATGCCATAAGTATTTTCTTTGGAAACCTAATGAGCAGTGCATGTGGTACTTGGTTAAGTATTTTTCTTCCAAGTAGTATGTTATCTCTACTTTCTCAGATCTCTGGAGAGCAGATTATCCATATATAGCACTTCAAGAATGAATAGATTCTGGGACTATGGTCTGAGTGACCACCTTGAAATTTAAGTTGATTTCATTTCCTAGCTGTGATTGAGTGGCTAAGAAAGGGATCTCTGAAGACATTTGAACCCTATTCCTTTCTATGTACAGACTCTGTCCTAGAGAAAGTAACATTGCTGCCACTACTTTTTTTTTTTTTTTAGTAAAGTAGACAATAATGCAATGTACTCCATGGGTTGTGATGATTAATTAAGAAAAAAACTTAATGCCTAGAGTAATGCTTGAAAAACAGTAAGTACTCAAAAACATTAACTCACATGTTTAATATTAGATCCACAGACCCCTGAGGAATCTATGTATGCATTCAAATACATCCATGAAGTCACTGAAGTGATATGTGAAAACGTGTGTGTGTGTGTGTGTGTGCGTGTGCGTGTGCGTGTGCGTGTGCGTGTGCGTGTGCGTGTGCGTGTGTGTGTGTGTGTGTGTGTGTGTTTTAAGATAAAAGCGTACAGCTTTCATTAGATTCTCAAGTGGGGTGACTTTCTCCAACAGTATTATGAGGAAATTCAGACACTTGCACGAATGTTTGACTGTCCTTTGTGAGTTTTTATTCCTCTCCTACTGGTCATGTGAGTTTATATTCTGAACTTTATTATTATTATTTGAATAAGAATAAGACAACTACTACCTGAAACATGGAACTTTTCTTAGAGAAAATATACTTGGGTCTAGGGTAGTAGCTCAGTGGCAGAGCACTTGGCTACTGTTCTTGAAGTTCTGGATTCAATACTCAGTATCACAATAATAGTAACAACCACAAAAATAGCAAAATAATAATACACAAAAATTCTGTAGTAGCAAGATCTGTTTATAAGCAGGTCTCAGTCCGCTCAGCAGACATAGCACACATGTCGTCAAACTACGCTTCCAGCACATTGTCAGGAATCCATTTAGGTTGTGCACAAGAGGGAGATGAACTGCGGAAGCAGATCCTGTTCACCACTTTATCCAGCCCCTCACAGCAGAGTAGCAAGTGCATCCAGTATGTGATAGCAAAAACCTGCTTCCAAGCAGAGAACAGGCCCTGTAGCCACACACCAGTGTTGTGGCTCTAAAGCCTATGATAGGCGTTGTGAAGTTGATTTAATTTAGCTTACTCAGAAAGAGCAGGTCTTTGTTCTGTTTAACCCTCCTTAACACTCCTGCCAAAATCAAACATACAGACTCATCCTGTTTGTGTTTTCCCTGTGTAATAAAAATCCTGATGTTGGAATTCCTTTGTTCCTCTTTCTTTTCTTTTCCTCTTTTATCTTCTTTGTCCCTAATCACAAGGGACTTTGTAGAAGAGTTAGAAATTTGGTCCAAGAAATAAACAGACAGAGGATAAGCACCCCATCTAGTTCACAAGTCGTAAGTTTAAAAGCTGTTCTTCCTGACCTCTTGCTTGTTTCGTCTTTGCCCTGAGTAGCTGTCATGTAGGCTATTGAATTAGAACTAGACTCTCACTGCCTTGTGCCTGGCTAGCCTAGAGGGCTTTTTGATCTGAAGCTCTTAATACTTCAGCTCTTGATAAGAAACACGTAGACTCCCATGCAACAGGATTTGTCTGTAAGTTACACTTCATATGCCAACTGACGAATTTGTTTTGCTTTTGCCTGTATTTTTCTAGTCTTGAAAAGCTTCATTTCCCATTTGTAGCCATTGCTATTTTCATCATGGTTGTTGTTGAGTTTTGTTTGGGATCTTATGTATCTTTGGAGGAGAGCCTTTGTGTTTGGTTACTTTTCTGATTGCTCTGACTAAATATTTGACTAGAAGCAATTTAAGGAAGGAAATGTTTATTCTGGTTTACCATCAGCAGGAATCAGTCTCTCCTGGTGAGGAAGGCCTAACAGCAGGTGGGCAAAGTGTGGCTGTAAGATCAGGAGTCTTGCCGCTCACAGTGATTTCACAATACACAGGAAACAGGACTGATGAATGCTAGTGCTCAGCTCACTGGCTCCCTTTTAGTCCAGCTGAGATTCCAGCCCATGGGATGGCGGTGCCAACACTTGAGTTGGGGCTTTCCACCTCAAACTAATTGAGAGAATCTCTCACAAGTGTCCTGGAGTGAGTCTGGATCCTGTCAAGTTGACAATTGATTTTAACTATGACACTGGTCTAAAGTTACAGATAATTTCAAGTTGCTTGGTCATGAATTAGGCATTTGTACCACGTGTACAAGATTCTAGACTGAAATCTAAGCCTTTGGCATTGCCCTGGCAGAGAAAAGTTAAGACAAATCATGAATTTCAGCATTTTGATTCGAGAGAGAAAATTGATTGGGTTGTAAATTTCGCAGGGAAAGGATAGAAAGTGTGAATGGAAGCCAAGTGTATTTGCACAGGCACACACTGTAATCCCAATACTTGGGATATAGATGTAGGAAGGTGAAAAATTCAAGGTCATTTTTGATTACACAGTGAGTTCAAAGGCATCCTGGGCTACATGAGGCCCTATTTTTCTGTAATGAAAGAGTAATTAGAGAGCACATACATGATATCTTTATCAGTCTCCAAGTCCCCATTGGTGAATAGGAAGAACTCCATTAAGGGAAGCTTCCTCCTAACCCTAACACTTCTGAACCCTGCCCTGCAATTATTAGAGGCATGAAATTCTCCTTGAGGTTTAGCTGGAATGTATCACCCTAGCCATTGTGGTTCATCTCTGGGCTGCTGTAAAGCAATACCTTTGGGCTAATACTATATTTTGAGAAATGAAGTGAGAATATTTGCTGTCTAAACTAGTTCTCCAGTGGTCCAGTGATATTGGTGATAAGCAAACAGATCAGCTTTTTATGTAATCTAGTTGTAGCTCCCTAAATCACTGAGTATTAAGACAGTTTCCTTTTCCTTTTTTCTTTCTCTTTCCCTCCCCCTTCTTTTTCTCTCTTTGCTGTATCTGATAGCAAAGGAACACAGTGAAAAGCTGTCACTGGTGGAGAAAGATAGCTTTTTCTAGATAAGCCTGACATTTTATCTGGACTGACATCTAACAGAAGACATTTTTTTTTCTTACTGTTATTTACCGCATCATTCTGAAATGCTTTCTTGTAAGACAAGCTGGCCCTGCTCTGATTTAAAACTGCCTCCCTGAAGTGTTTTCAAATCCTTATCTTACATAGAAAAGGGACAGAGATTCTAGTGCATGCCTCTATCTTCATAGGTAAGAATCTTTGTGTCTCTTTCTAGAGAGCCAGAGGAAAGAGGGAGAGAGACAGAAATGGAAGGAGAAAAGTGTTTGTGAAAGTGTGTACATATGCAGATGGATTGCTGGCTGTCTGGCTGCCTAGCATGTACTTGAATTTATGGATACATGTAATCCTGGCTGTCTTACAGGATACATGTAACCTGAAGTAGGAAGGTTAATTGTGGGATGAGATATGATTGTGCATTTTAAGCTTTCTGTCTACTAGCTAGCTATATAATCTTGGGCACGTTATCTTGTCTGAGTTTTAAGCTCTTCAGCAGTAAAATAGCATTAATCATAATTACTACTTATTAATATGTAAAGTTAATTTTGATGAAAAATAGTGTTGCACTCCTGCAAGGTAAATATATTTATATTCTTAAAGGAGCAATAGGCTCAATCATCAAGTTCTCAGGAAAACTATTTTTGTATATTAGTGGTAGATAAGATTCATCAATCATCCTCATATGTATAATCAAATAATATGTAAAAGTATTCAGATATGCTGAGTATGGTGGTATATGCCTATAATACCAATACTCAGAAGTTTGAAGCAGGTGTATTAGGAGTTACAGGCTAGCCTGCACTACAGAATATGAGCCTACCCCTGAAAAAACACCAAGGACAAGGAATCAGGGAAGGTAGCACATACCTCTAGTCCCAGTACTTGAGAAAATGAGGCAAGAGGGTTGCCAGGGGTATGAGGCTAATCTGGCCTATATAAAAAGACCTTATCTTAAAAAGGTAAGGAAGGATGGGCGGTGTTAGAACATACCTTTAATCCAAGCACTTGGGAAACAGGTGAATCTCTGTGAGTTTGAGGCCAGCCTGGTCTTCAAATGGACTTCCAGGAAAAGCAGTGCTACATAAAGAAATCGTGTCTTGGAACAAAATGCAAACAAACAACAAAAATCCCAAACAAACAGAAGTTTGGAGATGTGTTCAGTGATAGAACACTTTGTTCACATGTATAAAACCTTGGGTTTTATTTACACACACAAACACACACCATGGAACAGTTAGGATTCAAGCACTAAATAAATAATTGTTCTGGTTTGGCAGTTGTGTAGTCTGATCACCTCAGCAGTTCCTGAATCAGCCCTGAAATCCTTCTTCAGAAACCCATACTGTATTGTACATTACATGTTCTGAAGAAAACATTTGAAAGGCTCGTTTTACCACTTAGTTTAAAAAGTAAGACATCAGCAAAACCCCAGAAATTGATTATGCTTAACCACAACTCCACTGTGGTTTGAATGGGGGTGTCCCCTCCATAGTCTCAGGCATTTGAATAGTCCACAGTTGGTGGCATGGTTTGGAGATGCTCAAGAGGTGTGGACTTGCTGGATGAGATGCATCCCTGGGGGCAGGCTTTGAGTTTTCGAAACCTTCTGCCATCCCAGATCGCTCTCTCTGTTGCCTGCTTGAGGTTTGAGGGGTAAACTCCCAGCTCCCAGCTCCTTTGTCACCTGTTGTCCTTGCAGGACCCTAATCCTCTGGAACCATAAGCCCCAAATAAACTCTCTTGTCTATAAAAGTTGCCTTGGCCATGGTGTTCTCTCACAATAGTAGAAATGTAACTAATCCAACCCCCAAGCTACTATCTTGAGTTCTCTTCTGTTTCTCCTTATTATTTTACCATGTATAAATGATAGCATCTACTTTGGCCTAAATCTTCTTAAAGCTTAGATTGAATTCTAATCTATTACTTCAATCTTCTTGCTTCTTTTAAACTCAGTATCAACATGTAAGGGAAGTTTGGTCATTTTCATTAACACATAGCATCTCATTGTGTGAGTGTGCCATGGTCTCTTTATTTAAAAATAAAGGTCTATTTAAGATGGATGCTTGGGTTGGCTCTAGTTTGGAAATATCATGGATGGCCACTGGTTTTGCATGTGTCAGTATTTACTCATTTTTCTACTAGGTTATTTGTTTTTTTCTACTGCTTTAGGTATGTTTTTCTTACAAGCTCTAGGCATATTTTATATACTAGCTTCTTCTTACCTGGGCATTGCAAGCACTCTTTCCTACTATATATTTTGCCTGTTTGCCCTTTAAGATATGCTTTTAGATTAACTTAAAAATTCTTAATATTAGTGCAGTTGAAATTAGCAATCTTTGTATTTATATTCAGTGTTTCTTTGAGTTTTCTTTATTTTAATCTCTGTGTCAAAAAAGATGTTACCCTATTTTATGTTCTGAAAATTATATTGTTTTTCTTTTCAGATTTTTTTTTCAGATCACCTGGAATTGATTTTGGTGTATGATATAAAGGATAGTCCATTTTCATTCCCCATACAGCCAGTATAGAATGTATAGATAATGCTAGTTGTGCATTAAAATTCCTCCCATGGCCTTCCTTTAAAATGTTATATTCATCATAAGTCAATAATCCATGCCTGGGTCTATTCCTGAGCTTTCTATGGTGTTCCACTGATCTGTTTGTCCTTGTGCTAGTACACACTGTTTTAATCACCATGGCTTTATAATAAGTTTTGATGCTTGATAGAGCAAATCCTCCCACACTCTTGTTCTTCAGATGTGTCTTGGCTCTCAGCCCTTTGCATCTCCTTCCTTATTGCATTTAGAAGGTAAACTTGCCAAGTTTTCCTTCAAACGAATCAACCAATAAAATAACTTATTGAAATATGTTGAGACTCACCAAATGTCTACAGTTATCTTTTTAAATTTATTTTTGAGAATGTCATATATGACCTCTTATTTACATAATTTTCACCTCTCCCTTCCCCCTCCAACTCCTGCTGTATCCCCTCCTCCTTTTCCTCCAGTCATTGACCTCTTCTATTGACTTTTAATTATGTGTGATACTATATGATATGAGACTGACAACCTCTTGCTCTAAATTTAATCTCAAAAGAAACTCATCAAGATTTGTCTCCTTTATTTCTGTGCTTATCATCTTATTAAATGTGAACCCCACTTTATAATAGTCACCACCAGCTTTTCCCTAACTCCAACTCCTTCAGGTGAGCCTCTCTTTACACAAATCTATGCATCTCTGAATGTGCAGAACACTTTCCATTAAAGGTCCCAGATTGGTTTAAAAACATTCTCCCTTCTAAAATCAATTAAAATAAGATATATTGGAAATATGGTATATGTTATCATATTTTATATGTGAGAATGTAGATAGATACATGCACATATTTAATGTTTCTATTGATAGGAGTAAGTGCATTAACAGTATTACTTATTACTACTAGGAAAATTATCTATCCAGACAAAAGGCAGGCACATATGTGTTACAGTTGTAAGAGCCTATGTCACTTAAATGAAGAAAAGTTTAAAGGTTAGCAAACAAATTGAATTTTTCCTTGTAGTAACATGATGTACAGGGTCTATGTGTGTATGCATGTATGTATCTCTCTGTGCGTATCTATGTGCTTACAACATACTCATGTAAACAGGTTGGCTAGATACTTTTTAATAATGGAATCTGTTCAGAGACTCTGAAGCACTAATCTGAATTTTTCTTGGACCAGACAGAAAAAGGATAAAACTAATGTTACAAGATAATTTACTTATGCCCTAAATATGAACCTATGCATCTTTCTAAAAATAGTTCAGAAATGAAAAGGAAAATGCTTTTCTGAAGTGTAACAGTATCAGTGATGAAACAGAAAAAGAGTACCCTACCCACAGATTTTGATGAACAGTTCTGCCTTAACCATGAATGCCCCTATCATTTTTTATCTTATTACAATTTTCTCCTATTTCATTTCCTAAATTTCAGATTATTCTATGAACCAGTCACAACACCTTGTGGGCACACCTTTTGCTTGAAATGTCTTGAGAGATGCCTAGATCATAATGCAAAGTGTCCCCTGTGCAAAGACGTTCTTTTACAGGTAAACCACTCTTTCTTCCTTGGTTGTGTTAGCTTATTTTGTACTAACTCAGTGTTCAACTGAATCTGAAGCCACTTTCTGTGCTTGACCAAAACAACTCCCCCTTACTATCTGTTTATTGCTGCTGTCTCCTAGACATCCTTTCTCTTTACACAGAGTCCTTCAGGAAAATGAGGCAACATCTAGCTTTTCAATAACTGTCAGTAATGAAGTTCATTTGTGTTCGAAGCAAAAGCACAAAATAGATGATAAACACAAATCTTGGTTCTGGTCCCATTGTGCTACCTTATAAACAATAATCTTGAGTGAATTTTGCTTCCACTATCCTTGAACTAAATAGCTCTGATTTCTGCATGCAATGATGTTTATTTGTGCTTAAAGAGGTCAGCTGCTTATACCATCCCATCAAAGAACTCTCTCAGATCATCAATGTGGTCTTTTTACAATTCCTTAGGAGCCACTGTTTAGATTAGCAAATACATGGCTGCTTATAAAACTCTAAAGACTTCATATTCTTTAAAATTAACCACACAAATTTACATCTTCGAATGGCCCTCGGGATTTCCCGTGGCAAAAGAAAGGAATCTGTCTTGCTTTCCTTCCTTCAGAGACTTGGGAATCTCAGCTTATAAACAGTATTAATATTGCTTTCACCTTATCATCCTTGAAGAGAGCTTTGCAGGTGCTGAGTTATCCCTAGAGAATGGTAAAAACATGCTGGTAGACCCAGGATTTGGGAAGCTGAGACAGGGGCATTGAGATCAGTGTCTACCTGAGACACAAAGTAAGATCTTGTTTTAGGAATAACAGTGATTATTTATAGGTTCCGATAGGTCCAGAGGATGTTGAACCTCCCTTAACTCTGACCTCCACAGTAAGGAGCTAGAGTGAACTCATTATCCAGGGTAGCCTTGAAAGGGAGAATGAGAAAGCAATGAAGTAACCTGATTGTAGATAAGATTTCCATGGTCCTTCTATTTAAATAAGACACCCATGCTGTGGTAACACTACACAGTTCACACCAACAGAAGGATAAAGTCTACCATATGCTCAGCCTCTAGAGTAAAGCACTGTTTCCATTTTAGGGTGTCTGCTTCCTAGAGTTTTGTTAGTTTTGTTTTAGCTTTGGCAGAGGGATCACTTTCCCACTTAGATTGCCTGTCTCTTGAGTCACTGCTTCTCCCTAAAGCCTGGAACTGGACACTGTGGGGTTTTTTCTTCCTGTTGCCAGGCAATGGCAGCAGCTGGAAAGATGTTCAGTAGGCAGAGGCCATGGGATCTCAGACTTGGAGGCTATAAGATATTTTCATCTATCTCTGTAGTCATATAGGGCCATACTTAAAACATTTAATAAAGCAATACACATTCTAATCATGGTTGTTGCAGAATAGAGACTCCTGGAGAAGAAACGAGATTGTCTGAGGCCAGCAGTTTGGTACTCAGGACTCCCTTGGCTGAGTCCCACAGAAATCAATTCTCTCTAGATATTTATTGTATTTATTATGGTTTGAGACTTTTATGAGTGCTGTACTTACTTCCCCTTTCCCTCTCACTTTCCATCCAGCCCTGCTTGCGTTTTTTCACTCCATCTCAATTTTATGACCTCATATTCTCTAACTATTGTTCCATATATGTGTGCATATAAATTTATAAAAAAAAAAAAAAAAAAAAAAAAACTTCCAAAGTTCGATTGTTGCTCATTTGCAAATGCTCTTAGGGATGACTACTGATACTGGATAGCCAATTAGGGGGTCTCTCCCTGAGGAAGACTGATTCTTCCTCTCCCAGCATCCATTAGTTGCCTGTAGCCATCTAAGGGTAGGGCTTCATGGGACTTCTTCCTTACATGTTGACACGTTTTCTGGTATTGTCATTTGTTCAGGTCTTGTTTAGAGAACTGTATTCATATTTCATGGGTACAGCTTCCCTGTCATATAGAGAAAGAAGCACACATCCTGGTCTTCTGGCTCTTACAAGTTTTCTGCCCCCTCTTCTGTAATGTGCTGAGCCTTACATGTAGGGGTTGTGTTGTAGTTCTATCATTTGGGGATGAGCAGCCTACCTACAGTGGATTGTTATATACCTCTTGACCAGTTGTGGCTTTCTGTAGTGGCCTCTGCTGTGAAAAGAAGCTTCTTTGATGAGGGGTGAGAACTACACTAATCTCTGAGTATAAGGATAAATATTTAGAGTATAGTTACAAGTATATTTTATTGCTTTAGGAAAGTGGAGATATAGGTTCTCTCATTGCTTCATGAGCAGATATTTTAACATTAATTGTTTAGTTTATGTTTTTAAGTACACACTGGTCATAGATCTCTGAATATACATATGGTAAGGATGTTTTGGAAGGACAAACTAGTGATATTTTAACCTAAGTCTGATTCTGAATTTCAGCAAAACCTAGATGGTGTCATAAAATGGCAAATTAGACAATCACCTGTATCTGGCTGTTAGTGTATCTGTGATTTTTATTTTAGATAATATTAAAACAGAGGTTTGGCAATATTTAGGAGCCAGGCATTTGTTTGGAATGGAATTAGGGAAGGACAGGAAAGGATACATGAGCATAGCCTTTTGGTTCTCTGAATCCTTTGACCAGTCTTTCAGCACTTCCCAGATAGAGCTTATAAACACAATAATAAAGTAAAAAGGAAGTATGACCCATCTCTCTTTAGTTCAGACATGAACATCTCAAGCGTAAAGCTTTGTGTCAACTGTGAAATTTTCAAAAGTTTAATGCAATATTTTTTGTAAAAATATCTTTAATTATAAATGTTCATTGCCTATTTTTTTTTAAAAAAAAATAAAGCTCTACCATGCAAAAGATACATATATTATGGCTGCTGTATTATCTTTCAAATCCTGGGTCCAAATTGCAAAAACGTGAATGATTTGACTACTAGCTGGGCTACATCAGACTACATCTGGGCTACACAGTTCTCTGTATTTTTCTGTAAACTGTTTAATATTTCCTTACTTTGTTCCCTTTCTAGTGCTTGCCATCAAGAAAGTATAGCAAAAACGTAATAATGGAAGAACTGATAGCTAAATTCTTGCCAGAAGAACTCAAGGAACGAAGGAGGCTTTATGAGGAGGAAATGGAAGAACTTTCTAAGTATGTTCATGCATGTTTCTATTTTCCATTTCATATACTTCAGCTCATGAAAATGGACACTTTTTTTTAACTAGCTCCATTTTCAATGATATCACATTACTAGTTTGAAATGGCCATGGTGAGAATATTTACATCATGGAAGTCAATAAAGCTCCAAATTGCCCCCTCCCATCCCTTTCAGAAGCAGTTGTTACACACTGCATAGCATGTCTCTGAAGAAGTACATCAGCCAAATCACACAGCCTCCTGATGTGTCTCAGCACTACTAAGTATATGTTGTGGACAGGCATGAATTGGAGTAGCCTAATTAGGAAACCTCATGAGACAACTGGACGATACCTTCAAGTCCTTGAGCAGGCAATTGGAATTGTGGTTAAACAGTGGTGTGAGCCACATCTGGAGTTAAGACCCAATTCCTTCACTGAATATGTTTCATGGTCATAGACCATTTAACCTTTCTGCAATTCAGTATTTTTCCAACGATAGCTCTTCCATTATGGACTTGTTCTGAAGACCCAAATGAGTTGGTGCACAGCAAGCAACTAATAAATGACAATGATGCCTATACTCATGTTTTTCCTTTATCACACATGGTGTGAGAGGCAAAGGGTCAGTATGGAGACATAATTGGATCATCAAAGGCTCTGACTGTTGTGCACTTGGCAGAAAACATAGGAAATAATAGCTAAGTCCTGTACCTCTGATTGCTGCCCTCCTCCCTGCCCCTTGAAGAGTTCTCACAAAATTCTGAAGGTGAACTGCTTCCTGGGTGGGGGGATTACTTCTGTTTATATGCCCTCTTGGAAGAGACCATTTCTGAACTATGCATCCCATTGGTTTGGATGTGCCTTCACTTCCCATGCTTTTCTCAGAGACTAGAATTATTTGTTTCTTGATGACTTTTATATTGAAATTATTTTGTACAGTTTTGTCTCTTTCCTGATTCTTCACTTAGTCTTTCACTCAGTGGTTCTCAATCTTCCTAATTCTGCAACTCTTTAACAGTTCCTCGTGTCGTGGTGACCCCCAACATGAAATTATTTTCATTGCTACTTCATAACTTTATTTGGCTACTGTTATGAATCATAATGTAAACATTGGATAAGCAGAATATCTGATATGCAACCCTTTTGAATGCGTTTTGTTTGACTCCCAAAGGGGTCTCCACAAGTTGAGAATGGCTGCACCTCTCTCAGTGCTTTTCTCAACTATCACTTATATTGAGGGGCTTTCTGTTTAAAGGCTTCTCAGACCTAACCCCTTTTAAGATTTTGACAGATGGCTTTATATTTCTTAGCCCATTTAGGTGCATTGTCCTTGCACTATACTTAGTATATGATTCAGAGGACCAAATCTATTAAGAGTTGGCCCAACTTGGGATTCCCCTTAGGGCCATGTACCTGAGATTTCAAGGGAACTTATTGAAAAGCAGATTCCTGCATTGCAGTTCCAGAGTGAATGCATAAGTATCTCTGAAGGTGTATTGGCCCAGTTATCTGGATCTAAGGTTCCCCCACTATTCCGCTATCCATGAGCAATTGAACATCCTGGGATACATTTTTCTTGGTGGTCTCTTGCTGACTACTCTTCCTAGCTAGAATGCTCTGAATGGTCTCTGAGAAGTTTGACAAATTTGATATCCATGTAAGGACTTTGCAGGAAGTTTTGTTGTTTTGTTTTTTGTTTTTTTGTTTTTGTTTTTGTTTTTTTTATTATTTTTTTTTACTGCCCCTCTGAAAACCTGGGTGGATTTATACCATTGGTGCCCTTCTTCACACCTCAAGAGAAGTACCTGAATTGTTCCATTTGAGCAGAGAAAGTGAGGGAGAGAAAGAAGGAGGGAAGAAAGGAAGGAACAATATAGCTGTCACCCACAGTATTATGGTAATAGTGATCTAATCAACAAACAGAATGTATGCAATGCCAGTTTAGGCTTTTAGACTTGGCTAGTCTCCACATTGGATCCTAGAATTTGGCCTACAGCACCAAGTGCATTTCAGTATTTTTCCATCAGCCAACAAACTTTGATGACTCCTTGTCTCACTTCAAGAGAATCATCTTGTTACATTTGATTGACCTATGGTTTGAGATCCATTTCAACTTTTCTTCCCGACAGCTTAAATAAGAATGTGCCTATTTTCGTGTGTACCATGGCCTATCCCACTGTTCCTTGTCCCCTGCACATCTTTGAGCCTTGTTACCGCCTAATGATTCGGAGATGTATTGAGACAGGCACAAAACAGTTTGGCATGTGCCTTGGAGATCCTGTCAAAGGGTAAGTGAGGAGACCTAGGGAACAGAAAAGTTAGGTCGAGAGGATTTATGTTTTACTTTGGAGGGCTTCTAGAGGTAGGTTCAACCAAGTACCTGAAGTTAGCCAGCTCACAACAGCTCAAAACATCTACGAGGATCACAGTCCCTCTGATGCCTGCTTTGCAGTGTAGGAGCAGCTCCCTATTTAAAATAACCCTGGAAGTAATCTTTTGTTATGCAGGCAGCATACATCATAAAACTTGTGGGATACATTTTAAAGCTTGTCTTGCAGGCTAGGGATGTAGTTCAACCTCTCTACCAGTCCCAGAGCCTTGGGATTGATCCTCAGCACTACATAAACATGGAGTAGTGTTACATGAACATGGAGTAGTGTTACACACCTACAATCCCTATAGCACAGAGGTGGAGGCAAGATAATACCAAGTGTAAGGTCATCCTTGACTACATGGAAGTCCAAGGACAGCCTGGAATATGCGAGAGCCTGTCTCAAAACAAACAAAAGCCACAAACAAACAAAATTGTCTTGTTAATAGTGTTAGCCCTAGAGCTAAACTACCCCCTTTTATATTTGAGTGCTAGCCTTGGAGCACCTTTGATGTTGGGCAAATCATTTAGCCTTTCTGTCCACAGTTTCTTTGTCTGTTAAATGGAAATGATGGTATACCTACCTAACTGGCCTTGCTTATTGGGAGAACTGGTGAGTTATTGATGCGCTCCTAGCACTAAACAGAATTTCTGTCTAAATGAGTCCATTTAGGATACTGTAACATAATTCTGTATAGCAAGAAACTTATAAGCAATAGGTTTGAGACACAGTTGACAAGTAATTTACTGTATAGCCCAGACTGACCTCAAACTCATGGAAATCCTGCTTTAGCCTCCCCAGTATTAGGATTACAGGTGTGAACTGCCACAGGCAATAGAAATTTGTGCTGGTGATTATCGAGACTGTGAAGTCTACAGACAATGTGCTAGCATCTGATAACAGTCATTTTTTTTCTGAATCCATAGCCTTGTATATGCTAGGCAGGTGTCTTAATTATAATTTTTATTGCTGTGAAGAGACACCATGATCATGGTGATGCTTATAAAGGAAAAGATTTAATTGGGGTGGCTTACACTTCAGAGGTTCAGTCCATTATTGTCATGGCAGGACATGTCAGCATGCAGGCAGACATGTTGATCAGAAGGTAACATGAAGTGGATTAAGATACTGGGTGTGGCTTGAGGATATATGAGACCTCAAATCTCATCTCCACAGTGGTACATTCCCCCCAACAAGGCGATAACCACTCCAACAAAGCCACAGTTCCCAATAGTGCCATTCTCTATGAGCTTATGGGGACCAATTACATTCAAATTGCCACAGAAGTACTATTGATCTATGTTCTAAGTCTGTTTGATTTTGAGACCAGGTAGAACTAAGTTGCCCAATCAAGTCTCAAATTCGTAATTCACCTGTTAACAGCCTCCTTTGTATCCAGGACTACCATGATATGCTATCATGTTCAGGGTGTGATAAGGCCTTGTTGAGTTATAACATGGTAGAAAATCAGAGAGAAAGTGAGAGAAGAGAATTGCAACCCTCCTCGTAATAATGAACACACGGTAGCAGTAATTAATCCATCACATGGGCAGAGCCTTCATGACTTGATCTCTTTCTAAAGATTCTGATTCCTAACAGTATTGAAATTGCAATTAAATGTTATCACAACCTTGAGAGGGATATTTAGACCATAGCACTACACAAAGCATGTGCTCAACAAATGGTAGCAAGTACACCATTATGTTCAGATGTATTTTTCACAGATGCTGCCTGTTGTATGGCTTCAGTGGTAGATGAGGACACAGAAGTTCACTAGCAAACAGTGCATGATGCTAAGAATGGCTAGGGTCTTGGCCAAGAACAATAGAATTCATCAACAATATACGGTCTTGACTTGATTCTCATTAAATAGGTTTGCAGAATATGGCTGCATCTTAGAGATCAGAAATGTACAATTCTTTGCTGATGGCCGATCAGTGGTTGATAGCATAGGCAAGAGGCGCTTCAAGGTGCTCCATCAGGGCCAGCGGGATGGCTACAACACAGCTGACATTGAATACATTGAAGATCAAAAGGTAAGGATGACCAGTGGCAAGAAACCTAAAATCCAAATTATCACTGTAGTTTGGTAGACAAAGGTGATTTCAAGATTTCAAGGTGTATTGAGACCTTGGAATTTCTCACCAAATTGCTGCTGGATGAATGCTACCAGACTGCTTCCCAATTGCGTCCACAGTCTTCCCCCTCTTCCTGAGGGTACTTGATTTAGAATGGGGTATACACATAAATATTTCAACTATGAATTGATATATTTTTAATGAATTTATTTTGAGATTTGCATTTTTAAAAATGTACAACCTGCCCAAGAACACTATTCCTAAATCAGGGTTATTCACCATCCCCCAAAGTAAAAAAAAAAAAAAAAAAATCACATGTCCAAATTAATCCTTGTTTTTCTGAGCTAATGGGTAGATGAAGAGGTCAGTGATCCCACATTCATGTATCTTACTTATGCAGTAGATTAGTACATGATTAATGGGTAAATTCATTTGACTTTGAAGATATACTGAGGCACAGATAGATTCATATCTACCTTTCTTGTAAAAATGAAAAGGGAAGAGTTATAAACCAGCACAATGCACTTCAATCATGTGACTTCACCTTGGCTAGCTCAAACTTCTGGCTGTCTCTCTGCTTACTGTTTCAGGCATTTTTCTCAGTTAAATCTTTTGTCTTCCTGCTCTCTGCCATATTTGTACTCTATCCAACACCTGGCTGCTGGGTATTCCATATCTTACACAGGAAAAAGCCAGCTGGGTAAAAGAAAGGCAAGTCAGATTCTCAACAGAGCTTCAGGTGTCAAAAACAACTCTGAGTTAGATAGAGAAGGTAGAGACTGCTTCATTTTCATTTTTATATTTTCAGGTTCAGGGAGAAGATTGTGCTGAACTCATGGGGTTACATAACTGTGTATATGAGCAAGCATCCTCATGGTTTCATTCGCTTAAAGCATCTCTGAAGAATCGGATACTAAATCATTTTGGTCCAATGCCAGCGAAGGATGAAGATCCCCAGGTATATAAGAGTATCTATTAATGACAGGTTACCCCACCAGGTGGGAGAGGCTGGGCTTTGTGATTAGATAGATATGTGGTTGTCATCCAGCAAGTCAAGTGCATATAAGAAGGCATATCCAATACAGGATTGTGTAGCTAGGTAGTGTGCATCATGGGTAAGACCAAAAGGAACCCAAGTGAGAATTAGCTTAACAACAGTAAGTGGTAGGAACTTGGAACTAAGACAAATATTGAGAAATAAGAGAGGAAGGGAGCAGTGACAGCCCCAACAGAAGAACCTTCAATGGGAGTCCAGATTCACCATAGTAATGTTAGGGTGACAGGACACATGCAAAGGCTAGGGAGTAAGAGAGATGATAACCAAGCTGGTTCTTCCAGTCAGCTTCATGTTCCCTTCTCTGATCCTGCAGTAACTAAACTACAAGAATCCAGATGCAGAGACCTTCCTATGCAGCCCATCTACACATAGCCCTGCAAGTCTAGACCCTCGGTATTGTTCCTAGCTTTGATCAGGTCCTGAGAAAACTGGACCTGAGAACATAGTTCATTAGGTTCTACTGGATTGTTCTTCTTTGAGGAACAAGTCCCTGTGAGCTCAAACTGCAGATCCAGAGTCCACTGGTAAAGTGGGAAGAGTTCAGTTTCACTACATTTTGCCTGCCTTGTTTCGATCAGGCAGTGTTGTGGGGAATTTTAGTTTGGAGAACCAATGGTCTAAACAGATCCCTTAATGCTATCTTTCCTCATATTCTAAGTTGGCTGTCTCACAGAATCACTCCTGGAGCTTCTTTGATTTCTTTTTTTAGTGTATGCTTTCTGATTCCATTACAATAGAAAAATCTGAATTACACACACACACACACACACACACACACACACACACACACACACACACACACACACACCACATACACACACATTCTGACCTTTCTGTCTAAAGACTGCATTGCCTACCTGACAGTGTAGTCTTGGATAAATCCCTTCCTCCCTCTCAGATATTCTCTAAAATCAAACAGGATCATTAAGTCTAAAGTTACTCCTCCTCCATTCTGAGGCTTCAAAACACCTGTCTGTTTCCTAATGGACTGAAGTGTCTTGCTTGCTCCAGCCCATAGAGTGGCTCTTCTCCTTCTGTACAAAGGCATCACTCACATGCAAGGTCAACAAGTGCTTCCTGGCGACCCAGCTATGGTGATTCAAGAAGACAGTATAACTCACAGAAAGGTCATGTTCAAACTTAATGTTCCCCTTCACCTGCTAGGGAACATTCTTTCCCAGTCATGCAAAAGATAGAGATCAACAAGCTAACCACATCTGCCACGGGAGAAAGCACAGATGCCTCTTTGTGATTCACAAGGACTTAATGACATAGCAAGCCCAAATCATTTCCTTTCTTATTAGTTTTGTTATCATGTTGCCTTGGTGGTGGCAGCAGCAGCAAAAACTCATCCAGTTTGCTCTATCTAATCCTGTAGCCCCAAGCAGTTCCACGAATAAGAATGTTGTACCTTGGTGGGAGGTTTCTTAGAAACAGCCACAGTATGAACATCAGCTTAAGTATCTGCTGCTGATCTTGAGAAATAAAGTTCAGAATAGCAACCTGGTATCTTACAATAGAAGTTATTGTAAGAGAAAATACATTGCACACTACAGTGAAGTACACACACACACACACACACACACACACACACACACACACACACACACACATACCACATATATGTACTCAGAGAGACAGACAGACAGAAAGACAGATAGACAGAGGGTAGAGGTGTCCAGATGAAGGTAAAGGGCACAGGAAAAAAAAAAACAAGTGTTCAGGGACATTTAGGGAGAAACACACAAAGCAGTATGGAGTCAAATAACCTCATGTGGAGGGAGCAGGAGCAGCATGGCAGCATGTACTTCTCTGCAAGCAGAGCTGACTGTTTTTGAAAGTTGTGGGAAGAAGACTCATTTGAGGTTTAGTAATGTCTAAGATGTATGCTCAGGAAGCTGATGAGAAAGAGAATTTCGGTGAAGGACTGGTAAGGGATGAGAAAGGTCAAAAGTAAAACCCAAAGGGTAACAGAAATGTGTTTTCTAATTGGAATGTTTGGTTGCTGTTCTTTGAAACTGGAAATCATAGCTTTTGGTTTGGGGGGAGGAGATAGCTATTAATGCTGTTTGTGACATGGTATATTTAGACTACAGCCTTCCACCAAAGTAGGAAAATTATGGACATTAAAAGACATGCCAAGCCCAAAGAGTCATAGGATTAAATGCCTCAATTTTAAATGAATTGGTCCAAGGGACCTAAGCAGAGCCTTAGAAGTGGAAGAGATAAAATAGTGGGTAATACAGCTCGTAAAATCACCCTGCCTAGGGAATATAGTGTATGTGTTAAGAAGCTGTTTGCTTGGTTTAACAAGTAGTAAAGATGATTGCAATTCAAATAAGAGAGAAAGCCCCAGACCTGGACAACTAAGGCAGTTCTGTTCCAAGAGAGCATCCAGGAACCCAGGCTCTTCCATCACAGAGCTTGGTCATCTTTAGAGAGTTCCTTTTTCTTGACTGAAGACTACCATCACCATGTCTTCAATTTTGATGGAGAAAGGGGGAAAGGCTGGAGAGATGGCAGAGGTCAACAGCACTGGCTGCTCTTCCAGATGACTCAGGTTTAAATGTCAGCACCTATGTGGTGGCTTAAAACCACCAGTTAAAGGGAATCAGATACCCTCTTCTGACCTCTGTGGTACACGGAATTACATGCAGACAAAACACCATACACACAAAATAATAAAAATTAAAAGAAATGGGAAGAAAAGGGAAGAGCAAGGATGCACGCTCTTTTCCCAGAACATGACCCAGTACTTATACATATCACTTCTCTTTATATCTCTTTAGCCAAATTTTAGGTGAATTTGCATGTAGCCTCACCAAGCTACAAGGGAGACTTAGAAATAATAGTTTCCCTACTCCCTGCCACCATGTGGCTGTATGATCAGCTGAAATAAGGAGAAAAGGAAATGATGGAGCTTCTCAGCAGTCTCTGCCACACAGAGAAGTGGTCCCATGGGGGATGTTTCCTTTATGCATGTGGACATTTGTACATGGACTGCCTGAGAATATGATCAATGAACTGTGTTTCTCTGTTGCAGGTTAATCCAAATGGTCCAGCCTGGTGCTGGTGGACATTAGCCGTTCTTCCCCTGGAAAGCAGAGCTCAGCTCCCCTTTCTAGCAATGAGGTCCTTAAAGGATAGACTCAATGGTATCCGACGAATCCTGGCTTTTATAACCAGAAACCAAAATTAGCAGGAGCAGATTTCAGAAGAGGCATTTCCACCCTCTTCATTGTCCTAGGGCAATGTTCTTGTAAATATATCTAATTGCAATAATACCTTAACAGAAGAGAGTATCCTAGAGAGATGTTACTCTGCTTTTTGACCACACAGAAATTGAGTAGGAAGATCAAAAGGATATGACCTGTTTGACCTTCTGTCTTCAGATGCTTTTTGATACAAACAGCCAGAGGTATGAAGAGCCCAGAAAAAGATGTTTAGCATTAATTTTTCTTAAAGTTGAATGTGATTTGTCTTTCATAGCTTAGTGACTGTGTGGTTGATTTGTGAAGCAGAGATGCTAATGTCACTGCATTCTTTCACTGACTTGAGGTCTCATTTCAAATGGTTCAGGTTTTCTAGAGCATTGTGTAAAATAATGTTCATACTTCTTTCTGTTTTAATAATTTATTTTTTGCACTACTGTATCCCTTTTCTACATGTACGTTTGTAACTATTTAAGTGTACATTACTGAAAAGTTCATTGCTTTATTTATTGATGTGGTTGACTACATATGTAGGGGGAATAACAGTACTAAACATGTGCAATGTTCTTTCTTTACTTTTTTCTGAATTTATCCCAATTCTTGTGCCATTTTTGTATAGTTCATGTCTATCCTTTATGGACTAAGTTTCAAAGAATTTTGGAAGGATTCTAAGGTAATTTATCTTCACATATTCCACTCTTTTAGCTTGATTTAAGCCATAGAAAATACTTAGTGGATTTGGCATAAGTTGTGGCATGTGTAAGATTAAAGGGAAAGAATTCATTTTCTCTGTGAAATACAGAATAGGGCTGAAAGAATTATTTAAGAATGGGGAGATGGATTAGAAGTGTCTTTTATTACAACCTATTAGAGGTATTTGTTTCAGGCCATCTGATTAGAAGTGTATTAATTTCTCCCTAGCTCAGTTAAGGATAAGATTAATATTCACCTGATTTTTAAGAGAGAATGACATCAAGACCTGTACCAGGACCTGCTGAAATACTTGAGGGACTATTCCTTCTTAAAAGTGTAAAGATATCAGATATATTAGAACCTCCTTTTAAATCCCTATAAAAGATCCAGAGAATGAATCCATGATCTTATATAAACACTGCCTTCCCTCCTGGTAACAATGGGCCAAAGATTTCAATTCAGGGGGAGAAAGGGAAGGGAAGGGTAGGAGTAGCATTGCCTAGCTTTCTTAGTACTACTCTGAGTCCTTTGTTGTCAGAGAAATCTGAAAAACAGTGTGGGAGTGTGATAATAGGGAAGAGGAAAATTATAGCCAGAAAAAGTGAACTGTCACATTTGTTTCTTATGCAAAGTACTCCTAGGTGACTTTGGACAACTGTAGTGTGTTATTTACATATATGTAGCCCCTCTGCTCTGTTAACAAGAGAGAGAGAAAGAAGGAGTGAGAAAGGAGGAGAGAGAGGGATTGGAGGGGGAAAGATTCAAGGATCACTCTGGGTTCCTCTGTAACCACCATAAACATGAAAGAGGTGTGGTTTGTGTGTGAGAGAGAGGTGATATCAGGATGCTGTAAAGATACTCATGTAAGCAGAAAGAAAATGATCACCTGCACTTGCTTATGTAGGCTGTGTTGTAAGAGCATTACCGGCTTTGATATTTGAAATAATCTGGGCAGGTGCAGTATGCAAGTGTATGGAAAGGAAATATAGGAGTGGGTACTATCTGAGTTACGTCTAGAGGGCTCAGAGAGCAGGAAATGAGGATGTTTCCCCCTCCCACCTGATACTGAACCAGTTGATCATGGCAAAGTCCTAGTATAATTGTTTCCTATTCTGTAGTGCAAAAACAACAGAAAAAAAGTCAAAAGCTTCTCCACTTTCTACATGTGTTACTTTGATGTTCCTTTAACTTGCACTGAGCCCCAGTTTTCTCATACATGGAATGGTACTGGTGCTCACTTCAGCAGCACAGATACTAAAATTGGAATGACACTGAGAAGATTTACATGGCCCCTTCACAAGGATGGTATGCAAATTTGGAAAGCAGTCTACATTTTTACTAAAAGATGGAATGGTGGTGATATTAATAGCATATAGTCTTCTTAGAAACATTAAATGGGACATGTCAGAAATTACTTAGCATAGTTCCTTGATGATGGGAGATATACAGGATAACTATTAAAAGCCATGTTATAGAATATCATCAGTGGCCTACAGTTACACAAAGTACTGCCTTTACTTGCAATACTCATTTACAGACACTTTAAGCTTGGTTGGGAAAATCCAAACCACTGACTCTTGGACCACAACTTAATGGTTTGCAAGTAACTCCTATTGTAGTTAAAACTAGGAAGGTAGGTCTGAGTGAATACACCTCAGTTGCTAGTGTTTGCCTGAGTTACTGGATTATATCTCCAGTACTGTAAAAATATAAGAAACATAGAGGAAAATGAAAGTTCTGGAGAACAAATGAGTGTTAGAGATAGGGACTAATTCCTATGCCAAGAAAATAGTTTCCATCTTAATAAGGGATAAAGAGCAATGCTGTATTGGGGTGGGGATTCCTGATAGAATCGAAGTCTTAAGTTTTAACTTCATGAACATAACTAAAGCATCTCTCCCTATTCTTCAAAATATGTTGAGAATTTCACTATACCAGAATACTTAGATTTCACCATCTATGGGTTTTGTACATAGCTCATTGTATTTCTTTATGCTGTCTCAAATAACAGGCTCTACAATGATATATTGAGAACCTATCAGGTACTAGGTACTAAATAGAGCAATCTCAGTCACTGGAACAAATGAAATAACTTTTATAAAGCATTGTTAACCCTATATATGGATAAGAATGCAGAGGCTCAGCAATTTTACAGAATATGCCTATGTCACATTTTTAGCCAATGAGTGGCCAAGTTTGATTCCTTACCTGTCACATAACAGATCTTTCAACATTTTGAACAGTTTGTTACATGTTTTATTCAATAGACATGGCAGTCAAATCACAAAACACCCTAAGAACTCAAAATGAGAAGTTCCCAGTGAAGTAAAATGAAGTTGCTCAACACACCTCTTGTTAACCTAAGGGAAAGGGGAAGTTTGACCTCTTAATAAAATTCCAGTTGATAAGAGAGTATCATCTGAGCACATGGAAATCTTGGCTAGGTTAAATAGCATGTTTCTGTGAGAAGCCTGAATCCATGTTGGGGTTGTTCTCCAGTCTGCTTTTGTTTCAGTGATGAGATAGTAGGCTTAAATTTCTTCAGGATGTACATGAGTAGGATGAGCAGTTGAACTTGACCATTTTAGCACTTGTAGATTGGTTCTCCATCTAAGCACAGTAACAATGATTATAGAGATATAAGATAAGGTAAATATCAGCTAGAAGGACAAGATTCCCCCTTGTAGACAGTGTCACTTCCTTGGATTAGTCTTTCTTTATACCATGACATCATGGCTGATCCAGTCCTATCCTTGTAGATCATTTCTATAGACATATGCACACACACACAAACACACACACACTAGGTAGCAAGCAGACCTTATGCCTTTCTGCTTTGTACTGTACTACTGCTGCTAGCAAAAAAACCAGCAAACTGTAGAAAGTGAAAAATGAAGAAATTACTTCTCAGTGAATAATTTTGAGAAAGGGGTGTTTGCTCCTCACTTTAGGAAGCAGAGAACTATTCCAATAGCCTGCCCTTCTGAAGGCCAACTGCTTCAAATTCAGTGCTGCCTTGGTAGCAGAGTTGAGTTATGGCACAAGTGATGTTGCCATCTCTGCCTGTGGAGCTGACCTGGGTTCAGATAATCACCTGTGACTAGCCAGAAGCCTCAGAACTCCCATGGCTGGGTCACTGAACCCAGAAGTCTCTTACTGCCAACAGGTTGTGTCCTGTTGATGGACTGCAACCCATAGGGGCCTGCATTCCCTGTGTCAACTCCTTTTCCAGCATGTGAATTTTAGCCATAGATTCATTACTTGGGCTCCCAGGGGCTTGTTGACTGTGTGTCCATTTCTATTCATAAAGATAGAAATGGGGAGGCTGAAAGCCATTCTCGGGCCTAAGCAATCAGGTTTTGATTCTGAATGGAAGACAGCTCTTAAAAGCAAACAGGGCTTTGCTTGCTGGCTTTGCATTCTGGCATTTCTAATGTACAAAGAGAGAGAAGGGAAAGGAGCCATACACAGTGTACACATCCAATTCCTTTTAGAATGGTAGAACCCACCCACTCTGCTGCTTAACTACTTAATACTATGGATTTTACATATCCACAGGTGAAATGAAGAACTTTTCACCTAAAAGTGGGTTTTTCCAACCATGTTAAGTTAACCTCCAGAGAGAAGTACCTGGAACCATTGTTCCCAATGATACTTTAAAGCTTTGGCTTCATGATTTTGTAGCATTTAAAAACTGTCTGCAGCCACAAATGTGATTAACAGAAGTTTACAAAGCAACACTGTACCTTGTGCATTATCTTAAAAATCCGCCAACATTCATCTATTGTTAAAGTGAGGAAGACAACCATTGAGATAAAGAGAAGAGCAAATATTTGTGTGACACCATTGGCTGATGTTAGATAAATGAGTCACATTATTACATGCATTTTTCTGTAATGCCAGGATTAAAACATCAATCAAGCCACTTAAACAGTGGCCAGTGTGTATATGTGTTTGGTTTCCATTTGTTTGTTAAGCTGCCATTTTACTTTGCTCACTCATGAGTCGAAGGGAAATTAAGATAACGCTCCCTCCCCACCAATGCTATTCAACTACCTCTATATGCCTGGTTTCTTTTTAGGAGTTCCCTTCTTCTAAATCTGCACAAAATAGTTTCAGCTCATCTATGTTGTAATTGCAATGTGATTTAGACAGTCTCTGTGAAAATTGTTCATTAAACAAAACTTTCCTGTTGTCTCTATCTACCAAAGTGTATTCTATCCTACGAAAAGAGTGAGTTGGCTAGGATAAGCCTGATGATACTATAGTTCCAGTGACATGGGAAGCTAGAGCATGGGGACGGCAAGTTCATCTCCACCCAAGGGAATGTAGACCCTGTCTGAAAAACTCAAAACTTGACTTAGCTTTTCAGGCCTGTAATCCCAGCTGCTGTGGAGGCTGGGGAAGAAGGGTTGCAAGTCCAAGGCCTGTGGGGGTCACAGAGTAAATTCAAGAACAACCTGGGTAATGCAGTGAGATTTTGGTTCAAAAGTCAATGAATGAATGAATACTATAAGAAAGGGTTGGCGGTGCAGGTCAGGCATTGCACTTGCCTAGCATAACCAAAGTCCTGGCTTCCATTTACATTAATACAGAAAGATAAAAGAGTAACCAACTGGTTTTAGTAGCACTGAAAAGGAAGCTATGGTAGTATGTATCCTGTTCTCCTATTGGTTGTACCATATTTTGATGATGAAACCATTTTAAGAACTGGGATCAGTGATAGAATACTTGTCTACTGTAAGCCAGGTCCTTAATTCAATTCACAACACTACAAAGATTAATTTAACACAGTTAAAATAATTTTTTATAGAAACAGGTCTGCATCCCAGCATCAAACACATATAATGGCAATGAGGCAGGTGTGAACGCGTTAACATGACTAATATGTTCTGAAACACTGACTATAAATTGAGTATTTTTAAAACAAAACAACAAAAAACACTGAAAAGATTTGCTTATACTTATTGACTTACCTTTGAAGCACCTTTCTTCTTTTCTAGCTATCCCACTTCTGCATTTATGGGAGTAGGGTCTTTTTTGAGCATTTCTTTTGCTCTTTAGTAAATCCATACATGAATCCAGTATATTTTGACCTTATCCATTTTACTCTTTAGTAAATTCATAGATGAATCCAGTGTATTTTGAACTATCCATTCCCTACATCCTGTCCCTCCTCCACCTCCTCCTGGGCCTACCCTGATATGTTTCCCTTCAACTTCAAACCTCACCTCCTTTTATTTCTCTAACCCACTGAGTGAAATTAGTGATGCCTGTAGGTGTGATGGCCACCCAGTCAGGCATGGGAAACCTACCAGAGGCTACACCTGGAAAAAAATGGTTCTTCCTCCTTCTGTAGTCAGTAACCCCTCAGCTAAGGACTAGAGCATTTTCCATTATTTGTCTAATCTCTTTATAAATAACATTCCTGTATGGTGATTGATTCAAGCAGACCACCTACCTGCTGTTTTATCACTATTGCTGTTATGAAAACCTTATCATCCCATGGCTAATACTTTTCATGAACTCTTTTATCCTCTTAATTTTTTTATTGAAACTTTATTTTCATTAAGTGGTTTATCAAGAAGAGCTTAAAGGGAGCTTAGAAGGTGGCTTAAGAGGTAAAGGCACTTGCTGCCAAGCCTGATGACCTGAATTTAACCCTTGGGATGCACATGCAAAACACATGAACACACACACACACACACACACACACACACACACACACACACATACACACACACTAACTAGACATAAACAAAATGATATTTTGAAAAGAATAGCTTAAGTCAAGTGGTGGTGGTGCCCCCATCTTTAATCATAGCACTCTGGTGATAGAGATAGGTAGGTCTCTGTGAGTTTGAGGCCAGCCTGGTCTAGAGAGCTAGTTCCAGGACAGCCAGAGTACACAGAGAAACAAGTTTTATGGTCTCACAAGCCCCAAACAAGTGCTTTACCACTGAACTACATCATCATCCCAGCACAAACTGAATGATGAGAAAACTGATAAAACTCACTGGGCCAATGTTTGATATTAACCAAACTCTCCCCAGTAAGGGAGCTTCAGCAACTTCTTCCATCTTCTCTGCAGGGGAGCTTTTTGTGTTGTGCAATTAATGACATTTATGCAACTTCTATTTTACCACTGAATAAAGGACACAAGAATGAAACAATTTAAAAATGAACTGAAGCTGGGGTTGTAGCTCGGTAGAGTGCTTGCCTAACATGCAGGAAGCCCTGGATTCAGTCATCAAAACTTCATAAATTTGGCATGTCGCACCTAGGTGGCAGGAGGACCAAAAGTTTGGGGTCATTTCCATTACATAGCTAGTTCAAGACCATCCTGGCATTCCCAAGACTTTTTAAAGAAGAAAATAAAAAAGGAAGGAACAAACAAACTGAATTGAAAGACTGGGACGTAGCTCAATGGTATATTGATTGGTTGCTTAGCATATGCAAGGGCATGGATTCAATTCACAGTAAAGAAAAAAAGAACTGACAATCTAGATTCACTGTCACATACATGTAATGTACACTAGAGAGGCCCAGGAAGAATAATTTTGAATTCAAGGTCACTTTGGACAATATAGTGAGAATCGTCCTCTCAAAACAATAAAAATGAAGTCGAGAATAGCTTAAAATAAAAAGGCAAGCATATGCATACCTATAGTATCAGTTACTCAGGAGGCCTCAAGTATGGGGACCATGAGTTCAAGGATAGACTGGGCAACATGGGTTCAGTCTTAAAAACAATGAAATAAAATGATGGGAATCCCCTATTTACTTGGGCCCAATCTTGTTTGCTCTAACAAGATCTACGGACTAATTGAGAAAAAACTCAGAGTTCTTAGCCAGTTAAACACCAGAGTGAATAGTTGTCTATGTTGAACTGTGCCTTTCTGTGTACAATCTGACAGTCTCTATTCACAGGAGACATACCTACACTTAAGCCAAAGACAAAAGCTTGCTGTAGGATTACGCTCTTGCACATTGTAAATATTTGTCCCTCCTACTGGTTCAATAAAATGCTAATGGTCCAGAAGGCAGACGGGAAGTATGGGGTGAGGCTACCCAGACTAAGAAAACTCTGGGAAGAGGAAGAGCAGAGCAGAGATGTCCGGCAGATGCAGAGGAAAACAGATTCTGAATGCTGTTCTGAGAAAAAGCACTAAGCCTCTTGACTAATTATGGGTTTAAGGGTAAGAGTTAACAAGTTATATACCTGAGCCATAGGCCAAACAGCATGTAATTAATATGAGACTTTGTGTGTTTATTTGGGAATGTTGGTCCAGACCCCAGGGCTAGTCTGGACCAGAAACTTCAGACTACACAAGCTCTATTTCCAAGCCAGTTCTTCCACCAAGAATGGCTGCAGCTTTCTCTAGAGAACGGGACTGGGACATCTTTAAAGAAAGCCAGTCTTATTTGTAGTTGTTCCAGAAGTCCCAAGTAAGTCCAAAGCTGTCAGTTTTTGATTCCTTCCCTCTGGAATCCATTCTGGCTCCTTTGAGTTTTCTGGGGCCAAATATGGTTCCCTAGAAAGTTCTTCCAGTGAAAATATGAAGGTCTAGGAAATGGAGAAAAATGCTTTGAGCTCATGGGCTCTCCAAAGCTGCAACACCACCTTCTTGTGTTTTGATTTCTCCATACCCAGGAATGATTGATGGAGAATAAGAGAGGAGGAAAATTGTCCATGGTCGTGTCAAGGTGGATACATATCCTAGTCAAGAAGCCTTGGCATCACCACACTTCTTTCTACCACTCTCCAGATTTTTGCTTTCCAATTTCAGACTATTGTCACACTGATTGGCCACCTTTGTATCCTTTACACTTATATGCATGTATATACAAGTGCATCTCACTGGCGCATTGAAAAACACTGATAAAATTTCCTACATCTATTGAAGTTCACCCCACCCAAGTTGTACCTCACTGAAAATATTACCTACCTTCTTGGAAGTAAGTATCAAATGTCTAAATGCTTAAATTTCAGCAAAAATAAGTCTTCAAAATAGCTCATTTGCTCTAAATCCAATGATTCTATAAATATCTGGCTTTGAGATGCTAAAGTTTTAGTATAGTTCTATTCAGTAATAATCACAAGAAGGCAAGATCACTGCCCTTTTGGGTCACTGGGATTGACATGTTAAACATGTGATACAGGATAGACAGAGATTACATAGATTTAATACTTAACATTTATGTATGTATACAGATATACCTATATGCCATGAAACTAGGAAAACTATGAGGAGGGAAGAAGAAGTATAAAAGAGGTGGAGAAATAGAGTATAGTGGTAGGTGTGCTGGCTAGTTAGTTTTATGTCAACTTGACAAGCTAGAGTCATCAGAAAAGAAGACGCTTCAATTGAGAAAATAACTCCATAAGATCAGGCTGTAGGCAGGCCTGAAGGGCGTATTCTTAATTAGGGCTTGATGTAAAGGGTCCCAAACCTATAGTGGACTCTATAAGGAAAAGCAGGCTGAGCAAGACAGGATGTGAGCCAGTAATTAGCACTCCTCCATGGGCTCTATATCAGCTCCTACCTCCAGGTCCCTGTCCTGTTTGAGTTCCTGCTCTGGCTGATTTCAAAGATGAACAGTGATGTGGAACTGTGAGTAAATAAATCCTTTCCAGCCCAACTTCTCTTGATCATGGTGTTTGTCACAGCAACTGTCACATTAAGACAGTAGGGGAGAAATAAATATCACATTTTACTGATATGTGGAATCAATCTTTTGCATACAAGCAGATTATTTGGGGGAACAAAGAGGACTGGTCAGTGGGGATAGAATGGCTAGAGATGGTAATGGGTGACTATGAGTAAGGTACAATAGTGCATGTTAAAATATATTAATAAAGTCCACTATTAAGGTGTTAACTACAAAAGTCAATTAAAAATGTAAAACGGGAAAAATAAGGAGGATTGAGGAGAAGAAGCCCCTTGTCTTTGGGATCTAGGTTGTTTCTTGCAGTGTATAAAAGCATAGTCCCCAGCAATCCTATTCATTTGTTCTATTCTTTCTACATACTAAAGTCTATAGTCCTTAAGAGGAAGTATCTAAGGTAAAACTGATTGAGACAGTTCAGGTTGTATTGACCTAAGGTCCTCATAATATTTCAGAGGTTTTTCTTGAGGTTTAGAGTAACAAGTTCACATACTAAATCTTGGTTTGTCTTTCAATGATCATCGATCCAAGCCTGATGAGTTTGAAGACTGCCCCCTTTTCTGGTTTAGTCTGCCAAGCATGCTGGCTATTTTGTGACATTGTAAAATTATAGCAACAATCAAATATAAAATATTCATTGATTCTTTCTGGGGGCCATCATATATAAACAACATTGATTGTATGTTGTTCTGTCTTGTAGAAACAAAGCCATTTATAGTTGTTCATTTTTTTTAACTCTGTTCCTTTGGGGCCTGCCCCCAACTTCTAAATAAATACATCAAGTCTTATTCTTACTTAAGAATGCTCAGCCTTAGCATGCCTTGTTTCTAGCTAGCTTTTCTGAACTCAAATTACACTGTGTACCTTTTGCTCTGGGCTTTTACTTTTCTTTATTTTGTATCTCTTTCTTTCCCTGGTGTCCTCCTCTCATACCCTTTTTCTCACTTCTTCCTGTCTTCTTCTTCTTCTTCTCATATTTATTCTCTCTGCCTTCTAGCCCTGCCTATTTTTTTC
This sequence comes from Phyllotis vaccarum, assembly GCA_033318265.1. NCBI lineage: Eukaryota > Metazoa > Chordata > Mammalia > Rodentia > Cricetidae > Phyllotis > Phyllotis vaccarum. The sequence goes on from JARWLC010000013.1 coordinate 107,660,545, forward strand.
CTGCCTAGCTATTTGCCATTTAGCTCTTTATTAGGCCAATCAAGTTTTTTAAATAGGCAAAGTAAAACAGCTTTACAGAATTAAACAAATGCAACATAAAATAATGCAACATACCTTTTGTAGCATTAAACAAGTATTCCACAGAATAAAAGAATATAACACATCTTTAATATTACACAACAGCCATATATATGAGCAGATATATCAGACTTTTCTTCCACCCTCTGCCATACATTCATTCAGCAACCTATTCCATTTGCTCGCTGGTGTAGTCCCTGGGACTGGCTGGGTGGGACAGAGAAAATTTGCACTACACTCCAGCTTCTGATCTGTGCCCCTTGAGGAAGTCTTTCTCCTTCTCTAGAGCCTAGATTGAAGTGATTGGATGGTTTCTCCCTATCATTTTTTGTCTTGTGTTTTTGTCTGGAGTTTACTCTCCTTACCTCCCCACAGTTGGACTCACCCATTTGGGTGCACAGTCATAAGACTACTTTGTTTGTCCTGCTTCTTACTTCAGCATCACAATGCTTTGCCTCTGTTCTAAGCTCCTTCTCCAACAGACAATCTCTGGGTGTTACATATCTACTTACTCCCTGACTGTCCCTGTTTGCGGCTCCTCACATTGCCCTTGAATGGGCTTTGTCTTCTAATCCTTAAATTTCCTATGATATCACAATGTACACATGCATTACCAACCTGATCCTCAAAGATTTATGGTCTGTAAAGCCACTCCAAATAGAAGATACTCTAAAAGCACTCCCACAACAAAGGAAACCATGTTGTATGTGTATTACAAATCTAGTTATGATGTCTACTCTCCACCGAATCCCTTCTTTAGTAGTAGCTTTGTATCTCTTCCCTACTCTCCAATCCCTTAGCTTCAGGGCTAAATGAGAGAATATTCTATTTGGCTAAGGAAAAGAATGAATATGGAATTCACATATACATATATATATATATATATGTGTGTATATGGACATGAACAAAACCATCTCAATGGATTTTTAGGGAGATCACTTTTACCAATGGCCATCTATTGGGAAAAATGAGTATCAGTTAACAAAAATGATTTAGGAAATTTGAAAAACTAGGAACTGTTGGGTTAACACTTGTCAGTGACCTAGAAGGATATTGAAAAATACATTTCTAATGATTAAAACATGACACCTACATGTAGTTCAGCCTTTCTAGATTAACAGAATTGCATATTTACTGTGAACTTTTCAAAGGCAGTGCAGTGGGATCATCATCTGAATTATTTCATCAAAAGCTTATCTTGAGGAACATGATAGTCACCTGATCCTTGGGTCTTGAGTTGACACTTATTTAGAAAAGAACTGCCATTTCATAGATCAATTTGAAATACAGAAGATCATCTAAAAAGCTGTCACATCTAGATGTTTAAGAACTCTAGGTGTTTTAATCTGATTAAATGCAGCCATAAAGTATTCTGGGTAAGTGTAATGGGTAATAAATAAGATGTAGGAGAATGGACAGCCTACTTTACCTTTTTCAAACATGGAGAAAATGAAGTGGTGAGCCATTTCAAACCAGCAGTGCACAAGGCATGGCAACAATCTCATGAAACTAAACATATAGGATGAATTGTATCACCATCCTCAGATTCCATGTTGTAGTCATTAACCCCTAGTACCTTAGAACGTGACTGTGTTTGAAGATGAATCATTGGAAGATATTAAGTTAAAATAAAGCCTCTTTCATAATTTGTGAACGACTTCAAAGATGCATAAATTTAGAAGGCAGAGCCTCTCAGCAGCAGCACATGTGTCAAGATGAAGTTTCTGGCTCAATACTGAGAATAGTAATGAGGTGGGCTCCCGTGGGTAATGCCCAGTGGTGGATACTGCAGTTATGTCATAAATGGACTAGGGTTCAGTTATGTTTTCACATTTCCAGCAAAAGGGCTAGGAGAGCTAGCTTACAGGAGGAAGGTTTATTCAGGTTCACTGTTTAGAGGTATCCGTCAGGCTGGGAAAGGTATGAGCAAGCACCTCAGTTTGTATCACGATGAATGAGAAGGAAAATAAATAAGATTCCTTCCCCCTTTTAGAACTTTATGCCCTCCAGGCCTTCAGCCTATAGGATAGTGCCACCCATATTCATAGTGCACTAACCCCCTTCTCACTCAATCCTTGATGGAAACCTTAAAAACATACATAGCGGTTCCTCAGTCTCCCAGGTGATTCTAAACCGAGTCAAGCTGACAATGAAGAAGACAGTGAACACAGGCAGCTTTTTTTTAGTGGATTAGTCATTTTTCTTGCATGAACTTGATCTTGGTTTCCAAGCTCCCCCTGGGACTTTGTGGGCTACTGAGAAGCTTTAAATGGACACCTTTTCTCCCTAAATCTATTAGTGATGGGGTCCATCCCCGACTGATTTGCTGCAGGTCTACATCTACATCGTGGCAGTGACCACATTAAAAAGACCTCCAGAGAAAAATAAGTGATGACCTCAGGGTTCCCAGGACTCAGAGTGCTTTTTATCAGTTCTACACACATAGGAGATGCTGACAACGGTTACATCTGAATTGGCCTGATATATATTTTTGAATTTTTATTTCCCAACTTCCCTGTGTTCTCTTTTTTCCTTTTCCTTGGCTAATATTTTGGCTAGGCCAAAGGTGACATATTGTTCAGAATCACATGGGGCCCTTAAAACTAAGAAATCTGTAATTGTGCTTGGTATGAGCTCTGTTGGGAATGAAAGCTGTTTAAGAAATGGATCCCTCTTGACCCATACTAGCTAGCCATCCTCATCTTGCATTTAGCCATAAAGGCTAGGAGATAAGAATCATTTCATTTCTTTTTAAACCATGATTCTCCACTACTTATAAGAAAGGCCAGCTTGGGACACAGTGAAAGCTCTAGAATATGCAGGAAGAGTGTTGAAAGTACCAAAGGGTTATCAGTGAGAAGTGGAGAAATTGTTGAAGAGGGGACACTGATGGGGTCAGAGGACCATCTTGAAGTTGAGTTTACATAATGAATACATTGTTTCTATTTAGGTGATTTTTAATAGAGGAACAGAAATAGAAGTCTGTGCTACACCATTTGTTCACCCTTTACCTTATATAACACATGCTGTCCTCATGAAGAAATAGTGTGTGTTGGGGAGAGGCTGGAGATTGAACCTTGGGTCTCCTGCGTGCTAGGCAAGCATTTCTACCACTATGTTATGTGCCTAGCCCCCACCCTTTCTGGTTTTTTTTTTTTTTGGCTGTTTTGAGACCGGAACTCACGAAGTAGTCCAGAGGAGTGGTTTGAACTGATTTTGTAGCTTAGGCAGGCCTTGAACTTGTGGTTTTATCTTAATTTCCTGAACTACTGGTGTTACATATCTGTGCCATTAGACCTGGCAAGAAAGATTTATTGTTTATTTACTTTCAGAGACTTAGGGAAATAACAATGTCTCTATATTCTCCCAAACAAACTCCTCAATGCTACCATCCCTGGGATTGTTTGCCAATCTTATCTCAGAAGAGGTTTACGCTGTTCCTCAGTTACTTGCTTAGGATCTTACTTTCATTTGCCTAGCAACTGCATTGTGCAGGATTTTGAGTCCTCATCTCTTGGGTCAGGACTCTAGCTCTTAGCTGACTTGTTTGTATGCATATATGTTTGTATTTTGGTTTTTGTATGTTTGTTTGTTTTTAGTTAGGGTTTCCCCATGTAGCATAGGCAGGCATTTGACTTGTGATCATACTGCCTCTTAACCACCAGAGGGCTAAGATTACAGGTATGCACAATACCCACCGCAGCTATCCTTGTTAAAATGTGACTTCAGACCCGCCAATTTCTAACTCTCCTCTGAATGTACGGTCAATTGTTTTTGTTGACTTTTGTAAGTGATGAAATGTAGGCACCACAATGGAGATAGCCCTTTAGTAATGACATGTACAAACAAGGGAGTATTCCCAGGTTTGTATTTTCCCTTTTGGATAACTCAATTAGAATATTTGGCTGAAAGTATAAAAATATAAAACACAACAAAAAGCCCAAGTAAACAAATTGAATTGGAAGTACAAGCTTTAAAACACTCCCTAGAGTAAAAAAGAGCATTACACTTAAAATATACCCAATTCCTTGTTGAATTTCTGGTTTACGTTTTGGGTTTTTTTGTTTGTTTATTTGTTTTTTTTTTTTTTAATTTAACTTTTCATTAGGGGAAGAAAAGGGACAGTAGAGCTAAGTTTTCCACAACAGCCTAGCAGCCACACCTCCTGTAACCTATGAAATCATTATGTTGAGAAATGTAACTAGGCCAGAGAAGAGCTTGATGGGAGCTGGTTGGGCTGACAAATGTTTACATAATCAAGACAAGGAGTGATTACATAGCCCACTCCTCCAGGAAGAAGGACGAAAGATTGGCAAGGTCCCAAGGCTACATCATGTTGCCCTATTGTCAGGAGAACCTTCACCTCAGAGTTCTCAGGATGAGGGCCAGTGGGATGCTCCAAGAAGTCAAGGGACAAAACAGGTGAAAACAGAAGAGAATACGTGAGCTTCAAAACTGTGGTTGTACCCAGACCTGGTGACGCACTGCTGAACTGCTACTACCTTGGCAAGAGGACATAGACCTCTGTGTTGGGGAATGGGGAGTCCATTCTTATTCTTTCAAAGCAAACTACACTTTGGGAGTAAGTGATGTATGAGAATAAAACAAAACCACAGATAAGCCAAGAGAAGCACGGTGGCCGAAACAAAATCTCTTGCTTGTGTTAGACTGTCCCCACAGGCTCATGTGTTTGATCACCTAGTCTCTAACTAGTGGTGCTGTTTGGGAGGCTGTCAGACCTCTGAGGCAAGGATCATGTAGGGTGGAGGTAGATCACCAAAGACAGATCTTTTGAGTGTGATAACCCACTACCACTTCTGTCCAGGGTTCTCTGCTTCTTGCTCTACTTAGATGTGAACAAGCTGAGTGAAAAATCCCTATTATGCCAGGCATGGTGGCAAATATCTTTAATCCCAGCACTTGGGAGGCAGAGGCAGGCAGATCTCTCTGAGTTTGAGGTTAGCTTGCCTCATAGTGAGTTCCAGGTTAGACAGGACTACATACTGAGACCTTGTCTCAACAAACAAAAACAAATCCTGCTTCCATAGGGCCACCTGAGCTGCTCACTGGCCCTGATGAACTCATATCCATGATTCTGTGGTCCAAAAGAAATGTCCCTTCCCTTAAATAGTTTGTGTTGAATATTCTACCTCAATGACAAGGAAAGTGATTAATACAGTTTAGGGAACTGAGGGTTTGCACAAATTAAGAGACTAAACATCTGTGATCAGGTGATAGATCCCTTCAGGTCTTCATTCTTCTCATCCTGTAACCCATTGCAGCAACTAGAAATTCTTATTATGTCTACAGGTAGAAAATTGGTGGCTTTACTTCAATAACACCAAATATAAATAGATTAGTCAGCCCAGTTACCCCCACTGTGGTAATTTCAGAACATGATATAAACCAACTATTTTACTTCGTATCTTCTGAGGAGAACAAGTTTTGACTTAGGAAACTTTGTTTCTAAGCTGAAACATGTAGTAGAGGAGAAATAAAGGTGCATTCTATTTTCTGAGCATCTCATGAAAGGCAAGTCTAGCTTCTGCTTAACATTAGCCTTATCATGGGGGACTAGAGTCCCTGCTCTCATAAATTATGTAAATGCTTCAAGATAGGTCAAATCTAAGATGCTGAAAATGATATATTTGGTAAACTCCTTAGTGTCTTAGAACTCATCTCTTTCCTCTGCATCCTTCAAACAGCATGCCTTACTTGCCTCCTTTGATGACATGTGAGAGGGAGGTAGGAGTGAAGGACTGAAGACTGTGTAACTTTAGGGGACTGGTAAGGAAAGAGGTCAGTTGGGGACAGCAACCTCACTGCAGTGCTCATTCACTGGTTCTAATACTAAAGTTCAGGGTGATTCTGATTTGCTTGGTGACTTTCAGTGCTCCGTGAGTCACAGCTTAGCTGAGTCACAGACAGAAGAAGAGGCTGTTCTCTGCTCATGGAACTCCTTCCCAAATTCTTCCTAGTTCATTGAGGAAGGAAATAGATTTCTATTATTATTGTTGCCTTCTATGGATTTAAAGTCATACATTTATCATTTACCATATGTAGATTGCTTCTTTCTAAAGCTTAACTTTCTCATCTGTAAATGAGATAAAATAGTACATCATAGTATATCACAAGAGTATTGTGGCATTTGAATGGAATACATCATATAAAATTTTCTGTTGGCTGGAAGATGGTTCAGTGGTCAAGCATTTGTTGATGTAAATTTGAGGATCTGAGTTCAGATCTCTATCACCTACACAAACGCCAGGTTGATGTGGTGTCTCATCTATAAATCAAATGCTCAATAGGCAGAGATTAAGCATCCCTGGGACAAGATTCATAGACAGACCTTCTGATTCAGTAAGCTCTGGGTCAACGTGAGAGTCTCTGACTCTATATATAAAGTGAACAGATGAGAAAGTCATGCAGTATCAACCTTTGCACTCACGAGTACACACACACACACTCACACATACACTGCTAGAATCAAAGCTTTGGTAGTGGTCTGTATGCACAAAGCTTTGGTAGTGGTCTGTATGCACAAAACCAAAGGCAAAATCAGTGCAAATGTCATAATTGCTCCAGACACAGTGATCAAAGAACCATCACATGGGTACAGAGGCTGGTAAACACCATCTAGGGTAGGATGTGGGTGCAATGGGTCTCATGGAGCTCATTGATGACATACTCAGGTCTGTGCCATCTTTCCCCATGGATTCTTGTCTGCTGTGCTACAGGACAACAGTAGGCTACATTGCAGTTGAGAAACACGCGTGTTCCATCACCTAAGTTATTGAATTTATGAAATCCAAAGAGCACATTTGTTTTCTCACTTTAAAAGTGGACTTTTCTAGTATAAGGAATTTACAGAACTGTTTGGGGGTGATATATAAACTTGAAAGGGCTCTTAGAAACTCCTTAGTCCAATGTTTTCGGTTTATATACAGGAATAAACAGGTTCAAAGAGATTCTGTTACTTATTCAAGGCCATGATGCCTATTTAGTCCCTCAAACCCAAACTAGAATGTAAGAATCACAAAACCCGATTTTCTTACATCTTAAAGGATAACATGCTATTTTTTATTGTAATGACATTTGTCTTGAATAATGACAGCTAATAGTTCATGATCACTTCCTCTGTATGGAGCAATTAAACACATTACCATATCTGCCCTACAAGACAAGGCTAAGTGATAGCAGATTTTACTTTCTCTACTTAGACATACAGAGGTGAAAACTCAGAGAGGTTAAGTAACTGAACCAAGGTCATACATTGTGCCACAGAACTCATTCAGATTTAATTGATCTAACTAATTTGATCCAAGAAGACTGTTTAGACTAAGGGAAATATTTATATGCAGCAGAGCACACAAAGCAGAGCATCAGAATGTACATTTGTTTATTTTTGTCCCGACAAGATAATTGCATTAGCACTTACATGTCTATTTTGGGGAGACTCTTCCAGTTTCTGAATGCTCTCATCGATATTTGCCACTATGTTTAGAAGCAGGAATGAACGTGTATAGGTTGGAATAAAGAGTGGCTTTATCGGGACTGGAGACTAAAATAGTGACAAATAAAAACCTCTGGTTTCATAGACATTTAAGGCAGAATGAGGGAGTTTGAGAATGGGCGAAGCATAGGAATCATGCCCCCCCCCCATACTCTTCAAATAAGACTAAACAGGTCTTCACACACTTGTGATTGGTTCTATGTGTTTCTCAGCATAGGACAATTTTATATCTGACGTCACTGCAGTTAGCTGCTTGGCAATATTTCTGTCAGAGGAGCTGAGATTGTAGTCAAATGTGACTGTTTCAAGCATTGTTTGGGGGAAACACCTTTGACTGGCTCTAGTGGTCTCAAAACTATCTGACACTCTGGGAAGCTCACTGAATTGGGAATTGCCACTGGAGATCCATCAGGAGGGGGAGCTGGGCCCTCCAGGGATGGGCGGCTTTTGACTGCCATGAGTGTGTGGAAGCATGAGGGGTGGGATCAGACTGTGCTCCTCCTATTCATGGGCTGGCACCTTGGAGCCCATTCCCTATAGAGAAACACCCAGCCCAGCATTGACCTTGAGATGAGTGAATTTGACTTGCCTGGAGTGGATGTGCAGTGCTGGGCTGGCTCACCTTGGGACTTCTTGCCCATTTTGGGGGAGGGGATGGCTGGATGGGGAGGGGCGAGGCTGAGGGATTGGGAGGGGGAGGGGGAGGGGAGCAGGGGGATACATTGATGGAGGTGACATTTTTAAATGAAAATTTAAAAAAATCTATCTGACAATCCCAATTCATTTCTAATGAAAGACAAGTTATGCCCTGAGATGCCATCAGGGCTGAGGAAACATCTTTGACCTAAATTTTAATTCTACCCTTCCTTCTCTCCAAAGCTTTCCTGGTGTCACCTGGTCAGCAGGGAACTCTTCCTGTGAGACCACCTCCTGCAAGTACAGGTGGCCTTTCAAAGGACCATGGACTCTAATGTGTTCTTCTGGGTTTGGGTTCTTGCTATATTTGTTAATTAGCAATCTTCTGTCTCTTGACAATAAAGCTCTCTGCACTCAAATTCATGTTGCAAAATACAGACAGCTGAGGATGGTCTGAGGGAGGATGTCATAAAATTCACATTCTTATTAAACATTTAAGAAACTGCCAGAAGTAAGGGTGGTAAAACACGTAAGTGGGTATAGGTGATTGCTGCCAATCCTGACAACTGGAGCTTGATCCCTGGCACCCATACAGGAAAGAAAGAATCAACTCTGCAGAATGTTTTAAGGCCTCCACACAGGCACTGTAGTAAGTACCCACATACATTTACATGAATAAATAAATAAATGTTAAACATTTAAACAATGAAATAACGAATCAGCCAGAAGGGAGTTCCTTTCATGAACATCAGCTGTGATTTTTCTGCAGGTGCTAAGACTATAAGTAAATTACACTGAGCTCCATATTTAACCAGACTACAATCTGGACCTTTTTCCCTGGGCCCTTTGCCATAATCACAGTGAAAACCCAGCCTTGGATGAATGTCTGTTGGGAGGTGGAAAGACGCATCCCAAGTGCTGGTGTGGGAACGGCAGTGGAGGATAGCTGAGTCACCTCCCTCACTGGAGGGAGACCAGGAAAATTGGAAATTACTATGCACAGTGAATTGTGGGATTGTGCTTTGTTGGCAGCTGGTGAGTGGCAGAGCTGGAATAGGAACCCAGGCAGCTGGCTCTACAAGCTGTGTTCTCAACTCTCATGCTAGACAACCTCTTGGGAGAGCACAGGGACTCTCCATCTCTGCGCCTGTCTGTCTTTGCTTCATTCCCAGTTGCTAACAGACAATAACTATTTAAAAAAAAAAAACTGCGCAGAGGAGTCCCTTTTCTGTCCCCACAGTGCCCTATGACTGCCTCTGTCATTTTAGAGGTTGTTGCTTCTGGGAATTTGTCAAATGAACCTGTGCAATAGAAGACTCTCTCTTCTCCTCAGTCATTTGGTGACACTTTCACCACACACATGTATCCCATCGAAATGAGTCTCTTGCTTATTGCAGTGACTGGAAACAAATAGCACAAAGTGTGAGTGAGCTCAACCCCAAGATCCTGTGGAATTTGGACTTTAGTTGAGTGGTTTGGAGGAAGGGGTTGGGGTTTGCTCTGGACTGAACATGTCTGATCACACAGCCATTCTGTGATGGTGTGCCTTGATAAAACCTTATCCAGCCAGAGAGGATACTGGAATAGAGCTAAAGATCTAGTTGGACAAGAAGCAGCAGGCACTCACAGGAGCTGAGTGAGGATTTTTTTTTTGTCACTGTTGTGGTTTGGGCCACGTTCACAGTCTGTCTAAATTCAGGCCTTACAGAGTGGTCTTGCTTTTTTCTGGATCTATCATAGAGCTGCCTTGTCTGGTGCTGGCATCCTGTGTCATTATGCTCAGCAGAACACCAAGACCTACTTTAGCGTTGCAACCATTGCCAGACCAGCTCCTAGCAACCCCATGGCCTAGCTGATAGGTCTACTTCCATTCCTAAATGGTAAAAAAATAAATAGCTTTTTACTCACATCAGCATTTTCCCAGAAGGCCATGCGCAGAGCACTTTCATAAGTGTGCTGTTTGAGTAGGTTCCTGGCTGCTCTCACCATGTAGACATGTCTACCTCCAAGCCTTTGTTCTCTTGTCCTGACCAAACTGATGTATCACCATCTACCCTGCCTCTAGAATATTTCTGAGCTAACACCCTGCTCTAGCTTATGTCACTGTTGCTATGATAAACACCATGACCAAAGTCACTTGGGGAAAGGGTTTGTTTCAGTTTATTGATTATAACCCATCAAGGGAAGCCTGGGTAGAAGGTCAAGGCGGGAATACGGGGGCAGGAACTAAAACAGAGACCATGGAGGAACACTGCTTACTAGTTTGCTCTCCAACCCATGTTAAGCTACTTGTCTTATAACAATGTCTATGCGCTCATTCCTTTAACTCTCAGAAGGCTTTGTAGGTCAGTGGTGTGATGAGGCAGTATTTTGCTAAGCAGTAGCAAATGGCCTTTTGAAAGTGAATTAGCCCAGAGGATGGGCCAGTGGGCTGCACCACAAAGGGAGCTGGAGTTGTTTGATGGCTGGGGTAGGACTTCCTGAGCTGGCTAAACTTAACAGTTATTTACTTTGGCTAGAGTCATTTGACTCTTTCAATAGTCCACTCAAGAGAATCAGGAACCCCTTCTGGCCAGGCATGGGAATGCATACCTGCTCTCCCTGTACTAGGGAAAGTAAGGCAGGGAGATGAAAAGTTTTAGGCAAGCCTGAGTTAGATAGTGAGACTCTAAAAAATAAAAAGATAAGATATGGTGGCACAAACTTTGAATACTGGCATTCAAGAAGCACCAACAGCAGATCTCTGTAAGTTTAAGACCATCCTGATCTGTATAGAGAGTGGCAGGCAAACTAGTGAGATCCTGTCTCGAAATGAAGATAAATATTCAAATAAAAATAAATGAATAAAAGGAAATGAAGATAGTTCCTTCTGCTAATCACTGGAAATGAAAGAGAAGAAAAATCTGATCTCTCAATCTCCTCCCTTCTCTCTACCGTGTGTGTGTGTGTGTGTGTGTGTGTGTGTGTGTGTGTGTGTGTGTGTGTGTGCCTGTCTGACCTGAATTTTGTTCTCATTTCTGTGAGCTGGGTTTCCTGAGATGTAGCTTTGCCTTGTTCTTCTTTGTACAGCATGGATCTGAAAGACCCCTGTGCAAGGAGAGTTTGTGAAGAGTTAGCTGGCTGCTTGGCTCACAAACATTTGCAAGCTGGTAGAGGCCCCTGAAAACTCCTTTTCCTAGTTCTTTGTACTACTTCTTCTCAACCCTCCCCCTGAGCTTCGCTCAGGTCTGTGAGTGCTACATAGCATCTGTGCATGTGGGTCTTCCCTCAATACGTTATTTGAGCATAGTTCCTTTTATATAGCACATTTCTGAAAAGAGGTGTTCCTGTGACGATGTTCGCTTGAAAGAAGCAGCTTCCATTTCAGTGTGGATTAGAGTAGAATGTTGTGAGACTATAAGAAGACACTACATACCAGATCAGTAAAATGTGCTGTGTAAATTTTTTTCAGCACCCTCCCAATAGTGCTACCCTTGTCCTCATTTTACATGTAAGAAAACTAAGGAAGTATGTAGCCAGTTTTCTGGCCTGTCCAGGCCTGTGGTCCAGACAAATCTCTCCCACCTGTGGTCCCACAACTGCTTTGAAATATTCAGAGGCTTATATTAATTACAAACTGGTTCAGGCTCATTAACAACTAGCTCTTATAAATCAACCCAGTTCCATTCATCTACGTCTTTCCACATGTTCTGTGGCTTTACCCGTGTCCCATAACACCTTGCTTCCTGGGCGGCAGCTCACAGTATCTGTTGATTCCACTCTCCTTCTCCATTAGCTCTTCTTGAATTTCCCGCTGCCTCTAAGTTGCCTTGCCATAGGTCAAACAGTTCCTTTATTATCCAATGGTGATAAAGCATATTCACAGCATACAGAAAGACATCCCACATCCGAAGTACGATTATCAGGAATAGCAGAAAAAGACAGGGTAGAATTGTGAAAAGAGGTACAAGATCAGAGAAGTGCTAAGGAGGATGTATGAGGAGTCTTGTGGAAGTAGGTTAGAAGAAGTTTTTTCTAACTTTAAAACCTTTGTTACGAGCCTGCTCCCTCCCTCCCTCCCTCCCTCCCTCCCTCCCTCCCCCCTCCCTCCCTCCCCCCTCCCTCCCTTTCATTTTTCTTTACTGTGGAGGCAAAGCCTGGCATCTATTCTGACATAGGGCCACAATGCTCCATCTAGTGGTAATCTTAGAAAGTGCACCAAGAGTGTGCCACAGCCTCTTCTGAATGGGAAGCTTGAAATAGAGTGGCATGTTTATTGTTTGTTCGTTTGTTCGTTTTGCTTTTAAGACACTGAGGCTCTGATGTGCTGCCACATTTTTAAAAATTTTAATAATCTTGTATCATACCTATGACACGGAGACTTTAGTAACGCCCATTAGTAATACAGAGTGCCCCTGGAAAAATCAGTAACTTCAACCCACCTTAAGTTTTGCATTCTTTGCTCAGAAAGGCTATTCTTTGTCTCAGTGATTACTCTATGTTTGTTTAGTAGGTGCTTGGGACACAATGTAGCACAATATAAACAAGATATCTGTTTTAATGGAGCTTCCTGTGAGAAATAAAGGACAGTCAATGTTATTATCCCTTGCAAAGATATTAAAGAAACCTAAAAATGCATATGAAAGCACAATTACCCGAAGGCAATCATAAGCAAAAAAGAATATCACTGCAAGCATCACCAATACTTGATTGCAAGTTATACTACAGAGCCATAGTAACCAAAAAACATGGCAATGACACAAAATCGGATAATAGAACAGAGCAGAGGACCCAGAAATAATCCCACACAACCCTGCCCATCTGCTTTTTACAAAAAATATGTAAGAAGTATATGTGGGAGGAAAAAATCCTTTTAAGCAAGTGGTGCTTCGAAATCTGGATATCTATACATACAAGGATGAGACTAGATCGATAATCCCTTAGCCTGTGCAAAGCTGAAAATCCAAATGCGCCACCGATGTTAGGATAAAAGACTTGAAACTTTGAAGCTACTGGAGGAAAAAAGAAAACCATCCAAGATAAGGGCACAGGAATGGAGTTTTGAAATAGAACTCCAATCACTAAAATGAAGAAATTAAGCCTATGTCTGATACATGGGACCTCATGAAATTAAAAAGTTTCAGCATAGTAAAGGAAATTGTTAGGCAAGTGAAGAGACAGCCAGAAGAATGGGAGAAAATCTTTTTCACCCATACATTGGGCAAATGATTAATATCTAGAACACACGGGACTCAAAAGACAAAACAACTCAGTCAAAACAGAGCGAATCCAATACCAAGTGGCCAGCTCTGAAATCATATGCAAACGAGTAACATTATACTGAATGAGCAGCCTGTATGTGTATGTTTAGGAGTGCGCATGTGTGTGTAAAACAAAGAAAAAGATGTCGTGCATTTGAGAGCGAGAACAAACGGATACATGGAGGTACGGGAGGGAGGAAAGGGATGGGAAGAAGAATGATATAATTATATTTGAATTTCAAAAACAAAAACAACTTAAAGCAACAGTGAGATAAAGGATGCACATGGCCATGTTTATGCTGCTCAACATTAGTCTTCAGGAAAATGTAAATTCAAACTACTCTGAGGTCCCATGTCACTTCTGTCAGAACAGCAGTCATTAAGAAAACAGTAACAACAAATGCTGATAAGAATGATGACAAAAGAGAATCCATGCACACTGTTTTGAGGGTGCAAACTAGTACAGCACCTATGGAAATCAGTATCAAGTTTTCTAAAGACAATGCAGATTTATTATATGACCCAGCTATACCATTCCTGGGTATTTACCCAAAGGGCTCTGAGTCAACACATTAGAGAGACACTTACACACCAATGTTTATTTCAACACCATTCACAATAGTTAAGTTGTGGGACCAACCTAGGTGCCTCATGACAGGAAATATGAAAGAAGATGTGGTATGCATACATGATAGATTTTTTTCCATTCGTAAAAAAGATAAGTAGTATCATTTGCAGGAAAATGGATGCAACTAGAGATACTCATCTTAAGGGAATCAAGTCAGTCTCAGAAAGATTATCATATATATTGATAAACTTCATTACCCAAACAGAGATGTAAGTAAGGTTTATCCCTTCTCTAGGGTCTTAACCACAAACTGAGGTGTGATTCCATCCAAGTTCTCTCTGGGGGAACCAGTAAGTTTATTGGGAATCCTTACAGAGCGTAGTCAAGGGGCTTTACTTACAGGGGTGTGTTCATGGCTCCTCTTCCAAACCCATCTTGATAACCTGACCTAGCAGGAATGACGGATATATATATATATATATATATATATATATATATTTAATATATATATATAATACAGATTATAAATTTATTTATAGACGATAAATATAACCTAGTTCCTTCCACAGGCCATGTACAGAGTTACCAATTGGTAAAGAGCAGTTAGATACTCCAGGGGTGATGTAAACTGTCAACAAGGCTAGTTGAAATAATCTTTCAAAAGCAGTTTATAGCTGAATGTTCCAAGGAAGCAGTTGCTTGGCTCAGAGAACAGTTACTCACAGCACACTCTATCTCTTTTATTCAGCTCTTATTCTTTCCACTACCTACCCCTTTATCCAAAGGCCCCTGAGCTGAGCCATAGAGGGAATGTGTGGCTGTATTTTTTGTGTGCTCTAAGAGGGACTGTGTCTCCATTCCTTTCTATTCATTCCTCCATCTCCAGGACATAGTGCATGGAGCCACTATTGCATTAGTTGGTATTTCTTATTTGGTGTTTCTATCGTAAATCATGCAGAGTGTTGAGTGTGGTGGCAAGGGTTTTTTATCCTAGCAGTCAGGAAGCAGAACCCAGGGTATCTCTGTGAGTTCAAGGCCAGCCTGGTCTATATAGCAAGTTCTAGGACTACATAGAGAGACCCTGTCTCAAAAAGGAAAAGAAGCATAAACAATTAGTGTGATTTTAAAGCTTAATTTTCCTCCGGCATCTTTATAGCAACTTCTAGAACTACAGGAACTAGTTCACAGGGAGAGGATACTTCAGACCCAGTTCTAACTTTATGAGTTAAAATATACAGCATCTAAAACATGCAGTCTCTTCAGCAATACAGTCTTACCATTCAGTTCTGGACCCTAATCAGCAACTGTGGCAATAGCTTTTAATGTTATTGAGGCCTCTTAAGTCAACACTTCCAGTGCTAGTATTTCCAGTTAGCCATCCACCTTATGTATTCTAGGAGCATTTGCACATACTTTTTAGCTATACTTCAACATTTACAGGCCCAGGCTATTATAAACTTTCTCCAGTTACTTTGTGGTTTGCTATAACTTGAGTCTTCCAAAAATTCCAGAGCAACAACTGGCCTTTGCACCCTTCGTGAACTAGTTCGCTATACTTGCTTCTTTAGGTACACTTTCATGTATCTTAAAGGAGTCTCCAAATCTGCAGAACACTTGAGGTTAAAGTTATGGTTTCCATCGACGTTTTTATGCAGAGAAGGAACAGATCAATGATGCAAATCCCTAAGCCACCACCACTTCACAGTAGTGGGGCTATGGAGATAACCTTGGTAAAGTGCTTTGAGGGTCCATAGTCACAGAAGGCCATAACCAAAGAGATACTGAAGTCAAACATAACTGCAATCTAACACATCAAGAGAAGAGTCTAGCCATTAGTATTCATGTTTTCTCCACAGATCCATATTGGACACAGGAGCATGGGTAGGAGGCACTGAGTTAGCTTTTCACAACCATCAGTCATTCTGAGCCATTCCATTTTCATACCCTGGAGATCTTCCATGGAACCTCTCTTCATTTCCCTAGCTCTGATAAGCTTCGTGAGGCTTGTTCGTGTGGCTCAGGCCTATTCAGGGTGAGTGAGGTCCCATTTTTCCTCTGCTGCTCATGCTACTAGGGCATGGTAGCTGTAGCTGAAACTTCAGTCTCTCCATCTATCACACATGGCTTCTGGGAGAAGACTATGCTGGGTGAACCATCTCCACCCCTAGTATACATTTGAGTAATATATAGGAAAGTAAGACATTCTGGTTAGTCTGGAGGAATAATTGCCTACCCCCTATACAAGCTTGATCTTCTACATGTATATTGTTTCTTTTTCTTTTTAATCATGAAGACCTTCTGCAAACAGCTTCTCAGACTTTAAAGCCTTTCAGAAGTTACCACAGAATTTGGCTTATTGTCATGTCCCTTTCCTTAGGAGTTTGGACTCAACACAAATCTTGCAACATTTGCCTTCCAGTGTCCCAGACAGACTTCTTTCTTAAATTTGATTTTTCTTACTCTAGGCAGCACTCCCACATCCTTTTTCTTGCTAGTCTAAGTCACTTAGACCCTCCAAAGCTTTTCCTAATTCATAAAGATCCTGCCTCAGCAAAGGGCTCAGCAAAGCTGCTAAAACTCTCTGCTATGTCTAGGTTTTCTTTGAATCCATTTCTGACGGCTTGTGTGAGCAAGTCTTGTACTGCCTCGGGCTATGCAGCAAGGAGGGATGGGATTATATTGCTCAGTTTCTCTGCTGTCATAGTACCCATACTGATTGTATCTGCTCCTTATCCCATAGCTTCACAAACAGACTGTGAGTCTTACTTTGCTTGTTTAAAGCTCTAAGAGCCAGTGTCCCTCTATCTTGTAACTCAGCGCCATTTTGAGGAGTTAGGTTTCTCTTTCCCAAAGGAAGGTGAGGCTCTCTTCTGAGTAATCAGGAGAACATCCCAACCTAATGTTCCCCTACCCTTAAGACGACCAATCAGCTAACCATTTTCCACCTGGCTGAAGAGATAATGTTAGAAAGAAAAATCTCCTAGACACCAGCAGTTTGTGCTGAATATTCTTTTATGACTATGGTCCCTCACACTGGACAGTTGTTGAGACTACTGCCTGCTTCTGGGTCATGGATTTTCCTGTTTTCTGTATCAAAGGTCAGACTTGAGGGGTATATTTTGGTTGCTTGGAGGTAAGTTCATCTTTGTGATCCAGCTCCCCGCTGCCCCCCCCCCCCCGCCCACCATTAGTTTTATGTTTGGGGTGACAGGAGGGGCTTTGTATTACTGTTTTAATATGGACCCTTTTCCCATTTTGGCCACACCTAGTCATAAAAATATGGCAGACCAGTACCTCCATTTCTCCATCTCTTTTATCCAATTTACCCACTAATTAAGAATCTAATGCTGAAGCCCCCAGCCTCGTATCTCTTCCTCACTGCAATCCTACCTGCAGTTTCTTTCAAGCCTCTTCCACCTTAGATAGAGGATAGTTCTCTTATTGCCCATATTAGCGGCCAGGGTCCCTCTGCAGCTGCTTGCTGACACTTCCACCCATGATTTTTTTACTCTAAGGACTTATAATGTCTGCTATAGATCTTTGGCAGTTCTCAAAATATCTTCATTCCCCTACAGCAGACCATACCTGTCAAGCAGCATACCATTTTATAATACCTGGAAAAAGATGCTATTCTTGGAGTTCCCCCACTGACAGCTATTGCCCCAGTGGGTGCACCTTACTTACCTGTCTCACCCTTCTCTGTACCTTTTATGCCCTGAGTAATATGCCTACAAGCTCTATAGGGACAAACCACCTCGGCGAAATTTCCTCTGCAGGTACTCATGTCTCACACAACTTCGATTTCTCTGCTTGTCTCATTCTCCATATCAGAGACAGTGTGATTCACAATTTCACTTCACAATTCATCCTTGTTTCTGTTGTATCTTCTTAGATTTCTAAATTTCATTTCCCTGAGGTAGACATAAAAAAAAAAAAAAAAAAAAAAAAAAAAAAAAAAAAAAAAAAAAAAAAAACCTATTCCTGTACCCGAGATCCCAAGAAACAAACTGAGCCACAATTCAGCCAAAGTTTATTCTCGGAAACTAATGAATTTATTAGGCTTCCTCACAGAGCCTAGATGAGGAGTTACCTAGAGGGGTGTGGGCATGTCTCCTCCATCCAGTCCTGAAAAGCCTTACCCAGCAGGGATAAGGGCTTCCCCAGAGCTGCAAGGATGGAGTCCCTCACTCTAGCCCCCTCCAGCATGCAACACACACACAAACACACACACACACACATGCTGCTCTCTTGGGAGAATTGGGGGGGGGGGCTTGAAGATTGTCAACAATCCCAGCTAGGATATCCTTTCCACGAGGGACACAGATGAATGCACCAGGATGGCAGTTGCTTGGCTTCTAACAATATACTCAGTTGTTTGATTTTATATAGATGTATAAAACAATATATACGACAGACATGCAGCATGAGGGTAGAAATAAAACTGTCCGACCTTGTCTTGGTAGAGTATGACAGTCACGTTTCTTACATCCTGCTGGTCCAGTTTGGACAGTATACTGTCAGTAATTGAGAGAAAGGCAATTTCTTTGCCCAATTGGCTAGCATTTGCCATAAAGAAAACAAAATCTATATGGAGGTTCCTTGTTGTTCATCATCTTCTCTGAAGTAGATTGATGCTGTCAGGAGCAGATATGTCTCACTGCCATGAAAAGCTTTGAGTTATTAAATATATTAAATGTCATTTTTCTGTAGGTCCTAAAAGTATTTGAAAATCATCTATCTATCAAAATATATCTGTTTGACCTTGAAAACATATCTAATATGCCTATGAGTTTGACTGTTATAGATAAGTATTAACTTGTATTTTTAATTGCACATTACATTTTAAAATGAGCTGCATGAAAGCAATACCCTAAACAAGAATAGAAACAATATACAGCATAACAAAATTATCCTTAAATTTGTATCCATAAGTTAAAATCCAGAAAAATGTAATTTTTATAAATTATTTTATTGAAAATGTTTTTTCCTCATCTCTTCCACTGCTACTCTTCCCTTTTCTCCTCCCAGTCCTCCCTCAAACCTCCCCTACCCCATCCCCCCATCCATTCCCCAGGGAGGAGAAAGAATCTCAAAGTGAGTCAGTTCGGTCTGGCATATCCAGCTGAGGTAGGCCCGAGTCCCTACCCCCAGTATCAAGGCTGAGTAAGGTGTTCCTCTGTAGGGAACGGGCTTTGAGAAGCCAGTTCATGCATCAGGAATAAACTCTAGTCCTATTGCAAGAGGCTCCACACACTGCCCACATTGTTCAACTGTCATCTACTTTCAGAGGGTTTAGTTCCTTTTCCTCAGTGGTTGTTTCTGGTTAAGTGAGCTTCCAATAGCTCTGGTCAGCCATCTCTATGGGTCTCTTCCTCATATATTCTCTCTTCCCTCTTCAGCTGGACCTGGAGATCAACACTGTGCTTAGCTGTGGACCTTGGCTTCTGCCTTCATCAGTTGCTGGATGAAGTTTCATGTATTTTAAGATTAATATTTTTTTGAAAACTCCAGCCCCACTTTGGAAAACCACTTGTAGAGTTTTTCTTTCCTACCTTCTGGTTCCCAACTATCTGACACGAAGACTTCTTATCAATTCAATGTTATTATTACCTATTACTAACTAGCTCTTATAACTTAAATTAACCCATTTTTATTAATCTATGTGCTGTCATGTAGCTCATGGATCTATGACCTTCATCATGTCTTTCTCTCTTTGCATCTCCTGGTAACTCTTCAAACTCCACCCTTTTTCCTCCCAGTATTTTCAGTTTGGCTCTTCCACTTAACCTTATCCTGTTAAGTTATTGGTTAGTCATTAGCTTCTTTATTAAACCAACCACAGTGACAAATATTCATGCACTGTAAAAAGTATTCCACAGTAGAAAGTGAGAGAGGCACAAAGATTGTTGGAGTGATAGGACAAGGTTAGTTTTGGTTTTTGTTTTTTTTAAAAAAAAAAAAAAGGATGAAAGTGGAGCAGAGGTGGGGTGTAGGGTGGATCTGGAAAGAGTAGGGAGGGAAGTGTAGGATGACTATGATCAAGTATGAATTTCCAAAATAATAAATATATAATTTTTAAAAGTATAGAAAACTAAACATCAACTTAATTATTGATTGGCAAATAATTGGTGTAGGAATTCAAATAGGCCTTAATTAAAATTTTACTATATACTTTGAGATAGTTAGATTTGCAAAACTCTGTTTTTCAACTTCAACTTTAAAATTATAAAATGAAGATTTTATTCATAATTTTATTCAAAGATCAAAACTTCAAAGGCTGTCAGAAATATATGTGAGATCATGGAGAATAAAAAAGTGGAGAAGGAGACTACATTATTGGAACATAAAAGCCAAAATTTCAAAGATGTTGGTAAAGTGAATTTATTGTCTTTTTTTTTATGCCTGGGTGGTGGTAGTACATGCCCTCCATCACAACACTTGGGAAACATAGCCAGATGGATCTCTGTGAGTTCAAAACCAGCTTTGTCTACAGAGTGAATTCCAGGACAGCCAGGACTATATGCAGAGAAACCTTGTCTTGAAAACCAAAAATTAATAATAATAATAATAATAATAATAATAATAAATACATTATAATTATTATACTGCATTGCAATGATTATTATGTAGCATGATAATTATCATTATTATTACATGTATGGGTGTTTTGTCTGCATATATGTCTGTGTACCATGTGCATGTGGTGCCTATAAAAATCAGAAGACGGCTCTTTTCCTTTGGGACTAGAGCTACTGACAGTTGTGAAAAGCCTAATGGGTGCTGGCAATTAATCCAGAGTCTCAGAAGATCAGCCAGGTTCTCTTAACCACTGAAATACCTCTTCTCCATCTGATTAATTTGTAATCTTAATAAAATATTGTAATTATTAAAAATTATATAAAGCTACTTAGAAATCAACAGATGAGCATTTACAATCAATTTTGATGAAAGAAAACACTAAAATTGATCCCCATTAAGGTAATAACACTGTAAGTATTTGTTTCTCTTATTGGTTTAATACAACACTGATTGGCCAGTCACCAGGCAGAAAGTAGAAGCAGGGTGACCAGACTAGGAGAATTCTGGAAAGAGGACAGGCAGAAAAGCAGACACCAGCCAGATGCAGAAGAAGCAAAGTGAGAATGCTGTACTAAAGAAAAGATACTAAGCCATATGGTCAAACATGGATAATAATTACGGATTAATTTAAATGTGAGAGCTAGATAGTAATAAGCATGAACTACTGGCCCAGTATTTACTGTAAAATTAAGGCACCAACTCAACTATTTCATAAATCAACTGCAGGATCATCCAGGTGGGACAGAGAAATGTCTTACTACAGCAATATTGGCCTTCCAAGAGTCCAGTGCTTTCCTTCCATAAGTCTTAATTCATTTTTAGACAAATGCATTTATTGTGTTTTAGTTTAAAGTGTTTGTGGAAATCTCTTTCCATTCATGTAGATACATAGTATAGATTTTTAGCTTTCTCTGGAAACTCCAGAGCCTAAAATACTCTCTACATTTTACAGAAGCTTCCATGACTTAGGATCCTTCATATTGGACAACTGTGTTTTAGCTGATAACCTTAGAAGCAAGAAAATCGGGCTGAGGAAGGAGAGGCTGCAAACCCTTGCTTCTCTTCCAGAGGACCCAAGTTCTGTTCTTAGTACTGATGGCCCTGCTCATAAATGTGGTTAACTTCAGTTATAGGGGAATCCAAAGAACTGTTTTGACCCCCTTAGGTTCCAGCCCTCTCTTGGCACAGATACCTTTAAAAGAGGAGGAGAGAGGAGAAATAGGACAAATTTGAACATAAAGAGAGCCCTGTTATTTTAAGGATCCAAGCAAAGAAAAGATAGTGTTTTCTAGAAATAGAAGGTTTTCTATCAGTTATTATATGACAGCCATGTCAATCTTCTCTTATCAACAAATCAGCTTAAAGCTGGCTATGCGGTAACAAAAACAATTACGTAGCCTTCATAAGTCCCGCCCCCATCATCTGTGACACAAGTATATCCCATCTAGTCCCCAGACGTTAGAAGAGCCGAGTGGGTTGGCCTCCACCTGGGTTGGCCTCTTCTGCTCTCACGCCCCTGCTACTTCCATGGGAGCGCCTCAGGTACCATCATAGTCCTTTCATCTGCTGTCTCTTTGAAGCCCCCTCTCCTTCCTTAAGGCCCTCACTGACTGTCTTTTGGGGCCAGAAACATCCTAATCACAGTTAATCGTGTCATCGTCATCTGTAGTCGTCATCCGGGTAGCCATTATCATCTTTTACCCAGCTCCATCAAGGCCTTGGTGAGGTACCTAATAGTGTCATGTCTACTCCAAGGGATCAAGATCTAACTAAAGAGAGCCAAGATAACACAGTAACCCTTCAAGGAGAGAGGGTACCGGAAGCTGCAGAGAGCAGCAGGATCGGCCATACTTCTGGCCTAGATGGGGCCTCTGTCACACCGACAGTTAATGAAATAATGGCCATTCACCCTAGGGAGGTGAGGAATGTCGAGCTTGAAAGAAACCCAGAGGAACAGGGTCACAGGGGAGAGAGTGTGGATGGTCATGAAGACTCAGATATTGAACCTGCTGAAGAGGAAGAAGAGCGGCAGCAAGAGAATGTGGACGATCAAAACATGGTGGACGCCCATCGATTTCCAATGGCTGGCTTCAGATTTATGTTTCTGGATTTGATCCACGCCATTCTCAACCATCTCTATTACAACAACCATCTTTTGATTAGGCGTCCCCATGAAAACCAAGTGACAGAAACACCTGTCCCTTCTACATCCGGCCACTCAAGTGAGGTCCAAATACCACCCGGGCCCACTCTGTCAGCAGTGAGGGCTGCTGAGTATGAGAGAAACCTGCCAGAAGTCATCTCCACATTTCCGGAGCTGGAGGAGCCTACAGACTTCGAGGACGCAGAGGATCATTGCCTGCCAGAACTACATCTTTATGTGCAGGAACCAGCAGTTAGGACATCAGCCAAGGAACCAGCAGAAAAAGCAATAGAAGAGATGGCAGCAGGGGCGAGAGCAGAACCACCAGAAGAGAAAATCATAGAACAAATCATGGCCTCAGAGGGTAAGGAAGCAAAGCCTGTGGCCCTAGATGAGGCAATTGGTGCTGGGCTGCGGGGGGGGGGGGGGGGGGGGGAGCAGGAAATAAGGACAAAGATTGGCGCTGGGAGGTTCCTTGCTGCCCTTCCTGCTTGAGGCTGAGGCAGCTGCTTCACTGGGCCCAAAGATTGACTCTGTTCAGTGCTGGCCTCTAGTGGGGAAAGGAATGGTTGGGTGGGTCTTGTCTCTAAGGATAAATGGGTCGGGTTAAAAATTTGGTTCCTGGGAGGATGGATGGTAGAGGAAACCTTTAATCCCAACACTCAGAAGATAGAGGCAGGGGGTAATCTCTGTGCTCGAGGCCAGCCTGATCTACATAGCTAGTTCCAGGACAGCTAGAGCTGTTGTTACACAGAGAAACTATTTCAAAAATACGGAGAACATCAGACCTGAATCATTTAGCATTGGTTTTACTTTTGTTCATTTGTTTTGAGATAGGGTCTCACTATTTAGCCTGGAACTTACTATGTAACTCAGGCTGACTTGTACTCACAGTCCCCTGCCTCTGCCGGCTGAGATTAGAGGCATGTATCTCCTGACCAGTTCTCTAACAACCTTTACAGGTTTTTGATTTCAAACTGTCTCACATAGACGAGATTGGCCTTGAATTCACTATGTAGCCAAGGTTTGGAATTAGGCTTTCTTTTTCTGTCTGGTTTTTAATGACATTTACTAAATAAATAGGTGAATACCATTGTGATATCGGGAAGGAAAACGAAAACATCTTTGATGAGGAGAAAGAAAAAGAAGAAAAGAAAAACCAAGAAGTACTTGGTGAAGTGGAACCAGATCAAGCTGACCCCAGCACTGGGAAATCCAGGTCTCTGAATATTTCTGAGTATCAATTACCATCCCTGTAGCTACTTTTCAGCTGGGCCTTTTTTG
This sequence comes from Phyllotis vaccarum, assembly GCA_033318265.1. Lineage (NCBI taxonomy): Eukaryota > Metazoa > Chordata > Mammalia > Rodentia > Cricetidae > Phyllotis > Phyllotis vaccarum. The sequence continues at coordinate 107,684,586 of JARWLC010000013.1, forward strand.
TTTCAAATTCAAATTAATTGAGGGAAGGTTTATTTTAAATTCAAACAAAACTGAATTTAAATTTCTTAGAATGTGATAGTCATGTACTTACTAATCTAAAATGTAATGTGTTCTTTGTGGTGATTCCATGGCTATTCTGAAATGTTTTGTCCAGTAACGTAAGACTAATAACAAATGGTTAACCTACTAGACTTAATACCTATATCAGGTCTAGAGCAATATCTGTTTAAAGAACAATTCTCAGGAGTAATAGTGGTGGTGGCTTGGCTGGGCAGTAGCTCAGTCCTTAGTGCTTGGCCACAATTATGCACTTACCTATATATCGCAGGCGGGAACACACACAAATAGCCAGAAAGTTGTAATAACATCACTGGTTGCATATGCACCCTGGTAGCCATGGGTTTGGCTTATAAGAGGAAAGCATGTTGATTTTCTGTCGTAGTTGAGATAGGGAAAAAAATGCAGCAGGCATGTGCCAGGGCCTGATCATTTTCTTAAATACAGGAAGCAGATTAATCTTGTATAATTGGTAATTTTCTCTCATTTTTACTTATAGTTAAGAAGAATAGGAAGAAAAGGATGAAGAAGGAAGGCTTACTGAACTTAATTTAGGTTTTCCACTTCTGAGAAGCTCAAGAAGGTTTCATCAACACTGATGTTATCTTACAGTTCATTATCCAGTTAGTGATATTCCTCCTTTTGAATTTAACATCATTCACTCACGTTCTAAATGAAACAGTGTTGTGTGATAAAATAAACATAGGTATGATTTGACGGCAACACATAATTCTGTTTTCGCTTCTTTCATGTTCCATTGATTGGGATAACATCCCACCATTTCTTTCTTGTTTTTAATTATTTTATTGCAACTAAATAATAAAAATATCAACCTTAAAATGACTTTATAGACAAGGTGATGAAGTGTAAGGCTATAGTTAAAACTCCATGATACTATCAAGTTGCATTTACATTTTTTCTTTAACTGTTACAGATACACTTGACAATATTTGATCAAGTGAAAAAAAATAAGACTTTAAAAAGAAATGAACAGAAATGTTGGTAGCTTTTATTCAGATAACTACTGTTCACTCACACTTTTACTTCTTTGGCACCTTACTTTTAATGAAAGTAATATGTTTTAGTTATTTTATTGTGATTCTAATGAAATTAAATGTCAGTTCTAAAAGAGTATTATATGTGGGGCAGCCATTAAAGCTGTGCTCCCTCCTATATGAGTTACTACTCTCGAGTGTCTATTGGATACGTAATATATGGCTAGTCTGATTTGACATAGGCTATGTGTAAAACAATGGACAATATCTCCTTGATTCCTTGACTAAATGACAGCCTATTGGGTTTATCAAAACAGTATGAAAATTACTCTCAAATGTTTATTTTTTAAAGATTAGATTTTGCCTTTTTAATTATATTTTTGATTTTTAAAACTGTTTATTATTAATTTGTTTGAGAATTCAAGAGAGTTTTTAAGACATTTATTTTGACTTTTATTTACATGTGTATTTCTTAGTGTGTGAGTGAGTGTCCATACAGAGCATAAGAAGGCACCAGATCTGGAGTTACAAGAGGCTCTAAGACACTTGACATAGGTGCTGGGAACTGAATTCTGCTCCTGTGGAACAGCAGCAAGTGCCCTTAACTACTGAGATAACTCTCTGGCCCCTGTAATGCCTTCTTAATCAATTGTTCCCTTTATAAGAATGCCCTTTTTATTTCATCTTACTAGTTTAAATTTAGACACTATTTTGTCAGATATGGGAATAACAATGCATGATTTTTTCCTGGTCCCATTTTCTTGAAATATTTTTCTCTATCCTTTTACTGGAAGGTGCTGCCTGTCCTTATAAAGCTAAGATGAAGTGTTTATAGCTAACAGAAAAATGAGTTTCATTTCTTAATTCATTGAAGTAACCTGTGTTTTTTGTTGTTGTTGTTGAATAAAATAATTACTGGAAGCTGTGTGCTGATTGCTATCTTTTTTTTTTCTGTTTCTCTTCCTAACCCTATTTTGTGTTTCAGTAATTGTAGCTCATTTGTTTTCAGCTTATGGCCTCTTAGCTATACTTACTACTCTTTTCAGTCTGGAGCATTGCTTCCAGTATTCTGGAAGGACTGGTTTTTTTTTTTTTTTTTTTTTTTTGTGGACATGAATTCTTTTAACTGGTTTGTATTATGGAAAATTCTTCTTTCTTTTTCAACTCTGGACAGAATCCTGGCCCACAGCTGATTAAGAGGTGAGTGCTACCCTGTCCAGGACAAGCAGAGACCACAGTCTCCAACGGCCAGGGACACGGCCCTTGGACCCCAACCCCACCAACCTTCACCCTAAACACAAGACAGCAGGTATAGCCCCTACAAGCACAAAATCCCAGCAAAACCCATCCTGTGGGACACCCCAGGGCCAAAAACACACCCCATCCCCAACCCACATCATCACACAGCAATCCCAGTGACCTCTGCAACAACCAGAAACCCACAGAGCCCTGACCCACAGCTAAGAGCAGACTAAGAGAACAAACTACCTCCAAGTGGAGCAACACCTCAGATTGGACCAAGAGAGGCTTCCTGAGACACAGACACACCGAGAACAGATTGCACTAATATCAGTTCTCTAAGATTCAGACAAATCCTGCAGTGAACCCAGGAGGCAATGGGTAGACAAGAATGCATATAACAACATAATGAACAACACGGCAATACCTAAAATCAATATATAATCCCAGAGAAGAAAAACCCAAAGAAGAAGCACACACACACACACACACACACACACACACACACACACACAACCACCAAGAATAACATGAACTAACAATTACTGATTATTTCTTGTAGTGGGGTTTCTTTGTCCCCAGGCGGCCAGAGGTCCAGACCCACAGACCTTCAGCCCCAGAGCCCTTAGCCGCCCACTGCTGCACAGGCCCCCAGAAATGACTCAGATGCTTATATTAACTTCATGCTGTTTGGCCTATGGCTCAGACACATTACTAGCTAGGTCTTACATTTTAACTCAACCCATTTCTATTAATCTGTCTGCCACGTGGCCTGTGGCTCACCTGTGTTCCTTACATGTTGCTCCTTTGGGCTTCAGGCCCAGTCTCTCTCTGACTCCACCCTGCTCCTACTACCTATGCTCTGATTTCTCCTCCTACTTTTTCTACGGTGCCTGTCATGGGCCAAAACAGCTCCTTTATTTAAAGATTGATATTCACAGCATATAGAAAGGCATTCCCACAATCATTAATATACCTTAATATTAATGGGCTCAGTTCACCTATAAAAAGACACACCCTAACACAATGGATACAAAAACAGAAGCCATCCTTCTGCTGCATACAAGAAACACACCTCAACACCAAAGACAGACACAGGCTCAGAGTAAAGGATTGGAAAAAGGCTTTCCAATCAAATGGTCCTAAGAAACAAGCTGGTGTAGCCATCCTATTATCTAACAAAATAGACTTTAAACTAAAATCAGTCAAAAGAGACCAGGATGGAAATTACTTATTCATCTCAGGAAAAATCCACCAAGATGATGTCTCAATCCTGAACACTTATGCCCCTAATAAAATGGCACCTACATATGTAAAAGAAATACTACTAAAGTTTAAATCTTACATCAAACTCCACACACTACTAGTGGGAGACTTCATACCCCACTCTCACCCTTGGATAGGTCAAACAGACAGAAACTCAAAAGAGAAATAAGGGATCTAACAGATGTTATGACCCAAATAAACTTAATAGATATATACAGAACCGTCCACCTAAACACAAAGGAATTTACATATTTCTCAGACCCCATGGAACTTTCTCTAAAATTGACCACATATTCAGTCACAAAGCAATCATAAATAGATAAAAAATGGGAATAACTCCTTGTATCATATCAGACCACCATGGTCTAAAGGTAGAATTCAATAACAAAAAATAACAAAAAAAAAAAAAAAACACAGAAAGCCTACAAAATTTTCAACTCTGGAAGATAGCTTTGCTTGGTTAAGTTAGCTTTATTGACATCTGCTGTCTTAGAAAGGAAGTATATTTCTTTAGGCTTTTCTGATTTTTAAAATTTCCACTGAGAAGTCAGCTGTCATTGTGATAGGTTTTTCTTTATGAGACCAATGATTTTTAAATAATTTGTACTTAATTATTTTTTTAGGTTTTATTTTAAATGCTGTATTTGCGTGTACAACTTTGTGCCAGAAGAGGGCATCAGATTCCACTATATATGGTTGTGAACCACTATATGATCTCTGGAAATTGAATTCAAAACCTCTGGACGAGCAGCCAGTGCTTTTAACTGGTAAGCCATCTATACAGCTACCTCGTTATTATTTTTAATTAAAATATAATTAAGTCATTTCCCCTCCCTTTCTCACCTTTGAATCCTATGTACCTTTGATTTCCTTCAAGTTCTTGTAATCTTTTTGTGACTGTTGGTATATGCATCCTGCATAGTCTTTAGTTGTTTATATGCATATGAGTTCAGGGCTGACCAGTTGGTACACAGGATAACCAAGTTGGAGAGGGGGGTTCTTCCCTGAAAAAGATTATTTCTCTTTTTCTCAGCATTTATTACTTGCCTGTAGTTCTTTGTCTAGAGTTAGGGCCCTACGAGTTTTCCCGCTTCCGTGTTCACATTTCTTGATGATTTTGATGGGGATTGCATAGAATCTGTAGATTGCTTTTGGTAAAATTGCCATTTTTACTGTTTATCCTACCTATTCAGGAGCATGGGAGATCTTTCTGTTTTCTGATATCTTTTTTCAATTACTTTCTTCAATGACAAAGTTATTGACATACAGGTCTTTCACTTCCTTGGTTAGAATTACCTCAAAATATTTTACGTTATTATGATCTCACTAAAATCAGGAGTAAGACAAGGCTGTTCAATCTCCCCATATCTATTCAATATAGCACTCAAAGTTCTAGCTAAAGCAATAAGACAACAAAAGCATATCAAGGGCATACAAATTGGAAAAGAAGAAGTCAAACTATCATTATTTGCAGATGATATGATAGTATACATAAGTTACCTCAGAATTCTATCAGGGAACTCCTGCAGCTGATAAACACTTTCAGAAATGTAGCAGGATACAAGATTAACTCAACAAAACCAATAGCCCTCCTATATACAAAACATAAAAGAGCTGTAAAAGAAATCAGGGAAACATCATCCTTTACAATAGCATTTTGGATTAGCTCTAACCAAAGAAGTGAAAGTCGTGTATGACAAGAACTTTATGTCACTGAAGAAAGAAATTGAAGAAGATATCAGAAAATGAAAAGATCTCCCATACTCCTGGATAGGTTTCATCAACACAGTAAAAAATGGCGATCTTAGCAAAAGCAATCTACAGATTGAATGTAATCCCCATCAAAATCCCAACACAATTCTCCACAGACCTCAAAAGAACAAGACTCATCTTCATTATTGAAAAACAAAAAAACCCATGTTTGCAAAAAATAAAAACCTATTCAATAATAGAATTTGTGAGGCTTTCACCATCCCTGACTTCAAGCTACATTATAGACATACACTAATAAAAACAGCTTAGTACTGGCATTTAATCAGACCTGTGGATCAGTGGAATCAAAATAAAAACCCTGACATTGAGCCACACACCTAAAAACACCTGATTTTTGACAAAGAGGTCAAAAATAATCAATAGAAAAAGGATAGTATCTTCAACAAACGCTATTGGCATAATTGGATGTTGGTGTATAGAAGAATGCAGATAGATCCAAACCTACCACCCTGCACAAAACTCAAATCCAAGTGGATCAAATACCTCAACATAAACACAGCTACACTGAACTTGATAGAAAAGAAAATGGAAAATACCTTCCAATCTATTGGCACAGATGACCACTTCCTAAATATAGCACCAGTAGCACAGACACTAAGAACAACAATCAATAAGTGGGACCCCCTGAAACTGAGAAGCTTCTGTAAGGCAAGGACACAGTCATTAAGACAAAATGACAGCCTACAGAATGGCAAAAGATCTTCACCAACTTCACATCTGACATAGGACTGATCTCTAAAATATATAGAGAACTCAAAAAACTAGAGGCCAAAAAAACTAAATAATCCAATTTTAAAATGTGGCTCTATTGTATTTGAAAATATCCCCACATATTCCCTTTTATGTCAAATTTTTAAAGAAGTTAAGCCAACATAAGAAAAATCATACAATAGGTACAATAATTATATACAATATATACAAATAATAAATGAGTAATGTCCAGTCCATTAACAACTGACAATTCAAAGAAAATATTTAATTAATTAGCCTATTTTGATGAGTCCAAAGGATTATACCTAATTCACTTTCTTTCTAACTTGTATTACTAAAAACTATTATTTTGATGTCTTATAAACTTACACACTTTAACTTCAAAGTTTCTTTTCTAAAACTGTCACTATAACTATCTCATCTTCAACTACCTCAGAGACCCAAGAAGGAAATAATATTTACCCCAATAAACAGGAAGTGCAAGCAACTTCTAAAAACTAGAAATGACAGAGATGACACCTATCTGCCTGGACAGTCACCCAAAGTTCCTTTATAAATTTGGGGCATCCATCTTCAGCCTGCAGGCCCAGAGTGTCTTTTCATTTTAGTGAAGAAAGAAATCTTCTCTGCCCATTCGGGTATAGTTCATCAGTTGCTTCTCCTGTGTCCTGAAGACTGTCTGGCAGTTTTCTCTGCAAGTCAGGAACCTGAAGGACCATCTCTGCTTGTTCTGTCAAAGTTCAGAGGTCACTTTCCTAGGGAACCTGCATGTCCAGTTTAAACAGCATGCTGTCAAGCAGTCAATACAAGAATAGGTTCTTGTCCAGTGGCTAACCATTGTCACAAAGAAAGTAGACTCCACATGGAGTTTCCTCAATGCCCATTTTTTTCTTGAAGTAGATTGATGCTGCCAGGAGCAGATCTGTCTCACTGTCCAGAAAAGTCTAAGTTCTTAAAATATTTTGAATGTCATATTCTATAAATCTTCGAAGTATTTGAAGAAGGCCTGTTCCTCTAAAATATATTTGTTTGATCTTGAAAACATATCTAATATGACTATGTTTGAATGTAATGTCTAACTACTAACTTGCATTACTTTATATTCTAATTAAGCAATAAAAACTTTCATGGACTAGCAACTTGTATCACATTGTTATATGAACTGAATAAGTATACTACCTTGAACAAGCATAGAGATATTTGTACAGTAGCACAATTAATCTCAATAGACACAATTTGCATGCAATATGCAAAAATCCAATCCAATGTAAAATATTTAAAGCTATTAAATCCTTTTAAAAGAAGATTCAATAATCTATCCTTATATCCTATATATCTCTATCCTCTTTTTCTTTTTATTTTTTAAACACAAATCTTGAATCTAAGTGTTCTTAACTTTTTTCTAACTATAGCCATTAACAATTTTTAACCAATTGACCTAGACAATGACAATCACCCATAACCCACTGAATGACCAAAAACAACCCACCCCATCTCTTAGGAATATGGGAACCATGTTCTTAAATTTACATCCTGCTATCTAGGGGTGACGGCATCTTTTGGGTATTCTGAAAAGAAAAGTTTTGTTAAATGTCAAGTCCTGAAAAAAGTAGCTGTGTCATTTGTTGTCCAGTCTCTGCATAACAGGAAAGTTCATGGCTTGTCTCAAGTCCTGACTATAGTAGTCTGTGAAGCTGGTTCATCTCAGCAAGCTGCCTCGAAATTGTCCTGAGCAGTTTGTAGTCCAAATCTGATCTTTGGTTGGTGTTTGTCAGCCTAGTGGCTTTGTCAGAGTCCATGTGAAATCATCGTTGTGGGGCCCCATCTTCCTTTTGGATACTTCAAGTTCACAATTAGGCATTGTCATGAAAACTGAAACTTTAGAAAACTTATAAGAGACTAAAACCCAATACAATCTACAAGAAACTAAATATATAACTATTTATTGAGCATAGGATTAGTAATAATAGAATAGTCCCTTATTTTTTGTTATTCTTCTGTCCCATATCAGGTGGCTCTTCTGATATGATGCAGAGATTTTGTATTTTCCTTTAACAAGTATGCTTGAGTTTAGAGAAGGAGAGAGCCACACTCCAACCCTGAAGCCAGCTTTAAATTATAATTAAACTGGGACTTCAATTTACAAAGAATTTGTAGAGGTTAAGCAATGAGATTTTACCCTATGAAGTATACTGGTAACAATAGTTACGATATTCTTTTGCTTGTAAATTTTTCTGGATAGCCTCCCTTTTGCTTTAGACGTCTAGATGTCCAAGGTCTTTTAACTTCTTGAAGATGGGTATTCCCTTTTTTCTGTAAAGACAAAAACAAAAACCTGCCCAAACCCTTTGCTTTTTCTTACAACTTAAAGAATTGTAATATGGGTGGGTGAGCTATCAATTCTTATTTTCATGAAGTTTCTCTGGTTGAAATTGAGTATTAATTTTGATGGTATCCATAACTTTTCTTCACCTGTGGAAACAAAAGCAAAACCCCTTCCCCCCAATGTAGCACATAGCCTGGCTTCCATTCAGAGGTTAGTACATCTTTGAAGTAATCAGGCTGATTTAGTTCAACTGTTTTTTTTTTCTCTATAGTCCAATGCCTTTCAGCAGCTGTTGTTCCTTTCTCATTAGCATTCAGAAAATTCAAAGTTAATAAAGAATTATGTAGTCTATCTCTGGGGGTCTTTGTTATTCCTTTCTGTTTATTTAGCATATCCTTTAGAGTTTGATTTGATCTCTCTATGACTGGTTGCCCTGAAGGATTGTGTGGTATTCCTGCAATATGCTTTATATTATAATAAGCAAAAACTTATTTCATTTTACTGGAGACATATGCTGGAGCATTGTCAGTCTTAATTTGTACAGGTATTCCCTTGGTGGCCATAACTTCTAGCAAATGTATGATTACAGAATCAGCCTTTTCTGAACTCAAAGCTGTTACCCATTGAAATCCTGAAAACGTATCTATTGTATGATGGATGTATCTTAATTTCCCAAATTCTGGAAAATGAAATACATCCATCTGACAGATTTCATTTCTATGTATATCTTTAGGATTACTTCCTGCTGGCAATGGAGTTTGGTTATAGAAATAACAGGTGGGACACCTTTTTTACAATTTCTTTGGCTTGTTGCCAAGTGATAGAAAAATCTCTTTTTTTAATTCTTTGTTATTGATGTGATGCTTTTTATGAAATTCTGAGGCCTCTAGTACATTTCCTATTAATAATTTGTCAATTTCATCATTACCTTGTGCTAAAGAACCTGACAGACCCATATGGGATCGAATGTGTGTTATATAGAAGGGATGATTTCTAGTCCTAATTATTTCTTGTAACAGAATAAATAATGAAGTTAATTCTGATTCATCATTAATGAAATCAGCCATTTCAATGTGTAGAATAACTCTTTCTGCATACTGAGAGTCTGTGACTATTTTAAGAGTTTGAGTAAAGTCCATTAACACCATCATGATATCATGTAATTCTGACTTTTGAGCAGAATTATAAGGGCTTTGAGCCACTTTACTTTTATGTTCTGATTTGTAACCTGCCTTTCCTGATTTGTTCACATCAGTATAAAATGTAGGGACTAAAGAAATTGGTTTATCTTGTACAATATGAGGAAGAATCCAATTAGTTTTCTTTAGAAATTCAATTATTTGCTTTGAGGATATTTGTTGTTAATATCTCCCAAAAAATTACTGCAGGCTCTTTGCCAAGGTTCACTTTCTACCCATAATTGGTCAATTTCTTCATTAGTTAAAGGTACAACAATTTCTGCTGGGTCCATTCCTATCAATTGACAAAGTCCTAATTTTCCTTTAAAAATAAGTTCAGAAATCTTTTCCACGTATGTCTTTAACTTCTTACTCAGTTTATGTGGAAGAAATACCCATTCCAATATAACATTTTCCCTTTGCATTAAAGTTCCTGTAGGAGAATGCTTAGAGGGCAAGATAACTAGAATGCAATTAAGGTCTGGATTCACACGATTCACATGTGCATCCTGTAATTTCTTTTCCACCAAAGCCAATTCTTTCTCAGCTTCAGGTGACAATTCTCTCGGACTATTTAAGTCCTTGTCACCATTTAAGGTTTTGAACAAATTATCCAGTTCATCATTTTTAATTCCAATAGTGGGTCGTAAATTGGCAATGTCTCCTAGTAGTCTTTGAAAATCATTAAGTGTCTTCAATCTATCTTTCCTGATTTGTACCTTTTGGAGTCTAATTTTTTGTTGGCCTATTTTGCAGCCTAAATAATTAATGGACTCCCCTCTTTGTATTTTTTCTGGGGCAATCTGTAATCCCTAATTAGCCAATGTTTTTTTCACTGCTTCAAAATTTTTTCCTGAGGTATCAATATTTGAATCAGCCAATAAGATGTCGTCCATGTAATGATAAAACACATTCAGAGATATTAGAGAACAAATCCACCTCCTCCTGTCTATTTTTTTTCAGACAAAGTTTTCTGTGTAACATTGCTGGCTGTCCTGGAACTTGCTTTGAAGACCAGGCTGGCTTTGAACTCACAGAGATTCTCTTGCCTCTGCTTCCCAAGTGCTGGGACTAACAGTGTGAGACATGACTTCTTCTACCTCCCCTGTCTTTCTATATCTGCCTTAAATACTTTCTTTGCTCAGTTAAGGCATGGCACCACCACTGCCTGCCTGGGAGCCTGGAACTCCTTCTGTAAAGTAACATGACCGCAACTCAGATTGGATTAAGAGCATAGGTCACCACTCCCAGGATATTCCCTGTGTAGGGATTAAAGGTGTAAGTTACCACTGTCTGATCCTCCTAGACTGACTGTGGGTGGATCCCTCTGATATCTCTGAATGTTTTTATTATATTTGAAAATAACCCCACAGGGTTCAGAGCTAAAAGGGGAATTTTCAACAGAAGTATTTCAAATGGCTGAAAGGCAAAGAATTGCTCAACATCCTTAGCTATCAGAGAAATGCAAATCAAAACTACTCTGAGATACAATGAGAGAATGAAGTGGTTGAGTGGGAGGACCAATGAAGAGGGAGAACAAAGAAATAGGTATCTTGATAGAGGGAGCCATTGTGGTGTTAGAAAGAAACCTGGTGCTAGGGAAACATCCAGGAACCCACAAGATGTCTCTGGTTAGGACTCCAAGCAATAGTGGAGGGGGTACCTAAACAGGACTTACCTTATAATCAAATGAATGACAATCCTAATTGGCATTATAGAACCTTTACCCAAAAACTGATAAATGCAAAACAGAGATCCACAACTAAACACAAGGTTGAGCTCCCCGTCCAAATGAACAGAAGGAGGAGAGAGTATATGAACAAAAAGATCAGGATTATGAGGAGACCCACAGAGGCGGCTGACCAGACCTATTGGGAGCTCACTAACTCTGAAATTACAGCTGTAAAACCTTCATGGAAAGGAACTAAACCCTCTGAATTTAGACAAAAGTCAAACAGTGTGGCAGTTTATGGAGCCTCTTACAGTATGAACAGAGTATTTTTCCTGGTGCATGAGCTGGCTTCTTAGAGCTCATTCCCTACAGGGAAACACCTAACTCAGCCTTGATATTGGGTGGACGGACTCTGACCTACCTCAACTGGATATGCCATACAGAACTGACTCACCTTGAGATTCCTTGTCCTCCCTGGAGAATGGATGGGGGGATGGGGTGGGAGCAGCTGAAGGAGGACAGGAAAAAGGAGAGAGGGGGAACAGTGGTGGGTATGGGAAAAACTTTCAAATAAAAAAACTACTTAAGAAAAAGAATTAAGAGCTTAAAGAATAAAGACATATGTTCTTATTTGTCTCCATCAAAAATTGTAATGTATAATTTAAAATGAAGATTAATAATCATCTATGAAAATAAACTTAAAATCATGTCAGTTAAGATATGTTTCAGATAGATAATCTTCAAATACTTCAAAGAACTACAGAATATGGCATTTAAAATGTTTTAAGAGCATAGACTTTTCTGGACAGTGAAATTTGTCTGCTCCTGGCTGCACCAATCTACTTCAGAGAAGATGACGGGCATCAAAGAAACTTTATACGGAGTTTACTTTCTTTGTGGCAAAAGTTAGCCACTGTAGTCTTTCCTTGACTGTTGACAGCATTCTGTATAAAGTGGACATGCAGGACACATAGGAAAGTGACCAATGAACTTTGCCAGAAAAAGCTAAGATTATCCTTCAGGTTTCTGTTTCACAGAAAAATATGTCAGACATATACAGGACATAGGGAGAAGCGACTGACAAACCTTGCCAAAATGAGCAGAACAATCTTTCAAAATTCCTGTTTCATAAAAGTGTCTGCAGAGACTCTAGACTTGTAGGCTTAAGATGGATGCTCCAACGTTACAAAGAAACTTTGGGTGACTGTCCAGGTAGCCAGATATGTCTGTCATTTCTAGAATTTTGGAAGTTGCTTACAATGCACTTCCTATTAACTTAGGTAGTATATCCTTCTGGCATCTTTGATGGAGTTGAAGACTAGATAGTTATAATTATAGTTTTCTTTAGTCATGTTAAAAGGTAAATTAGATATGAAACTTTAGACTCACAAATATAATGTAGATGATAAAGTACTTTCTTTAATTTTGCTAAATTCAAATAGACTAGCTATTGTAACTATAATTCTTGCTTGATAACTGTTTTGTTATATGTAATTTTACTTTTTTAAAATTAAATCCCTCCTTTTTGATTAGAAGGTGATGTGGGATATCCTTCTGTATACTGTGAATATACTTTATTACTATTAGTTAATAAAGAAGCTATTTTGGCCTGTGGAAAGGCAGCTTAGAGATAGGCAGGAAATCTAAGCAGTGATAAAGGAGAAGAGGGCTGAGTCAAAGAGAAGCTTCAACAAAGCAGGATGTAATGGGACACAGGTAAAGCCACAGAGCCATGTGGCAATAATAAATATAAAAAATGGGTTGAGTTAAGTTATAAAAGCTAGTTTTAAATGAGCCTGTACCATGGCCTAACAGTTTGTAATTAATATTGGCTTCTGAGTAGTTCTTTTATAAGCAACTATGGGACTGTGGGCAGAAGAGCTTTGTCTGGACCCAGAGGCCCATATGGGACAGAAACCTTCAGGCTAACAGATACAAGGGGTTATTCCATTTTTTGCATCTACTAATATTTGCTTTCTGACTGAGTATGTGGTCAATTTTAGAGAGGGTTACATGGGTGCTGAGAAGAAGGTATATTCCATTGTGATTGGGTGGAAAGTTCTGTATATATCTATTAAGTCCATTTGGATCACAGCATCAGTTAGATCCCTTATTTCTCTGTTGAGTTTCTATCTGGCAGACCTATCCATTGGTGAGAGTTGGATATTGAAATCTCCCAGTATTAATGTGTGGGGTTTGATATGCGATTTAAGCTTTAGTAATGTTTCTTTTACACATGTGGGTGCCCTTGTATTGGGGGCACAAATGTTTATGATTGAGATTTCATCTTGATGGATTGTAGTAGTGGGGTTTCTCAGTCCTGGGTGGCCAGAGGTCCGAGACCCACAGACATGCCTTGCCAGACCCCTCAGCTGTCCAGCCGCCCAGGCCCCAAAAATGACTCAGACGCTTATATTAACTTCATGCTGTTTGGCCTATGGCTCAGGCACATTGCTAGCTAGCTCTTATATCTTAAATCCACCCATTTCTATTAATCTGTTGGCCACGTGGCCCGTGGCTCACCCATGTTCCTTACATGTTTCTTCTTGGGCGGCTGGCTCGATCTGCCAGACTCCGCCCTGCTTCTCCTACCTATGCTCTGATTTCTCCTACTTCTTCTATGGTGCCTGCCATGGCCCAAAACAGCTCCTTTATTTAAAGATTGAGATTCACAGCATACATAAATGCATTCCCACATCACTTCCCCCTTTCTGTCTAACCAAAAAGGAAGGTTTCAATTTTAACATAGAAAAATTACATATAACAAAATATCTATCAAGGAAGAATTACACTTACAATATCTAGTCTATTTGTATTTAGCAAAATTAAAGAAAATACTCTATCATCTACCTTATCTTTATGAATCTAAAGTTTCATATACAATATATCTTTCAAATGACTAAGAAAAACTGTACCTATAACTATCTAATATTCAATTACATCAAAGACTACAGAAGGATATATTTACCCAAGTAAACCAGAAGTGCAAGTGACTTCTAAAATCTAGAAATGACAGAGATGACACCTATCTGCCTGGACAATCACTGAAAGTTCCTTTATAAAGTTGGGGCATCCATCTTCAGCCTATAGGCCCGGAGTCTCTTTTCATTTTAGTGAAGCAGGAAATCTGCTCTGCTCATTCTGGCACAGTTCATCAGTTGCTTCTACTTGAGTCCTGAAGAATGTCTGACAGTTTTCTCTGCAAAGCAGGAACTTGAATGACCATCTAGGCTTGTTCTGTCAAAGTTCAGAGGTCACCTTCCTATGGAACCTGCATGTTCAGTTTAAACAGCATACTGTCAAGCAGTCAATATAAGAACAGGTCCTTGTCTAGTGGCTAACCATTGCCACAAAAGAGTAGACTCCATATGGAGTTTCTTCGATGCCCTTTTCCTGTTGAAGTAAATTAGTGCTGCCAGGAACAGACCTGTCTCACTGTCCAGAAAAGTCTAGCTCTTAAAACATTTTAAATGCCATATTCTGTAGGTCTTAGAAGTATTTGAAGATTACCTACCTAATTGAAATATATCTTTGTATACCTAAAAATCCTAACTAACCTAACTATGTTTGATTATCAAAGGTGACTATTAACCTTCATTTCTTAATTATACACTACAATTTTAAAACAGTTACACAAACATCATACCTTAAACAAGAATAGAAAAACACATACAGCATAACAAAATTGACCTTAAATTTGTATCAATAAACCAAAATCTATATCAATGTAAAGCATTTTGAGATTAACAGCTGATTTCCTGATCTAAGTAAATTTAATAATCTAATTTTTTAAAAATCATTTATATACCATATCCCCTTTTTCTTCTTAGAAAGAGATTAACTATGACCATTAACCATTTATAATGAAAACAAACATTTAGAAACAATATTTGGGAGATTTGGGCGTAGTTATCCATTACTACTTCCTGCTGATTAAGGGGCGTTAAAAATCTCACGGTTGTTGAGACTGGATCAGTCTGCAGCTCTGAAGCTGATACGGTCATCTCTTCTCATCAGAGATTTTTTTCAGAGGGTCTTTGTTGATGAAACCATATTTGCCTGGAAACAATCCACAGGTTCTCATCTTCTGTGGAAACAAAAGCAGAATTCTTCCAAAGCAATAAATCTTAGACACAAATTTCAAAATCAAAATACCTTTAAAACATATATTCTTGTTTAATTTAGTAGCCTTTGCATTTGCAATCCATTGTCTTTCTGCAGTTAGCTCATTAACAGTTAAAAAATTAAAATAAAACACAGTAACAACCAAAATCCAGATTTTGTGTCTATTTTCCATCTTTACATGGCTTATTATATTTTTATTATTCTATTTCTCTCTTTAAAGACTTTTTTAAACCTCTTTCTTTTCTCTCTGAAGCCTATGTACCTTTTACATGCATTGTAACCCGTTTACAGGTTTTTCTTTTAATCTGAATCTGTTTTATTGTGAATCCTTAATCATCTTTTAACCATAAGAGCTTTTAAAATACACTCTCTTAAAAAGCTGCATAGTTTTTGCCAAGGAAGCTGAATCAGTAAGTTCTCTTAAAGGGACCACGTCCCTGCTCATGGTCAGCAAACAGAGCACACCCAAGAAAATGCTGCTACTAAGAAACCGTCTTTCCTTTCTTTTTGTTCAAACTAAACAGAAATATAAAATCAATCACATGCTACTGAGTCTTTTGTGAGATTTCAGGAACCCGCCTGATTGCAGCATACACTGCCTGCCACCAGTCCACCAGCGCCATTTTGAATGTGACCCTGAAGCCCCGCTTTCTTTGTACAAAGACCTGCTTCGTATATACAATTTGGAAACTGCCTTTGCTCAGTTTCTGCTAAAACCCTTTTTAAAATTTCTCAGGCATTAAGTGAATAATCGACCCACGTTGGATGCACCATCTGTAGTAGTGGGGTTTCTCAGTCCCAGGTGGCCAGAGGTCTGAGACCCACAGACATGCCGTGCCAGACCCTGTTGTATAGAGTTAGCGGGTCCCATGCCCCAGAGGTCCCAGACCCACAGCTGCCGCCAGACCGCTTATCTGCCCACCGCGCGCCCGGGTCCTCAGAAACGACTCAGAGGCTTATATTAACTTTATGCTGTTTGGCCTATGGCTCAGGCACATTGCTAGCTAGCTCTTATTTCTTAAATCAACCCATTTCTATTAATCCGTGGGCCATGTGGCCCCGGCCCGTAGCTCACCCGTGTTCCTTACATGCTGTTCTTTGGGTGGCTTCAGCTCGGTCTGCCTCTAACTCCGCCCTGCTTCTCCTCCCCAAACTCCTCCCATTTCTTCTATGGTGCCCGCCATGACCCAACACAGCACCTTTATTTAAAGATACAGCACACACAAATGCATTCCCACAAGACCCCTCAGCTGCCCAGCCACCCAGGTCCCCCAAAATGACTCAGACGCTTATATTAACTTCATGCTGTTTGGCCTATGGCTCAGGCACATTGCTATCTAGCTCTTATATCTTAAATCAACCCATTTCTATTAATCTGTCGGCCACATAAGATCTGTCAGATACCATAGGCCTATAGCCAATATGATAGATGCTCTAACGGTGCACAAATCCAGAGGTGATTGTCCAGGTAGCTGTGTTCCTGTCCTCTCCCAAATTTTGGAAGTCACTACGTCCATGTACTTCTGACTTTCAGGTGATTCACCTTCCTTCTCAGGTCTTAAAGAGGTTGAAAAATAGATATTTAAGGTTATTACCCCATTATCTCTTAGATAAGAACACTCAGGTGTTAAATTTTCACTTTCCCAGATTAACCCTTTAAAATAATCTATACACCCTACTATCTACCAATATTCTAGAGCTATTGGATGTATCTTATATAGGTTAGGCTTTGATTAGAAATTGTACTTTGTCCTCTCCTAGATACTACCTCATAGTAATTCCTACTGTACATAGTCTTAGTTTAGAACCTTCTTAGTTAGACAAAAGGGGGAGATGTTGTGGGATTCAGGTGTCAGCTGATATGGTCAAAAGACACTTATACAGGGCACTGGGCCCCTGAAGAGGGCGGGAAAAGCCCATTGAAAAGGGGCTTCTGGAACACGAGACGCTCTCTTCCTGGTTCCTGGTTGTTGGAGAGAGGATCGGAGTCCATCGTCCGTCCATCCATCACTTGTCCACCGTTTCAGACTCCAGTCCCTGTTCAGGTGCTACTGTAATGTGTTACCTGTACCGTGAGTGTTAGTTTATATTTTAATAAATATCTTTCTGGTATTGGTGCCTTCTAAATAAACTGTGTCTACAATGGATTTTTTCCTGTTAGGAATATTTGTTTTTACCAATCTCTTTTGATTGATGTTTAGTTTGAAGTCTATTTTGTCAGGTATTAGGATGGCTACTCCAGTTTGATTCTTAATTCCATTTGATTGGGAAGTCCTTTTTCCAATTCTTTACTCCAAGGCAATGTCTGTCTTTGTTGTTGAGATGTGTTTCTTGTATGTAGCAGAAGGGTGAATCCTATTTTCATATACACTCTGTTAGACTGTGTCATGTTTATAGGGGAATCAAGTCCATTGTATTAGAGGATATGATTGACCAGTGGTTGTTAGTTATGACTATGTTTGTTGGTGTGTGTGTGTGTGTGTGTGAGAGAGAGAGAGAGAGAGAGAGAGAGAGAGAGAGAGAGGAGAGAGAGAGAGGAGAGAGAGAGAGGAGAGAGAGAGAGAGAGAGAGAGAGAGAGAGAGAGAGAGGGAGAGAGAGAGAGATTTGGTATTTTCATGGTATCTCAGATTTCTTGGACATTTTGAATTGTAACATATTTTGGTTTTAGTGTTTTCTTTGACTGATGTATCTATTTTCTCTACTATATTTTCCATGCCTATGATTTTTCTCTTCAATCTCTTGCATTCTTTTGGTTATGTTTGCATCTGTAGTTCCCGTTCGTTCATTCACTCAGATTTTCCATTTTCAGCATTCCTCTGGTTTGTGCATTCTTTAAGCTTCTATTTCAATTTTTAAGTCTTAAACCTGCTTGCTTTTTCTTTGTTTTCTTGGCTTTCTTTAAGGGATTTGTTGATTTTTTTCCAATTTGTTTCTTTTCCTCACTATCATTAAGAGAATTTTTTTTCCCTTTTAAAGACTTCTATCATCTTCATAAAGTTATTTATAAGGATTTTTTCTTCTGCTTCCTCTACATTGTGTGTTCAGGTCTTCCTGTTGTAGAACTGCTAGGTTCTAGTGGTGCCATATTGCTCTTTATGTTGTTGTAGGTATTTTTGCATTGACATCTACCCATCTTTTTCTCCAATTGCTGCAAGTTGTGTCTAGTTCTCAGGGACCTGTTTTTGGTCCAATCTGTCCTGCCTGTGTCTGTATCTCAGGGAGCCACTCTTGATCCAGTCAGCATTTTGTCCAATCAGAGATGACAGGTTCTGTGACTCAGGGAGCCACTCCTGATCTAATTGGAGCTATTGATCTAGTGAGAGCTCTTGATCCAATAGCAGCTGGTAGGTTCTGTGTCTTGGAGAGCTGCAGAGGTCACAGGGAGATGGACGGGTTTGGTGTAGATAGTGGGACTTGTAAATTGCAGTATCCAATGGGTGTGTTGGTGGGGAGGCCTTCCTGCAGGAGTCTTCCCTGCTAGCCTCCAACCAGAGAAGCAACGAGCCAGAGAAGCGCCAGTTGTACCCCTCTGTCTTTACATCCTAGAGACTGGACTCTAGGGCTAGGCAGGGAGAAGAGTCACTCACCTTTTGTTCCAATAGGAGCTGGTGGATTCTATACCATTTTTTTCTCTTAACTAAGCCTACATATATTTTCAAAAACACTGTAACCTATTTAGAGATTTTTGCTCTCTGATTCTGCCTTTACTGCATATCTGAAATTTTTTCTCTCTGATCAAAAACCCTAAACCTGCCGTGCAGTGTTCTGGTGGAGACTGTGTTGGCAGCTAACGCCTGTAGATAACTGCTGGGAGAAACCTCTTGAAACCTCTTTGTACTGCACTCATGTGAATGGGAATCCATGCTGCTTCTCTCATGGAAGTTGGTTGCCTGGTGGTTTGCAGCTGGCTCCATCTCATAGGCAGATGACAGGAGATGCATCTCTGCACTGCAGCTGCTCTGAGACTGTAAGACTATGAAGCTGCATTTGACTCCGTTTTGTGTGTTTAGAAGTTATTTTAGGTCTCATGTGGATCTACAATGGATGATGGGTGACATTTGTAAGTAGAATTTTTCTGTCCCACAGCCACTCTAAAATAATCACTCAGAAGCTTAATATTAATTACAAATGCTTGGTCAATAGTTCAGGCTTATTAATAGCTAACTCTTACATTTAAAGTTAACCTATATTCCTTATATTATGCTCTACCACATGGCAATATCTTTATTAGTCTGGCATTTTCATCTCCTGCTCCCTCCGCATCTGGCTGGTGACTCCTGACTTCTTCCCAGAATTTTGAATTTGGCTTTCCCTCCTAACTTTATCCTGTTCAGTTGTAGGCCAGTCAGCTTCTTTATTAAATCAATCACAGAGATAAATATTTAGAGTATAAAAAGTATTACTCCACAGCAGTATACATTACATTCAAAATAGCTTTCAGATAATGAGGAAAGAAACTGAAGAAGACAATAAGAAATGGAAAGAATTCCCATGTTCATGGCCTGGTAGAATTAAAATGATAATGACTGTATTGCTGAAAGCCATCGATTGGTCCAATACAATTCCATTAAAGTTTGAATTGCATTCTTTGCAGAACTAAGAAACATTTGTAGGATTCTTGTGGAATCACTGATGAATCTATATAGCCAAAACAATCCTACCCAGAAAGAAGAATATCACATTTCCAATTCTACTATAGCCTTAAAACAACAAAAGCTATATTGTATGGGCACAAGAAACAGATATCTACACAAATGTAATGTATTAACGGATTCAGAAATAAACTCACATAGATACAGCAACCCAATATTCAACCAAGGTGCTCAAACATCCTTATTTAACAGGGGAAAAAATGCTTTGAGATTCTATCTTGATGTGGGAATGCGTTTATGTATGCTGTGAATCTCAATCTTTAAATAAAAGAGCTGTTTTGGGCCATGGCAGGCACCATAGAAGAAGTAGGAGGAGAAATCAAAGCATAGGTAGGAGAAGCAGGGCAGAGTCAGGCAGATGAGCTGAAGCTGCCCAAGGAGCAACATGTAAGGAGCTGGGTGAGCCACAGGCCACGTGGCCGACAGATTAATAGAAATGGGTTGATGTAAGAGATGTAAGATGCTAAGAGCTAGCTAGCAATGTGCCTAGGCCATAGGCCAAACAACATGAAGTTAATAGAAGCATCTGAGTCGTTTCTGGGGGTCTGGGCAGCGGTGGACAGCTAAGCAGTCTCGGGCGGCAGGTCTGTGGGTCTCGGATCTCTGGCTGCCCGGGACCCCAGAACCCACTACTACACTATCTCATCCCAGTCAGAATGACAAAATGGCTATAATAATAATTAAAAAAGCAGTTCCTGGATTTTTCCATGACTGAGTTGGTAAAGGATACATATGGCTGCCCCCAGACTTCTTGGTCTGGGGTAGGAGCATGCACAAATCAACTAGGAGCCCAACTTGTCATCTGGTACCATGGTTAGGCACCATCATACCAAGCACAACTTGAGGTTTCTAGGCCCATGCACATGAGATAAGGAAAGCAACTGCCCCTTTCCATGCCTTGAGGCTAGGGTGGGCAGGACTCAACCACACAGGTCACATGTGACCCAGCCAAGAGTTCTATCATTGGGCAGGTAGACACCATTATGCTGAGAGAGTACAGGGTGAGTAAATATAAGAGACAGAAAAACTAAATGGTTCATGGCTTAGGGAAAGAGGCAGATCTGAAGAGGTAAGGGTGGTGAGGAAAAGGCTGAAGTAAATGGCCTGCTAGCCACCTGAGTGCAAGGTGATGTTCAGGCCTGGGCCATATCCAAAAACCATATCTTGGTCCAAAGCCTTAAAGCAACCATGTGTGGGGACGGGACTGTGTTGATGTCTGTGGCTCTTGTTACTACTGAAGGCCATACAGAGGCCTGTAGTCTGGGCCTTTACCTGGAGTTATGTTGGTATCTGAGTGCCATGCTGTTGCAGGGGTCATGCCAATCTGAGTTACCTGTGCTGCCTATCTGGGCCCATGGTGACCTCCTGGCCCAGACTGCTGTTGAGGACAATGTCTGAGTCCACGGTCCTACCACAGCTAGGGACTGTGTTAATGTGCTTGGCCCATGTTGCCACCAAAAGGCCACACTCATGCTCATAATCTGGGTCACAACCTGTGACCATGTTGGTATCCAAGGGCTGTGCTGCCACCAGGGACAAACTAATTTGAGTGACCAGTGCTGTCAACCAAGACCATGATATCATCCAGACCAGAGCTGTGGCCAGGGGCCATGTCTGCGTCCATAGGTAATTTGAAACCATAGTCTGTGTTGATGTCTGTCTTTCCTGGGACCATCAGAGGCCATGATGATGCTAGGGTCTAAGCTCCTACCTAGGGTCATCCATGTTGGTGTCCAAGGGCCATGATGCTGCAAAGGGCCATACCAATCTGAGGAGCCTGTACTGCTGCTACCTGGGACCAAGGTGACATCCAGGTCCGGACTGCTACGTAGGACCATGTCTGAGTCCAAGGTTCTATCACATTCAGGGTCTGTATTGATGTCCATGGCTCATATTGCCACCAAAGACTACATAGATGCCTGGGGTCTAGGTCACAACTGTGGCTATGAGAGTATCCGAGGGCCATGCTGCTACCAGGGCCATATTGAACTGAGTGGCCTGCATTGTCACCCAGGGCAATGGTGTCCTCTGTGCCAAACTTCTGCTAAGGATCATATTTGGGTCTGTGGCCTTATAGTAGCCAGAGTCTGAGTAGAAGTCTGAAGCTTCTGTTACCACTAAGAACCATGCAGAAAACTGCTGTCTAGTCAGCCACCTGAGACCATGCACCTAAGGTTCATGCTGATGCCAGGATTGTACTGATCTGGGTGGCTGGCGCTGTCACCTGGTGCTATGGAGACATCCAAGCCCAGGCTACTGCCTGGGGACATGTCTGGGTCCACGGCCCTGTAGTAGCCAGTATCTGGGGTAGTGTTCATGGCTTCTGTTACCTCTGAGGGTTCTGCATATGCACAAAACCATGTTGGTGCCCGAAGGACATGCTACAACCAGGACCATACTGAGTTGGATAGCCCATGCTACTAACAAGGTCATGGGATGTCTGGGACTGAGCTGCTGCCAAGGATCATGTGTGAGACCATTGTTATGCTACAACTGGGGTCTGTGATGTCCAGGGTCTATGTTAGCAGAAGGGGTCATTAGAGCCATGCTTTGCTGAGCCAGCCACACCCTTCCCTGGCCCTAGGACAGCTGGTATTTCCCCTCACTGGATACTGCAGTAGAAGAGCTGGTCCAACTTCTCAAGATAGAGTGCACTCCCATACTAGGAAAAGATGGCCCCACTCTATACCACAAGTGTGCCCTCACCTGGGCAGCACACTGGAGCTGACCCTGTGGTCAGGAACACAGCTGAGCTAACTATGAGGCAGTGAGAGCATAAGAGCTGACACTCTCTCATCATATGCTCCCTACAGTAATCAGGAGAAAGGGTCTTACATCTTGTCTGGTCAAAACAGTAGAGCTAGCCCTGGTGGTGTGAGTGTGGATGACCTGAATATTAGGACCTAAGAGCCAGAGAACTGGCCCCTGATCCTTGCTCTAGGCTCCCTTGAGTGAGCTAGCCTTGGCAATAGTGAAGAGCTTGCCCAGATAGTGACAGTGAGGGAAAGCTAGAAGGTCGACCAATGCATCTACTACCCAAACCCAGAACCAGGGCTATAAGATGGGCCACCCTAACATTTATTGCATCTATGAACTGTTGGAATATGTGAAGGGGATGAACCTACAGAACCAAAACAGCAGGATCTCTATGACACAAGATACAACAAGATATCCAAGAGGAACCCCAGTGAGAGTCCATGATAGATGGTGTAACAGAAGCCAGAGGCCTCCAGCCAGAGCAATGACTCATGTCAATGAACCCTTGCAAGATGAATGGACTGAAGGGTGAATTGTATGACTCAACAGGCCATACTACAGCTTCCACAAGACTCTTTTTCCCTTTTTGTTTTGTTTTGTTTGGATTTGGGTTTTTCTTTTAAATTTTGTTTTGTTTCATGGGGAAGGTTGCAAGGGCAGAGGACAGATATAAGGGGATAGAGAGATAAGTGGGATCAGAATGCATGGTGTAAAATTAACAAGTAATAAAAAGTTTAAGCAAAGAAAAATGCAGATGTTAATGGAGATTTAGAAAAAGATGAAGTCTTATACTCTACGGGGGGTGGTGGTGTAAACTGGTACAGTCGCTGTGGAAACAAGTCTGAATGGTTCTTTAAAAGCAAAAATAAAAAAAAAAAACTGGAGCTAACATACAATGCAGCTACCCTTCATCCTGTCAACATTTCACAGAAATACATACACATACATTTTATTCCTGCACTACTTAAATTAGGTAAGAAATGGAACCAGCACAGCTTTTAAAAGCATGAATGTGTCAACATGAGGCACATAGTCACATTTTTCACTTTATTAAAAAAATGAAAGTTCCATATGTAGGGGCAACTGCTCCCATGCCTAAGAACCTGAGTTTGATCCCTAGGGCTCACATAATGTGTTGTGGGATGTCTTTCTGTAAGCTGTGAATATACTTTGTTACCGTATGTTTGAAAAGAGGCTGTTTTAATCTATGGCAAAGCAGCTTAGAGGTGGGAAATCCAAGCAGAGATAAAAGATGAAGGAGGCAGAGTCAAGGAGAAGCTGCAGGCTGCTGCCCAAGGAAGTAAGTTGTAATGGAACACAGGTAATGCCACCGAGTAACACATAGATTAATAAAAATGGGTTGTTATAAGAGCTAGTTGGTAATGAGCCTGAACTATAAGGTAAATGATTTGTAATCAATATAAGCCTCTGGATAATTATGTTATAAGTGGCTGTAGGACTGGGTGGGTGGGAAAGCGTTTTCTGGACTGTAGACCAGGGCAGGCCAGAAACTTTTGACTACAATAAAGGAAGGAGCCATATCACTCCTGAATGTTGTCCTTTGGCTTCCACACACCGGCCATAGAATCCTCCCACTCCACTCATGTTCATGTCCACACTTGTGCACACAATAAATAAATAAATAGATAGATAGATAGATAGATAGATAGATAGATAGATAGATAGATAGATAGATAGATAATCAATCAAACAATCAAACATTTAAAATTGAAATTGTGGCATTAGCAGGAAAATGGAAGGCACTGTATATTATCATGTCAAATAAAATTTAGAAAAACTAATACTCACAATTTAGATTAGTGTGTATGTGTATGCTTGTGCAGGTCATAAAATAGAAAGGGGAAGATGGAGAGATCTTATGGGAAGTAGGAGAAGAGAAAAGAAAAATGGGTCATGAAAACAACTGAAAATTTAAACTCCCACTGTAAATCAGAGTAAAATGTAAGCATTCAGTAGGTCACCAAAGCCTGGCTGTGCTGGTATATGGTTTTAATCCCAGCACTCAGGAGGCAGAAAGAGGTGGATTTCTGAGTTGGAGGCCAGTCTGGTTTACAGAGCTAGTTCCAGGACAGCAAGGGCTAAACAGAGAAACCCTGTTTCAAAAAAAACAAACAAAATAAGAAAACAAAAACCAGAAGAAAATAGATCATCAAAAGGAGCATATATTAAAATTTCTCTGGATGGGAAAATAATTTAAAGCTTAGCATAAATGTTATTTTTATTGTCATGAAAAAGGTAGAGCTGTTTGATTTGTGCAGTATGAAAATGAAAAACTATGGAATTACAAACATTAGCCAACTTACAAACTCAAATCAAACTAGGTAGTACTTTCAGATTATTCTTAAATTTATCTACTTCTATCTTCTTGTCTGACTGAATTGACTGAAAATGATTTATAAATTTACCAGGATGGAGTTCCATGTGATTGGGAAACACTGAGGTCTAACTATGCCCCCTTTCAACTCCGTACAGACACGTTAAGTAGTCTTCTGGAATACTGTGGGCTCTCCTAGTGCAGTGATTACAAACACATGCTACCACCTCATTGGTGTTTCTGTCCAAACTCAGGTCCCCATGTTTGGGCACCAAGAATTTCACTCAATACATCATCTCTCTAGAACCTTTAAAAAGTAAATTTGGTCTCATCAAATCAACCAAATTCTCAATCTTCTTGAGAACTTTTTACTGTTGCTGAAAATTGATTGGCACTCTTTGTACTTTTGAGATGATTCTGCTTGCCAGAACCAATACCAGCGAAAACTGATGACGTAGTAGACAAGATCAAGTCTATACTGGCTCCCTATACTATCGAGGATACATATAGAATCAAAATTTTGGTATGTATTTGAATCTAAAAGGTAGCCTTGATAACAGAACCTGGGGAATAAAGTGAGAAGTTCATACTAATTAGGCAGGCTGATCATTCATTGGATGATGGGGACATCACTTGAATTTTCAGCAAATCAGTGTAGAGCTTGCTGGACAAGGGGGGAGGGGGAGTGGCTCTTTGCTGATTCTTGGTAACAATGCCCCTACAGTCTGCCAGAGACTTATCTTTCTCTTCTGCTCTGGCTCGTGGAAAGAAGTCTGGGCTTTCGGTTCCTGAGACAGTACACTTGTCTTCCTATGAAACTACTCAGGTAACACTAAATTAGAATCTTAAGCCGTAAGTTATCTCCTCTGCACTATGTACTCCCCAAGTCCTCACCATTACATTAGCCCCTACTTCCTACCTCAGCCTCTACTCTCTTTTTCCTTTGGGCCTCATCTCTCCTTGTCCCTGTCATTACCTTAGCCCCCAGCTCTTATCTCAGCAGTTCAATCCTTTCTCCCCTTGGCCCCTCTCCCCTTAGCCCCTACTTCTCACTTCAGTCCCTTACCCTTCACAGATTTTCATCCCTCTTCAGTAATTTTCACTTCAGCTGCCTCCTCACCTCAGCCCCAGCTCTCGTTTTTGCCCCTCTCTCCCACGTCGGCCTTGATCTAGCCTCTCTTCACCCCTTCCACCTCAGCTCTACTGTTCATCTTGACCCCTACACATCACTTCAGGCCCAACACCTCAGTCCCTACCCCTTCACATTACT
This sequence comes from Phyllotis vaccarum, assembly GCA_033318265.1. Classification (NCBI taxonomy): domain Eukaryota; kingdom Metazoa; phylum Chordata; class Mammalia; order Rodentia; family Cricetidae; genus Phyllotis; species Phyllotis vaccarum. The sequence goes on from JARWLC010000013.1 coordinate 107,710,943, forward strand.
CTGGACCTCTCACTTCAGCCTCCACTCCTCATCTCAGCTTCCCAGGATCCTCATGCCCTCAGCTCTGAGCCTTTACCCCATCTCATTGTCCCACTTTTTCCAACCACCCCTCACAATACAGCCCCAACCTTCACTTCCGTCCTTAGGTCTCCGCATTGCTCTCACTCATCTCCTCAGACTTCCTCTCTCTTGAGCTTCACCTTCACTTCAGCTCCTCTTGCTTCATCACATTCTCTCACTTCAGCTTCATTCTTCGCTTCAGCCCCCTTTTACTCAGCCTCTACTACTCTTCTCCACCCATACCCCTTCACCTCAGCCCCAGACTCTAACCTGAGCCTCCATCCTTCACTTCAGCTTTTCTTCTCATCTCAGATACCATACCTCTTTTCTGTGGTGGGATTCAGGTATTAGCTGATAAGGTCGGAAGGCATGCATCCAGAGTCCCGGGTGCCTGAAGGGGATGTGGTCAGCCCTGTTCAAAAAGGGGCTGCTGGGATCTTGAGCAGCCCATTTTGTTCCTGCCTTCTTGAGAGACTGGATCAGCATCCATCACCTGGACCATCTGATCGCTCAGGTATCTTCCTAAGGTGTAACCTGTGATCGTGAATATTAAATTACTTTCCAATAAATATTAATCCTGTATTTGGCATATTGCAAGTGAGATTTATTGCAATACTTTTCAGTCCCTCTTCTTACCTCAGCTCTCACTTCTCACACCACCCATGGGTTCTTCTTACCTGAAACCAATTTGGCATTGGCAGACACCATCTTCACTAGAGTAATTGTTTTGAATTCACAGACTTGGTGGTTCTAACCCCATTGCAGCACATATCTGCCCCAGGACAGAAACTGGACCAGATGGGGTAAAAATGGTCAGATGAGTTGGTGAGTGTTGAGATAGCAACATTAGAGATAGCAATAAAATATGCTGAAACACCAGCCAGGACTTGGGCCACATGGCGTTGGTAGTCTGGGAAGTCAAGTTGCAGACTGAGCAATAGAAGTTAATGACTCTGAAAAAGGCCCCAAGGAAGAATGAGGTGGACATACATTGGTCCTGGCCAGAGATCAAGAGGGTTTATTTGGAGGAAGACTGGACTAGTATAGCTAAAAAAAGATAAGGCAACCAGCATCAAGACAGAAAATGACTGGACAAATTTCAGTTCTTCATGGTTGGTTTTTTTTTTTTTTTTTCATGGTTTTAGATATTTGCACTCTATTGTGCACCTTGTCTACTACATCACATTTTATTTATTCCAAGTGTCCCAGAGGTTAAAAAAAAACAGTTACTTTCTGAAATGGTGAAGGCCAAGGTCCATGCGTAATTCTGGGCCTGATGTTGGCCTGTAGCCTGATCTTTAGCCCGGACCTTACTCGAGCCTTCCTCTTGGGCCTGTTCATGTACATCTTTCTGGATCTAGGACTTCCCAAAGAGGCTTCCAAAGTCACAGAACACAAGGAATTAAACGAAGACAAGGAATTAAACAAAATGGATGAAGCCTTCACCACCAAGGGTTCTGTGGAGCCAGCAACAAAGGAAGAAGAAAAGAAAGAATTAGTAGAAGAGGATATGAGTATACTGATTACAGATGTGCATGTTTAGGAGCGAAAGGGTCAACGGTTGCTGTCAAGGCACTAACTGGTAGACAATAGTAGGGTTGCAGAAAGGAGTACATGAGAGGGTATCAGAGAGTCATTCAGGCTACAGACTCTGCTTAGTTAGCTTTGTTGCAGATTCCATGTACAGCCCCTGTTCAGCTCTAGCCTAGGACTGGGGAAGCACTGGGTGTTTCTTTTCTCTAAACCGGAATCAGAGTAAAAGTCAAGTTCTAGAAGGACCTTTAAAGTTCCAAGAGAACATCTTCCCTCTAAAAACTTGTGTTTGACAAGAAAGCTGAATTCCTAAACTTGTGAGCCCGTAGTTTACTGTTCATGAGAAATAGGTGAAGAGAGCCTGTAGAAAACTCATTTTGAGTGCAAGACCTTTAAATTTTTCATCTTCAATTAAAAAGTTTAGTTAAAATATAATTACATTATTCTCCCATCTCTTTTACTCACTCTAACCCCTTCTATTTACATTTTTGATAATTTCATATATGAGTACTGTACTGATGTAATTTTATCCACTCTCTCCTCCAACTCCTTCCATGATCACCATTCCCCCCCACTTACTCCCTCTCAAATTCATGTTGTCTTTCTCTCTGTGTCTTTCTCTGTCTCTCTCTATGTTTGTGTGTGTGTGTGTATGTGTGTGTCTGTGTGTGTCTGTGTGTGTGTGTGTAAATTTACTATTTAATCCTATAGTGTTGCTCATATATGTATGTTTTCAGGGCTGGCCACTTGGTATTGAATAACAAATTAGACCTTTTAAAGTTGTAAGGAGGAGCTGGAGAAACAGCACAGTGGTTAAGAGGATTTGTTGCTCTTGCAAAGGACCAGGGTCTGATTCCCAGAACCCACATGGTGCTTGAAAACCATCTGCAACTCTGGTTTACAGGGATTCAAGGCCCACTTCTGACCTCTGTATGGATTCTTGGCAATTTGGCCACTCAAGGTGATTAACTGGCTATGAGTCACTTTGTGGAAAAGAAATCTATAGGGGGTGAGGAAACAATTATCTATACCATATAGTTTGTCTCTGGGAAAAGGAAAGAAATATAGCCATTGAAATGATCAAATGTCTGAAAGGTGAGGGCCAGGGAAGGTGCCCAGCTCCAGCTATTCTTTTTGTAATTGCTTCTATCCCTAGCTTTTCCCAAGGATGCTGCTACTATTTCTGTGGTGAGTTATTTTTCCACATATCTTCTCAAAATGTTACTCTTCACCCCAGTCATACATCAATATGAGTTCAATCATTTTGAGGAAATCTACCAAGACATTGGAATTTTGTCTAGAGAAAAAACAGACAAAAGAAAAAAGATCATCAAAAGACTGGCAAGGACCCTGATCTATCAGGAGACTATTCCAGAACCTCCAGGTATCAGTGCACAGCTTTGAGTGGTACTCACCACCTCTGCATTTATCATATTTTTTTAATTCTACAAAAGTAGCTGAGAAAAATACATTTAAATTTAGAAATTCAGTTGACCTTTTTTGAAATGTTACAGTATTTAAGTTCCTACTAATTTTGTAAATGCAGTTTCTTTCAACATATATAGTATATCTCTTCAGCATCTCTTTTTAAAGACTATTAACAAGTGGTTATTACATAAGACTTAGTAGCTGTGTTCCCCCTGGGCCAATATCTGTTTAGAACAGTTATCAGAAGCAGCTTGGGCCAGGCACTGGCTTAGCTCTCATTATAAAGCCAATTGTACAGTTTACTATAATGACTAGAAGATAACACCTTTTAGACTGTTACTGTTGACAAACAGAAAAAAACTATTGATTTCAGACAGGATCATGCTTCATGGCTAATAACTAAATATTAAGTGGTGAGTTTTATATCTTTTCCATTGAAAGTATGTTAACTTTAGTATTATCAGTGAAGTGGTAATTTAGGCTTACTTTCTGTCCTATTTTTAATTATACCTGTTATCAGAAAATATTTTGTACTCTTTTCTATTTACTTTTTATTAAGATATCTGTATTTTGTGATAGGATCTTGCTGTTTAGGCCAGGATGGCCTGAAATTCACTATATAGACCATATTGGTATCAAATTTACAAAAGTATTCCTAACTTAGATTCTGAAGTGCTGGGATTACAAGTGCAAACAAACACACATGCCCAGCTTCATTTTTTTATTTTGATTTTTCCTGCCCTCATATTTTCAGTTGCTTAGATCCTAATACCCCTTATCTTTCCCCTCCTTCTCCCAGATTCCCGTTCCTACTTTCCTCCCTCACCTTCATGTCTTTCCCCCTATGTTTTTTAAGAATAAGGATCTTCAAGGTTGGGGGATTTATTTAAATCTCCAAATGCTCTTTTGAGTTAAAAACCTGGTGTTAGGAAAGGAGACAAGCTTGCTGACATCATATGGCTGAACCTGTCAGTTGCATAAGCACCCTGCCATATACAAGCTACAAAAGGAAAATGTGTCCTCTTTTGGTTCCAATTTAGCACACAGATGTGTATAACCTATGGGGCTGTCTACTGTCTTCTACTTAGGGAGTCATTGTGGCAGCTTGATGTTTAGTTACTCACTTTTCTTTCATCTGACTCCGCAGTTGGGAGATACCAATGGGATGAGAAACCAAAAGAAAGACTGCTTGTTCCTCACTTCTTTTAGGATTTTCAGTCTTCAGAAGACCCCAGAAATTTAAGTCAGATGTCATTCTGTTTTCCATGGCCCAAAGATGACTTTCAATGACAGGTATGGTTTCTCCTTCCTGTTGGAAATATATCTCACAATGTTTGGCAATGTTAAAAAGTAAAATTTAAAAATAGGCAGAAATACTTTCATGTTTTATTTACACAATCTTGCCAAAAATCTCTATTTTTTTCCTCTTTGGACACTTTTAAATTCATTGAAAAGCGAGCTTGTTTTAAATTACTTCATATAACCCATAGTAAATTAAAGTGCCATGCTTAAAACAATTTTTGTAATGAGGGAAATGGATAAAAATACCTTCTAAGCTGTACTACTCACTGCATTAATTACTGAGTGCATGTGACAACTGACTCACTTAAATGGCGCTACTTGGATTTGGGGTGTACTCTTTGGAAAAGAGTGTAGTTTCCAAATTAACCATTTGAGTTAGTATACAAAACTGTGTCTTTCTTCATGTGCATGTGATTTTCTTTGTTCTTTTTCATCCCTTTACAGTTACACTGCCTTCTCTCCTACCCTACTCCAGCTACACATCTTCCTCCCCTTAAAAAGGTCTCCTTTCTGCTTTTCCACTATATGTATTCCAGTTCCTTCTCTTTTTATCCTCTCTCATTTCCCTTGAGTCTTTTCATCTCTTTTTAGGGTCCCCATCCTATTTCCGTCACATACACACACACACACACACACACACACACACACACACACACACACACACACACACACACAGTCTAAATTCTACATACAGGAAAAAAGCATTTTTATGGGTGTGTCTTTTTGTAGCCTGATTATCTTCAATTTCATCCATATTCCTGTAAATGGCATGATTTTATTTCTTAATGCAAATGGGGGAAAACATTTCATTTTGTATATGCTCCATGTTTTCCTGGCACACTGATCCTTTGAACAGCTGTGTTGGTTCCATTTTTTACCTATTTTGAGTACTGCAGCAGTGAATACGGATATACATACATCTCTGAGGTGTGTTGACTTGGAGCCTTTTAAGTGTATATCTGGGGCTGGTATAGTTGAGTGTTTTTTTTCTTTTTTGGTTGTTTTTGAAGGAACCTCCACACTGATTTTCTTATCAGTTACAGTAGCTTACATTCCCCTCAGCAGTATATAAATGTTCCTCTTTCTTCATATTATTATCAATATTTGTTTATAATATCCATTCAGACTAGAGTGAGGGGAAATCTTAGAATTACCTTCCTGTTGGGTAAGGTTGATGAACACTATTTTTAAATATTTACAGACCATTTGTATTTGTTCTTTTGAAAATGCTCATTTATTATAATAGCCATTTGTTGATAAGACAGTTTTTGGCTGTTAAATCATTCTGGTTCTTTGTATATTCTAGATATTAACCTGGCTGATGTATAGGTTAATTTTTTTTCATTCTTCACCCTAGTGATCTTTGCCCTTGTGATGAAAAGTGATTTTTTGAACCACTTGAGATTTGGGGGATTATTTCATAAGCTATTGTAGTCCCTTTCAGAAATTCCTTGCCAATGTCTATAATGTGAAATGCTTTACTTAGGTTTTCCTCTGGCAGCCTCAAAGTTTTAGGTCCTAAACTAGGGTATTTCATATATCCTGTATGGATTTTATTCAGGGTGATAGATAGAGATCTGTCTGTATATGTGGATGTCCAGTGTAAGGACAGTCTATTTAATTTTTTGAGACTGGGTTTCATTATGTAGCCCTAGCTGTCCTGAAGCTCATTATGACTTGGAACTCAGAGATTCTCCTGCCTCTGCCTCCCCAGTGCTAAGATTAAATGTGTGCAGCACATGGCCCAGCCTTCTCTTATTTCTTAAATGTAAGGGATGTAAACACTGCTGAACCTCACTTCCTGTGAGCACATCTAAGCTGGTTGCCTAATTTGTGACTGTCTCCTGGGTAACAGGTGTAAATATCCTTGAGGTAGGCTAACTATGTCCTATTGTCATTTACTTAGTACAGTTTTCACACACTTGGCTTTTCCTATGACTTGAACAGGTGGCCCAATTAATCATGTCCCTTTTGTGTTATTGATAGGCCTTGGTCAAGTCATTCCTACTCCAGTAGAAGTAACCAAGCTTGTCTTTAAGCATAATTTGCAGGTTTGACCTAGGTTGAGGAGATCACGGCTGGCATTTACTAAAATCAGCATTTTGAGACACGTCTTTTCCCACATGAAGGGCTTATCTATAGTTAGTTCGAATATTATTGTTCCTTACCTGCAAAACCCAGTATAGCCTTATCTTCTTGTTCCTCTATGGGACCCCCCTTCCATGCCCCTTTTGAAAGGAAGCCAGTGGATGACCAGTGTTTAAGATAAGAACAATAGGTATCCTCACAGTAGTTCTTTTGTCCTCTGGCTAGTCATCCATAGGCTGTCACTAGCTGGGACCATAACCAAAGGGGCCACAGTCTGTTATACTGGTGTGGGTAGTTTCATCACAGCATACTAGGTTTGAGCAGCAATCCATGGCTGTCTATTTTCAAGAAGCACATAGTGCAAATTCCCTTGGGGGAAGGGGGCAGTAATTGGAGTTTTCTTGGAAGAAGGTTGCACTCCATACTAATTTATGTGACAAGGTCAGAGAGGCTGAGTGGAGACTGGCTCAGATACACATTCACAGAATCAAGAAGGGGACTCAGGAATCAGAGTAGGAGCTGAGCCATTGTCCCTATTTCTAGGTCATTTTGAGATGGTCAGTTTCAGTGGCTAGTCTGAGTTGGCTTTCATGGCCCACTCCTGGCTTGGGTCCACAGCAGCTTTGATGTGAGTGTGATGCATTCACAGTTTGGTAGCTGCAACCTTAAGAGCTGAAGGAGCAGTGAGAATTGGGCACTTTTGTACAGTGTCATCCAAGTCTTTGAAGAACTTCTAGAGGCAGTTATATCCATACTGTCAGAAGTCCTCTGGGTTATTTTGGAGTAGTGCTGGTGGCTGGCAAACGCAGTCTTAAAAGGACAGAATCCATATTATTTACAGGACATATAATGCATCCTAAACAGTATGTGTAGCAGAATTAAAGTCTATTTGTTTTCTCAATCAGGCCTGAAGATTGGAAGATTGAAACTGCTGTGCCAGTTTCAAGTTAATTCTCTATGCATGTAGAAGAAGCTACCCTTTCTAATAATAACCAGAAAATATTGTTAGCTTTTGCTGGATTGAGTGTCAGAAAAATCAATTTATATCTGTTTAAATAGGTGGGACCCCTGTTTTGTGCCAATATGGGTGCCTTGGGTCGCTGCTTGAGATTTTCCCAAGAACACACTAACAGGTTTTTCTAGCTTGTTAGGTCATTGTTGGCAACCTTGGCACCACCAAATATCTTTGCAATAATTCTTGTAGGGCAATTGTTCCCAAATGGGTTCCTTTATTAGCTTTCGGGATTAGCCTGGGAACTGTCATCTCTGGAAATATTTTCCCATCTGGGGCAATTAGCCAGTCCTTATGATTTTTAGTAGCTCCTTCATCAATTGTTACAATAGCTTTTAAGAGACAGTGAGAGGGAATTGGGGGCCTCTGTCTTCATGGAGGAAGCCTGGTCTTCCAGTTTGCTTTCTTGACTCTCACTCAACCTTGCTTCTGTTCAGCAGAAACCAAGCTATCTTCTAGGAGCTGGAGGATTTAGTCTGGATTTTGTTTAATTTCTTTACCCCCTGAGGTAAGCAATCTTCTTTCTCAATATATTGCTCTGTTGAGTATCTCTTTTCATTTTCTTTTTAGCTCTTCGGTGTGTCTTTTGCATCATGCATCTTGAAATCATTTATTTCCCCATCCCTTCATATCTACTCTCCATCCCTGCAACCTGCTCCTCCAAATAAAACAAATTTTAAGATAAAGAAAAGGAAACAATTTAAAATCTCAATGTGGAAGCTGCAGTGTGAGTCACTCATGCAGTAAACCCCTTTGTCCATATATCTTTATATGCAAGTGTTTGTTGCAGAGTCCTTTGTCTGGTTAGAGGCTTCTGGTTTCTGTTATACTGTTGATGCTGGGCCCTCTCTGTAACTCCTTTTGGATATTGTATTGTAGAAATCCTGCAGCTTTGGGTCTTCAGATTATGCCCCTTCACATGCTCCAGTGGATCATAGATAGGGTGGATGTTAGTGGCCTGGACAGCTGCAAGGTTAATCAACCTGCCAGTTCTCCCCTGTCCTCACCATCAGGATGAGCTTTCCATCACTGTGCTGGGTGGTTCACTTTGCAGTAGTTAGTGAGAGGTGGGATCAGTTCTTTTACCTTCACATTCTCAGGATCAGCTCTCCCACACCTATACCATCAAGGATAGCTCCATTGTGTTGCTGTGTTGCCCAGGTGAGATGTATGGGACACTCTCACCAATTCTGCAACTGGTGAGGGGTAGGGACAGCTCTCCTGCTCTTATGTTCCAAGTGTCAATGGACAAGGGAGCATCTCCTCGGTGCTTGTTGCCACATGTTAGATGAGTAACATGGACAGCCCACGTCCTGCTCACAATGTCAAGGCTGAGTAACTCACAGCTCTGACAAGAGGGACAGTTATGCTATGCCAGCTAGGCAAGTTACAGGGCCCACCTTTCTGAGTGCTGCAGCTGTTGGGAAGAGTCAGCTTCCTAGTCTGTTGTAGGCAGTTAGGGGGAGGGGTAAGGGGGAAGCATCTCTTCCTCACTCGCACCACTGCATGACAGGAGCATAGTGGGGATAGTTTTCCCATGCTTCTGGGCATGCTTCTGGGCTGACTTACCCACATCTTCACCTGCAGGTTTGTATTGTGATGCCCAGGTGAGGTGCAGAGCCTACTCTCCCTAGTGTTGCGACTGATGGGGGATAGGGACAGCTCCCCTGATCTTGTGACCTCAGAGCAAATTCTCGCACTAATAACAGGCATTCATGAGGGTTGAGGGCAATTCTCCCCAACCCATGCTGCCACAAGACAGATGAGCAATGATGACAGATATGGTGATATTTTGTGTATCCTTTAAGAAATAAAGCATGCCTGAAGATCAGAGGACACAACTAGTCACAGAGCTAGCCATAGAGGCCAGGCACTGGTAACACACACCTTTAATCCTAGTACTTGGGAGGCAGAGATCTGTCTAGATCTCTGTGAGTTCAAAGTCAGCCTGGACTACACAAGATTAATCCAGTCTGGTGGAGAAACAGAGCTAGGCAGTGATGGCACATACCTTTAATCTCAGCACCTGGGATCCCATGCCTCTGTTTCCAGTATTTGGGAAGTGCACACCTTTAATCCCAGCACTAGGAAGCTTAATACAGGAAGTGATATAGTTGGACAGAGAAAGGAATATAAGGTGGAAGGAGACAGAAGTTCAGTCCTTCCTTCCCTTCCTTTTTGGCTGAGAAGTCAGAGCATTCAGTCTAAATTCATGAAACAGGATCTATCCCTTTTGGCCTGAGGATTCAGTAGTGGTAAAAAGTTTCTCTGTGTCTTGTTTCTCTGTCTCTCTGATCTTTCAGCTTCACTCCCAACATCTGGTTTCCAGTATTAGAAGACTTATTAGGATTCTTGCAACAGACAGCTCTCCCTTGCTCACTACTTTGGGGTTGCCTCACCCACACCTTCTCTAACAGGTTTGGCTCTATTATACTTCTTCCCAGGCAAATTCCAAAGCCTGTTCTTCTGAGTGCTGCAGCTGCTAAAGGGGAAGGGACAGTTGTCCTGCTCTTGTGACTGCAGAACCAGTTCTCCCACCTGCCTCAGGCACTGATGGGTAGGAGGTGAGAAAGGTATAATTCCTCCACCCATGCCACCACAGGACAGATGAGAAATGGGGGAGACATCTCTCATGTTGAGCATCTTGATGTGAGAGTCTCTTACCATTTTGTAGGATTCAATATCCATCAGCAAAAAGTTCCATATATGAATAGGGGAGTGATTCAGCCTTTAAATCTGGCCATGAGGAGAGAATTTCTTTTGAAATTTCTCTGACATAATGAAGGGACTGTACCTCCTTTTCAGGCAAGTTTGTGGCTGGATAACATACCTATCATCCTGTTTGATAAACACAAGCTCTGGATTTTTTTCTTATTTGACATACTGAAACATGCTCATCCCTAGAATGCATTGTACTAGAATCTGGTGAGTTGCTGAGTTTGACAGATGGCTGACAGGACAAGTTGGTGTGCATTGTGCCAGACAGATGTCAGTGGAAAGATGGAATCAAGTGGTCTACTACTATTTTAGCAATGTGAGGTATTGACAATTGGAACCAGTAGAGGACAGCATCATGGGTAAAATTTTGACCTCTGAGAAAACTAATAGTGGTGCTTCCTTGGTGTTTTCAGGCTTAACAGTCTTTATAGGACTGTGAGTCTCATATTAGGATTATGTAGATGCCATGACCAGAAGAATTATCCAACCAGGAGTTTGGGGTGGGGAATATGTGCCTAATCCTGTGTGATGTGTATGGTGAGCTGGTGAAGACTGCCTTCTCCTTCAAGAGAGTGACCTTGTCTGATTGCCTTACATTGACTTAGAATGTCAGAGCAATAAGTATAGGCCCATGTTCAGTCACCTCCTTATATGGAAGATAAATGCCTGTTCAATTGAAACAACCTCAAGTTGGGCCCCAATTAGATCTAGTAGCCACAACACAGTAGAACCATTACAAACTTTCACACAACTCATTCACTATCCATTCAGAAATTACTCATTTCCATTTTAAATAGCTAGTCTATCTATTTTTCTGAAGATCAGTATCAGTGCTTTGGTATCCCTTTAAGGCTTTTCTTGGGGGACAAGTGCCACTGAGACTTCAGATGCAATCTTCTATTGGATAATCAAGCCCATCTGACTTTCCTGCCTATCTTCCCAGGTGTCCTTTCCAAGGTCTGAATGTCCAGCCTAGTCTAATATTTTCTACACTTGGGGATAATAATCTCTTTAGCCACTGGAATGAGACCCCAGAATCCAGTCAGGGGGCACGGGTCTATGTTCCAAAGATTTCCACTGATCTGAGACGCCTGAGAACAACAGTCATTTTTCAGTGATTGGGGTCCTGGTGAAGGTGATCTTATTGGGGCCTCCAGAAATAGTATAGGACTCTTTCTGGAATAAGCACTCCAACACCAATAAAATAAGAAGAAATGTGACGTGTGCTTTTAATAGGACAGGCCCATAGAGTCAAGGAAATTGGCTCAAACCAGTTGCCAAGGAATACATATAATGTAATTCCTTATAAGCCAACCTGGAGGTGTCTGCCAGAGGGCCTAGCAACAGGCACTGCCCAGAGTTCCTGATCACTCAGAATCTGCCTAGCAACAGATGCTGTCAGATCTCCTTATTGTGCCCAGGCAATGAGAAATGGCTACCCAATATTTCCAGAATTGTGACACAGCCTGGGTGCTGGGAGGAAGGTATATAAGGTTCTCTCCATTTTTGAATAAATGAATTATTCCTTTTAAACTGACTCCCAGGGTCTGTGTCATTGACTCCATGCCTTCTCACCCCCTCACCTGAGGGAACTGTTAGGACCCAGCAACATAGGATGTCTTTCTGTTTGCTATGAATATGTGATGCTCCCACTGGTTAATAAAAATGCTGTTTGGCCTATGGTAAGATAAGATATAACCCAGGTGGGAAATACAAGAGAGAGATAAGAAGAAAGGCAGGGTTAGAGGAGATAGATTCAGCCACCCAAGAATCAAGATGTAAAGGTACAAGTAAGCCACCAGTCACATGGCAATACATAGATTAGCAGAAATGGATTAATTTAAGATAAAAGAGCGACCTAGCAAGAAGTCTGAGCCAAAGACTAAACACTTCATAATTAATATAAGCCTCAGTGTGTTTTTCAAAACTGAGAGACTATAGGACACAGAAAATCTTCCAGCTAAAATTAGTGTCAATGCAGTGCACAAACATCCACATAAAGCCTAAAAAAACTTTTAAGAAAAGAGAGCTTCTAGACCCATGAAAATGGGAGTCAAACACAGCTTCTTTGTATTTGCATTTTGTCAGATAGGCTCTATTTGCTGGTAGTGAACAGATGCTCAGCTCCTTTAAGTGACAGCTTTCTGGTTTGTAAAGTCAACAGAAAGGGCTCGTTTGAGTGTTCCTGCTATGGAGTAGTTGCTACAAGCTACTTGGTGACAGCATGGACCTGCTGTTTCCCTGAGTTGAGGCAGTAAGCACTGCTCCCAGAGTTGACTGTGAATATATCTGTGTACCTGTGCCATGTTGGAAAGTCGAACAGGGCAGATCTATGAGCCAAAACCATAGTTTCACTCTTAGCTTAATAGTTTAAAAACTCTCCTGGTCATAAAAGGATTCCAAATGTACAATAAAACAGATTCAGATGGAAAAAAACTCTAAACAAGTTACAAAATGTATAAAAATGTACATATGCTTGGAATAGAGAGTATAGGAAGTTATATAAACAAATAAATAGTTTAAAAAATGAAGTCTTTTAAGAGACAGTAAAAGCAATTTTTAAAAAGACCTGTAAAGATAGAAAATACACAGAGAACCTGTATACTATATAATATTGTGTTGTATTTGAGATTTTTAACTGCTGTGAGACATTTGATTGTAAAGACTAGTAAATTAAACCAACATATCTATTTTAAAGATATCTCTTGACTTCAAAATTTGGGTCTAAGGATATGTTGTTTTGGAAAATAGGTTATGCTTTTATTTCCACAGAAGATGAGTACCTGTGAATTGCTTCCAGGCTAATATGGTATGATTGACCAAGATCCCCTAAAAGATTCGCAATGACAGTCATAGCCCAGATGATCCAACATCCAGAATAGCTTCAAAGCAATTGGCTGAGATGATGAAGCTTCATAGACTACTGCAGGCAAGATTTAAGCATAATTCTAAATTTTCTCAGAATTCTCATAAGATTGCCAACACCTCCAATCAACAGGAAGTAGTATGGAATGCTACACCCAAGTCCCAAAATATTGTTTATAAATGTTTGTTTTAATTCTCTTTCTGAAGAAAAAAGTGAAATATGATATAAAAATGACAAAAATAAATTATTAAACCTACTTATATCTAGAAAACAACTGTTAATCTAAAAATACTTTGCATTATATGGATTTTAGTTGACTGATACAAATTTAAGGTTAATTTTGTTATACTGTATGTATATTTCTACTCTTATTTAAGGTATTATGTTTATACAAATCACTTAAAATTGTAATGTATAATTAACAAATACAGATTAATAGTCATCTGTGATAATTAAACTTAAAGTCATGTTAGTTAAGCTTTCTAGGTATACAAAGATATATTTCCATTAGGTAGAAAATCTTCAAACACATAAAAGACCTACAGAATATGGCATTTTAAATGTTTTGCAAACTTGGACTTTTCTGGACAAAGAGACATGACTGTTCCTGGCAGCACCAATTTACATCAATAAGATGATCGGCATTGAAGAAACTCCATATGGAGTTTACTTTCATTAATGGCAAAATTTTGCCACTGAGCAAGAAACTGCTCTTTCTTGGACTGCTTGACAGTATGCTGTATAAACTAGACATGCAAAACCCATAGAAAAGTGACCACAGAATTTTGTCAAATCAAGGCTAGATGGTCCTTCAGGTTCCTGCTTCACAGAAGATATTGCCAGCCATTCTGCAGTACACAGGGAAAAGTAATATATGATGAACTTTGCCTAATGGGCAGAACAGTCCTTCAAATTTCCTCCTTTACTGAAAGATATGTCAGAGATTCTAGACCAGATATCCCTGCCATTTCTTGAATTTTGGAAGTTTCTTATAATGCACTTCCTGTTTGCTCAGATAATATTATACCCTTCTGTTGTCTTTGATGGAGTTGAAGAATAGATAATTATAACTTTTCCTTATTTATGATAAAAGGTAAACTAAACATGAAACTTTATAGTCACAAAATAAGATAGATGATAGAGTATTTTCTTTCATTCTGTTAAATACAAATGGACTAAATACTGTAACTGTAATTCTTGCTTGATAAATGTTTTGTTATATGCAATTTTACTATACTAAAGTTGAAACTTTCCTTTTTGATTAGACAGAAAGGGAAAAGTGATATGGGATGTCTTTCTGTATGCTGTTAATATGTGTTGCTCCAATTGATTAATAAAAACACTGTTTTGGCCTATGGTAAACAGGATATAACCCAATGGGAAATCCAAGAGAGACACAGAAAGAAGAAAGGCAGGTTCAGAAGAGATGCAATTCAGCCACCCAAGAAGCAAGATGTGAAAATACTTGTAAGCCACCAGCCATGAGGCAATATATAGATTAATAGAAATGGGTTCGTTTAAGATGTAAGAACTAGCTAACAAGAAGCCTGATCCATAGATCAAATAGCTTATAATTAATATAAGCTTCTGTTTGTTTATTTGGGACCAAGTGGTTGTGGGACACAGGAGTACTTTTAACTACGGAGATATCACCAGTGGACTAAAGCCTACATAGCTCCTGAGGGGCCATGGTTCTGAGTCAAGTTTACAGTCTCATACTCTAAAACCACAAGGTAGGGGTGGATAAGCAAGAGGGATTTTGTAGAAGGTATGTGGCAGTCAGCAGGTTGCTAAGAGAAACAACTTATTATTTTAGCTATTCCTCCAGGTCATTTTTCTCCAGGTTGCAAGGAATGTCATGCTTACAAAATAGGTAGTGCTTCAAGTAAATCACTAAATCATTATCTAATAATTTATCCCTTTTCAGCAATACATGATAAACTTGTTTGTTTTTCTTTATGATAGCATCATAAAAGAGCAATTTGGCACTTCCCCCAATCTTTGTCTTAGGAATGTTATTAAATTAGACGGAGAGTAGCACAGGATGGTTAAAAAGATGATAGTGTCACTACTATTTTTGTTTCCTTTTGTTCAAATTAAATTCCTTTATCACTTAATATGTCTTAATTATTTTTCTCCTCTCTCTACTTCTCTTAGTTTCTTCTCACCTTCTCTCCCATCTATATCCACTCCATTTCTGTATCTAATTAAAGAAGTCTTCTAACAGATAATAATAAAATAAAATCTAATAAGATAAAATCAAGTCTATCATATTAAAGTTGGGCAAGAAAAATAAACCAAAAGAAAAGAGTCCAAGAGAAGGCATAAGTTTCATAACCTACTTGTTCATACATTCAAGAATCATATGAAAACACTAAACTAAAAGCCATAATATATATGCAGAGAACCTGATGGAGATCTGTGCAGGCCCTGTGCATGCTGCTTCAGTCTTAACCATATTCTATTTTACATATTTGTATTATCTTATGTTGATCCCATTCTTATGGTTTTAACTAAAATTTGAATACCATATGGAACAAGAATGTTGTGAATGGTTACTGTGAAAGTTTTGATAAAAATGGCCACCACGGGCTCGTGTATTTGAAATGCTTAATCATTGAGAAGTAACACTACTTGAGATAATTTAAGAGGTATGGACTTGTTGGAAGAAGTATGTCACTTGTGGTAGGTTTTGGGGTTTCAAAAGCCCAATTCAGTCCACTGTGTCTCCCTTCCCACTGCCTACGGATCTGAATGTAAAACTCTTGGCTATTTTTCCAGCACCATATTTGCATGTGTTCCACCATGCTCCTGCCATGGTGATAAAGGAACTAAACCTCCGAAACTGCAAGCAAGTCCCAATTAAATGCTTTCTTTTACAAGAGTTGCTGTAATCATGGTGTCTCTTCACAGCAATAGAACACTGACTAAGACAGATACTCTTGTCATTATTTCTGATTTTAGAATTTCCTTCCACACTTAGTATAATATTGCTATAAATGAAACCATTTAAAGGACCCACATATAATAAAGTTATAAATGTCAACTTTATTATGCGGAGATATTTTCCATGTATTCTTTTCTTCAGACCCTGTGTCACAATGGGGTGTTGCACTTTGGAAAAGGCTTTATCTATGGATAATGAGATGATTGCATGATTTCTGTTCTTAAGTGTATCTATACTGTCACACACTACATATATATACATATATATATATATATATATACATACATACATACATACATATATATGTATATATCCTGTAACCATGGAAGAAAGCCATCTTGATTGACTTGATGTACAGTCTTCTTAATGTGTTCTATAATTGTAAGGATTTAAATAAATTTCTTTAATTTTTGAGATTAAAATTATATTACGCCCCCTTCTCTTTCCCTCATCCAAATCCTCTCATATACCCCTCCTTATCCCCTTTCAAATCTGTTTCCTCCTTACTTTGGAAGTAATTTTTTAAATTTTGCACTTCCATCCATCAAGGGAAATGGTGTACAGTTTTTTTTACACCAAAGTAAAACTGGCTTTATATAGCATGTTTGTGGGTACTTTTTTCTTTCCAATTTGTGGGAAAGTTTGAGGAACATTTACATTAGTTCTTCTTCAAAAAGCCACTATGATTTGGCAGTGACTACATCCAGTTGTGGGTTTCCTTGCTGAAAGTTTTAATCACTACTTCCATCTCATTGCACATTGTGGGTCCTTTAAATGGTTTCATTTGTCTTACCTTCCCAAAGCTTTAGGCATTGAATTTACACTGAATAGATACTCTCTTAGCACCCATAATGGTGATGTAAACTTGACTGTTCTGTAACTCATTTTATTAATACCAGTGTTGATGTTTTAAGTGTACCATTATATAGCATTCCTTATGGCCAGAAGTACATAATGAAGCAGAAGCACAGAGATTCTTGCCCCTATTAGTTAAATTGAAGGACAGAATGGGTAAATAGATGAATATTCACATAGTACAGTTTGGTGCGTCAAGCTGGTTATGATTTGTTATTATTTATGTTGTATGAGATATTAAACTATCATTGCTCTTAGATCCAATTATTAAAGATGTATATTTAACCTCCATATTTCTTAAGTCACAACTTGGCCATCTTCCAGTCTTATTCCTCTATAGAGGGCTAGGAACTTATGGAAATAAGGTCTCTTAATTCTTCTAGAATATGCCCCATGTAGGTAATATTTCTGACTATTTTCCAGTATGCTTCTAGAGGCTGCACTCTGCTCTTGAGATGGGCCATCTTTGGTAAACTTAACTGTCCTATAATGGTATAGGCTCCCAGAGTAAAGTGTGGTTGCATGCCTAGAATAGGACCTGGGCCTATCTAGGATTTAGGCCAGGGCCTACAGTGGAAACAAGAGTAGAAAACAAGTACCACATCATTGATTAGGTCTTTAGTAGTCTGAATATTCTAAAATCCACCCTATTCTCTCTGGTCATTATTAAAATACATGAAAAAGATAAACCATTACATAAATCATGTTTTACTAGTTGATTTAAATGTGCATTTCTCCAACTGAGTTCCTATCCTGAAACTCAGCCAATTTTCTCAGTAGCCAGAGTAAACAGTTGATGTTATAACTCCATTTCCTCCTTTACTGTGTACCATACATTTTTGCGTAAGTCCAGTGGCTCCACAATTTTTAAAATGGTTGGTTTAGAAGCCTATCTTTGTGTAAGATTTAGACACAGTCCTCAAGCTTCCTGGTTTATATCCATCATGTCCTGTGTCCCTCCTCCCACCCCACCAAGGCCCACTTGGAGGCCATCAGCTTGGTCAGCCACATCAGTGTGGAGACTACTTCTATATAAGGCAGTCTCTTAAAACATTTTGGTCCACTGTCAATCTTCAGTATGAGTTGTCAATATTCTATTCCCATTCCTCTCTCATTCCCCAGATAGAAATGGACTACACAACAAACTTTATTGAATTTATTTGCTTTGCATTAATCAAAAAGCAAGAAACTTAAAGAAACAAATTTATCAGAATACATTTCTAGGCACTGAAAAACTTAAACTTATGATTAAAAACTGGAATGTGTTAGTAATAGGAGAGATGTCATTAATGGGGAGTTCTCATGGTGAGAACTATGTAGTAAAGGTATAGGTAAAAATGGGGGAGAGAAGTGTTAGAGCTAATAATACCAGGATTATTTATGTTAAGGGAATTGGTTTAAACAAACTATTCATTATGGGAATATAAATGGAATGAAATCCAGTCAATCAAAAACTTACCATTATCAAAAGGGTAAAACTAAAGGATAAAAATACGGATATGTCTTATAGATTAAATGGAAATTCCAGAATGTTGTTATACAGTGTGTTATTGTACCATCATCAACAAAACCAAGCACCAGTTATTTAAGTTAGCTATAGAATCTCATTGCCTCTCTAGACTTGATTTTTAATGGGGAAGCATCCAATGTAGATAGATCTTCAAAGCTGCATGTGTGTTTAAGCAAAGCAAGCACAACATGAAAGAAGTCTAGGAAAAGAAGCTAGGTGTGCTGTTAAGGCACCTAAATGTAGATCTTTCATAATGTTTACTAGATAGGAGAGATAGAATAAATGTGGAGAATTTAAAAATGGAAAGGTTAATTAAGGTGCAGAAAACTCACCTGCCATAGTTGACACCATTCCCTAGGCTTGGATCCTGGAATATATATGATGTGTGTGTGTGTGTGTGTGTGTGTGTGTGTGTGAGAGAGAGAGAGAGAGAGAGAGAGAGAGAGAGAGAGAGAGAGAGAGAGAGAGAGAGAGAGAGAGAGAGAGAGAGAGAGAGAGAGAGAGAGAGAGAGAGAGAGAGAGAGAGAGAGAGAGAAAGTGAGTTGAACACAGGAATTCATTACTTTTCATTTATTGACTGGAAAAGCAATGTGACCAACTTCAAGTTCCTGCTGCCAGGAATTCTCTGCTATGAGCGACTATTACACTCAAACTCTAAGCCATAATAAGCCCTTTCTCTATTAGGTTGATTTTGTTAGAGATTTATTACAGCAACAGGAAAGGTAACTAAGAGTTACACAGAGATTTTGCCTTAAGCCTGGAACGAGGGATGAAAGACACTCTCCGGATGACCTGGACACAGTCTAACTCATGAACTTGCTATAGTTTTGGTTGAAAGTACATAACATCCATTCCCTAGGCTAAATCACCCAAATCTTTTCAATAAAATTATTTAATTGAAATAAATGGCAATCTTTAATTTACTGAAGCAAAATATACTTCTTTTCTTTCTTCTGAGGCACAATGTCTAAAATTAATGATTTTGCAATTCTATAGCATAACTTTTCTGGAGAACATGCTGGCTTGGAGATATTGATAGTGACTTACTGAAGGTTAGATATTAGTAGCATTTATTTCATTCAAATAATTAAAATGTTAATTAATATTTCTAAAGCTAATTTCCTTAACAAAAACTAGTCCTAGTATAAAATGTTATGTGAAATTATCACAGCTACTGGAAATTATTACTGATAATGCTCATGCTCCATCCAGGAACTATTTATTGCATGGTGTCTGCCATTTGGCTCCACGCTTGAGATTTCTTCTTGGCCATTGAGAACCACACAGGTTCCTCAGGTGGTAGAAATTTGGGTGGCAGACTGGAAGAGCGTCTTGTTTCTTTTTCCCTGGTATATGGGCGACTAGTGTTCTGATCATCAAATACAACTGGAATCAGAGCAAACAACACACATTCAGAAATCCCAGAGACACTAGAATATATTTTAAACTGAAATGAAATGGATCATACTTTCAGGCTTTCTCTGATCACCCAGCTCTCAATACTTTTCAACCATTGTTCTCTTAGAAATCACACTTCTAAAAACCAGAGCTTTGGCAAATGGCCCAGTTGGTATGTATGTCCAGGGGCAGCATCAAGTTGGAAATGTCTACAGGATCATAGCCATGGGAAGGGATGTGAGGTGATTCCTGAAATATAACAGCCAACCTTTTGACTTTTATTTGACTATCAAAGTGAAACATATTATACCTAATCCTTTCTTAAATTTCAATGTGTTTGCAGCAGTTGCTCATATTGTAAAATTAAATGATTGATGACTCAATAAATCCATGTAATAAAAGTTAGAGAAATAATACTCTGCCAACTACTATGACCAAACAGACTACTTGCCATTTCCCATCTCCACTCTCTCCCTCATCCTGTTCTGTAAATGAATAACTCAATGGCTTCGACTAAACAAGTGGTTCTCAATTCTAACTACACATTGGCATCATCTAGGAATGTTTTTAAAACATCAGTATATCTGGGTGTGATGGCATATGCCTATAATCCCAGTATTTGGGAAGAGAAGCAGGGGTTTGATATTCTAGCTTTGGCTACATCACCGAAATCAAATGACAAATACAAAACCCAAAACCCAAAAACAACTGGCAGTGCCCATGCAATTTCTTGAACCAACTGAATCAGTAGGGATAGAATCAGGGCCATCTATCATTTAATAAGCTTACTGGTGGGTCTATTCGAGGAAGCTGAGAACCATGTTTTAGAAATATACTTTCATAAGATATAGATCAAGATGATGATTGCTATTTCCACAGACAAATAATTGGGTTTCTGAGTCAAATGTAAATCCGTCCTCCTCTCTAGTTTTGGTGAGAGTCCAGGGATTATATTTCAGAGGCCACAGACCTTGAACCAGACCAGGGATTCACTGTAATGAACATTTGTGGATGGGTTTTACTGGACAAAAGGGTATACTTTGTGACATACAGCAGCTCCCAGAGCCAGTAAGATTAATGAAGAGGTGTTGGAGACACTGAAATGATGATTGAGTGAAGTGGGCTTTTTGTTTGAATTGTTTTTAATTAAATTTGGGGGTGTTCTTTTGGTGGATGCAGCAGGGGTGAGGGGTGAATATGGAGGGACTTGGAGGTGAAGAGAATTGGGGTGCATGATGTGAAATTCTCAAAGAATCAATAAAAAAAAATGTTATTTTTTTTTTTTAAAAAATCCATCCTCCTTTCCATCAGCTCCTGCTGAGGAAATCCCTCTGGCACATAAATCTCAGTGATGAGGTCACAGTCTATCATCTCCTGTCACATTTATTTGCAGCTTTTAACACACCACCATGTCTCACACTCCTAGTCAGAATATAGAGTGTGTGAAGTGAGCCATTTCAATAGTTATGAATCAATGATACTGGGCCTTTACAATGGATTATTGTCAACAGTTTCATTGAGGTTAGAAGTGAAGAAACATTGCTTTGCTATCAGCCACAAGGGTGTTTTGTGCCTTGCCTTGACAATTTCTTCAGTGAAGTGAGAGACTACAAAGTGCTACGGAAATTTTACACTGGACTCAATTATAACAGTTGGACTTTCTGGCGTAAATATCTGTTGCATTTAATGAAAGAAACATTAGAGAATCATGAAGCTGATTTGATTAGTAAGAGAAATACATTGACTGAGTTTGAAATTGCAAAGTATTTCACCACATTCTTTCATGGCTATTTTTGACAGGGAAGAATGAGTGCTTTCACCTGACTTTGTAGACTTTGACATCTCCTGTCTGGAAACAGCAGAAGAAAAAGACATTCTTGATGAAATATCAGTTATGGTTTTAGGTTCCTGTAATACCAAAATGAAAACAAAACTTATGTAAGTCCTGATAATAAAGACAACAAACTAATTAGAAGATCACATTGTGCAAGTCCTGTCCTGGGAACTATGAGCTCAACAATAATTATAAGAAAGAAGATAGAGGATATAGATATTGATGCAGAAGTATACATCTAGATAGAAACATATAACTATAGAAATTGATTAAATAGATCAATAATCAAAGATAGCACAAAGCTCTTTGGGCTTAGAATATATGCGTACATATTTAATTATTTGTTTGCAATATATTTTATGTAATGATATATTTATTTTTATTTTGGTATTCAAGTGTTTTGTGGCATATATGCGTGTGCACCACAGGCACTGGCCCTGAGGTTAGAAGACAGTATTGCATCTCTGGAACTGAAGTTACAGATGGTCATGAGCCACTATGAATGTGCTGGGAACTGAACTCATATCCTCTGCAAGAGCACTAAATGCTCCTAATCACTGAGTAACCTCTCCAGTTCCAGAATTTAAATTATTATCAAAACCCAAACTGGTTCAAGTTTGCTACTTTTCTTTCAGAGCAGGAATAAAAACTATTTAGTAACACAAAAAGTGTAACTAGACTGATATAATAATACTTTATCTCTTGTCTATGGCCATACCACCCTAACTATGCCCAATCCCTGATGATCTCAGAAGCTAAGTCGTACCAAACCTGGTTACTACTTTGGTGGTAAAACAACCTTCTCTGTAATAATGTACCACCACTTAGCTGTGTGCTAATGGAATGTGATGGTTACAAACAAAGCTGATCAGTTGGTTGAAGTGAGCACTATATGAATTTTTCCTTCCATAAATTGCTGGTATATGACTAGAAAATGATGTAACTGTATTATTTGGGCCTTTAAATTTGGTCTTCTACACAACTGTTCTAAATCAACATGTTTACACATACTAGAGTATTTTCTCCTGACAAAAGAGGTAACCAATGTGGGCTTTACACTTTTATGATCCTCCTTCCACTTAAATACATATAACAAAAAAAAATCTTTAAAGCAAAGCGATGATTAAACCATAATTCCTTCAATAAATTTGGCAAACACTTAAGAGTATAGGATCTCAGATACATCTTTTGATATGTAAATGCAATGTGCTTTCTTAAGGTTAGTTTTCTAAGAAGAAAGCAAAGGCATCCTTTCATCATCCCTGATCCTCATATCTAGTCTTTACTAAAACATTTTAAAATCTTCAGGTGGGTGTGAAATTCAACCAAACATGTATGTATAAATGCAAATATTAACATTTAAATGTATATATTTGGGGACTGATATGGAAAGGAATGTATTGTAGCCTGAAATTTTCTGACTGATCTAGGCCTGGACGAATGTCTTCCACCCATAGCTGCTTATATAATAATTATTCAGAGGTTTAAGTTAATTACAGACTATTTGGCCTATGACTCAGACTCATTACCAACTAGCTTTTATAACTTAACCCATTTATATTAATCTATGTCTTTCCATGTGGCTAGTGGCTTACCAGTACTTTTACATCATGCTTCTTGGGCAGCTGAATCATGTCTCTCATACTCCACCCTTCTTCTCCTTTATCTCTGCTTGGATTTCCTGCCTGCTTCTAAGCTGTGTTGCCATAGGCCAAAACAGCTTCTTTATCAACCAACGGTAATAAAGCATATTCACAGTGTACATAAAGAAATCTCACATCTGTGCATAATGAAATGTTAGATAGAAAGATCCACCCTCTTCCTAAGGTTTCACATCTAAGTTTTAATTACACATGGCCAATCACAATCCAAAAATATTCAGTGAATTTTTTCATAAATCAACAGTTGCTAAACTTTACACTAAATAGCACTTCTAGCAGCACAGAATCCTCATCCCTTCCTATTCACATCTATCTGTGAGTCTTTCTTTAGTCCAACATCCCACACTGTATGCTGATATTTTCTGCCTTTTATTTAACTGTCTTAAATGTCTGATGCCCTGGGATGCTATCATCATAGTGCCTGTGTTCTGGTAACCTATATTTAACATAGCAATAGCCCCAAAGTGCAAAAGTAATGATGCTGGCCATCCAGATACAAGAAAGAGAAGCTGTAGTGTTCCCCCATTACATGAATAAGCAAAAACCCTGGACTTAATAAAAACAATTAGAAGCATAATAGACTGAGGTTGCTAAAATCTATAGTAAAAAGAAACCTGATTTTGAAATTGGGAGGAATACTAGCATTGAGCTCAGATTTTAAAAGTTAACAGTCACAACGTATAAGTAATGAATTAAAATGAAAAGGGCATTCAATTATAGGGCTCTTTACTATTTGCAGTTCCAGGCATCCACAGGGGGACTCTGTGGATAAAGGAGCATACTGTGTTTATAGTTTGATTCTCATTTATGAAAATCATATGTATGTACTTAAAAGTATAACGTATAGCCTCTCATTTTTTACCCTATTGGTTATCTCTGTTTTATTACTGTTGTTTGTAGGAATAGGGCTATTGTTTTATCTACTTTTTAATGCAACAAATTTTTATGGAATCTTGCTTTAGAATATTTAGGGCAAGTCTTGATTTGTAGACTCTCTTTATATACATTACTTTTCATAAATATTGCAGGAGCATCAAATTGAATACAAAATAAAGACCCTTGAAGAAGAATTGTCTTTGGTTAATGCTTCCGATAATAGATGGCTACTGCATGTCTGACATAATTATCAGTGCAAGCTTAGTGGCTTCACTAACCTTTTGTGGAATTACCAAGTCTGGATTATATTTTGATTCATATCTTGGTTCCTTGGCCACAGCTCTAATTTCAGCTCTACTCTTGGGCTTTTTAGGAAATTGGTGTGCAAAGCCCTTTTGCCTTTGTTTAGCCACATTGATCCAAGCTGGTTCTGCAGCATAATCTGCCTTCCAAGTAGGGGTCTTTACTGAAAAAAAAAAGGAAAAAGAATTAGAATGGAAGCCAGGCAGAAAGTGTCTTCATCTGGTTGAGGTTGCCCACAATAATCTTCCAAATGGGATACTTTCTGTTTGCCAGACAAAAATCAACACAATTTAGAGAAGAGCCATTCTCTTTTGTACCCTTCCTACAAACTGGGAAGGCAGAATTAAGTAGTTAAATAGTTGTGCATTAAAATGGGCATACTGTCCCTTACTGCGCCCTTTCTTTCCTTTAGCCATCCATCTTCCCATCCCCAAATCAAGGTAGGACAATGGTTGACAGGTGGGCTGAGAAATTCTCAAGACTCCAGAGACTCAGACCATTGATTATAATTTCTCCAATTCTAAGGCAAATCTTACAGAGTCTATTACTTCTTCATCCCTTATGCAAGTGTCATGTTGAAATAGGTGTGATCAGAGGCAGAAACAAGACTGGGCATGGCTAATACTGAGGGCTCAACATTTTAAGAAAAGAGTAGCACTCAACAGGTCGCCTTGATCTGGATTAAATTAAGACAATTTCAGGGTAAGAGTGTAAACATGTTGCTCTTAATGAACTGGGTCTTGGAGACCTGTTTGGCAGATTAAAGTGACATGGTGCATGCAAAGTTACAATTTTTTATAAACACAGGATTCTACCCAAAGAATGCTATACATGAGGTAGATGGAAAAGAAAGAAGAGGTAATCATGAGTCTATTAATAAAAAGTTAATGGATGTCCTGACTACTGCTTCCTTAGAAAAGGGAAGACTCCAAAGGAGTTCTGAATCTATTCATCCAGGATGGGGCACTATAAAACCTCTAAACCCACAACTATTTGTGTCACAGCAGCAGTACATTTGGAAGCCTAGAGGCTAGAGCGTTCACAGACCATCCATCCAAGGCTTTGTTTTACAAGTCTTCCCTCTACCTAGAGAGACAAAACTCTCACCTGGAGGCTTGTAAACTGATGGCTTCTTGAAAGTGCCTTCATATCTGGGCTTGTTCGCTTGCTTTTCTGCAAAGCTAACTGTTTGGCCAAACTTCTCCAAGCCTCTACTGATGTCCTGGGGATCTCTTTTGTTCATCCATTCTTTGCTTTCTGGGTCAACTTGCCTGGAAGGTTCAGGATTCTCCATCCCACTCTTCTGTGAGATTCTTCGCAGTCGAACTCCAAAAACATTTTCGACATCAGCCTTGATGGCGGACAGAGTTAAAAGCGTCTCATCTTCATCATGACTCTGAGGAACTTCCTCATTAGAGTAAGTGTCTGTGGAAATTAATGCTTTCTTGTCAGGAACAGTAGTTAATTTGTCAGGTTGAGTAACAGAAGTTGGGGTGCTTTTAATGAAATCCCCATAGCCTTGTGTGTACTGAGAATCTTGGTCTTTTGGCATGGACCAAATGTCGGTATTCTTATGAGAAATGTTTCCTTCAGCAGCAGCATTGGCAGAACTTAAATAAACTTGTTGCTGATAGTCAGTGATCAAGAAAGCCTGAGTAGACTGACAGGGAGGCTGATGTCCCTCAGGATCACTCCACTCCACAGGAACATTTGCAGAACCTGATGATAAAATCGGTGGTTGCATCTCAGCTTCATCGAAGGCTTGAGAAGGCTGTGTGGAAGGCATCTGTCCTTCAGACCTCTTCCACTCTTCGGGAAAACTGACAGAAACTGAGACTTTCTGCCTGTACTCAAGCTTTCCCAGGGGCTGAGAATCGTCCACTGCAGAACTGCTCCACTTCACAGGGGCACCCCCGGAATATGACAGAACTTCCTGTGGCTCTTCAGGCCTTCTGAGTGTCTGCAAAGGCTGCTTCTTGGGCAGATTCTTCAAAGTGACATCTTCCTTGCTTTCATCATCCCAGTTATATAAGGAAGCTTGCTCCTCGAGTTTAGGCTTCAACAAGGATCTGGATGGACGGCTTCGGCTCCGAGGCATAGGCTTTGTAGAAATGTCGGTTTCATTCGCAGTGCTCTCTGAAAAAATTTGCTCTGCCATAAACTTCACAAATGACTGAGAAGGGCTCCTGCTATTCTGCTGTTTCTTAGAGCTGTCTTGAGTAGCGGCACTCTCTAAAATGGAGGACTTTTCTTGAACTTTAGAGCTCATTAAGAATGGAGTAGGACATTCAGAAGGCAGTGGCTTCCAAGGAATGCCTTCCTCAGTAGAGACATTCTCAAAACTTGAGGGTGTTTTCTGGATTTGATGTTTGATAGTGACTGGGGAAGGATTTCTGGAAAACCATGCCTCCTTAGAAACATCCTCTTCTTGGGAAAAACCTTCTAGACATGAAGTTTGGTGCTCAAATTCAGAGCCCAACCATGACTGGGGAGAATATTTGGAAGGCAGTGGCTCAACAGGAACGCTCCATTCCTCAGAAGCTTTCATCGAATCTAAGGAAACTTCTTCCTCAAATCCTGTGCTTTTAGGGGGCTGAGAATGAGGTTTTTCGGGCCTCATCATTACAGAAACTCCCTCTTTTACTGTATAACTCTCTGGATCGACTCTTGACTGGAAAGGGAATCTAGAAGGCATTAACTCCACAGAGCTGCTCTGTGGCACAGGAATACTCACTAACTCAGTGGAGACTGGTTGTTTGGCTACTGATCCCATCAATGGCTGAGAAAGCATTCTGGGAGCTGGTGGATCAATAGGAATGCCCCATGCTGCTGTAGCAGCATTGTCTGAAGTTACAGAGACTTGTTCAAAAGGAGAAGTCGGCCATGGCTGCAAAGGGTGTCTAGAAGACATTGGCTCTTCAGTGATGCTCTGTTGTACAGATGTGCTCATGGATCCCGTGGACACTGGTTGTTGAACTACTGATCCCATCAAGGGCTGAGAAGACATTCTGGAAGCTGGTGGAAAAAGAGGAACGGCCCATGCAGCAGGAACATTGCCAGGAGAAATAGATATTTGCTCAAATGTAGGAGTCATCCATGGATTGGAAGGGCATCTGGGAGAACCTGGATGCACAGAGATGCTCTCTTGGTCCTCAAGGCTATCTGGACCTGTAGGCATAAATTTAGGGCTATCCTGTGTTTGGAAGATATGTTGAGCAGATATTGGCTCCATAGGGCTGCCCCACTGAGTGGCAGTGCTCACTGGCTCCCGGGTCATCTGTGGCTGGAATTTGGGCTTTACTGAAATCTGAGGAGGCAGTAGGTCCGCCAAAGAAGCACCTTCTGTAGAGGCACTTTCTGAGGATGATTGACCTTGAGGATTTGGTGAGGACTGAGTAGAATATTTGGTGTACAGTGGGCCCATGGAAGTTTTCTTAGCAGCAATAGCCTCGGATTCTAAAGGCACATTTTGATAAGGCTGCTGCATAGGCTGGGAAAGGGTAGAAGGCACATACTCTGTAGAAGGGTTCCCTTCAAAAGTTGTACTCTCTGAAGTTGTAAATGATTGCCTCCCTTGAGGCTTTAGCCATGGCTGGAAAGGGTGTACCAGAAGCCTTGGATCCATAGAAACATCTCTTTCAAAAGCAGAAGCCTGGTGCTGGGTGAAGGGTTTCAGAGAGGACTGAGAATGGTACTGAGGAGGCAGAGGCTCCATAGAAGCAGGATGCAGAGGCTCCATAAAATGGCTTTCCTCCAATGCAGCACTTTCTGCACCCAGTGATAATTCTTTCATGATGTTTGATCTCATGGGGGACTGTGAAGGGTATGTGAGAGGCTGTACATCAATATGCTCTTCAAAAACATCAATCTCTGGGCCTACAGAAACATCTTGCTCATGTACTTGTCTAATTGGGGTCTGAGAATGGTGTCTGAGAAGCACAGTCTCCATAGTAGCCTCCTCTCTCATGATTGGACTTGAAGGAATGTCTGGACTTGAAGGAATGTTTTTCTCAACATTGTACCCCATTGGGTGCTTTGAAGCCTTTCTAGGGGATGGTGACTGCATAAAAATGCTCCAGTCAACATCAATGTCCTCTGGATCTGTAAACACTTGATGCTCAGACTGAGGGCTCACCCATGACTTGACAGTGTGGCTGAGAGGCTCCAAACATCTGCTCTGTCCTACAGAAATGTTTGTCGAAATGGGAGGTTGCTGCTGAATAATAAAGTTCGCAAGAAGTGGAGAAGTTTGTCTGGGGTGCACTGGCTTGGAAGAAATACTCAACTCTTTTGAAGCACTCTTTGGAACTAGGGACACTTCTTGCTGGTCTCTGAATTTAGCCCAGGCCTGCTTGGGATGTTCAGGAGGCTGATCTTCCTCCGAGCTGCTCAGATCCTCAGAACTATGGTACTTCTCAACGTAACTACTTGACTCTGTCGAGACTTCCTTTTCTTCAGACTCCTGCAAGGCCTCCGAATGTCTCCTGGGAGCAAACTGATCTTTAGAAACTGAATCTAAGAGAAAACTTCTTGTTTCTGAGCATTCTTCAAACTCCTCCAAGGACTGGGAAGAGTGGGCAGATGTCATCTCCTCACTTCTTCTCTGATCTTCTGAAGAACTGCCTGGGTCTACGGAGACTTCTCTAGATTTGGGTTTTCCTAACAGCTGGGAGGAATAGCCAAGAGCCTTCTGCCGCTGCATCTTGCTCAGTTCTGCACCTACATTTCCTGATTTGAAAAAGACATCATCATCATCTTGAGGGTTCCATGCAGGTTTGAAAGAAGGTGCAGGACCCAGTTGCACTTCAGAACTGCTCTCATACTCTGAAGTACTCTTTGAATCAGAGGAGAGTTCTCCCACATTTGGCCACCTTTTGAGAGGAATATAAACCCTCTGCATAGAAACATCATCCTCTGCTGTAGCGCTTGAAACACTTGATATGAAGGCTTGAAGACCACCTCTGGGACGCCTCTCTTTGTGGTAAGTTTTGCTCTCCAAGGATAATTCCATTTTGGGTTGAAACTTTTGCAAATCGAGGCTGGATGCTTTTTCCTTTTCTCCATGGACCTGAGAAGGGTGCATTTGCCTTTGGACCTCTGCTGTCCTTGAGACAGTGGCTTCTTCTTGGCTTGTAGAAGATCTTCGTATTCGTGGTAACAAAGCAACTCTATCATTTTTCTTCTTGCCTTCAGACGACGCTTCTTTACAGCTGGGTGGTGATGCACTAACCATGGACTCTGCCACATCTGTAGGTGAAGGTTGTGGTGCTAGTGTTCTTCGGGCTTCAACATCTATGTCAGCCATTTCCCCCTTCACATGCCTTTTATCTGAAGGCATCTTCTGAAGAGTAGTAACTTCTTCTGTGGTTGTGATCTGTTTTGTGCCTTGCTTCTCCAGGAAAAGCTTCATGAAGGAGAGCTCCCTACCAGCCAACTTTTCATTAGACTCAGCTTTACTGCTCAGATTATGCCCTTGAGTAGATCTGAAAAGGCCTCTTTCTATGATCCCCCACTCATTTTTGGCCCTTCTTCTACGTCTTCTTGGTTGGGATCCCAAAATCGAGTGCCCTGTGCTTGAGGCAACATCGGTACTTAGAGCCTGATCTCTTGTCTTCTTATCCTGAGTTTCAGTTTTATATCTCTGCTCCTGGCTTGGGGGCCCTGTACCAAACATAAAAAGGAAAGGAGAGATGTGTGTGCTTTCA
The DNA here is from genome assembly GCA_033318265.1 of Phyllotis vaccarum. NCBI lineage: Eukaryota > Metazoa > Chordata > Mammalia > Rodentia > Cricetidae > Phyllotis > Phyllotis vaccarum. The sequence continues at coordinate 107,741,039 of JARWLC010000013.1, forward strand.
ACTTCCGAAAATAATACTACTCTTCTTTGGCTATATTTGCTACTAAATTCTCTGGTATGAAGATGCAACTGAGCAGAAGACATCCCTTGCTCACTAGTAGCTTCAGTTAAGGGAAATATTTATACCAAAGGGAGCAGATAGTCTTGGATTGGCTCCTTACCACTTCATCAGTCTGGTTGACCATTAGATATGAGAGTCAAAAAGAGACCAATTGTGATTTTATAACAAAGATTACATTTGAGAAACCTGACTGGAACAGGAGCAAGGGGAAATCTTTTAAAATGACTTTTATGTTATTTTGTGTATGTGGATTTTTTGCCCCCATGTGTGTCTGTGCAGCACATATGTGCCTGGTGTCTGTAGAGGCCATAAGAGGGCCTCAGATTCCTGGGACTGGAGTTACAAATGTTCATGAGCCTCCAGGTAGGAAAATCAAACCCAAGTCCTCTGGAAGGACAGCAATTGCTTTTAACCTCTGATCCATCTTTCCAGCCCAGCAAGGGAAAATTTGTACTTTCCTACTAGTATTCCTATTTTCTATATAGTACTTATCCAAACTTCTTGAGATTATCTATTATATTAATTCATGTTTTATTTTTATAAGAAAAAAATATCAAGAGAATTATTTGAGAGTTTAGAATTATGGCTCCCTCCCCCCTCCTCGTTTTCTACCTCCTTGTCGTAAACACACATGTGAAACAATTCTTTGAATGCATGCAAATCAGTACTCACAATGCCTCAGCAATGGAATCTGTACGAGTTCTCCTTTCCGGGCTTTTTCCTATGCAGCTCAGTTTGATCTAGGTGGCAAAGCCCCAGTGGTGGCTCCTTCTTCACAGACATTGAGTCTGTCGTGCCACCTAGTGGTTGGTTGCATACGCATCATACAGCACAGAGAAGAGCTCTTTGTGCTTTCTAAATCAGGCTCTTTATGTGGACCAACCAACAAAGGTATCCCAGGGATATTGACTCAGTTCTACCTCCATGTGTGAAAAATGAGATTATACTCTTACTCTGTGTCCAGTCTTTCCTCCCTCTCGCCCTTCTTTGAAAGACTTTTTTGAGTGTTTTGTTTTTCTGGGGAAAGTCCTATCTCTGAAAGCACATGTGAAATCATTCGTGGAAAACCCTGACAACTATTCAGCTTAAGTGATGAAACCAAAATTTCTGTTGTTCATATCTTCTTATGTTGTTAGGGAAGACTACTGAATATATCATCACTAGCTACACTGTGCAGAACTCAGCAATGATATGCATTTGAAAGGAATGAACACACTTTCAAAGAACACGCCTTTCTAGTTGGAAATTCATTTAGATAAGATAGAAAACTATGTGCAAGCCTTTCCAGAAAGCTAGTTCAAACATTGTTTTTGCCTGTTTAGGTGGAGAATCTCAGGCTGTACTTGTGTGTACATTTTTAAATTATAAGTTTTGTTTTGTGATTTTTATTTAAATTATGTGTATGGGTCTATACTTCAGAAAAAGTCTGCAGCCCTTTTCACTAGTAAGGGAGGCAGAAAGCAAAATGACAGTGGAAATTCTTGTTCCCTGGGTTGTGATGAGGTGTCCAGGGGCCTAATGCATGCATAAGTTTTTTATTATTTTTTAATTATGTGTAATGAATATGTGCAGGTAGGTGCCCACAGAAGTCAAAGTTGTCAGATCCCCCTGGGGCTGGAGTTACACGAAGTTGTGAGCTCCCTTATTTGAGTACTGTGAACCGAACTTTGAGGTCCTGTGAAAGAGCAGTACATGCTCTTGGCTGCAGAAACCTTACTCCAGCTTATTTGTGTGCACTGAACCTTGAAAACACCAAGAGGTAGAAGTTCTGGGGGCATTTCTGTTTCTGACTTCCCGCAGACACTGTACCGTGCGTGCATCCAAGCCCAAGACCCAGTGAGTGGCGTGCAGTTCTGCTAACCTGCGCTCTCGTTCCTTCTCTGATCCTTTCGTTCGGCTTGTTTTGTCTTAGTTGTAGCTTTTTCTTTTGGCGCCAGCAAAGAATACTGATCTTCCTGCTTTACCTTGGCCTGAAACAAAGTTAAAAAAAATAAAGAGCTTAATTTTGACTGGCTTGCTCCTCAGACCTTTATACAAGTGAGCTAGGCAGAAAGCAGAATGCCACAAGGATTGCAGGACGTCTCCCATAGTGGAGAACCTAGGATATGTTGAGGTGTCCAGGGCCCCAGTATGTGTAAGATCTTGGCCTCTAGGCTCCCCTACTTCTGGAGCTGCCCTCTCAACTCATGTTTTATCTGTGTTTTAAAAAATAATTGAAATGGCTTTTATAATTTTTATTTTTGAGAGTATAATTAAAGCATCCCTCCCTTTTTTCTCTTCCCTCCAAACCCTTCCACATATTCTTCCTTGTTCGCTTTAGCATTCATGGCCTCCTTCTCATTAATTATTATTATGTGCATAGGTATACACATATACACATATATTTCTAACTCTTACCTGTTCAATCTAAATAATGTCATTTATATGTATATTTTCTGGCCTGATCATTTGGTATTGGTTTATCCATTGGTATGCTTTTCCCTGAGGAAGACTATTTCTCCTGATCTTAATATTCCTTAGTTATCTATAGTTCTCAGTGTGGGGCTGAGGCCTCATGGGCTTTCTCACAGCCACTTTGGCATGTCTATAGATGTGTCTTTGTTCAGCTCATGTTTAGGCTGTCATGTTAGTGAGACTTCATGAGTATAGCTTCTGAAAGAGGCAACTTTGGATGAAGAGCCTGCATTATTTGTATTTTAATGTTCTCCCCTACAATACATTTGTGCAAGCCAGTCTTTGTGTCTCTTCCATCTATTTTAGTCCATAATGCACAAAGTAGTAATTGGGTATTTAAATGACTATTCTTTCAGCTGACACATCCCTTTAAACATCAGTATCTTTGATTTCTTAACTTTAATTGGGAAACTTTTACTAAAGCATTAGGTTTTTTTTAAAGATTTGTGACATTCATTTATTTATGTGTGTTTGTGTGTGCACATTCATGTGTAAATGCATGTGTGTGTGTGCTACAGAGTGTGAATACCAGACGACAACTTGCAGGAGGCTGATCTCTCCTTGTACCCATCTTTTTACTTAGGTATTAGGGATCAAACTCAGGTCCTCGTGCATGTGGTATTTATTTATTTATCGTTCATTCATTCATTCATTCATTCATTCACTCTACGTCCAGCCCCAATTTTCTTCCTTCATCTCCTCCTATTTTCTACCTCTCCTCTTTCCTCCCCTATCCACTTTTCCTCAATCTCTATTCAGAAAAGTGCAGGCCTCCTATGGATATAAAAAAAATGACATATCAAGTTTCAGTAAGACTAAGCACCTCCCCTTGTATTCAAGCTAGTCAAGGCAACCCGGTATGAGGGTCCCAAGAACCGGCCATAGCATTAGGGGCAGCCCCTTCTCCCCACTGTTAAGAATCCCACAAGAACAACAAATTACACAACTGTAACATATATACAGAGGGCTTGGTGAGTTCCATGCAAGCTCTTTGGTTGTAGGTTCAGTCTCTTTGAGCTCCAATGCAAAAACACTCAACAAAAATATTCGCAAAACAAATCCAAGAACACATGAAAAAAATTCATCCACCATGAATAAGTGGCCTTCATTCCAGAGATTCAAGAATGGTTCAACATGAAAATCTGTCATGTAACCCATCAAATAAATAAAATGGAAGAAAAGAAAACACATGCTCATCTCATTATATGCTGAAAAAGCCTTTGAGCAAATCCAATACTCCTTCATGATAAAAGTCTTGGAGACAAGATCAGGTGCATGCAGGGTGGTATGGCCATAGACTCTTAAGTGGATTTTAGACAAAAAGCAAATGATAACCAAGCTACAGTCCACAAACCCTGAGCAGCTAGGTAATAAAAGGAATGCAAGAGAGACATCCATGGGTCCCCCTGAAGAGGGGAAATAGGGAAGAACTCCTGAGTAAACTGGGGCCATGTGAAAGAAGGAGATGGTTGAGTGGGAGGAGCAACAGAGAGGGAGAACAAAGAAATAAATATCTCTATAGACAGAGCCATTGTGGGATTAGAGGGAAGCCCACAAGGTGTCCCTGGCTAGGACTCCAAACAATAGTGGAGAGGGTGCCTAAACAGGACTTCCCTTATAATCAAATAAATGACTACCCTTACTGTCATCCAGCAACTGAGGAAGGCAGAAGCCGAGATCCACAGCTTAGCACAGTGTCAACCTCCCAGTCTAGCTGAAGAGAAGGAAGAGAGAGTATATGAACAAAAAGATCAGGATCATGATGAGGAGACCCACAGAGATGGCTGACTCACTCTATTGGGAGCTCACTGACTCTGAAATAACTGCTGAGGGATCTTAATAGAAATAAACTAAACCCTCAGAATGTAAATGACTGTCAAAAAGCATGGGCAGTTTGTGGATCCTTTTGCAGTAAGACCAAAGTTTATTCCTGGTGTATGAACTGACATCTTGCAGTCCATTCCCTACAGAGGAACACCTAATTCAGCCTTGATAGTGGGTGGAGGGACTCAGACCTACCTCAACTGGATATACCAGATGGAAATGACTCACCTCGGGATTCCTTCCCCAGGGGATGGGATGAGGGGAGGCTGAGGGAGAACAAGGAGGAGGATGGAGGGGGAGCAGTGGATGGTATGAGAAAAACCTTTTCAATTAAAAAAATACAAAAAAAAATGTTGGAGATATCAGGGATACAAGGGACATGGCTAAACATAAGGGCAATATACAGCAAGTCAATTGTCAGCATCAAATCAAATGGAGAAAAACTCAAAGGACTACCATTAAAATCAGGGACAAGACAAGGCTGTCCTCTCTTTCCCTATCTATTCAATATAGTACTTGAAGATTTAGCTAAAACAATAAGACAACTAAAGGAGATGCAAATTGGAAAAGAAGAAGTCAAACTATCTCTATTTGCAGATGATAAGATAATATACATAAGAGACCCCAAAAATTCTGACAGAAAGCTTCTAAAGGTGATAAACATCTTCAGCAAAATGGTCAGTTATAAAATTAACTCCAAAAACTCGGTAGCTCTCCTATACGCAAATAATAAATGGGCTGAGGAAGAAATCAACAATGCCCTCCACAAGAGCCACACGTAATATACGATATCTTAAGGTAATTCTAACCAAGCAAGTGAATGACCTGTATGACCAGAACTTCAAGACATTGAAGAAATTGGAGATGATATCAGAAGATGGAAAAATCTCCAGTGCTTATGGATCAGTAGGATTGACATAGTAAAATTGGCCATCGTACCAAAAGCAATCTACAGATTCAGTGTGATCCCCATTAAAATCCCGAGACACAGTGCAGAGTACTAACCACTATATGGTGCCTAAACTGGCCTCCCCCTGTAATCAGATTGATGACCACCCTAATTTTCATCATAGAACTTTCATCTAGCAACTGATGGAGTCAGATGCACAAATCCACAGCTCAGCTCTGAGTCCAGCTCCCAGTTCAGCAAAGGAGTCAAGATCACAATGAGGAAACCCACAGAGATAGCTGACTCGAACTATTGGGAGCTCAGTGACTTTCAACTGACAGCAGGGAAACCTGCTTGGGACTGAACTAGACCCTCTGAATGTGAATGACAGCTGTATGGCAGGAATAGTTTGTGGGGCCTCTGGCAGTGGGACCAGAATTTATTTCTATTGCATGAATTGGATTCTTGGAAACCATTCTCTACAGAGAAATACCTTTCTCAGCATTAACACTGGGTGAGAGTCTGCAACTGGGTATTGCAGACTACTTTAACTCACCCTGGAAGTCCTTACCCTCTGAGGAATGGATTGGAGTGGGGGAATGGGTTGGGAAGAATGACTTAGGGAGGACTGGGAAGAGGAGAGGGGTAACAGTAATGGGTATGTTAAAAAAAACTTTTTTAAATAAAAAATGTCAAAAAATATGAAAAAATAAAGGTAGACTCAACAACCCCATCAAAATAATCCCAAGACAAATCTTTACAAACCTTGAAAAAGCAATACTCAACTTGATATGGAACAACAACAAAAAAAAGTATACAATAAAAGAACTTCTGAGGGATCACCATCACCTATTTCAAGCTATACTACAGAGCAATGATACTAAAAAAAAATTCCTGGTATTGGCATAAAACAGTTTAATCAATGGAATCAAATCAAAGACCTAGAAGCAAGTCTGCACACTTATGTACACTTGATTTTCTACAAAGAAGCCAAAAATTATACAATGGAAAAAAATGACAGAATCTTCAACAAGCTTGATGGTAGTATGTAGAAGAATGCAAATAGATCCATATCTATCACCCTGAACAAAACTCAAGTCCAAGTGGGTCAAAGACCTCAATGTAAAACAAGATACACTGAACTTGATAGAAGAGTGAGGAATAGAACATTTCTTGTTTTTGTAATTCTATATCTTTGTGCACATGTGGGTCTGTGCACATGTGGCTGCAGGTACCTAAAGAATCCAGAAGAGGACATTGGGTTACTGATGCTGGAGTTTCAGGTAGTTACAGACATGGGTGCTGAGAACAAACCTGGACCCTCAATCAAAGCAGTATGCGATATCAACCATTGAGCCATCTCTCCAGACCCATAATTTTAACCTACTGGTTTTGTCTAGATATAGTTCTGCTTGCTAGTAACTCATGCAGAACTCTGTGGCAACATGTGGAGGTCTTTGGAAAAGTGAGCAGATGAATTCCGAGTGATTGGGGTTGCTGAAAGCCTGGTCTCCAAATGAGTGGAGCAACACAGCAGGGTTTTTTTTCTCTTTCTCCCTTCCCTGTTGTTATGCTTTGGTTTCTAGCCAGACTCACCACCGCAAGATGCTCCCAAGGGAGTCCATATTAAAGTATACAGATTATTAGGTTTTCCACATTGAATTCAATCAGCAGTTTTTAACTCATGGGTCTCATATGATCAATAAGCTAATGAATATTCATCCAGACTAGACTTGAATACTCTTTGCAGAGGGGACTGAAGGGCTTTTCAGGCACTAAACCAATAAGTAGGTTGTATAGGGTTGGACTGTTTCTTCTTTCCCTAGCTCCTCTTATAAAAGTTTAAATAGACAGGAAATTTCATACAACCAGTAAAGGCTTGCTCACACACTACATGCGTCAAGACCAGGACACTGCCATGTATACATTGCTATACCTATTTAACTTTATGGATCACCCATTAACTGTGCCTAACCAGTGGTCCTCAGGCAGCACGTGGCTACACGTTGCCAGGGGTATCTATTAATGTGACCCAACAGAAACCCACAAACTTAAATCATGATGAGGTATCTTGGGATCTTTTTTTAAAATTCAGTTGCATGGTTCTGAAGAGTAAGCTTTGTAGATAACAATACCATGTCATAGTGTCCAAGTATTGGACACATTTGTACACATACAGTTTCCTAACAGCAGTGGGCACAGGCCAGAGCCTGTCTTTTCTCACAGTTTAATGCAGGATCTCTTAAAAGACTTACAAATGAAATTGTCTTCTTTCTCTTCAGTTTTCGGGGATTTAAAGCAATCTTGTGTCTTGCAGCAGAAGAATCTAAGCAGCCTTGTGAGGTGGCTGGGATGGTGAACCCTAAAGGTTGCTGAGTGCTGCTTTGAGAGGACTGTGATAGATCAAGATCTGAGGACAGTTCTGACATGCTCTGGAGAATGGAAAAAAAATGTGTGAGTCAATCCATGCAGATGTTGCCACTGCCCTTGAAATGGTGCTTCTGTGCGAGAGATGCCTAAGGAGACCCTTGAAATGGTGCTTCTGTGCGAGAGATGCCTAAGGAGATCCGTCATGAGTAACTGCCCTCTTTCTTTCCCCTTTCTGTATAAATGCCTTCGTAAAGGAAAGTGAGAGATAGGAAGAAATTGAGGTGTTCTCCCTCACTTGGGAAGCAACTAGGGGTGTCCTGTTGTCCTCACAATTAGAACATAAATACCTTTGCTAGTAGTCCTAAGATGGGGGTCAACCTTGTAGATTTCTCAGAATTTCCCTAGCACCAGGTTTCTCCCTAACCCCATAATGTGTCCCTCTACCAAGACATATATTCCATTATTCTCCCTCTCTGTCCCTCCCCTAACTCTACCATCCCATTCTCTCAGGTTTTCATTTCCTTTCCTCTCCCCTCTTTTTCCCTCTCTCACCCTCCAGTTCACTCAGGTGATCTCATCTATTTCCCCTTCCCACTTTGATCCATGAGTCTCTCTTATGGTCCTCCTTGTTCGTTAGGTTCTCTGGATCTGTGGGTTGTAGTTAGGTTATCCTTTGCTTTACATCTAGTAAAGCATCTGAGTCTGTGTTACCCCACTTGGGATATATTTTCTAATTCCATCCATTTGCATGCAAATTTCATAATGATTTTTATAGCTGAGTAATACTCCATTGTGTATATGTACCACATTTTTTCTCCTTTCTTCTGTTGAGGGACATCTACATTGTTTTTAGATTCTAGATTTTATGAATAATGCTGCTACAAACATAGTTGAACAAGTGTCCTTGGTATGATTGAGCATCCCTTTCATATATGCTCAAGAGGGGTATCATCGAGTCTTAAGGTAGATTGATTCTCAGTTTTCTAAGAACTCACCATACTGATTTCCAAAGTAGCTATCCAAGTTTGCAGTCCCACCAACAGTGAAATTTTCCCTATTCCACATCCTCTCCAATGTAACCTGTCATCATTATTTTTATCTTAACCATTCTGACAGGTATGGTATGGTATCTCAGAATCAGGAGAGGGTGAATGAACTGGCCTGCTCCCCCCCCCCCCCCGATAATCAGATTGGTGAATACCCTGTCATAATAGAGCCTTCATACAGTAACTGATAGAGACAGATGCACAGATTCACAGCCAAGTACCAGGATGAGCTCTGGGAGTTTAGTTGAAGAGAGGGAAGAGGGATTGTGTGAGAAAGGCTGGGAGAGGGGGACAGAGGTCAAGATCATGATGGGAAAAACTACAGAGACTACTGAACCAAGCTCATTGGAACTCGTGAACTTTAGACTGACAGCTGTGGAACCTGCATGGGACAGTACTAAGCCCTCTGCTTGAGGGAGACAGTTGTGTAGCTTGGTCTGTTTGAGGGTCCCCTGACTGTAAGATCAGGATTCGATCCCTGGTCCATGAGCTCGTTTGTTTGAAGCCTATTACCTATGGAGGGACACCTTGCTTAGCCTTGATGCAGTGGGGAGGGACTTGGATCCGCCTTAACTGAATGTCCTGGGAAGGGATGGGGGAGCTGGGGGTAGGAAGCAGGAGGAGAAATAGGACAAGTATTTGTGGTTTGTATGTAAAACGAATAAAATTTTCTTAAATAAAAAAAGAACACAATCACATTGTGGAATTTATAAGGTGAAATGTTTGTATGTTCATGTGTCCTGACTTCCCTTCTTAGTGACAAGAAGACATCTGGCTAGGGAGAGAGGTGCATTCTTGTATGAGTGAAACTCCATGAGGCTCTGGAGATGCTGGAGAAACTCCATGAGGCTCTGGAGATGCTGGACTGGAGAATTAGATAGAGAGAGAAAATCAAGTTAGGAGAAGGTCTATTTGCAGGGTGTGTTTTTGTAGAGAGCACAATAACTTTATATTTATTGTTCTGGGATCTAAAGCTGATGGGAAGACTCTGGGACCTGTCTTTTCACATTTCCAATGAAGCATGGAAAATCTATAACCTTGACCTCATTATGATTGTTTTCTATCTCCTCAAACTATTTGGTTCTGGAGCACCTGGTTCCATTCTTTGGTAAGAACTTTGAAATAGTCCTCTCGGGGATTATTGGCATAACATTTTCTTACCCCAAGAGACATACCAGAGCTCACCTACTCCTGCAAAGAAATCACATTGAATAGTAGGTGATATATCATTTCATTCCTGGACATTAGTAGCACATGATGCTATGTTTCTTTTGTGCTTATCCACTAAGTCTTTTTCAAAGTAGTGTTGCATGGGGCCAGGGACTCCTTAGCAAGAGGCAGAGTTGATATGTGCCCACGTTTTCTATGATGTATGCTGCTGCAGGGATAACTTCAACTGCTTATCGTAGCTCTAAATATGGTCTCTTATGGTCTGTGATTTTAGTGTCTGGGAGTTAAGCAGTACTAATGAGTCAGGATACTGATAAACAGAGATCACCTTTCTGGTTTCACCTCTAATCTAAAGGAATACTAACTTGTTGCTGTTGTTGTTTGTTTGTTTGTTTGTTTGTGTAATCCTAGCTGCCCTGGAACTCACTCCTTAGACAAGGTTGGCCTCAAATGCTGAAGTCTGCCCACCTCTGCCTCCCAGGTCCTGGGAGTAAAGGTGTGTGCCACCATCACCTGGCTTTTCTTGGCTTCTTTATGCAACTGTCATTCATTAATTTATAAACAGCCCTTCCCAGTGTAATCTACTTGGCTTGTGTCATCACTTGCAATTACTAATTGACTGTTCAGAACATAAAATGACATCCCTTGTTTTGCTGTTCTGCACTTCATAAAGATCATTTTAGGCCTCTTAGGAGTATATGGTGACATCTATGCCCCAGTTAGCTTCACATGACATGTCTCCCTCTTGTTTCTCTGTCCTCATCTTTCTACCATTTTCTGATCATGACACACTTCTGATTTGCTGCTTTTCAAACAGTCCAAGCATACTCCCCAGAGGCCTTTGTACTGATGGGAATGTTATCCACCTTGTCCATGTAGCTAGCTCCCTCACGTATGTAAGGTCTTCTTGTGGAAGCCTTCCAGGGACAACCTACTTAAACATTTTATGGGGTGTGTGTGTGTGTGTGTGTGTGTGTGTGTGTGTGTGTGTGTGTGTGTGTGTGTGTGTGTTTGTGTGTGTGTGTGCTATGCATGTGTGTGCATGTGGCCTTGCCTATTTGGTAACCCATGAGGGCCAGAGATCAGCACATCAGATGTCCTCTTCTGTTCACTGTTGTAGAATATTAATTTGAGATGTGTTATATTCTTTATGCTGTGGAAAATTTGTTTAATGATGAAGAAATGTGATGCATTTTTCTATGTTGCATTTGCTTAACTATATAAAGCTGTGCTACTGCGCCTGTCTAAAACACCTGATTATTCTAATAAAGAGCTGAATGGCTAATAGCTACTCAGGAAAGAGATAAGAAGGGCTGCCAGCAGAGAGAATAAATAGGAGAAATTTAGAAAAGAGCTAGGAGCAAGAAAAGGAGAAGAAAGGAAGATGCCAGAAGTCAACCACACACCAAGCTACGGAGTAAGAAGGATGGATATATATGATAAAGAAAGATAAAAATCCCAGAGGTGAAATGTAGAAGAGCAATGTGTTCATTTAACTTAAGAAAAGCTGGCTAGAAACAAGTCAAACTAAGACCAAGCATTCATAAGTAAGAATAAGTCTCAGTGCATTTATTTGGAAGCTAGGTGGCAGGTCCTACACTCCACCTTATTTCTTGAGACAAGCTCTCTCGATGAACTTTTAAACACAACACTGAAAACAAGTTCTATTACTGCATTATGGCTGAAGATGACCAAAGCAGGCAGTGGTGGTGTACACCATTAGTCCAGCACTTGGAAGGCAGAGGGAGGAGGATCTCTGTGAGTTTGACATCAGCCTAGTCTACAAAGTGAGGTCCAGGACAGCCAGGACTCTTACACAGAAAATCTTGTCTTAAAAATCAAAAACAAAAGAAAAAAGGGTAGAAAGAAATGGCTATGCCCTCTAATATTTCAGACTGATTTTACTAAATATAAAATATACGACCGCACCAAAGTATGACGTTAACATTGTAAATAATTGTTCTGCCTATGAGTTTAATAAAGAAAAGTGCTGATTGGCCAAAGGCAGACAGGAAGTGTGGGCAGGGCTACCAGACTAAGAAAACTCTGGGAACAGGAAAAACAGAGCAGAAATGCCACAGAGACTCCAGAGTTGCCAGGCAAGCCAGAAGATGCAGAGGACAACTATACTGCTCTGAGAAAAGGTACTGAGCCCCATGGCTGAACAGGATAAGAATCATGGGTTAGTTTAAGGATAAAGAGTTAGCAAGTTATATGCCTGGGCCTTTGGCCAATCAGCCTAAAATTAATGTAAGCATCTGTATGTCTCTGCAGATCTGTGGGTCTGCAGGTCTAAACCTTGAGGCTAAACCCAAAAGTCTGGGCCAGAAACCTCTTAATACACCAAAGTTCTGGGGATGATGAGGTGCTGGGAAGCATTGGGCAAAGAGATACCCCTGGTTAAAGTGTGAGGTGAATTACACCCTGATCAGCTCAACTATCTACTAGGAGATATTTTGATTCCTCTGCATAACAAACACTAAGAACAGACGTAGAGTCACATGTCATACATGATATGCAGATATACCTGTTGGTGCTCACTGCCTTTCTTGCCTAATGCAAACTGGAGCCGCAATACTAGATTGGAGACCTAAAACAGAATGGGGAGTAATCTGGGAGAAAACCACGTGTTTTGCAGACTGGAGTTGAAACATATGAGGAATCCCACTCTCCACCTAAGGACTTGTGAGAGGAACAGGCTGTGGTGGCAACTGCTTAAGTAAGCCTCCCAGTTCCAACCCAGGAAAAGCAAGTCTGAGCACCTAGGGCCATAATTGATGGCATGTATTTCCCCCTTCTGCCAGTAGAGGGAAGCAGCTGTGAGAAGAAAAAGCCTGCAAATGGCTCCGAAAATGTAGAGGTTGTGTCATTGTTTACTCTGACCTATGTAGATGTTTTCTATTCTGCTTAGTTTCCTTCTTGTTGTTCAGTGAGAAAGCAATAGGAACTGGATTTGTGGGGAAGTATTTGGGGATAAGAGTTTTGAAAACAGAGTGGGTAAGCTGAGCCACCTATCTGTTTAAAGAATCATGTACTCGGGCCAGCTTATCTCAAGGATGCCAACGAGAATATGTTCTTTAGGAGCTGCATGCTGCCAACTGCATGTCCCTTGGGTTGGCAATAGTAAAGTAATAAGTCTGTAATCATTGCAGAGAGAACACAGTCACTCGTGTCTGGGAATGATTAGAAATTACATCGTAATTTCAAATACTCTGCTTCCACCTGTCAGTCCCATAACTACCTTATATTAATCCAACTCAGCTCAGTTCAATTTGGGGAGCTGTGTTTTGTTTTTGAGACAAAAATATCAGTCGAAGGATGAATGACTAAACAGATCGTGATACTATCAAAGGACAATGATTCAGGCATGAATAGGAATAAAATTCTGATACATGCTACAACATGGATGAACTTCAAAACCAGTATGTCAAGTGAAAGAAGCTATCTATAGAGACTTTATATTATTCCTCCTATTTATGTCAAATAGAAAAATAAAGACAGAGAAACTGAATTGGTGTTATTGGGGATTGATAGAAGATAGGAAATGGGTTTCCATTTGAGAGAACCAAACAAGCTCTGGACCTAAATAGTGATGGTGGGTGTATGTAATCCCACCGAACCATATTCGGAAAAGAAATTGCACACAATTAATTTTATGTTAACCACATTTTCCCAAAGTAAAAAATGATATCTAATCCAATCATTCCATGAACTCAGACTGCCCATTCCAATTTATCTGATTGAGTGGTGCTCTGCAGAAAATAATCATAACTCAATTCCATAAATTAATAATATTCCATCCACTTACTATCAGTCTGTGCTTTGGTCTAACCTAATTATTGATATGTGTAGCAAATGGCTGTTTTTCTTCATGCAATCTTTTTTTTAAGTCAGGGCCTTGAAAATTCTAAGCAAGTACAATGTTACTGGACTACATTCCCAGATACCTTTACAATATCTTTTAGAAACAAAATAGTTTTGTTCCAACAGGCTAGTTATTTTTTGGTATAACTTATGTTTCTGTTTACTTTTAGTTTTCAGTATTAATGGCAACAAATTATAAATTCATCTAAGTTCACAGCAATCAATTAAGATAAACAAATTAATTTGAGAATGGAGCTGTTAATATTAGTAAACTCTAATAATTTGCCTATTGCTAATGGATGCTTCTTGATTGGCAGATCTAAACATACAAAACAGATATGCACACATGCCCACTACTGTGCCAACTGCCTTTTATTACAGTAGACAGTTAGGAAATAATAATGCATTGCTGAACCTCTGACTTTTTTATTTAAAAATGCAGTGTTTTCTTTTGTTAAAGAAGCTCTATTTTTAGTTTTCATAAAATAACTGGACATACCCAAACTATTATATATTTCTGAAACAATGGTTTCCACTGTTTATGAGCTAAACTGGTAATTATCTGGTTTGTAAAACTGAATGAAAAATGTAAACCATGATGCAAATCAAAAGCCAAGAGTAGTGATTTATTTTCCAAAGAAAGTACCACTCTGGTGTGCCCCTAGGGTTGATGCAAGAGCAACTAGAAAAAGAAAGTGTGTCTTTGACAAGTGGAACCTATCTCAAGAGTAGAACTAGCATTCACCTTCCTTGGTGTTGGTGAACAGTGTGATGACTTCATTTTGGAGATCTTGAGTGTCTTGTCACCGGCAAAAGCTGTTTTCAAGTCCCTAGAGACTTTCTCTGATCGGACAACACTCGGGCTGGCACTGAGTTTCCGTGTACGCAGAGGTGGGATCTGTTCAAAAAGAGAATGAAACAAGTTCAAACTTGGATGTTTTCCCTAACTGGTGAAATACTGATAACTCAAAAAGAAAAAGATGACATATATAAAAATTTCATAATGAAATCTAGCATTACTTAAAACTAATAAATTCTAATAATGGCTGGGATATGGCTCAGTAGGTAAAAGGGTCCACTATGCAAAGATGAGGATCTGAGTTCAAATCCCTAGAACTCATGTAAAATTAGGATGGGTAGAAGAAGCATCTTTAATGCCAGTGCATCAATGGCAAGATGGGAGTCAGAGACAGGAGAATTTCTGGAAAGTTACAGGCCAGATAGCCTGATATATACAATAGAAAAACAGCAGCAAAGGGACCCTGTCTGAAACAAAGGGGGTTGGAAGGCAAGAATAAACACCTGACGTTGTGAGTTGTGTTGAATGTGTGTGTGTGTGTGTGTGTGTGTGTGTGTGTGTGTGTGTGTGTGTGTGTGTGTGTGTGTGTACAATGAGCCTCCATAGAAGCTAAAAGTGCTGTGTGGTAGTTTGAATAAGAATGGCCTCCCACAAGCTCATAGATTAGAATGCTTAGTCACCAGGGGAAATGTGTGTGTGTGTGTGTGTGTGTGTGTGTGTGTGTGTGTGTGTGTGTGTGTCTGTGTCTGTGTCTATGTCTGTGTGTCTGTATGCTCAGGAAGTAATCTCCTGCCTCCTTGCCTTTATATCTAATACCCGCTTAAATCAAAGACCAACCATCTTGATTTTGCCTCTGGGTTTCTGCACACTTTGGCCAATCCTAAAACAGAGTCAGAAACTTCAAATATATTATTTGATTAAAGCCAGAGTCTTTGTTTTAGCCCCTTATGTACTCTGTCTAGACATCTTGCTTCATTCTAATCACTTTTTGAATGTTGGCCATGTCTTTGGAGCCTAGTGCTTATGGAAGTAAATCTTGAGATTATGATCTGAAATTGGCTTCCACACAACAGTCTCTAGTCCTTTTGCTCCAAGAACTGTCTGGCTGGATCTTAACAATATTCACCTCTTGTCTTCATAATATTAAGGTTGATTTTTCTAGGAATGTTAAAGAAAAATCTAGAGACTCATGCTTAGCAAGACTGAATCATTGAAACAGGGTGTGATGCTCAATGGTACAGTCTTGCTGAGCATTAAATGAGAGGCTCTAGATTTGATGTATAGTATCAGATAAATAAAATTTAGAATTTATAGTTCTATATTTAATTTTATTGAAAGATAGTAATTGTCAGTTTGGAGGGTTATACTAATTTCAGACTAATGACTATGATGCAAAAGGTCTATAGCAGGGCAAGTGTATCATGGTCATTAGAACTATAGATTTTTAAATTGTATTAATCTATTTATTTAACTGATACTAGAGAGAAAATCCAGACTTTCTCAGTCATGCCTAGCAAGGCCGTACCATCTAAAGTTTTCTACACCCAAACCTATGAACCAAGCTTGTACTCATTCATGAAACACAGTTCTTCCTTCTTTGGAGCTAACATTGCTTGCTTCTGTCCAAGGTTCTCTATAGCTCAAGACATACAGCATCAAGACACTAGACAAAGAAAAATGGACACAGTGGAGGTTTGCCAAGATTTTTCTCCTGGAAAACTCCTGGCTAGGGTCTCTAGTGCTCCCTTATTGCTTAAAGTCCCTACTGGGAAAGTAAGAACTAAGCCTAAATCAACTACTGCTACAATCAACCATCTCTAAGCCTTGGTCTAATGATAAGAATTACAAATAACTTTCACTAATTGATTATAAAATTCCAGGCAGTGAGAAATATCCATGGATGTATCTCATTTAAACATCACAGTTCTTACAAGTGTTCACTAATATGATCTGCTAAATGGAGAAAATAAGAATTGATAGGTGATGAAACTGGTCATAATTCTACCAGTCACAATGCAAGTTTTTGAAATATCTTTCAAATTGATAGTTTGTGTTCTTAACTACTATGCATTCCTATTTCCTCACCAGTTATAAGTGCTAAGGATGGGAGGTCCCATACTTAAGGCCAAGTTTAGAAAGATGAAAGGTAACAACCAGAGCCAATGGTCTATTTGCTCCATTAATAAGAACTGCAGGAGAGCAGTAAGAAAATTGTGGGGTTTTTTTTACAGGATTTTTTTGTAAATGATGAATACAACATCAGGAAGATGCTAATAATATCCTATCACATCTTAACTATTTGTAATCAAAGTCTCATCCCAATACACCAGAGAGAGTATTGGGTAAATATCTGGAAGGGAGTAAAATTGGCTCCATCTTAGCACTTTGGACACAAGTGAATACATGTATTTCCCTCCTCATAATCTTTTGATGCTATGAAGGTCTTTTATGATCCACTAAGAAACCTGACCTGGGGTTAGAGGGATTGCTTAATGATTAGGAGCATGTACTAAATGTACTACTTTTGCAGAGGATCCACATCAGGCATCTTACAACAGTCTATAACTCCAGTCCCAGAGGAATTCAACAACTCTAACCTCTGTGGGCATCTGCACTCATGTGCACATACCTTCACACACACACACACACACACACACACACACACACACACACACTTAAAATAAACCCAAACTCTTTAAGGGACCCAGGCACTGAACAATTCTAAACTTCCACCAGGATCTATGGAGAACTGGATGTCAGGAGCCTTGATTAATTTTGTTTTTGTATGTATATGCTTTTGGTGTTTTGAGACAAGGCCTTAAAACATATCCCAGGGCAATCTGGAATTCACTATGTAGAAGAAACAAGTCTTGAATATATGGTCCTCCTGCCTCAGTGTTATAAATGAGATTACAGGAGTGCCAGCCACCTTGCCTGGCATCTGGGACCCTTGTCATCAATTAACCTTCGTGCAGTGCTGTCATCTTGGTACTTTCAAGGACTTTTCTACTCAGAGGTGAAAATGAACATTGATAACCTATTATTACCTATCCCAGTTGGCTTTTCCCCCAGAGTTATCTGGAAAAATGAAACTCTAGTGAGAAAATGTTTCATCAGATTGTCTGTAGACAAGTCTATGGGAAAATTTTTTTATCACTACTTGATAGAGGAGGGCCCATTCCATTGTAGGCAATGACAACCCTGGGTAGGTGGTCTTGAGTGGTATAAAAAAAAGTAGGCTGAACAAGCTATGAAGAGCAAGCCAGTAACCAATGTTCTTCTGTGTCCTCTGCCCCCGTTTTTTCCTTGAGTTCTTGCCTCAACTTCCCTCAGTGATGGACTGTTACCTAGAAGTATGATGAAATAAACCCTTTTCTCCCCAAATTCCCTTTGCTCATGGTCTTTATCACAGCAATAGAAAAATTAATGAATACAGCTTCCTCTGCTGTCCCTGAGTGTGTTTCACAGGAGGAGGCCTAAAAAATCAGACAGGCCCAATCAATGTATGAGATGTAGGCCCATACTGCTCATTTAAGAAAACTTGTCTTTGAACTATTGTGGTTTTCCCCATCTCCTTCATCATGAGAAATACAGACCCTGGAATATTTTCTTTCAATCTACTAAAAAATAACTCTTGTTTTTAACTGAATGTCTGTACAATTAATGTCTGAAAGTCTACTACAGGATTTTCTCTGTTGCTGGGACTAAGAGAAGGGGGGAAAGAGTACACTCACCAGGAACTAGGTTGCTTTGTTCCAAATATAAGAAACAACCAGTGGCACTTGTCATGGTCATGAGAGGGTACAGGTGTGGTAATATATTGTATATTTAATAAAATTAGTCTGGAGTATCAGAGACATAAATAAACCACAGCTAGTTCTCACTCAACCAACTTCTTGAGCCAAATAGGGTAAATGCCATCTTCACAGGTCCTAAGCCTGACAGAATGGCTGAATTTCTGCATTCTCTTGCCTTTAGTTTCATTCCCTGTCCAGCTATTTTACTTCCTGGTTCAACTCTCTTAGAGCTAGGATTGAAGGTGTCAGCTACCACTGCCTGGCTGTTAGGCCTTAAACTCACAGAGATCCCAGTGGATCTCTATCTCCCTAGTGATGGGATTAAAGGCATGGGGTATCATCCCCTTACCTTAGCAGCTTGGCTGTGGGTGATTCTGTCTTCTGATACTCCAGACTATTTTTATTCAATATACAATAATCACCACATAGGGCATGTAATTATGGGCATGCAAAAGCTCTGTTGCTACTTTAGACTGAATATTGATTGGAAAGTACAGAAGACAAGGCCTTTCCTAATGTGTTGCAAGAAGGGAAAAATGTAGTGGCACTAGGGACCCCTACCACAGAGCTATACCTTTCCTGATTACTTCAGTGCTGTCTTTCCATTCAAAATTAATGCACCCAATGGAATTTGAACACTCTGCATAAATCAGAGTCTCAAACAGATGTGTCATAAATAAAGCCAACTTATTTTTGCAAATACAAAATCAAAACAAAGCAGTTTTCCAGTGGGAAATGGTCTCTTGTGTGGCTTTCCCAGCTTCACAGGGATGCTCAGGCAGAAACCCACCCACATGAGAGATAAACTACCAAGAATTGGTGCCCTGGCATTTATTCCATCTCCATAAGGAGCATTACTAGATCAGAGTTCCAAAAGTGTCTGTCTGAGGAATGAATGCATCTTATAAGTTTAGAATTAGCTACAGGTAAGGAACTATCCTATGTAAATGATACATTTTTTTCTGGGATCATAAGAGTGCTTCCATGTCTGGGCTGATTGAAGTTAACACACCTAAAACATATTTCTCAATCAACAATGTACTAGTTGGGTGGTCCTAAATCATTTCTTTTAAAAATATTTGTTAGATGTATTTATGTTCATTTTATGTATGTGAGCATTTTGTCTGCATGTATGTCTGTGCACCATACCCCTGGTGTCCATGGAAGCCAGAGGAAAAGTATCAGATCCCCTGGAGCTGAAGTTACAGATGGTTGTAAGCTATCACGGGGTGCTGGTAATCAAACCTGGGTCCTCTGGAAGAGCATCCAGTGTTTTTAACCGGATGTTAAAAACATCTCTCCAGCCCCTTGAGTGACTTCTTTAACATTTCAGAATTTTCATTAAATCCCCATAAGCAAATTTTTGAGGGCGCTATTAGTACTGTACATTGTAGATGAGGAAAGGAAGGCTCAGAGAAGTTAAGATCTCACAAACACATTCATTAAGTTTCCGGGCAAGAATTCAAGCATAGATATGTGTAATGATTTGATTGAAAATGGTCCCATAGACTCATAAGGAGTAGCACTATTAGGAGGTGTGGCCTTGTTGCTAGAGGAGACATGGTTTTGTTGGAAGAAGTATGTCATTGTGGGTTTTGAGATTTCAGATGCTCAAACCAGGCCCAGTGTCACTCTCTCTTCATGCTGCCTGACAATCCAGATGCTGAACTCTCAACTCCCTCTCCAGCACCATGTCTGCCTACATGCTGCCATTCTGAAAAGGGACTAAATTTCTGAGTTGTAAGCCAGACCCAATTAAATGTTTTTCTTTATAAGAGTTGTCATGGTCATTGTGTCTCTTCACAGTAATAGAAACCGTAAAACCAAAGTTGGTACCGGGGACTGGGGCATTGCTGTGTTAGCTCTGACCATGCTTTTGTTTGGAGGAATATAGGCTCTGAGACTGGATTTTAAAAGCATCTGAATTCTTTAAGTGGGCCTTAATGGGCCATACTAGTTAGGAGCATGGATGACAGTAGTCATGAGGGTGATTTGCACTGTAGAGGCCTAGATCAAGAGGTTTTGGAGAAGAATATTAGTATGCTGCCAGAAATCATTCTTAGGAGATTTTGGTGAATAATGCAGCTATTTTCTGCCCATGTAAAAAAAAGTCTTCTTGAGACTAAACTAAAGAATTATGGATCAACAGCTTTGGAAGAGAACATTTTCAAACAACCTAGCATTGACTGTGTTTCATGGTTATTAGTGGCCAGTCTTCTGCAGATCTGTAATGAAAATGAGCAATCTGGATAAGTAAAAATACAAAATGTACAGTTGAAAGAGAAAAGGAGCGCCAGGAAGTGTAAATAGATTAAATAAAAGCCTGATGCTAAGTGAAATAAAGGGAGTAATGACCACAGAGGAAGACCCTCACCCAGCTAAGCTTCCAACTGGTGAAAAGGAATTAAAGAAAAGTTTAGGGCCAGGTATGGTGGTACACACTTTTAATCCCAGCACTTAGAAGGCAGAGGTTGGTAAATCTCTGAGTTCAAAACCAACTTGGTATACAGAGCTGGTTACAGGATTGTCAAACTTAGACTGTGAAGGAAACCCTTGAAAACATAAAGTTGTTGAAAATGTATTTGAACAAGAGGGCCATGTTCCAGCCCCAGCAAGTATTAGAATTTAGCAGCTTCGGTCTCATTGTTCTGGCTTTAGGGTCAAAATTAAAAGAAAGGGATTAAGGAATCTCCCTCCACCGCTAAAGAAAGCTGCTTGAGGTCAGGTGTGCGGCAGGATGTCCCCACATTGTGTAAAGTTGTGAGAATGAAGCCTGGATTGCCTTGGAGACCCTCAAATCTTGAATGCCAGGACTGTGAAATACCTGCCAAGCAGAGCTTCTATCAGCCCTAGAAACTAAAGTGTGTTGCAGTCAACAAAGCTGAAAAGAGTTGGAGATCTGAAAAACACTTTGATATCAGAGATAGAGAAGCAAAGTTTGGAATTTTCCCAGATCTTTTGTTTTGCTTTGGTACAGTATTTAAACATTTATGTTCTATTGCCTATGTTTTGAAACTATAATGTATGTCCTGTTCCATTATACACTATAAACATATAATCTGCTTTTTCATTTTGATTTTACAAGGGATTACAGTTAAGAGATTGCATGATTCTCAAAAGAGACACTGAAATTTGGACTTCTAAACAGTGTTGATGCTATATAGACTATGGGGACTTTTGAACTTGGACTATGACATGGTTATAAGTGTATGGGGGCCAGGGAGTTGAATGTGGTGGTTTGAATAAAAATACCCTACCAGGCACATAAAGAGTGGCAATATTAGGAGGTGTGGCCTTGCTGGAATAGTTGTGGCCTTGGTGGAGGAAGTGTGTTACTATGGGGACAGGATTTGAGGTCTTATATGCTCAAGCTATACTCAGTTTGGCACACAGTCTCTCCTTCTGCTCTCTGTAGACCCAGATGCAGAATTCTCAGCTCCTTCTCCAGCCCCATGTCTGCCTGCATCTACTATGCTTCTCACCATGACGTTAACGGACTAAACCACTGAAACTATAGGACAGCCCAATTAAATATTTTTCTTTATAATAATTTCTGTGTTCATAGTCTCTCTTCAGAACACTAGAAACCCTAAAACAATCTGTCTATCTGTCCATGCTCCACCATACCTCACCAATCCTGGAGCCTGAGGCCCAGAGTTCACTTACAGGTTCATAGTGTCCTACAGATCCACTCAAAGCTCCAGGGACATCAGTTGCTGTAGCTCTAGGCAGAGTTTGGGAAATAGAAGATCTCTGTGGGAGAGAGAGAAAAGCTTGGGAGTTTGTGTGTTAGCGCATAAATATTTAACTCTCCACTATCAAAATAATGATAGTATCCTTGGAGTATATTAAGTAAATATACTAACAGCAGGCAACACTATGTTGGCCACGTTACATAGTTATACACCAATTTACATATTGTATTATTTGATATTTACAATATTGCTATGAGGTAGAATTAGCTGATAAGCAGGATCAAATTTCTTCCTTGATTTAGGAAGGGTAGGATAGATGAATAGTGTCTAATTGGACTGAGATCAAGTTCACTGTTACCTTCTGTGGTCTTATTCTCTGGGGCTCTGGAGAAGAGTGCAGTTTACTTGGTGATTTTTCAGGCTCAGGCTCCAAAGAGAAGATACTATCATGAGATATGGCCTTGGTCCCCATGCTGTTCTTAGGCCTACATGGAAAGAAAAAGTCTTTTTAAAGCAGTCCAAGGGATTAAAAATCAAAGGACAAAGTATTTTCACAATATAGATACCAGAGACAGTTCAGAAACTTCAGACTACAAATGGTACTCCAATATAGTACACATACATCCACATAAGGCCTGAGATAGCTTAGAAAGATTCTAGAACACAGAAATAGGGCCAATGATAGCTTTCTAGTTATGTCTCTAAAGTAGGTTGTGGTACAGAGTGGCATGCAGGCTTAAGCTGCAACATGGTAGGTTCCCAAAGTCTCACAGAAGCCAGCACAAGTATGAGGTACAAATGATGAATGTAAGGTTCTCATACAGACAAAAAGGGAACAGAGTCAAAGATGGACTTTTGGTAGCAGTGTTTTCTTGGGTGGCCTCTGTTTGCTGGTGGCAAGCAGAGGTGCTGCTGCTTTAAAAGAGGCTTACTGACTCAGCATTAGCAGCAAAAACTTTCTGCATCTTTTATGAGATCCTGATGCCAAACACTTAAATGATATTTATGAGCAGCAAACAGTGGTGCTCTACTTAGTGGCAATGTGGACCCTAAAATTTCCCAGAGTTGGAATGGTAAACAAACATGGCTCCTGCCAGTTCCTCTGCAATGAAGCTAAATTCTCACAGACAATGGAGCTGGGTGGAGCCAGATGCCAATCTGAGGCTTTAATCCTAGTCATATCCATAGCAGATTAAAGGCTCCTGTGGTTAAAAAAGATAGAGATATACAGCAAAGACAAATTTAGACCAAAAAACCCACTTCTAGCAGTTTACAAGTTTACAATGTGTTTTAAAATATACATAGGCTTGGGAGAGAATAAAGGATAGAGAAAGTCCTTAAAATGGAATAAAATAAGTAATAATAAGCCATGAAAAGCTGGAATATACAGAGAATCTGACTAGTGTGTGTTGTTGTTATCTTTGACTTTTTGATTGCAGAGGAAGGAGAAAGTGCTGCTAAAAGACATTTGATTAAAAGCTACTAGATTAATCCAACCTATATATTTTTTAAATGCTTGATTTCAAACTTTAAGTCAAAAGATATGTTACTTTGGAGAAGAGGCTTTCTTTTTATTTCCACAAAAAATGAGAGGCTGTAGATTTATTTCTGGTTAAGAAAATAAGGTTTGATTGAGGAAGACCCTCCTGAAATATCTCCAATGGGAACAAATGGCTCAGATGATACATTGTTTCACAGTACCTCTGTAGCAGTTTCTTCTGATTTCTGAATCCAGAACAATTTCAAGGCTATTGGCTGAGATTACCCAGTCTCACAAACTGTTCTACTCAGGACTTGTTCATAATCAAAAAAAAAAAATTAGGTCCCCATAAGATTACCAGCACCCCCCAATTAGCAGGAAATAGTCTATATAACTATGCCCACATTGCCCCTACCAAAAAAAAATATATTGTGAATGTTTTTCCTTATTTAGAGTGTTGGTTACAAATTATTATGAATAATGGTCAGGAAAAATACTATACAAAGGAGACTAGATTTGAAGTTCTTGCTTTAAAAGGAAAAAACGGGGAAATGTGGATTAATGCTCTTGTATACTATAAAGATTTGCCACAGGTATTGGTTAATAAAATGCTGATTGGTCAGTACCCAGTTAGGAAAGTATAGGCTGGACTATCAGACTGGGAGAATTCTGGGAAGAGGAAAACAGAGAGAGCAGATGCCAGTCCAGTAAGACACAGAGGGAGCAAGATGAGAATACTGGACTGAACCAAGTTATGAAGCCACATGGCTAAACATAGATAAGAATTATGGATTAATTTAAGTATAAAAACTAGATGGTAATGTTCTTGAACTAATAGAAAGTCTCTGAGTCCATTATTTTTGGAAGCAGTTGCCAGGTATTGCAGAGTTTCTGGTGGGACAGAAACTTCTGACTACAATAACCAACTAGTGTTCACTCCTCCCTACCCCCTCTGACTCCTCCTATACTTTCCTACTTCGCCCTCTCCCCTTCACATCCCCCCTTTTAAATTCACTGTCTCTAATTAGTGGATTCCATATTCACAAGGGTGTGGGGCTATCAATTGGGGCATAATAAACCTACCAAAGGCCACACCTCTTGAGAAAACTGACACTTTCTAATAGCCATCAACTGTCAATAGTGCCTCAACTAGAAGTACAGCCTCATGGTCTCCTCCTCTACCCATGCTGGAATGCTGCCTGTAAAGCCACAGTATGTTTTTTTTTTTAAACAATTTGTAGAAACAATGCAGTGTAAACCTGATAATCCCTCCATCCTCTACCCCTGTGTTGTGTAGACAGGCTTCTTTTAGTCTTACTTTGAATTCTGAGATAATGTTCTAAAATGCATTGCTTGTACTGTATGAAATATGCCCCTTTGTCCCACACCTTTCCCCATGGCAAAGATATCTGAAAGTCCTCATCATGGGTACATTCCTTAAAGAGCCATATTTAATGTTTAATATT
Source organism: Phyllotis vaccarum (assembly GCA_033318265.1). Taxonomy (NCBI): domain Eukaryota; kingdom Metazoa; phylum Chordata; class Mammalia; order Rodentia; family Cricetidae; genus Phyllotis; species Phyllotis vaccarum. The sequence continues at coordinate 107,765,953 of JARWLC010000013.1, forward strand.
TAATGTCCATAATGTCATGGTAAGTGTTTACAGGTGGGTAGAATTGGGAGAATTTTAGCATGGTGGAGCCTCAGAAAATGGCTAGGAGCAATGGCAAACTCTGTATGGCATCTCTAGATGTCTGCAGTTTAATGTTATGAGAAATGACCAAAGTGTTCCATAGAGGGAGATTCAATTGGTTTAGGAACAGCTGCAGGTACAGGATATCCCAATGAAAGAGAAAAATGTTTAATTTGAGACAACACATATAAAAAAAATGAGTGTGAGTGAGTGGCTGAGAAACAGCCTATGACCTGTGACCTCCCAGTATCCAGAGGGGGAATAAAGCATGGATTGAGCTTCCTAGCTTGTTTGTGTGTTATAAAGCAACAAACAATTTTATGCTAAAACGCTCCTTTTCCTGAGCTCTTATGATTTATCAGTCTAGATTCCATTTCCAGTTCTGCAGCACAAGGATGAGGTAAGTAAACCTGGCCAAAAGACCAGACCTCTGCATGACATGGGTCACCTTGACTTTATGAAATGGCCCCTGAGCTCTTCATTAGCAGTAGACCCACAATTTGATTATCCTACCTGCTTGTTCCCCTGACCCCATCTGGGCTTACTTTTGCTCCTTCACTTGGGTTTCCTGAACCGGCTTCAGACTGCCGCTGGAAAACTTTGGCTTTAGCTTTCCTTCTGAGGCATCTTCTGGCTCTTTCTTCTTTTTCTTGCCAAAAAAGCTCTTAAAGGCCTTAAACTTGGATTTCTTCTTTCCTGGAAGTGAGACATGGACATAAGGCCAAGTGCCATGGAAGAAGTGAACAAGGGGGAGAGATAGAGCTGTCCTGACAGGAAGAGGGCAGCGATCTGAGATGTCTTGCAGATTCTGTCTCTGGTACCCACCATGGCATTCATTTGTTTGTGACACCCTTAGAAAGTCAGTGAGCCAGTGAATAGATAGCTGTGGAAAGGAGCAACCCAAGGCACAGCTTGGGGTCTTAAGACAGCCTCAATTCAGGCCAGACTCATTTGTTTGTCAATTTCAATGACTAAGAAAGCTCATCTGCGTTTTCGTTTTTGGCTTTCATCATTCTATATTTTATTTGTGTTTCTTGAAGGGAAGACCCAGGATCATATATATATGATCATGATCCTCCTGCTGTAGCCTCCCTAGTGCCAATACTACAGGCCTGTGATACTCACCCCCAGATATGGCCTTATCTTTATTCTTTTAGTTGCTCAAATATAGAAAATGTGGGAGGGGTTAAAAAAAAACACACACACAGGATCTTATTCTATAGCACAGGGTGGCCTCAACTTAGGTTCCTCTTGTCTGTGCAGCCAGAGGCTGGTATAGCCACTTTCTGCTACCACCCTGAGTTCAGCCTTATGTTTTAATTTCTTAAATCTACTACAAAAACAAAACAAAACAACAGTGGAACAAAACAACATCAGACTAAAATCTGCATCTCAAGCTGGCCAAAAAATGTCAATCCTGTCTCCATACCCCCTGTGCTAGTACTGCAGGCCTGTGCCACTACCTCATGCTTGACCACCTCTTTTAACCTTTTAAATGCTTAAGTCTAGGAAAGTGTGGGGGTGTTTTAGAATATTATTTTAAGATGTGTTACATTTGTTTACGCTGTCGAACATTTGTTTGATGATGCAAAGATGTACTGCATTCTTTTATGTTACATTTAACTCTGTGAAGCTGTGTTACTTTGCCTGTCTAAAACTCCTGATGGACTAATTAAAAGGTGAATGGTCAATGGCAAGGTGAGAGATTGGATAAGTGGAGCTGGCAGGGGAGAGAATAAATAGGACGAAAAATCTTGAAGAAGAGAGATATAGGAGTAAGCAGAGAGGAGGACAGCAGGGGCCAGCCATCCATCCATCTACCCAGCTACCCAGCCACCCGGCCACTCAGCCACCCAGCCACCCAGCCATTCAGCCATCCATAGAGTAAGAGTGAAAATAAGATTCACAGAAGTAAGAGAATGATAAAAGCCCAGAGGAATGAGGGTGATGAGATAATTTAAGTTAGGAAAATCTGGCTAGAAATAAATTAAGCTAAGGCCAGGCATTAAGAATAAGCTATCATGTGTGATTTATTTGGGATCTGGATGGCAGCCCTCCCAAAAGAGCAAAACAGTGAACAATAGTGAGGATTAAAACAACAGTGTCTCACTCTATAGCCTAGGCTGCCCTCACATTTAAGATTGTCTTACTTCCACACCCATAGTGCCAGTATAGTAAGTGTGGACCACATCAGACCTGGATTTATCATTTACTCTTTTAAATTCTTTAATCTAGGAGTCTGTGGTGGTTAAAAAACTGAGTCTTTCTCTATGGTCCAGGTTGTCTTCAACCTCTTGATCTTTCTCTCTCCACATCTGGAGTTTGGTATTGTAAGCCTTTAATACCACCACAGGCTTGGCTACATTCTAGTTGATGTATTAGAGGCTACCACTGCAGACTAGACTTCTTCTTTTAGACTTTTAATTTTTTAAATCTTGGAATATGTGAGAGTTTAAAAACCAAAATTACACACTGTAGCCCAGGTTGGTCCAGAACTCACAATCTTCCTGTCTATATACACTGAGTGATGGCCTTGCTGGCCTATGCATCACCCAGGCTAATTGTTCTTATTGAAATTTCTAATTTCTTAAATCAAAGTTGTAAGGAGAAAAAAAAACCAGAATCTCACAATGTGGATGAGGATAGCCTCAAATGCTTCATTCTCCTGTCTCTGTCTTCTAGACCTGCACCATCAATCATTTAACCTTTTCCTTTTGTAAACTGTGAAACAGTGAGTTTATTTTGAAAGGGTTTTGATATGTAGCCTAGGCTAGCCTCAAACTATTGATCCAATCGCCTTGATGCCAAGAGTACTGCTGTGTAGACAAGTGCCACCACTGCCGGCTTTTTTTAATCATCTAATTTCTTAAATCTCTGAAGTTCTGAAACTTAAAAAAGGGGAGATCTCACTTCATAGACCCTTGGTCTTCCCAACTCTGTATCCTGAGTGCTAGGTTTATAAGACTGTGGTTTTACATGTACAGTTCTAATTGCTGCAAGCATAATTTCTTTTTGGTGCTGGAAAATGCTTTACAGTTAGCCCTTTGTGTGGGAATGCCCTGGTGTGTACTCTTCACCTATTGGTTCAGTGGAAACACTCCTACCATGGCCATTTTGAATCAGTCTGTGAAATCAGATTGAGGTAGTTTGAGCCAGTCTGAGCCAGCTGCAACATAGTAATCACTGATGCAGGCACTTGGAGAAGAGTTGGGCTAAGCAGGAAAGAACCAGCTACTTTTCAGCCATTAGAAGCACCACCATCTGCTTTTGAAATAGGAGGAACAAAGAAGGACCTTATGTACATTCACACTGCCCCCTTTGCTTCAAAATCCCAGAATGGATGTCAGAAAAGCAAAGCTACATGTTTCAGAGTTGCCAACCTGCATTTTACAAACCAACAAAGACAAGATAGACACATCAAGAGTTAGTAGCTCCATTTGTAACATAACCAGCAAACATGTATAGTTGCATAAAAATATTAATAAACTGTAAAGACTGTAAAACAAAACTTACCAAACATAATTATGACCTGAACAGACAAAATCACACTCACACACATTTTATCCTCCTAAATTGACAAGATGATGTGTGTCCTAGCATTTCAATATCCACAGATTCTGTTGGGTTTGTTTTTCACCCATTTGCATTCTTTGAATGGAAGAAACAACTTATTTTCCCAGAAGGATCCAAATACTTTAAATGATGCATGTCTCTTTCCACTAGGGTCATGCTTCCATTGTACCCCTGAGAGCTAATTGCTGTGAGTATGGGATTTCCATAGCTTTGCTAGCAGAGATTTGGGGAAACACAAAGACACTGAACTGGAAAAGACAGTGTGCTGAATGTTCAATGATTCTTAACAGTGGCTTGGAAGCAGCTCACCACCTTAGACAGGAACCAGTTGCTAGACATGCACTTTATGAAATCCTAATACAATCAAAGATGTTTGCCAGATATTTGAGTGTATAAATATTCCTTTTTCAGGTCTTATTTTTGTAAGTGTTGCCTTTAAATTTCCATCAGATGAGCCACGAAATTTTGTTTTCAAAAGCTACTAAAAATGCAAAAGGTAGTTAGGCAGGTGAGGGTAAAAACTTTATACCTAGGAATATTTTTGTCACCTACGTGCCTATAACTCATGTCACCACAAGGTGTCACTGTTACAGCCAGAGAACACAGCTCTGACAACTGACAACTATCTGGCTTTCTCTAACAACGCCATTGATTTCTGTGTCCAAAGCAATTTCCAAAGAGCAAGCAACTTTCAATATCATTACTCAACAAAAACTAGAAAGAACATGTCATGTGCCACCTGCAGAAGAAAGCACAACTAAATCCGGCTGAGAAATTGTTGCTACTGTTTCCTTGGTTTGCTTATCCATCATGCACATGGGCAGTAAGTTCCAACCGGGTTGAACACAGCTTTAAGATGCATAATACAAAATGACAATTTTGTTCTCTTGCGTTTCTACTTGGAAAATACACACACACACACACACACACACACACACACACACACACACACACACACACACTAACTTTTCCTTCCATCTCCAATGAGCATTTTATTTTTTTAAAAAAATGTGATCTTTTGAAAATTTCAGAGAACAGACCAAAAGCATTTTCCTCTATCCATCCTTTCATCAAGATTATCACACTCTTCTGTAGACATCAGCCCCAGTCAGTTGAGAGCTCAGTTGGGTCTGCTTTGGTGAGGAGTCATTTCATTCATTCATTCATTCATTCATTCATTCATTTATTCATTCATCCATCTACCCATTCACCCACACATCCCTTTCTTGACTATTCTGGAGTGCTTAGTAACTATCTGAGACCCTGATAACCAGAGAACAAGATCCCTCAAGGCTCCATGAGCAATCTCAGTATCCCATATCTCACACATTCAGTGAGCTCTGAGCTCACACACACTCACATACACAAACACACACATACACAGGAAGCCATGAGGAGGTTCTACTCTCTGCTTTTCCAGATAGACAGTCTTTTAAGCTGTCTATGACTGAAGAAAACACAGCCAACAAATGTAAAAAATACAACCCAATTAACTATCACATTTGGCTCTGATTAAAGTCAAATTTTACTTTGTGTCTCATAGTTCCATTTTTAATGTACTTTTGTAAAAGAAATGATAATCAGGTGGCCATATTAAAATTTAGTTACATGCATATATAAACACTTCACAATAAAACCCATTATTTTATATAATTAGTACACACTAATAAAAAAGAAAACAATCAGTGTTTGTGATTTATCTGTTTCTATCATTTCTCTCAGGTTCATCTATCACTCATAGATGGCACCACAACTTAGCCAATGAGTGCATATTTAAAGGTTTGAAAATGAAATTTATTTTTATTTTTTAATTTAATATTTTTATTTTTTAATTCACATACAAAATATTATATTTCATTGTGATATTTTCAAATAACACTTTCTTGTTGATTCTCCTCCCATTTCATCTCCCCACCCTATTGTCCCCGCCTCTTTCCACCTCCCATCATGGCTGCCCATTCTGCACTCACGCCCACGTATGCATAAACATTAAAAGGTAGGACGTGCATATGAGACATTTCATATTCTGAACTTAGATGCCTGTGGTAGCGTCTTTTGTTTCTATCTCCTTTTTACTTCCTTAAAAATGCCTCCCTTGGTTGAATCTGAAACGCTATCTGCAATGAAACCTTAATGGAATTTGTGACTTTGTGATTCAATTCTGGTTATTCCTTCTGACTAAACAGGAATACCTTTAACTTAGTGAACAGAATTTTCTGCAAAGATTTTAGGCCTTGTTGCTCCTCCCCTCCCATGTCCCACCCTCTTCCTCCCTCCATCCTCTTCTGTTGGTCCACTTCCTAGGCCTAGTTTCCTCCATTTTGCTTTCATGTCACATGTATTTATGACATAATTTTTCTTCCTAACTTCTCCTTTAAGACCTCTTGTTCCTTCTATTCCCCTCTACGTCCCCTTTTCTGATAAGACTGGGTTCTTTTTCCTAAAGGCAGTACACAACAAATCTAACGCTACTCATTAAGGCTTTATTGGGTGACTTACCATCCTCTGTGCCTTCAAAACCTTCCATGCTGCTGGACACTTCACTAAATGACTCAGCCATAGTAAGCTCACTAAAAAAAAAAATTCAGAACAAAAGAGGAAAAGATGATTCCTTTGATATATAGGATACAACAATACCCAGGTTGGGGGGGGCAGGTTGGGGACTGTTAGATGAGAATCACTGTCACATTCGTGGCCATCTCAATGAACACTGCAGAGGTACTTCCCAGCACTCATGTCTCGTAGAGAGAAAGAAGCTAAGTGGGAACTTCAGAAAGCCCTGGAAAAGGAGCCTGTTGCACATGATGCCATCCTAGGCTCACATTGTCCTTGAGTCACCATATCAAGTGGGGGAAGGCAAACCAGCAAAGAGAAAGGTATGAAAGATGAAGGAAGAACAAAGAAAGGGGGTATTTTGTCACCCCTGAAACTCAGTGTCACTACAAGAAGCAATTCCATTTAACCCCAGAGTTCAACCTGAATTTTTTTTCTGGAATACATGCCTCATTTTGTTCAACTGATTCTAGATGCCCGACCACATGACACCACCAGCAACTGCTCATCTCAGGCAAGGCCTGTGGGACATCTCTCCCCTTCACCAAACCCACAATCAAAACAAAATGAACAAACTTTCCCTTTCCCCTTCGTTACAAATCCTTTCATATTACCTCCCCATCTTTCTAGGGCTTGTTAGCACAAACTCCATGAGTTGTCTCTACTCACCCATTCTATGGCTTTGCTCGGAATTCCCTGTGCTGGTTCCATCGAGAGCATCAAAGCCTTGGTCCCCACAGCAGAACTGCTCTGTCTAAAGCCAGCCTTCCCACAGCATCTCTCACTCTCCTGCTCTCCCTTTTAAAACATTTTTATCAGTTCCTGTTCAGAACATTACACTCCCCTAACTTTCCTCTTTTTTAATTGGCTGGTCTTTCCCAGGCTCCACTAAGGGCCCATTCTCATAGCCCTGATTTTGAAACATAGCATTCGGGGCTTTGTCCTTGGCCCTCTTCCTTATCAACAATAATGTCCTAGCCCAGCAAATACTAACAGACACACAATTGTAAGTCACATGCCCAATTCAAAAGTCCCTAGCAGCAATGCAACACTGAGAACAGGTGAAATTATTTTAATAAGATATTTTATTGAATCCAATTTAAACAAAATATTACTTCAACATAGAATCACTATAAAACATGAATGATATATTTACATTTTTCTTGTTACACTAAACAGTCACACCAGTTGCATTAGCTCTTTTCTCTGCTTAAACTTACTCACCAGTTTTCTGCTGCTTAAGGGTTAAAAGCCTCCTTTCTACACAATTGGGGGCTCCCTTTCCCCTCTAGCTCCAAGCAGCCTCCTGTACTCTCATTCCCACACTGTGGTATCCTAGAATCATGAGCCATTCCCTATACCTACTATGTTATTTTGCTTTATCAGAACTGGGCACCGCCTGTCCATTATGCCTAGAACATCATTTTCCCCACATACCCAAACCTTTAAGTTCCCTCTTGTTCTTCATGACTCAAATACCCCATGTCTATCTCCATCATGTTCTTGGCCCTTTGCACATACATCTTCCATAGCTGGCATCATCTGGTGGTCAGGGACAACATTTTCCTTAACTAAGTACAATCATTACCTAGTAACACTAAGCACACAGGGTACTCACTTCATGTGATTGGGAAGGAGTCAGTACAAAATCTGAATCAGTACAAAAGTGGTCCTCTTGTTTAAATGTATGAAATTAATTTGAGACACATTTCAAGTAAAGGACTTCTTTGCGTGAAGTCTTATGAAAAAACTGGTAAGACAACTAAGAAATGAAAAAACACGTTTTTATATAGAGACCTTCATGTAAAATGGTCATCATCAAGTCTGGCCCTGCAGAGATATAAAATTAAATTATTGATTTATTTTTAAGAATACATGCTGGACCAAAGGTACCTCAATAGAGGAGCCTGCACACAAGCCTGATTTTGATCCTAGCACCACACCTACACACACAAAAGAATGTGAACGTACATGCTTGCTTACCCAGGCTTCCAGGAGAGCTGTCTCTCTTTCTTGCTTGCTGAAAAGCTGTAAAGGGATTAAAGGTAAGACAAGGGGGCCAAACTCTGGGTTGATGAAGTTGTTTAACCACAGCCTTATTTCAGTTCAAGAATTCAGAACTGCTTGCCAGCTTTGTCTCCTTTCCAGAATAGAAAATGTTATTGGGGACGCAGTTAGCCTTATGTTATCAAAACCATTCAATAGTCTCTCCAGAGAGGAGCACACCAATTAGTTGTCCTGTGCCAAAGAATAGGCTCAGAAAACATAAGTAACATTACATGAACTCAATGGGTAATATTTAGGAAGATGTATGAACATACACATATATGCATGCCTTAACAATTAGTGGCAAAAAAGAGGCTATTAATTTAAAGGAGAACAGGAAGGGGCATAGGGAGGGTTTGGAGGGAGAAAAGGGAAAGAAGAAAAGTAATAATTAAATAACATTCTCAAACATTAATGTAAAAAAAAAAACACAACCCATTTGGTAGGATAAATGCTTTTCATGTGGTGCACAGTAGATAGAATTCATGGGCAGATCCCAAGGTTTTCACTCCCAGTATGCATGTCCTATATGTTCCCTCCCCTTGGGTATAGGTGGACCTAACCTAATTCTATGATCCCGGTAAAATAGGGTCTAGATGTTAGATATGAAAGCCAGAGATTTGAGGCTGTAACAAGATGCTTTTCTGTTGACCTTAACAGAACGAATTGCCATACTATAAAGACCAGAAAAGCAGAGAGCACCAGGCAGCATCTTATAGCTGAGAGTAACTTTTGGCTAACAGCCATCAAGAAACCAGAGACCTTATAGGTAGGTAGTCATGGTGATTCTTGTTCATAATCCTTGCACTCAGAAGGCAGAGAGAGGCAGGATAATTGCTTTAGCTCACAAGTTTGGACCAGCCTCAGTGTAGAGTTTGGATATGAAGTGTTCCCTCAAAGACAATGTTAAAAGCTAGCTGGTGGAGATAATTATTGAGATGGTTTGTGGAGTGTAGCATGTTCCAGTGCACTCCTTTATTTGCAACACTTGGGAGGCAGAGGCAAGAGGATTTCTGTGAGTTCAAGTTCTACCTAGTCTATACAGTGAATTCCAGGATTACATAGTGAGACCCTATCTATAAATAAATGGAACTTGAGGGCTCTGACCTAATAAATGCATTCACCCATTGGCAGGTTTGAAAACTGGTGGTATTAATTAGTGAGAGGTGATTGAAATTTGGAGAAAAAGTCGGGATGAGGGTATTACTGGGAGCACATGTAAAGAGGACCATCCCCAAACTCCCCACTAGTCTTCACCTATGTTTCTAGCAGGGTGTGCCTGAGATTTTTTTAATTTATTATTTTTGTCATGGTGACTGCTATTACAGTTCCTAGTAGTCAATAATACATTCGTTTGGAGAAGTGAACTGCTTCAAAAAGTGGGGCAGGAAGGACAAGTGGATGTTGGTGTGGGCTATCACTTTTCTTTAGCTAGTTTGAATCTGTGGTATTTGATTCAGTTCTTCCCTGTTTCAATTTCAGAGGCACAGGAAGAGGGAGTTGGGAACTAGGGAGGGGAGGCACCCTAAGCCACTCCCTGGACCTTAGATATGGAGGCAAGAAGCAAGGATGAGAAACTAGGCCTCAAGAGTATGCCTTTGTCTCACACTGGATCATCTGCCCTTTGTGAAAATAACTTGTAACATTTTGGTTTCATCCTGGGAAACTTTAATCCATCATGTGCTGGTTGAAAGACACAATCTCAGACTGCCTCATGACCTCAATAGATAGCCTTTGTTCTCTCAGTTCTGTTTGGTGTGAAATAGAGTGGTCCCTGAAAAAAAAATTCCTCTGAGCAGGGAGGAATTGATGTAAGGAGAGGAGCAAAGATTCTGTCATCCCTGGTGTGTGAATACCCAACAAAATCCAGAAAATGGGATCCCTGAAGAGTCTCAATTAGGATGATACTTGTAAACCTTTTCAACCTCTAATTTGCTTAGATCTTAAATCCATAGGCATCCCTTCAACTGTGAGAAGAAGCATCTGCTATCTCACACACGAGCAAAATCATCTGAAGGCACTGTGACTCCTAATGTCATATTTTACCCCACCCACGGCACTGCCTTCTGTCTACTTTGCCTGAAATAGCTGCTGGTAGACCCATTCCCTTGAACCGTACAACCAAGTCAGAACATTCCTCCTCGGGTCCTCTCCCCATCACCATACCCAGATTCTGTGTGGAAGCATAACATGTGCTCAGGTCTGCTTCAGATCCTATGGTGGCAATGGCAAAATAAAATAGTATATGTTTGCTATTTACTGAGCAGTACGTGTTGACAAAGAAGTATTTTTCTCAGAAACCTTCTCCCTTAGTCCTTGAGGCTTTCCTGGGAGATATGGGTTATTTATTCTCACCCCTTCTTTCATAGGCATATGGAAGCTGAAAAGCCAAGTAATTTACCAGTGCTCACTGGTAAGTATATGGTAAGTACAACTTACGAAGTTAGAAGTCGTGCCTAGGACTTCTGAATGCTATGGAAAATGATGCACTCCCTGATAACAAAGAAAAGGAAAACACATGAAAGCACAGCTTAGTATGTGCCTGTGACCCTAGCAAGAATGAGGTAGAGGAAGGAGGATTGTGAGTTTGAGGATACACAGTAGGTTTCAGAACACTCTGGGGCTTTATAGTGATACCCCATCTCTAGAAAACCTTGATCTAATTTGCTTTCCATTTCTGTGATAAACACCGTGTCCAAAAGCAACTTGCAGAGCAGTTTATTTCAGCTTAAAACTGAGGGAATTCATGACAAGAACTCAACATAGAAACCTGGAGGAAGGAGCTGATGCAGATACTGTGAAGAAGTACTGTTTCTTGCCTTTTGCCTTATGGCTTGTGGAGATTAAGTATCTCCTGAAATTCTAGTATGGTGGTCATGGATTGCTTTATTTTGTACTTGTCTTGAAATGTCTTTATTTTTTACTTTTTAAGATATATTTACTTATCTTTTTAAAATTATTTAATGTGTATGAATGTTTAACATGGAAAAAAGTAAAACTGAAACAATGCCAAAAATAAACATTTTAGTAAGTCAAACAAAATGCTCTGTAGAAAGCCTTGTCAACAGAATGAGTGGGGTTAACAACATATCAGAGTACAAAGACAAGGTAGAGGAATTGGTACGCTCAATCAAAGATGACAATAAATATTTTAAAGCATGTAAATTTAAAATGAAAGATATTTGAGATACCTTGAAATGACCAAATCATTTAGACAGAGAAGAGCTCCATCCAAAGGGAATAGAAAATACTTTCATTACAATCATCGTAAAAATTCCCCATATCGTGGGAGACCTGCCCCTTTCCAAAAGGAGATGGAGAAGTGAATGGGGAACTACAGGGGGAGTAAGGGAGGGAACAGGAGGAGAGAGGAAGGGGAAACTGCCATCAGGATGTAAAATAAATGAAAATTCTTAATTAATAAAGAATCCAAAAAAAACCTCCATATCTGCAAAAAGAGAGGCCCAGTCAAGTACAGGGGGCACATAGAACACCAATGGGCAGGGGTAAAAAAGAACAAAGAAAACACACTGAGAAGGGCAAAAAAAAAATCAAGTGATATACAATAAAATAACTGATTTCTAAATACAGAGATGAAGTAATAAAGGCCAGGAAGAGATGGGAGGGTATAATTCAAGTTCTGAGAGGTCACCACTGCCAACCAAAGATATTACGTCCAGCAAAAATACTTAATGTAAGGAGAAATAAACATTCCACACTAAAAGCACACTAAAGGAGTTTATAAACACTAAGCCAACCCTGCAGAGGCTTCAGACTGAAGAAAATGACAAACACATTCAAGAGCCTACAGGAATGAAATTGAAGATTCTGCAGCAGTATATAAACAAATGATAATCAACAAAGTGATTGATATCATACAATTTCCATAATAATTCTAAATGCTAATGATCTCAAATATCTAATCAAAAGATACAGACTAATAGATTGGACTTAAAAATAAAGACAGAATCCATTATTTCCTGCCTCTAATAAATACATCTTGCCTTCAAAGATGGACACTTTCTCAGGTTACAAAGATAGAAAAAGGTTATTACAAACAAATGGAATTGGGAAACAAATAGATGTCACCAATCTAATATCTCACAAAATAGATTTCAAATCGAATCTGATAAGAGACAGAAAGGTCATTTCATAGTAATTAAGGAAACAATCAACCAGGATGACATTCCAATTCTAAACAAATATTCATTTGAAAGAAGTTCACCATATTTCATAGATAAAATCACACATTAACCATAATACATAAACTGAGTGATTTCAATACCCTACTCTCAACCAAGAGGAAGTTCCTGATAATAAAATGAAGAAATATCAAAGTTAAATGACATTAAAAATTGTGGTGGTTTGGAATGGCCCACACAGATGCTGATGCACTTGAATGCTTAGTCACCAGGGAATAGGACTGTTTAAAAAGGATTAGAAGGATTAGAAAAAATAGCCTAGTTGGAGATGTGTCACTGGGAGTGGGCTTTAAGGTTTCAAAAGATCACACCAGGCCCAGTCTCTCTCTGCCTGCAGATCAAGATGCAAAGTTCTCAGCTACTTCTCCAGCACCATGCCTGTCTGCATGCCACACCATACTTCCTACAACATGATCATGGACTGACCCTCTAAAACTGTAAACAAGCCACAATGAAATGCTTTCTTTTGTAACAGTTGCCTTGGTCATGGTGTCTCTTCACAGCAACAGAACACTAATTAAGACACATATCAAAAGGACTTAACCAGCATCCACACAACATTCTATCCAAACACCACAGAATACAGAATCTTCTCAGTAGCCCTTGGAATTTTCTCTAAAATAGATCATATATTAGGACATAAAGAACATCTCAAAAAGTACAAAAACTGAAATAATATTCTACATACTACCTGATCACACCGGAATACATCTAGAAATCAAAGGCAAAAGAAACCACAGAAAATTACCAAACTCATGAAGATTATACAACATATTTCTGAATGTTGAATGAGTCACTACAACAGTCAAGAACATTTAAAACTTCCTAAAACTGAATGTAAATACACACGAAATACCAAAGTCTATGGGTTACCATGGAAGAAGTCTTAAGACATAAGTTCATAGTTCTAAGTACCTAAGTAAAAAATGCAGGGGTGTTTCAAAGAAGCAACTTAAAAATGCACCTTAGGGGGATTGGAAAAAACTCAAACACGAGTAAGGAAACAATTAAAATAGTCCCAGATGTGGGAAATTGTGTTGTTTCATTGTAAATAATTATCCCACCCACTGGTTTAATAAAAAGTGCTGATTGGCCAAAGGCAGGCAGGAAGTGTGGGCGGAGCTACCAGACTAAGAAAACTCTGAGAACAGGAAGCACAGAGCAGAATGCCAGAGAGAAGCCGGAGGAAGCAGAGGACAACCATGCTGCTGTGAGAAAAGGTACTGAGCCCCATGGCTGAACAGATTAGAGTCTGGGTTAGATTAAGGATACAGAGTTAGCAAGTTATGCCTGGTTCTTAGGCCAATCAGCCTAAAACAATTGAAAGCATCTGTGTGTCTCTGCTGGTCTGTGGGTCTGGGGGCCTAAACCTTGAGGCTAGGCCCGAAAGTTCCAGCCAGAAACCTCCTACTACACCCAGAAATTACTAAACTAGAAATGTCAAAACAATACATAAAATCTATTAAACTAAGAACTGAGAGTTCTTTGAGGTTCCATCTCATCTCAGTCAAAATACCTTAAAGAAAATGAGCAACAAGAAATTTCTGCAGGGATGTGGGGAAAGGAGAACCCTTATTCCTTATTGATGAAGGGTTGAACTGATGCAGCTACCATGGAAATCTCAGAAAAGCTAAAAATAAAACTACCATATGTATGTCTCAGCTATACCACTCTTATGCATATACCCAAAGAACTTCATATCCTACAGCAGAGATATTGTACATCCATTATCATTGCTGTTCTATTAGCTACAGCTAAGAAATGGAATCAGAAATAATGGCTGCTAACTAATGGATGAATATGAAAATGTACTACATATACACAATGAGGTTTATTCAGCTACAAACAAGAATGAAAATGTGAAATTTTAGATAAATGGATGGAACTGGAAAATAGTGAAGTAACCCAGACCGTAAAAGATAAATGGGCCATGTTCTCTCTCATGTGTGAATCCCAGCTTTAAATTTTAGATTTGTGTATTTTTAACTTGCAGTGTCTGTAATTCCGTGTGTTAGAAAAGTAGGGTTAGGAAGGGGAGCTTTAAAGTGTGGAGGACAATAGAACATATGTGGCATGAGTGTAGAGACATGGAATAATGGGGTGGAAGGGGTTAAGTGAGGATGGAGAGTGGGTGGCAGAGGAGACAAGGGGCTGGAAGAAGGGTTAAGCAAAGTGAAACTTGTATTTAAAAGCTGTATTTTATGGAAACCTTTTTATGAGCTAATTAAAAATACAACTTTAAAAGAAAGGTTGAAGAATGCACCCTGTGTGGATAGATAATACTGCTCCCAGAACCATGTTGTTTAAGAAAAAATCCAATGCCAAGCTTGGAATACCCCCTTAGGGGTGCAGGTATAGGAGACCCTAAAGGCTCCCAAAGCAATATAAGCCTTTGTTACTGCTTTTGGTTCAACACTAGAACTTAATAGTAAGATTCAATTGTTGAAGACATGCATATTTCTGTTACTAGAAATTCACTTGGTATGTGACAAAACATGTGGTATTTATCTTTCTGATTTGGGGCTGGCTCAGTTAATATTATCATATTTGGAGCCATTCATTTACTTTCAGATTTCATAATTTATGTTTTCTCTGTAGTGGAATAAATTTCCATTGTGTATGTGTATTGCGTTTTCATTATCTATCAGTTGGTGAACAACTGTCCTCATTCAATTCCCTTGATATTGTGAAAAAAGCTGCAATAAACACAGATGAGCAAGTATCTCTGTTGGAGGATAGGGAGTCCTTTGAGTGTCCAAAAGTGGTTACAGCTGGGTCATATGTGATTTCTAGAATTAGTCTTTTGAGAAACCTCCATGTTTATTTCCATACTGGATAAACTAGTTTAAACTACCACCACCAATGAATAAATACCCTCCCCACTCCCCCCACAGCCTTACTGGCATTTGTTTTCTGACAGCCAATCTAACTGCAATAGAAGACATTCTCAGAGTAATTTTAATTTGCATTTTCCTGATCGCTAAGGATTTTGGGCACCTTTTCAAGTATTTGAGGACATTTATATATTTTTCTTTTTTAATAAACTTCTTGTATTGAAAAAAATTATACAATATATCCTGATCATGTTAACACCACTCCCATTATCCAAATAACAATAGTAAATTCCCTTCTATGGCCTATGACATCTCCAATCATGAGTTTTTGGCCACAAATATAGTACCATGTTTGAATTCTTCCTGTAGAATATGCCTTAGATCCATCCAATCAAAAAGTGGTTGGTTACCTTAAAAGCACTGTTGCCACTATTGAATGAGTGGGCACATCTTTACTGGCTGCTTGATATTTTTACTCATAGGATTTACATCTATGGAAAACCATCAATGAATTTTCTCTCCCAGCAGCCTGCATAGCATCTTCCCCTGCTATGAAAATTAGCTAGCATGGAAGAAACTTCCAGGTCACTTGTCATCTTTAGGCATGTGTATTTATATGGAAGTGAGAGTTTGTAAATGTTCATGAACTAGAAAAGATCTCATGGCAGGAAGAAAAAAACACATCTGAAAGAAAGGAGCTTGGGGAGGTGATAGAATAAATGAGACATGAAAATGAAAAGAGGAACTCTAGGAGATCAAAGACTGGGGGATGGGAGAGGCACTGGGAAAGAGGGTCAACCAAAACAAAGCATGTATTTAAATGCCTGAATGAAACCTGTTGTTCTGCATAAATGAACAAAAATAGTATGAAGAGTCATTACTTGAGGTAAAAATAGAAATGATAATCAAATGAAGCAAAAGATGAATGGGAAAGAAGAATGTAATTTAAATGGAAGAAGAGACAAGCAGAAGGCATGAAAAGAGTGAGAAGAAAGATAAAAAGAACCTTTTCCCAATAGAGGAAAATATGTAAGACACATATAAATGTAAGAAGAGGAATAAAAATTATAAGTCATTTTCAAAAATGAAATACAAATAAGAGTAAGAACATAGAAAAATGCTGTTTAAAAATAAAATACAAAAGGGAAGGAGGGAGGGAGGGAGGGAAGGAAGAAAGGAAGGAACGAAAAGCCCAAAGCCAAGAGCAGAGTTTCTTGGTTTCCTCTTCCTCCCAAAGACACTCAACAAGGGCCTGTATTTCAAGCATTTTGTACTAATTTACTTTACACAGTTCCTAAACAAGAAAAAAAAGAGGGCTGACTGCCACTGTAAGAAATCCTGGATGCTTGCAAAACTGTTTCCAGGGAACACGCCTTCAAAGAAAAGTAGTAATGAAAAGCAAGAGGGCTGAGAACTGTGTATCTTAGGCACAAGAATCCCTAATCATTAGGGGCTGGGTAACAAAAGGGCCACACTGAAAGTAAAGTCTTCACTGTCCTAATAGTACATAGCAAGAACACTTAAATGTTGGGCCTGCTCCAGTCAAGACTGCTGTGTGGTTTGCCCACAGATAAATACCATCATACATGGGTAGTAGCACATGCTTGTACAAAAGAACCCCACTGGGTTTTACAAACCACAGTTGCAGATAAGGGTGATGGTGTGAGATCAGGGTTCAAAGAGGAGCCTGTAAATGACAAGGTGACAAGGTGAGAGAGGTCATTTGAATGATCTTAAGACATAACTGTGACCAAAAAGGAAAATGGCTTTTGGTTTCTGAGAGGATGGCATTTTTTAAAGATTTATTTGTATTTGTGTGTGTGTGTGTGTGTGTGTGTGTGTGTGTGTGTGTGTGTGTGTGTGTGTCTGTCTGTCTGTCTGTCTGCATGTATGTATGCCATCTGTATGCAGTTACCAGAAGATACCAGAAGAGGACATGGGATCCCAAGAAGCTGGAGTTACAGGCTGATGTCTGGAGATGTTTCAGCCATAACTGGGGTATTCTGGAAGAGCAGCAAGTGTGCTTAATTAGGGTGCCACCTCTAAGGCCCAGGAGAATGTTATTTTTAAAAAAAGTAAGACTTGAGAGTCCATAGAGGACTCCAGGAATTTTTGGAGAACACAAACCCCTGCCACCAATTAGTTGTAAGACATTTAAACAAATCAAGTCTTTGTGCTGGGCCTGTTTCCTCATCTCAGTGTCCAGGCATTTTGGATTATATAATCACTGGAATCCTCCTCCCAAGTTCCCAGTTCCCCAAACAGAGGTCCCACATTGCAGCTTCCCTAGAAACTCTCCGTGAGCTAACTAGCTGGGCCCGGCTCTAAGAGGAGGCCTTTTGAAAGCTTGCTATCACTTGAGTACAACTCTTTTTCTCCCTGGTTTAGAATTTAATTGAAATTTAAGTGATATTTTTCTCATTAAAAAATGCATAGAGTCTCAGCCTTGATGAAAATTCATCAAACTCTTCTTTAGGACTTTATTTTGTGTATTCCTTTGTTCAGGGGTGTGTGGGTGCACACTAACATGGTGGGCAGAGGACAGCTGCAGATGTTGCTCCTCCTCAGGAACCACCCACCTCATTTTATGGAACAGAGTCTCCGGATAGCCTGGAGCTGATTGATTAGGTTAGGGCTATGTGACCAGAGAACCCCAAGGGTCCTTTTCTCTACCTCCGCAGGCCAGGGACCACAGATTTCTTCCATACCACCCACATGGGTCAGAGTTTCCCTCTGACTTACTTTCCGTTTGCCCAGAACAGGTAAGTAAGTTTACGGAAAGACAAAATCCAAATAAGGATCCAGAAGTCACACCATGACCCTCAGCTTATAGGGAAAAAGGCTGCTCTGTGGTCCATGAAGGCCACACTGTCGGAAGTAAGGAATGAAAGCTGTACAAATACAACACAACTTAATCAATCTTTAGTAATTTCAGTTTGTTTTTCTGAAAACCAATGCCTACTGTGTCACAGTGTTCTTTTCTTATCCATATCTAGACGTTCCCATGCCCCTATCTCTTCATTGTGCCATTTATTGTTTCTAGCCCTCATTTGGAGCATCTCCCTCACATGCTGCAGTGGAAAACTGAGTCGCATTGTTAGAATTTGTTGTTTGTAACAGATAACTCAGCACAAAGTGTTCGTACTTGAGTTCAAATCACATGAATAAACTAGGGCTTTTGCTCACAAAAAAATTTAACAGCTCTAACAATACAAGCCTTTTGCTGATTTTTCTCCCACCAAGACTTGGTTGCATTGGATGAAAGTCTCTCTAACAGAATTAAAGGTTTCTTAAAGACCAGAAGCGTCAGTTAATGTAGGCCCGTAGTTCTCAGTCTGTGGGTCATAATCCCTTTGGGGAAGTTGTACCAGATACTCTGCCTGTCAGATATTTAGTTCACTATTCATAAGAGTAGCAAAATTTCAGTTATGAAGTAGCAATGAGAATAGTTTTATGATTGAGGATCACCACAACATGAAGAACTGTACTAAAGGGTCTCTGCATTAAGAAGGTTGAGAACCACTGACATAGACTCTGATGAGTTGTGTGGCCTTGAGCAAGTCAGACAGTCGCTGTAGACCTCAGTTTCCTGCCCTGTAAAATAGACATGATAGAACATGTCTAGCAGCAGAATTTGGGAGATGGTTCAAGTAGGTGGACAAAGGTGTGGAAATTATACTATCATGTCTGTGAGCGGTGTTCTTGCTTCTCTGATCTAGTAGCTTCTCAGAAAATGTTTCTCAGAGACAAAGAAATCAGATACACTGATCTTTTGGGGGGAGTAAGCTATCATGTTGGACAAATCTACATTGGAATCTTGCCTCTTATCAATCACTTCTGTGTATTACTACCTTGAGCAAAACACTGAAGCCTAAATTGTTAAATGAAGCCATTTAGTGCCTATATCATAGGCTAATGGTGATGACTGATTAGTTTAATAAGTCATTTGGATAGCTTCTATGTACTAAGAAAAGCTCAGACCGTGGTCAAAATAGAAAAGGGCACTTCTATCACAGGTAATCTGATGGGTCTCTGCATATGGGAAGATCTCAGCATGGGGAACAATATATGTTAAATGTTGACTCTGCTTCCCCATGGAAAGACTTCCTTTCTTGTGGTAGAAATGGTCCCTCCCCTCCTATCTCCTCTCTTCCCTTCTCCCCCTCCTCTCCTTTCCCTTCTTCTCTCCTTCCCTTACCTTCATAGCTTTTTCAAAGTAAGGTATGAAGCACCTTACAGCTCTCTTGACAAACCAAAGGGTTCGTTGAAAGCTGAGGCTTATGAATCAGTGATGGCAAAGCTAACTGGGTCCAGCCTATGCCCTTGGTTCATTGAGTGCCACTAAAGGTGTTCACAGAAGCACAGATATTTCTAAAGTTTCAATGGTAGAATCCTGAGCAATCCACCACCTCTAGAAAGCCTGTCTTTAGTGTACAGAGTTGGGAGAATCTTGGAAGGAACTCCCAGAAAGGCTGCTGAGGTTCCTCATAAGCTTAATTTGTAACTACTTCCAAGCTCGATGGTGTAGAATCCACCCTGGTCTGCTCTTAGGAGATTTCTCTCCCTCCCTCCTTCTCCTCATCCTCCTCTTTCCTCTCTGACAGGGCCTTTTGTATCTCAGAGTGTTCTTGAAATTAGCAAGTACCTAAGGATGACCTTAAACTTTTAGTCTTTCTACCTTTACCTCTCAAGTGCTGAGGTTACAGGTGTGTCCCAGTTATGCTCATTTATACAGTAAGATCAAACCAAGGACTTTGTGCATTTGTGCCTGACAGATAAGCACTCTATCAATTGAGTTACATTCCCAGCCACCCCACTCTCTTTGTTCAAAAGCCCCATGCCAATAGCACAAACTTTCATTTCTTTTATGTTTCAAAGAAAAGTGTCATCATAAATTACTTATCCATTAGTGATTGCTCATTGTTCATCAACATTAGGTGACAAGGGAACTCTGACCCAAACACTGTAATGATTCTATTAGATAAGAATCATCTCATTTTACAGACAAGAAAGTAAGGCCCCAAAAGGCTAAGGGATTCACTCACTGTCATATAAATAATAGCATTGTGTGAACTCAAACCCAAGTCTGACTCTGAAGTCTCATGCTTCTTCCTCTGCATGAAGACAAAATATTTTGGTATGTGTAAGTACATCTCTTGAATTAGATAGGAGGCTGAGCTCTTGGGTAGTAATGACCTTTGACAGTATGGTGGTTCTCTAGCTAAGGAGCTGCCATGAAATTCCCTCTTTTCTTTCTTTGGGCCTTCCTCCTTCATTAGAAGCCTAGAATCCATTTATTCCATACAGTGGTCTGGTCTCCTACCCCAAACACCAGGTGTGTGAGCTGTCCTGCCACACAAATGGTGACCAACAGCAGGACACAACACTGTGAGGAGCACCTGCCTTCCTACTACACTCCAGTGCACCTTCCCAGACTGAGGGTAATCTCATGAAAACAGGGCAGCGGTGCTGTGTACAAACTACCAGCATAAGCCTGAAACTTAGAGAGTTTGACACTGTGAAGCACTTTTGCTTCCCTGCAACTCCGTGTGGTGGACCACTGGGAAAATGGTCTTACTAGGAGTGTCAATGTTCATTATTGCCACAGAGAGAGGCACCAACCAAGGTCCAAAGAGCCTTAGGGACATGCCTCTAGAGTGGCTGTGAGTCCCAAAAGCCAGGTCTCTTCTAAAGTAGCATTTAAATAATATCTCATGGGAGATTTTGTTTTTAAGCCTTTTATTTACATAATACCAACTGCTAAACATTAACACAGATCTCTGTCAATTGTATCCAACAGCTCTCTGCACTGAACATTGTACTATACATGTTCATCTTATACATCATTTCATCTGGTACTCACAGGCCTCAACAATTAGTAGCTTGACTAATTCCTGTTTTAGAGATGAAGGAACTGATACTCAAAAGACTTAAGTGAGAGTGCAGGCCAGAAAGCTATGAAGTGGTATTGTGAACATAATCCAATGTTCTACTGGACTATGCCCCTATAGCAGAGTTCCATGGTGAGTGGAGAGACAACTCAGTGGTTAACAACACTTACACATGACCCAGGTTTGATTCCCAGCATATAAGATGACTTACCATGTAATTCTAATTCCAGAGACTTTGGCACCTTCTGATCTCTATGGGCACCAGACCCACATGAGATGTACAGATATATATGTAGGTAAACACCAAATAGATAAAATAAAAACTTATATCTATATCACACCCCTTCCCCTCAAAGGATCTGTGTTGGAAATGGTATGGAAAGACTAAAAGAGTAAAAGGTGGTGGACTACTCCCAGGACACTGCATTTTCCAGACACAAGAATGATACTTATATGGGCTCACAGAGACTGTGAGAGGATGCACGACATCCACACAAGCTCAAGCCAGACAAAATCCCAACATGGAAGAGGGGAAGAAGGCATGAGGTTCTACCCCTAGCCAAGGGGTTATTGGCAATTGATAGCTATTAGGTGGAGAGTCAGTTTTCTCTGAGTGACACTGCATACATCAACCACACTCCAGGGCAGACCCATGTTCACAAATAGTTAGGCAACACAGATTGTACTCCATAATTTTTATTGACTGTTTTTTGGGTTGTTGTTGTTTTTGTTTAGGAAAGAAAGATCATGAAATTGGATGGGTAGGAGGTGGGGGATAATCTGGCAAGGGTTGAAAGAATAGAAATAATATGATCTGCTATGGGACTATGTATGCTCTTGTACACTGTAAATATTTGTCACTCATATTGGTTTAATCAAACACCAATTGGCCAGAAGCTAAGCAGACAGAAGCTAGGCAGACACAAAGTATAGGTGTGCAACCAGACAAGAATTCTAAGAAGAAGAGCAGAGAGATGCCAGACAGACACAGAGGAAGCAAGACAAGAATGTTGTATAGAGATAAAGGTACCAATTCACGTGACTAAACATGGATAAACATCATGGGTTAGTTTAAGAATAGAGTTATCAATAAGTAATAAGTTTGGGCCATAGGCAAAATGGTTTATAATTAATATAAGCCTTTGTGGGATTATTTGGAACTAAATTGTTGTGGGACTGGCTGGGCAAAACTTCTGAGTACAATGATCAAAATATATTTTACAAAACTTTTAAAGAACAAATAAAAACATCAAAAATAATTAATGATATTGCAATACTCAACACAACATAGAATGTTTTGATGGGATACTCAGTAGGCTATCTGAACTGACTTCATACATAAAGCAACGTCATATTATATAGTCCCTTATTCATATCTCTTAAGATGAATTTGTCATTTTGATAGAGATAAATTTAAATTCTAGTTCTGATATTTGGAAGTAAATGATTCACAGATGCCTTTTGTTTCTTAATTATCTGTAAATAAGTACACTACAAGCTAACATATTTTGTAAATTTTTGAAAAAGAAATAAATATTAAAATTTTAAAAGTTAAAGGTAATAAATCAGAACTCCATAAAGAAGACACTAACCACATATGGCAATTGTATTCAAATTAAACTGAATTAAATAAGATTAAACATTCAGTTCCTTAGTTGTAATAATATAAGTCTTACTCAACAGCCAAACATGTTTGTTTATTGCTGTTACAGTAAAGAGCACAGTTAGAGATCATGTCCATCACTGAAGAAACTTCTATTGGACGGGGATGATCTGAACACTCTTAATGTTGGTCTTTTTCATTAGGTTAGTCCTCCAAACCTATGCCTTGGTAAAAGATTAGTTTAAAACAGTATTTTTCACTAGCAACACATTTGAAGAAAGTCTACGGATATTTAGGGACATCTCTGGTCTGTACCCACTAGATGTCAGTATTGTACCTTGCTTCCAGTTTTGACAACCAAAAAAATTATCTCAGGCCTTTGCCAAATGTTCCAGAGGGAGCACAATTGCCCTCCATCTCAACTGGAAATTGGAAACCTTTACCTCAAAAGTATCATACGTACTTGAAGTAATCAAATGGCGACCTTTTTACTTACTAACTTAACTGACCTTTTGAAAGCAAGCCAGCTTGTTGACACATTTTTTTTCTGGTGGAATATAAAGTGCATTACCTATGTTGAATGAGTTGTTTTAATAGCTATTAAAGAAATCATAAATCTTCAAGCCTCGAGCAGCTTGAACTATGGTGACTACACCAAGAAGGGATAAGTAGGATGCCTAGCTCTTCAAATGAGATAGTCACGAACCATAACTAGGAAATCTGTGAAGGACATATAAAAAAATAGATTGGCTTATAAAGCAAAAAGAAAAAGAAAACGAAAGTATAGAGAATTGAGTGATAAATGACAATGCTATTACATACTACACTTTGGTCACTAATTTCTGGAAGCCACAAATGACAAAAAAGTGTTTGCTGAGAAATCAGTGAACCAACTCTTAGTATGGTGGTTACCTCAGCAGAAAATTTACTTTCGAAGGACTGAAAGGAAACTAGTGCAAGAAAAGAATTTTGTAACTCAATAAACCCATTAGGTGTTCCACAGTGGATACAATACATTAAGACTTTGGCTTTAGGACCGTACAGATGGCTCAATGGTAAATACATTTGCTGTCCAAGCATAAGGACCAGAGTTCAGATCCCTAGCACCCAAGTGTAAGGAAAAAATAGTTAAGTGTGTCCATGAATATCTGATAACCCCAGTGTTGTGGATGATCGAGATAGAATTCTTGAGCCTTGCTGGCCACCCAGCCTAGCTCCAGGTTCAGTGAGAAACCCTGTCTCTGGGAAATAAGACAGACAGTGATGAAAACAGGACAATGGGCTTTCTTTTCTGGCCTTGCAGGTACGCACATAGGCATCATACCAAAACCTTGCGTGTACAGTTGCACATCCACACAAGCTGCATCATTCTGTATAGCGTAAACATACAATTATTCATTTTCCAATTCTGTTAGAAAACAAATAAATATTAGAAAGTTTACAAACAAATATATGCATTCCTATATAACAGGCAGAAATTTAGGTTCCTGCTGAAACAGGATTTTCCAAAGGACACTGAAACTTAGTCTAACAAATGGGTGGCTTCCTAGAATGTTTCTAAAGTCCAAATGAAATCCATCAACTGTACCCTTGGAGAAATCTCCAAATGTTTTCCAAAAATGTTTCCTCCTAAGTGAATTTTACAAAGGAAAATATTTTAAACTATGTTGTAAATAATCAAAGGTCAAAAAATTACCCCAGGGACATCACTTATCCCATTCCCATGTACCTATCACTCCATGAACACTTAATAATCCTTGCATTGTTCTTGAGAACAGAAAGCCTGATAGGCCTATACACAGGGTAAGTGTTAGTTAGCAAAATGCAGTGCCCACTGTGTCTTACTTGCCTGGGAACTGGAGTTTTAACATCATTTATTTAAAACTAGGATCAAGTAGGGGGTGTGTCAGTGGCATGGGGATTTTCTAGCATGCACAAGATTCCAAGTTCCATCTTGAGCACAATAAGTAAATAAATGAATAAAAATAACCTGGAGGGTGTGGGAGAAGCAGGAGAGATTCGTTAATTAGCTCTCACCATTCATCAAGCCTCTTGCAGCAGACAGAACCATTGAATAAAGTCCCAACTTGTCCAAATACAAAAAAAAAAAAAAAACCTGCCTCAGCCTCAGCTGTTACATCTACAACACAACACCCCCATCTAAGGTTCAATAACATCACAGAAGAACTGTAGGGAACAGAACGATTGAAGAGTCAGTGGACCAGGTAGTCTTTTGTGAGATTTTGCCTGCCTAAGAATACCTGAGCAAGGACGACACCAGTTGACATGTCAATGTGGATGGGGGAATCCCACGGGGTCCCACCTTTAGATGAATTACTACAGGTAATTAACGAATACTTGGAGAGGAGAAAAGATGAGTCCCATAATTGGTTATTCAATAGCAAGTGGTCAGCCCCCAAACCAAAACATACAAGCAACACTAAATTGACTCAGCAGGTTGCAGTTATATGGTGTGTTTTATGTGTGTGTGTGTGTGTGTGTGTGTGTGTGTGTGTGTGTGTGTGTGTGTGTGTATTAGAAAGAGGCTAAGGATTTGAGAAGGAACATCAGAGACCTGGAAAGGGTTAGAGCAAGTAAAGGGTGGAGAAATTATGTAATTATATTTAACTAAAAATAAAATAAGATATTTTTATATTTATGTATTTAGGCTTGTGTATGTGAGTATTTTGCTTGTATGTATGTCCTCTAGGACTGAAGTTACAGACAGTTGTGATCTACCATGTGGGTGATGGGAATTGAACTTGGCTCCTCTAGAAGAGCAGTCAGTGGTCTTTACTGTGGAAATGTCTCTCCAGGCTCAAATAAATTAATTTTTAAAAGCAGGGAAGAAGAGTGTGTGGTGGGATTCAGGTGTCAGCTGATAAGGTCCAAAGATGCTAATCCAGGGTCCCGAGCTCCTGAAGGGGGAGTGGCCAATCCCATTAAGAGTGATGTAAGGATCACTAATGACCATTGGACACACTCTAAATTACATGAGGAGGGAAAGTAGGATCTGAACTCACTGGCTGAGAAATCACAGCTACACATTTCTGGCACTTTCTGATGATCTAAACTTGTCTTTCTCAACTGAGAACTATTGTGGAGGCAGACTTCACAGCCAGCATGCAAGTCTTCAGGAGAAGTAGTTGCAGGTGGTATAGAGAAATGGGTCCACTCTGAGCCACTATTGAGACATACACAGGACCCTCTTTATTAGCAACTGGATCTCAGAAGAAGTCAATTATTTGTGGTCTCCACATTGCCCGTGAGAGTATCAAGGAAGTTTTGCACTTGGTGGGTAAAATATTATTAGTGCATAACCAATAATAGATATTCCATGATCAAGACTGCAGAGCTGACAGATGTGCCTTCCTGAATTTGTTTATTACTAAGAAGAAACTAAATAGGATGGTCTGAGTGTCTCATCACTCTGACCAGTCCCTCCTGATGACTGCCAGTAAGCATATAAGACTCATCAATGTATATTGTTAAAGATTATCCCATAAATGCCCAAAGTCTTCCTGGAATGTATTAATATATCCAAAAGCACTCTTTGAGCCACAGAATGACAAGGTATTAGCCAAGGGGAAATCCACAGCCTTCGTTTCCAGAGACTTAGGGAAGAAAAGCCCAGAGAGATGGACAAGACACAGGCCAAGAATACCAGAAGTGGAAACTATTCTTGGGACAGAAATGCTATATCACAAAAGAAAATAGAGCTGCCAAAAGCAAATTCATTTTAGTACACTATTTTGCCTTAGGAAGCATGGACCTTTGTAACAGCCCCCTCTGATTATCACAGTGCGCTTGATACGTGGTTTTGTTCTACTGTTGATAAGTTGATCCTTTCTCTATCCTGTGGTATGCAGAATTCTAATCTTGTCACTGTATGAACTACAGAACAGTGTCCCACACCTGGGGTAAGCTGTCCTACCCTTAGCAGGATCTGAATCATGTTCAAAACTCTGTGTCTTCTTCATTTCCTGTGTACAACATGTCACATAGGCAAGACCAGAGTGATTTTCTTCCTTCTTCCAATAGGCTTGGATACTGAGATGTTGATAATTCTCTGCTCACCTGATGTCATTTTATGGCTATGAAAGTAACAGCAAAACTAGTTATCTGGAGCAAAAGCTATGCCTACAATAAATGGTTCTGAATTTAAGCATCAAAAGTTGTATCCCCAAAACTAATTTGATTAGAACAAAGTCCCAGCAAGGTTTTTGGAAGGGAGTCAACATCTGCTGGGATCCAGGTGGCTCCAACACACCTGTTTTCACTACTGGCTAAATACCCCAAACACCTCCAACTCAGACAATAAATGTATATATCTAGAGTTGAAATCTCTAGTGCATTTGTGAGCTAGGAAGGAGACTCACTCAAGTTTGGAGATGAGAAGTTGCTTGTTAGTTTGTCTTGTAGATTCTATTTCCAAGGCCTGTTGGGATTTTTTTGAAGGTATGTAATCCTAGTGATACAGCCAAATGGTGACTCTAGGAAACTGCTGTGGGAGTGAATATTAAAAATGGCTGTACTATGGGAAGTGCCCCAGGGCTCCTGAGGAAATCACAAATATTTAAGTAGTATGTTTTCCTTCCTTGTCCTCCCTTCCTGAACCCAAGCAAAAGCTCAGAGAGAAAAGCCTCCTCCCCCATTCACCTATAAATGCCCCTGTCTTCCTTTCATTAGATTCTACTGAGCCACAGTTCCATACTCCACCTCTTGCAAGCTATTGTTTCCTAGGATGGGCAACCCCTAAGAAGTTAGCTCCTCTAGTATATCTCCATTCAATCAACATCCTTCAATGGGTATTTGTACCAGATATTATGCTTTCTTGGCTCCAAAAAGGAAATGTTTCACTTGGAGGGTTCAGCACAAAGCTAGCTGTGCAGTGCATACCATTGCTGTTTCCTGCATATCTCAGGCACTGTGAGAGACTCTATGTCATCTGTTTCTATAGACCCTGGATGCTCAACTTCTTCAAATATACTGTCTTTTTTCCCCTACCTTTTCTTTTCTTTTATTTATTTATTTTTTGTCTTTCATTTCTCATGGCGGGGAAATGGATAGGGTCTCATGTATGACAAGCTGGTCTCAAACTCTGTTTAGCAGATGATGGCCTTGAATTTCTTATCTTCCTGCCTATATCTCCCATGTGCTGGGATAATAAGGTTTATAACACCATGCCATGGTTATGCAGTGTTGGAGACCAAAGCTATGAGTTTGTACATTCAAGGCAATGACTCTGTCCACTGAGTTACAGTCCCTGACTTGCTTTTAAAATATATGGTCCCTTGAGCTCAAGTCCAGATTTATCTACCTAAGGCCATGAAGACAGGATTTTGTGACCACGGTGTATCCCCATTCCACCCTAAATAACTCAAGCTGCAGCAGTATGGAAAATTAAAAACAAGTGAAGAAGAATTTAATATGAACTGGCCCCGAGTCCCAGAGAGGGCTCATTGCTCATTGGAGAGTGGTACCATCATCTCCCACCATCACGACTGTCATCATCACCCTTTTAGTCCAAGCCTTCAACATTCCCTCTCAACTTCTCTGTCATCTGATGTTGTAATGAGTTAGACAGAAAAAGGCTCTGAAAACTCCCACAGCATCTACCCAAGGCCATAGACTGAGGGCACAACAATGAGGGGAGAGATCTGGAGATATTCCTTTAAAATAGTTGCTAAGGACACTTTATACAGAGATCAGCAGGGTTTCCATAGACCAGGCCCACAGGATATTAATACATGTGACCCAAAAGTTAACTTCCACTATAGTGTGTTTCATGTTTTCCCCATTATTAGTAACCCCCCCCCCACACACACACACAATAAGCCTTTTTCTCTAATAGGACCCTAATGAAGTTTAATATAGATATGCTCATTTTTAAATGTTCTGTGTCTTATCATCACCAGAGAAATAGGAGCCTGCTGTGGAAGTGACACAGTAAAAAAAGCAGGAAGTGGTTTTAATCCCACATCTCCAAGCCCAAATCACCTTGTCTTGGCACTCAGATGAAGTGCTACTACAAATGCCATGGAAAGCCACTTTGGACCTGCCATCAGCTGTTCCATAGCTGCAATGAGTAAGCTGAGATTCTAAATCTAACTACTTGTACCAGCTAAAGAGAGCTAGGTATGTGAATGGCAAATGACCATGCATACCAACATACTTGCTAATTAAGCACATGACTATATCTGCCTTGGTTATACTCTCCCTGTTAGCAATTCTTAAAATATTCGCTCAAATCCAAACACAATTCTGTGTACATATATTTAGAATATTGTGAAAGCCAGATGTGGTGGTGCATGCACCTGTCAAAATTTGAAGCTACCCTTATACAGAGCCCACATCTCCAAAAGAATATACTATTTTGAGAAAATGCTCCATTGAGTAACTGAGGGACTACATGGAACAGATTTTTAAAATACAGCTTGGAATAAATCTAGAAAATTGTGACAGCTAAAAAAAAATGCATGGTAATTTCTTGAGTCCAAATTCTCCCTTCTCCTTATATCATCCCTTTCTCCTGGTTCTTTTCACCTCTCGTCATTAACGTCTCCCTTACATCTCAAAATTTGTTTACTTTCAGTGTGGTTGTTACCTAGGGTCAGAACAACGCAATTCACTGTAATTGCAGAAACAATATTTGGTGGGATCATCGCTATGAATGTTAATGAATGGCTTTGCCTGTTTATACATTTAGCTTTGTGATTTTAATCCAGGCTTATAGGGTACCTTTAGTAAACCCTGGCAAGGTTTTTACTTATTTATTTTTTACTTATGCACACTATGGCCTGTACTCTTGTACAAATCTCTCTCCATAGTCCATGTGTCCTATAGACACCCTCCATACACATTTCCTCCTTCTTCATTTTTTGAGTCACTTTTTAACAAATACTGGTGAAGCCAGGCTACCATAAAGTACCTCGGGACTTAGAAAATGGCACAAATAACAGGTACTTCACATCCTCAGCAGCTCTGCAGAGTTTCCCCTGCACTACCTCCCTCTTTCTTGCCTTTAGTAAGTCAAGAAGTACACTGCAGGATGCTGTTTTTCTAGAGATTCACTTGTCTCTGCTTTGCACCCTGACCAACAAGTCTCAGAAGCTGGGCCAAGCTTGCACTGCTGTGCATTCTCAGGAACAAGCACTCCCACACCTGTGCAAGCGCTCTCAGGGGTGCTCTGCTCTAACTATGCCTACATATACATGCCTGGGAGAGATGCTACAAGTTCGACTCCCAGGTGGGGCACCACCCTCGTGTCCTCATCTCCTCCCAGGGTCACTTTTCTTTACTGCAAGCATCCTTCTAGAGCATATGAGGCCCCCTGAGCTGCCTTTCAGAGTTCTGCTACATCATCTAGTGGGACCAGATAGGTTGTACACAGTCACTTACATTAAGCCTTCAGGCAACCTTAACTGTCATCCGTGGAGCTTCTTAGTCAGCCGCTACTTCTTTATGCAACTCGCTCTTTGAAGTGCCTAGGAGCCCGCGCTGTGGACACAACCTTGGCAGCTGCCACGTGGGGGCACCTTTCTGCTCCAAGCTCCCACATACACATACAGGCAGCTCCCAACTGGTGGGAGGAGGCAAGGACTAGCTAAAAGAACTGTCTCCTGAACCAGATCCAGAAAGGGCTGAACTTGTTTCTTACAAGATTAAGAATTGTGAACGCCTACTTTTACTCAGTGCAAACTACCAGATGCTCTTTTGCATTTCTTTGTATCCAGAAGGGCTAGGGGATTCATGGGATGATTCGGGAGAAAACTCAGAGAAGAGCAGAGTAGAAACTTATTGGGACAAGGAATGATGCTCAACGGCTTTGAGTAGGAAATGCAAAAGGAACCAAGTTCTGCAATTTAAGACTGTCATCTAGGAGTAGGAAGCAGAGGGGAAAAATGTCAGGAAGAGAAAAGGAATTTTGCTGTTTTTGAAACCATCTAAACCAAGGTTCTCAACATGGGGATCAAGACCCTTTGGGAGTTGAATTAACTTTTCATAGGGGTCGCCTAAGACCACCCTGCATATCGCATATTTACATTTCAATTCATAATAGTAGCAAAAATACAGTTACGAAGTAGCAACAAAAAATAGCATTAGGAAGGTTGGAAACTACTGAGTTCTAAACTATTCTTACCCAATTGTAAAGAAAGCCATTTACAATTAAACCATTCTGAGGCCACAAACCAAAATATTAAAGGTTTGCTTAGTCATTAAGGGTAAAGCTGATGCAGAAGGATCATGAGTTCCAAGTGAGCCTGAGCTACAAGGTGAGTTCAAAGCTTACCTGAGCTACATTACAGGACCCTACACTCCTGCCCCTGCCAATCTTTGCTTTAAGTTGTGAAATCTTTCCCTCCTGTGAGATAAAAAGTCTCTAGCAAAGATTGAGTTTTATACATGTTATGCTCATTAACATGCATTAGTGGATATTGCTAATCAACCCACCCCCTGTAACATCCAGTAGAGGATTTTTCCTAATTGCAAATTTATAAAGATGTGACATTGGCTTGGCATTTGAAATACCCAGGTGTGCAACATTTTGACCTATGAATTGTCTATAAAGAAGTAAACACAGACAGATGTAGGCTTTTACTTTCTTAAAGAGGCCCAGAAATCAAGGTCAAGATTTTTCTTATGTACATATGCATAGGAATCAATAGACACCTCAGGATAGGCCTTTCTAAATCTAGTTCCTTCAAAGGAAGAGGAAAAAATTGCACGATTCAAGTTGTTTCATGGCCACGCTGGGTGTAGAAAGCTTCCACTCTCCCTAAAGCTGAAATGGGCGATACCTTGCTTCTGGAATGCCATTGGATTAGCTGACAGTGCAGTTCACTGAGGTTGCAGGACAAAATTTGGTACCCTGCCTCTGAAACTCAAGGGAAGTGAGAGGGATAACTCTAGAGTCATCTTAGATGTTCCTATCTCAATATGTACTGTAAATGTTAATCCCTGACATGTGGCTAGAATTCCTTTCTGATAAGATTTTGTGATAGACTTGTTATTCTTATGTGCTTGTGGTGTATCCATTTAGTAGATCTTTTGCTGTGTTTTTGATCAAAGTGTGACTTCTGGAGTACCTATCCTGGTAATGATGGCAATGAGTCTTTAACGAAGGTCAATTTTAGTACTAGCCAGAGATGCTAATTAAGAAGACAACTATGTGGCATTTCTCAAAAGCCCACATAGAGTTAATTTTATTCTTATATCATGCATGCTTTATGATTATTTGCCTATAAATAGTCAGAAGCCCACAGAAAATCTGTCCTGTAACTTTACTGGGGAATCCCTGTACTGACCTTCTAGAGCACTTGTGACCATGGCTTTGGAGTCACAGCAAGATTCAAGTCCTGCTCTAATCTGAGCCTGGTGACACAGGTCTGTAATCCTAGCTTCCCAATCTAGAGGAAAGAGAGAGGGGGAGGGAGAGGGAGAGAAAGAGAGAGAGACAAAGACAGAGTTCAAAGGCGTAGGAAACAATGAGACCCTGTCTCAAAACTTAAAGTAAAAAGAAAGCTGAGGACATATCCTAGTGCTGTAGCTGTTTATCTAGCGTGTGCAAGGCCCCAGGGTCGATTCCAGCACCCCAAAATAGAAATAAAAAGCAAAGAAATCCTGTCTCCGGGTGAAGTTTCTGTGGTGTAGTAACTTCATCATGATTTCTTGAGAAAATGGTTGTTTTTTTTTTAGATGTATGCTGAAATGTTTAGAATGGAATAGAGTGATGCTTGCTACGTAGCCTCAATTTGGTCAGAAAATGCATGGGTTTTGTACTTCTGTATAAACAGAGATAGAAAAAGAATGATAAAGCAACCATAAAAGTGAAGAGTTGGTGAATCTAAGTGAAATACATACATACATACACACACACACACACACACACACACACACACACACACACACACACACACGGTCTTCAGCATTTTTCACTTCCCCCTTCTTTTTGAGTGTTGTCAAAATAAAAAGTTGGGAATGCATTCTTAATTCTGTCTGCCTTTATCAACTGTGTTAGAGAAAATGATGCACTCTTTGGCTCAAAATTAAGACACTATCACAACCAAGACAAAAGAATTGTTATAAGAACTGAAATGAGATAAATAGACTGTGCACAGTTCCTTAAGAAAGCTCAAAACCTGGCAGAAATTTTGCATTACATCAAATATTGTCTTCTATTATTTTCACATGCATTCATCTTGTCTCCTTAGCTTACATTTTAAGCCTCTAGAGATTCAGGCAGATTAGTTTTGAATCCACCATAGTAGCTGGTGCAGAGTGACTAGAGTACTTTGTCAAATGAGTCTTAGGTACTGCTTTGTGGGATCTGTGGTCATAGAATTGAAAATTATCATATGTCCCAAGGCCCATCATTATTTATGACAGACTACTGGAAGGAAAATGTTGGCCTAGCTTGGAAGTGATTAACAATAAGAAGTAATAATGAATGAACAATTAAAACAGCATACCATGATGAAAGTTATATGGATGTCTCTTTGTGTGTCTCTCTGTCTCTGTCTCTCTGTCTCTGTCTCTCTGTCTCTCTCTGTGTGTGTGTGTGTGTGTGTGTGTGTGTGTGTGTGTGTGTGTGTGTATGTGTGTGTGGTAGAGGAGAGCAACCAGACTTGGAGGAAGCCTGTATTATACAGAATGTTTTAAATATTCAATAACACAAACTTGGCTCCAGGTATGGTCCTAAGGGACCTCTCATTTGAGCAGAGATGACAAAGTTTGTAAACAGATGGTATTAGCATTCTAAGCACATACATCTCTTGCCTGTGTAATCTGCCTGTTGCTAAGTGGAAACTGGGTCTCAGATGGGGCCACAGATGTTGGGAGTAAAGGTGAAAGGATGTGGAGGACTTGTGCCAATTTTTTGCTGGATGTTTTCATTTCCTCTCTTTTAGCTGTGAGAGAAATCTGAAATAATTTTTCCACTTTCCGCAAACCCCTGGCCTTCAAGAGCCTGGGGATGGAAGAGGGTTCAGGAAGAATCCAATTTTCTTTACTCTCACCTTCAACCATGGCCAAAGGAATGATCTCCAACCTGCAAATCATCAGGAAGAGAATACACCCCAATTTATTACTCACACTTCTCAGCTTGGAACAGAGTGGCTGAGGTTCAACAGCCACCACCTTTGGGATCAGAAGAAGCAGGCCAGGAATTTCCCCCAGAGGCATCTCTGTCCAAATCCTACATCCTGCCCCAACCATCAGGAAGGACTCAGCCAAGGATGCCACTCCCAATGGTAGCAGGAGACTTGCTTGCCTCAGTTTACAGCATTTATACCGTCTAGCCAAGCAGGCAAAGAACAGTTTAGGATTCCTTGCGTAGGCATCTGAGAAGAAACTAAGCCTCTGTGTCTGTATCCAGTGATTCACACTGGTCTAACTAGCCTCCTGCTGGTTTTCAATTTTTATGTCTTTCCTCAACATACTAAATAAAGAGTTCCTGATTCTGTCCCTAGGTCAGCGGTTCTTTCCTAATGCTGTGAACTTTTAATACAGTTTCTCATGCTGTGGTGATGCCCCCCAACCATAAAATTATTTTTGTTGCTACTTCATAGCTGTAATTTTGCTACTATCATGAATTGTAATGTAAATATCTGTGTTTTCATATAGTCTTAGGTGACCCCTGTGAAAACGTCATTCAACCCAAAGAGTTGCAACCCACAGGTTGAGAACTGCTGCCCTAGGCCACTGGAACCCTAAGTTGAGTCAGTGGAATTAATAAAAGCGGATGGCCTAGGGAGCTGACCTCCGAAAACTCTCCAAAATGAAATAAAATTGTAAGAAAATTATAACAGTACACGGAAATATACAACAACATTCTGAGACTAGGTCTTTCTTGCAATATATCCCAAGCTGCCCTCAAATTTATAAACTTTACAGATTACAGACATGCATCACCAAGCTGTGCTGAAGGTACAAGTTGTTGAAACATGAAAGCTCTTCTCCACCTTCACCTAGATGGAGTCCTTATCATGTTTCTTGAATCCTCTACATTAACAAAAAATTATATATGTATATATGTGGATATATATTGTCTTTGTTAGGGTTTCTATTGTTGTGAAGACACATCATGACCACAGCAACTCTTAGAAAGAAAACCATTTCATTGAAGTGAGTCCTTACAGTTCAGAAGTTCTGTCCGTTATCATCATGGCAGGGGATATGGCAGTGTGCAGGCAGACACGGTGCTGGCTACATCTTGATCAGAAGGCAACAAGAAATGAACTATGACAGGAGGAGTAGTTTGAGCATATATGAAACCTCAAAGCCCACCCCAACAGTGACACACTTCCTCCAACAAGGCCACACCTCCTACAGTGCCACTCCCTTTAGGGGCCACGTTTTCTCAAAACACATTCACATACACACACACACACACACACACACACACACACACACATATATACACACATTATGTCTATACATACAATAACACATACACAGTGGCTAACCTGAAAATCTGCCCTCCTCATGCCCCAAGAAAGTATCCCTCATGACTCATGAGTCATGTGACAATGGAGACATTGAGTGAAAATGAGGGCATGACCATTCCTAGGTATGATTGAGGAGAATGGTTTTCTTGTAGATATGAAAAGTCTAGCCAGAGACATCTGGAAGTGTCAAAACTGAACCAAGACGTGAGAGGTGAGAGAGCAAGAGGGGAAAAGGAGAGAAAGGGCAAGCAGACTAAGAGAGAGGAATCAAGAGGAACCAAGAGACCAAAGGCAGAGCCAGGAGAGTGTGTGTCTAAAAGGGCTGAGTTTTATAGAAATTCAAATCTGGAGGAAGCAAAGCCCAGGCCCTGAGCTGTAGAGGTTTATGGTAGGGGCAAGGTGAGAAGGGCTGGGAAGACCCACAGGGACACATTCTGAAGAATTCAATATTTACTACTGAGTAGACATCATAGGGGTGCTTACAGAAATTAAGACAGCTGTGAGGTCACTAGGGGTGATGAAGCTGTTCATTGCTGACCAAAACATTTGTATGTGACACAACTTTAGGGGTTTTTTTTTTTTTACGATTTCATTTCATTTTTAATTAGGGGTGCGTGGGGGGTGTTTGTGTGTGGGTGTATTCAAGGGATGGAAGAAGGCATCAGACACACATCAGGAGTTAGACTTATCGTAGGTTGAAAACTGACTGACATGGATGCTGGGAACTAAACTCTGATCCTCTGCACGAGCAGTTTGCTACCTTAAACCCTGTGCTGGTGCTGTAGTCCCCACAAATTTATTTTGATAATCGTATTGCACGTGGCTTCCAATTCCCTGAGAATAAAAATTGAGAACTAATAGATTTGTCTCTCTCTTAACACTCAGCCTTAAAGTTTCTGTCCTGTTTCCTAAGGGCCTTGGAGCTCTGCTGTGTGTCCCCATTGTAATAGGTGGGAACAGCAAGACAACAAACCAAGTTGCTGTTGTATTCATTACTGTTCCTGCTGTATTGAAAAAACAAGCAACAGAAGCAATTTAAGGAAGTAAAAGTTTATTTCAAATCACAGTTGGCAGGTGCAGGTCACCATGGCAGGGGAGGCAAGGTGGTGGGAGCTTGAGGATGCTGCTCACATTGTGTCCCTAGTCAGGAAGCAGAAAGTCTGAACACTGACAATGAGCTCACTTTCCGCTTTTTGCTCACAAAACCCCAGCCATGGAATGTTGCCACCCACGGAGTGGATCTTCCCAACTCTACTAATCTAATCTATAATCTCCAGAGATTTTTCTCCTAGTTGATTCTAGAGCCTGTCAAATTGACAATACTGAGCACCACACCTGTTTCATTCTGCCAAGAACCTAGGTCTGCCTAGAGAGGGTCCCAGAGAAGAGCATTAATGGTGGGTAGTTGGGCTAGCAAGGTGGCTAACCTTCCCTTAATGTCTAGAAACCACTATTTTCATTTTTAAAACATTATTGTTTAATATATGATAGAACTGTAAAACGGCTAATTTTCAGGGATTTTCTTTTTTCTTTCTCTAACTTTAAATAATTCTTTGGACATTGATTCATCTAGCATGTTATAGTTTGTCTAACCAGTTACACGTTGGTGCTAATAGGCAGGTTCCATCCAGATGAGGGATCATTTTCTGTGAAAATGTGTAGAAAAAATATCTTTAGGGTTGCTAGGGCTAGACCTCAGGGTCTTGCTCATGTTAGTTAACCATTGTAACACTGAGCTACACTCCTAGCTCCCAAAGTATGTTTGCCAAATTGAATGAAAAAGAACTACATTTCTGCTATGTCAGCTGTGACTGCTGAGGCTCCAAGACTGAAACATCATGCAGTGCTCTGAGTATTGCCTTGCTTGATGGGGCAACTAAGATTAATGGATGGTTTTATAAGAAGGTGCAGGAGGAAGAAAGGCAGACTGGTTAAGAAACTTGCATCTGATTATAGTACAGCAATGGCAACAACAAAAAACTCATATCCACATCTCAGAGTGGAAGGACTTGACTTATGATAGGTCTGACCACAGTAACATTATAAATATTGGACTACTATATATTCTGACTGTTTGGGCAACATAGGAGAGAAGGATTCATGTGCATATGGCTTCTTACTAAAGATCCACTTATTTGATGAATCTATTTCTTAGTGACTTCTTACTTAAAGGCAGGGCTCCCTCTATCTGGAGATAGTGATTGCCTCTGGGTGGAAATAGGGATTGGCAGCATCTTTCATTTGTTCCTCTAATTCACTTCTCAATAAGACAGTTTCCTGAGTGGAACATGCACAGGTAAATGCAGACAATTAGTTGACTGTAAGAGTGTTCTGAATAGAGGGCCTTCTAAAAACTGCCTTGAATCCTCCTCACTCCCACACCTTTGAAATTAGGAAGCATCCGTTCTTGAAAACTTTTCTCTAATCTTCACCTTAGTTTCAATAGGTTTATCACATCTTCAGGACCCCAGACACTGCTTATAAATACACGGCAAGAAAGCAGAAGGGAGTCTGGGGATAGGAAAAATATAGGGAGGAGGGAGAGGGAAAGGGGGAGAGAGAAAACTGCTAAAATGTCTGATATACATGAGAGAGTGTCTTTAGAGAACCCCATGCTGCATACGAATACAATAAAAATAAATAAATCAATACAAAGACTGATGGAAGCCCAAAGCTCCAGCACTTAGCTGTATGACCTTGGGCACGCTACTTACTCTCAGTTGCCAAGTGCTTGGAGTGGGGAGGATACTATAATGCGTTCCGTTTGCATAGAGTTATTGCTACTTCTTCAGAGGGAGGCACTGCGATGCAGAGAGTTATCTAAATGTTTGGATTCATGATTCTCAGACCAATGGTCCTAGACAAGCACCCACTGCTGAGCAGTAGACTGAGAAGGGAACAGTTAATGACCCACAAAGCTTTCATGTGGGAACCGTCAGTATGGTTCTGGCCCAGGTCACAGAGAGGTTAGCATATCTGGCTTTGTTTGTCTATTTGGCCTACTTGCAGGAGAAAACACTTGTCCTTTTGATAGTCATACAAAAAGATTCATTGAGAAATGAAAAAGTTCAAGGGTCTTGTTGTCCTCTGACTTCGCCACATAATGAGATTTTATATAAGCCACTTATGTTTCCTAGGCCTCAGTGTTCCCATCTATAAAACAGGAATGCCTTCCACACTTTCTGGATGGTGGAATCATTATGAAGGTCTAATTAAACACTGTGTGCGAAGCTATGCTTACTTCTCTGTTATATAACTGCAAGTAAATATAGTTAAGAGACACATTTTCATTGTGACTCAAGGCAGACAGAGGCCCAAGGAGGATGATAATGACTCTACATAACTTGTGACTGGACTTATCTTCACAAAGGCTTCTCCCTGATGCCCCATTATCTTAATGTGCTTCCATTTTCCCATGCCAATGAAGCCTTACTTTTCTCTAACCTCAGATTTGACAACCATCCTTACATAGTAATTCCAAGGCCAGCCTGGGTTGCATAGTGAGACTTGATCTCAATACTAAATAAAATTCAAATATAAACCAGAAAAAATATAGCCAGGGGCTGAGCTCAATTGGTAGAGTGCCTTGCCTTCTAAATATGAGGTCCTAGGGTTTGAGTCTCAGCACTTCCAAGGAGGAGGAGAAAGAGAGGGAAAGGGGAAGCATAGAGGGAAGAAGAGGAAAAATGCATCAGGCTTCTTCTCTGGGTCTTAAAAGTCCTCCAGGTCTCTTTTGGGGGTGAAGTTGAGACAGTGTTTTCTGTGTTGCAGTCCTGGCTTTCCTGGAACCTGCTCTGTAGACAAGGATGGCCTTAACTCAGAGATTCACTTGCCTCTGCCTCCTGGGTATTATGATTAAAAACATGTACCACCCCCTACCTCAATTCCCTTTTCTCAAGATGACCATATACTGATTAGGTGGGGCAGGTTTGCAGGTCACATGAACTACATGCTTCCTTCCTTCCTTTTATAGCCCAATTAGTCTGCTTTGTGCTGATGCTTAGCTAGAAGCAGGCCATCTTTATCCTAAGAAGAAAGATATATGATCTACAATCATGTAGCTACACCAAGAGGATGGCAGTTCACTTGAGTGTAGTATTCAAGATTAAGACACTGGAATCTTGAGATGGATAGAAGGTGAAGTACTACTAACTAAAGAAAAAACTTGGGTGAGAGGCAGAGCCCTGAGACTCTGAGAGAGAGACAGGCACCCACAGAACACCCATCAGGAGTCAAGAATTGGATATCCTCTGCTATCCACACAGCCCTAACCTAAGCCCCACTACCAGCAAGTTCTGGATACAAAGTGGAAAGAGATATTATTTTTCCTCCATGACTTTGCATCTCTGTTAATAGGCAGAGGTCAATACAGACCCAGGAAAAAAAAAGGATTGCTGTCTGATTTATGTGTCCTCCACAACAAGGTAGGATTGGAGCCAAACAAGGTGGGATTCCAGCCCCCACATCTTTATATCTGCAGAGCAACATTTGTGTGGAAGCAGAGGAGAAGTTGATTAATTTTTGACACCATGTAAAAATCTGGTATTTCCTGCCCAAACACCAGGGCAGCCAGGAGTTTATGAATGAAAACTCTATGGCTCCTCTTTGGAAAATATGTAAGTTGCCATTTGAATAAAGCAGTTTTAGTTCTTTATTGGAAATGTTTTTTTTCTGGGCAAATAGAGCCAAGAAGCATGTTCCGTTGACGCTATGGTTTTGGCATAGGTCAAATGAAATGGCCACTGTTGGTCAGAACTGCAGGGGCACACGGTAAGAGCAAGCCATATGCTGTTGCCAGAGTCAAGAAGACCTATGGAGCTGACCAAAATCAAAATAAGACTTTCCAAGCTTTGCTGAAGTGCAAAAGAACTGTGAACAAGGCAGCTTTGTAGCAGTGACCTACTCATGTCTTCTCTGCATCTAACCTCTTAGTCGGTACCTCCCAGTTTGCTTATGCTGATCTTCCACCATTCCTGTCCCAAAGAGAAGGAAAGGACACCAGTTGATATGGAAGGAAACCTAATACAGGAAACTCTCCAATCCTCTCCTTGTGTTTATTCATGAAGGAAGTGAGAAGTTTGGGTGTCTGGCTGTCATACTAACATTTAGGAGACATGAGAATCATGAGCTGGAACAGTTTGAAGAAATTGGACTAAGATGGTCAGACTCTGAGGGATGGGAGGGAAGGAGAAGAGGGGGAAGGAGATTAGAGAAAGAAGGAAGAGGAGGAGAAGAAATGGAAATAGGAGAAGCAGGAGGAAGAGAAGGAAGGGGAGAAGGAAGAGAGAAGGGAAGATAAAAAGGAAGAGGGGAGGAAAAGACAGAGAAGATGGAATAAGAGGAGATAAGAAGTTTGAGCAAGGACCTAATAATGAGATGCCCTTTCTGGTCCTTACAAGCTCTGGTGTTTTCTGAATTTGCCCAACATGACCTCAAATACCTCACCCCTTGTCCTTCCTTTTAGATGAAACATCTAACATTCACTTGTCACCTCTAGTGGATGACACACAGTCCCAGCCACACATTGTGAACTCACATTCCATTCAGGTCATTTCCTGAGTGCCTTTTCATAGGCAGGTCCTTGAGCACAGGGCATGCTTTGGGGCTCTTTGGCCTCACATTCTATTCTCTA
Organism: Phyllotis vaccarum; assembly: GCA_033318265.1. NCBI lineage: Eukaryota > Metazoa > Chordata > Mammalia > Rodentia > Cricetidae > Phyllotis > Phyllotis vaccarum. Next base: position 107,806,796 of record JARWLC010000013.1, read on the forward strand.
CATGAAGGAGAGCTTTCCTTGAGTAGCTTGATGCAGCCCAGGAGGCCGGTTCACTGGCAGAATAACTCAGTAGTTAATCATTGAAGATGAAAGAAAGCTGGAAGAGGTTCTGAACTACAAAGCAACAGAAATTATAGTAAATGACCTTCCTAAGTTGGCCAAATACGATTAAGAACAAGCATTTTAAGTTGGACAGCTGTAGAGTAGAAGCCCAATTGGACTGAATACAAAATGTGCACTCTCAAGCAAGTTGCTAGCACTCTGTATGCCTTGTTTGTCTCGTCCATTTTAAAAAAAAAATAGGAGCAGCCTTACCTGGTAGATCTCAGCCGAGTTGTAGTAATATCCTCCAGCATAAGACTTATAGTATGGAAAAATGTGTCAGGCCATGAGCTACTTGATGGTGAAAAGGGAGATATCAACCTATCCCAAGACGGCAAGCATGGGGGAAATCTCTCTGTAAGCTTGGGTTACTGTTACTTCTTATTCCCAGCACAGAATCTTGAATAAATATTGATAGTCTTCTGGGTTATCCATAACTAACTGCAAAGAATCAGGCTCCTCTTTTAATTGCCCTCATGATTTAGAGAAATGTTATTAGGAATTGTGGGAATTTGAGGATGCACATGTGGCATGTTGTAAACTGAGGGTCTCATGGCATTGGAAAAGAGAATATACCCTTGCATGCTACCAAACTATCCCAAGTGCGCCCCCCCTCTCTCCCCCTCTCCCTCCTCCCTCTCCCTCTCCCTCTCCCTCTCCCTCTCCCTCTCCCTCCCTCTCCCTCCCTCTCCCTCCCTCTCCCTCCCCCTCCCCTCCCCCTCCCCCTCCCCCTCCCCCTCCCCCTCCCTCTCCCTCTCTCTCTCTCTCTCTCTCACACACACACACATACACACACACACACACACACACACACACACACACACACACACACACACACACACACACACACACACTTTTCTGGTACTACAAATGAAACCCAAAGACTGGCATGTTCCAGGCATGCACTGTCACACTGAGCTATACTCCATCCCCTGACCTTTATGTTTCTGTTTAGATATATTTACCTGTGTGTCCCATGGGCACTACAACATTTAATATACTCCAAATTGATGTCTTTTTAATCCCTTAATCCCAAAGTCCTAAACATTCCCCTGCCACTTAATTTTGCAGTCAAGAAAGTTATCCTCAGCTGTGTCTTCTTGCTCTGTACTCTACGGCCAACTGATCAACAAAGCATGTGGTACCCCACAGGATTCTTTTTTATTGTATTTTCAGGGGGTTTCAGGCAAGGTACTTCACTCTCAGAATCTCATGGCCTTCTGTAAAATGACACATCAGAAATAGATAATTTCATGAGACTATTTCTGCTCTGAGAATCTGAGCCAACTAACCCAGAACAGCGCTCTGTCCTGGGTGCAGGTCTTGCCCAGGTGACCATGTCTTCAAGGTGCTCAAATGAGAGTAAATGTCTCACTTGGTGGGAGTGAGCATTGTCTTTCTGCGTGTGGAAAGTCGTAGTATTTCCACATGTGGAAAGTTGTAATGGGCACAAAGGATCAGAGGTGATGTTGAAAAAGACAGAGCAACTATGTGAACAAAGTCTCAAGTCTATGGCAGTGCTGTTACTATGTGTGTTTCTTATCTGGGGAATGGAGATGGAAGAGTTTGGCTGGGAACAAACAGTCATGCACACTAAGCACCAGTCAAGGTCAGGAACAGACCACAAGTCCCTTAAAGAAAAGTTTCACATTCTGTCCTTTCCAAAGTCAGGGACTATTCATTATGCACTGACCTATCGTTATTTGGGATAGGGACTTAATGAGACCATTAAGTCATTCCGTAACCCTTTATTGAATGTCTTTCTTGGACTATCATGTTGAGTGCTAAAGGTAGAGATGGCTAAAATATAGTCGTTGACCTGGGAGGGTCCTCAGTTCGAGCAATTACAATGAGATAGCCTGTTCAGGGTCCTGCAGGGAGCATTAATGTGCAAAGTATAAGCTGCAGTGAGGGGCGGATAGAAGTTTAGGCCTGAGAAAATCTTGAAAGGTAGCTAAGATTTATCACATTGGGAAGAAAAGGGAGAGTGGTTTAATTTCCAGTCTTTCCCTTCTTGTTGATAGAAACTGTCTGAAGTTCTCAAAAGAAAGATGTTGGATGAGATTTAGCTGTGGCTCTGACTAGAATCTCACAAGATGTTTTCACATGATCCCACAGGTTCTGCGAAGGCATGGAGGTGTTTTGAAAACAGGGGCTTAACTCAGGCAGATTTAGCTTAACGATTCAGTTTTGTAGATACTGGAGACTGAATACACTAAGTTACTGCAAAGGAACTATTGAGAAGAATATCATCTATTTCAAAGAAAATTGATGAGGTAGTGCAATTCAGTTGAGAGGGTGAGTTGTAGATGGATTTGGAAACTACTTTTGAGTTCCAAACAACCCAGTACCATTTAGGGGTCTTGATCTGCCAGCATGGGCTCTCTCTTCCTGGTTCTTTATATTAACCACGATAGTGTCCCATGTGGGTGGATTAGTTACTTCCCCTGCTGCTGGGACAAAATGCCTGAAAAAGGCAATGAGACTGGGGAAGATTCACAGTTTGAGGACATCATCATTCATGAGCAAAGTCACAGAAGCGGGAGTTTGAGGCAGCTGCTCATATTGTATCTACAGTCAGAAAGCTTAGAGAGAGATGGTATTGCTCTGTTAGAGTCTCCTTCTTATGGCTATTGGGATGAATTGATCAGGACAGGATAGTGGCTTCAGATATTTGGTATAGCTTCCAACAAGTAGGCAATGAAACAAGTCCTCGTTTACACTGTAGTTTCTCAGAAATCCCACTAAGCTCCTTCCACAAGATTCTGACCAGTTAAGTTTTTCCTTTGCTGAGAAAATCAGAGATATCAGGACTCTATTGCCCCAGTAGCCAGAGGTATCTGGAAAGAAAAGTAGCCACATGTTTGCTAGCCATGGCCCCTGGTCCTTTAAGTTTCTTCTGTTACAGAAAACCCCCTTCCCTGTTTTGATGCCATCATCACAAGAGGAAAGACAGGGGCCCTTGTTGGAGGACAGGATAGGTGACTTGTGCATTCACTTGTGTCATCTCAGCTGCAGGGATCTGGACAGCAAGTGCCCTCTAGAGCCCATTTATACTCATTTGCATCCACAGCTTCTTCAGTCACCCTTCCGAGAGTAGAAATAGTAGGGAATGTTTGCCTAACCATAATGACTGGGGCTGCACATACTTGGTCATCAGCAGTTGCCTAAAACATCCCCTGCTGCACCCCCAAGAAAGTCCAACTTGCATCATAGGAGACCAGAAGCCAATTAGCGTATGCCATATTTGCTTCTTGATTTCCAAAGGCTAGTGCAAACACAGAGATAGGAGATAAGAGGTAAAAGTCAGATGAAAAGTCGAGGTTGCTCAGTGGGTAAGCTACTTGCATTGAAAGCAAGAGAACCTGGGTTCCAATCCCCAGAATGCATGAAAACGCTGTGTTTAGCAGAGCCAACTAGGCTAACTGGCCAGCCCAAATGTATGAGTACACACACACACACACACACACACACACACACACACACACACACACACACAAATAGGTGTGTGCCAGATGTCACACAGTTGCTAACAAGGGGAGAGGGTTAGGAGCAATGGCAAGGGAACTGTGAGAAAATTACTTTGGAGACAGTGTGGTGTGGGTGCAAGTAGTTGAGGCAAAACCACAAGCCTCAGGATTGATGGGCAACATCATTGGGTTAAAGCACAGGATCAGCCTCAGGTGGATGTTATGGCTTTCTGGTCCCTCCTCCCCAGAATCTTGTCCTCAAGGACTCTGAAATCAGAGATTTTCCCCTCATGGCAGGGAGGTGATTCAAACCTAGCACTGGTGTTAGAGCCCTGGGTCCCTCAAATGTTGGAGCTAATAAAGGACATTAGCATCAACTGGATTGTGCTATAAAGAATGTGTTCCTACTTCCACAGAGCTGGATGTGAGTCTTCCATTGTTTCCCTGTATGTTGGAACAAAGAGGTCCTGACTCAGGCACATTCTTTCATCAAATCTTCACTGTGGTTAAGGAAACATACTTGCCCAATTGGGCTGGCTTTGTTATCACAGGTTTCCTGCCTGATGCACTGAGTTCCAGTCAACAGAGATAACCGGACTGCAAACTCACAAAGGCACCTCTATAAAACGTTTCAGATTCTGCCTGGCCTGGGTAGTTTGACATTGACAATTAGTTTTCTCATGCTTCCGGGGGTAATGAAACCCGGAGAGTTCATGGTTTAAAGTGACTTTCTCATACTTCTTTTAAAGAGGGCTTGCTGTGGAGTCCAGTAAACAGTCCTTGGACTATTAATCCTCTCTCCTTGACTCCTCCAGTGCAAGGATTGCAGATGTGCACTCATCTTTCCGATACTTGTATTTGAGGGAGAGTCTCTTGTAGTTCAGGTTGGCCTCAGGCTTGGCGTGTAGCTCATGGTAACCTTGAACTCCTCATTCTCCTGCCTCCACTTCCTAAGAACTGGGATTCCAGATGTGTACCACCACATCCCTGCTAATTCTTTATCTCTACAAGTTGATAAAAAAAACAACAAATCCTTATAAACTTAATCCATGGATGGAAAAGAGGTAGAGTCCTTCTACAGTCTGTTATTCTGGGATGTTTTTTTTAACAAGAATAATAACTACCATCTGTTTGAGATCTTATTTTATTGGTAATTGGTTTAGAGAGCAAAATGTTTATAGTTTTTTTTTTCTAAATGTGTGCCACTATGAACATTCTTTAACCTAACTCTTACAGCACCACTGGGCCAGAGGCTCTCCGTGTAGGGCCAAGAAAACTCCAGTGACTTGCTCAAGGTCACAGGATTAAGATGACACAGAACCAAGCTTCATATTCTTAATCAATGCATTCTTTTTTTTCTTAAGACAAGAATGTGGTAAATATAAGCACATTATAGGCCTCACCACAGACCTATAGACACAGAATCCTGAAGGGTAGTGCACAGGAAATCACACTACATATAACACTGAGAGATTCTGAGGTATTCAGAAGTTTTAGCATCATGCAGCCTCATGAGGTTGGCATATTGTATGCCATCTGAAGACAAACACAGTTCAGTAGTATTGTTCATTTTGAAATCTCAACTGTTGGGCCAGACATTGTAACACACATCTATAATCCTAGTAGCTAAGAGTCAGAGGCAGTAGGGTCAGTAGTACAAAATCATTCTTGACTACATATTTACTGCACAAAATTATTTTGTACAGTTGCAAAGGAAACTACTAATTGGCTAAACAGAAAGTCTATAAAATGGGGGGAGAACTTTGCCAACTTTAAGATTAGTTTCTAGAATATACAAAGAACTCAAACACTGAACACCAAGAAAACAAAGAACCCAATTATAAAATAGGATATGGAGCTGAAGTAATGACAAGACACATATACATGCTCATTTTAGACTCATTCCTTGCCCCTGGCTCCTTCCCTCTTTCCCCCAACTACACTGCACATTTTTGCTCTCATTAATTCCCCCTCTACTTTCATATTTAATGAATTCCTTTACTTTTCTCCATTTCTTTCCCCACATCCTTTTGTGCTAACACCTCCCAGTAGACCAAATACTGAAGAGAGCAAGACCAAAAGATTGTGTGTTTAAGACCAGACGGAGTTCTCTCTCTCTCTCTCTCTCTCTCTCTCTCTCTCTCTCTCTCTCTCTCTCTCTCTCTCTCTCACACACACACACACACACACACACACAGCATGTCTCTGCCACTGAAAATTTTTTAAAGGGGTTTGTGGGAGGATTTTGCGTCCTCTTTTGCAGCACTAGAATTGAACCACACACACTCTAACACTGATATATCTCCAGCTCTGATGTGAAGTTTAAGTAAGACTATTCAGGTAAGGACCCTGCCCCCTCCAAGTCCTGGGAACAAATCCACAGCAGTAAATACAGGCAGTTCTTCCTATTGCTACCACCTTTGAGTTACTGCAGTGTAAGCTAGGTAGGTCATCCTTTGATAACAGAGAAGTAGCCAGCAGCAGCCACATGTCTTCTCCTCTCCCATTCCACTCACATGACTCCAAGCTGCTGATGCTATGCAGGAGGCACACAGCTGTGATAAAGTAAAAAGGAGGTGAAGGTTAAGGGACAGTGAGTTTCCCTGATCTTAAAAAGACCTAGAACTCTTTTAAATGTTCAGGCACAGTTTGCCCCTTTTCTTTTATTTATCTAGTGAGTGGTGTCTCCCAGTCTTTTCCCCCCATTGTGCATATTTTCCCTTCAACTTCATCTTGATATGAACCAAACAAGAGGGTAATGATCAGAGACTGATGGCCTTTTTCAGTCCTACCGAAGGATAGTTATCAATTTACCAACATTTCATGTACACCAGTGACTCTGGACTTGTCGTTCACATGCTAATCCTCCCCTGCTTTAAAGTCCTTTTTAGCACTGAGTTCGCATCAAATGGAGAAATGGGGGCCACCCTTCTTCACACCCACTCCCTCTTTCTTCTCCTGCTTTAAGCAGTTATGTTTATAACACATTCTGTTTACTTATTTAACCAAATCTTCTATCAAGAAGGTCATGAAAACATTCTGACCTTTAAGAGATGCTTTCTGAAGGATTACTGGTCAACAGTCTCACAAGGAGAGCCCTGTAGTCTGCTTCTTTAAAAAAAAAAGGGGGGGGGTTGCTGCTGTTTTGTCATTCTGGGAATTGAATTTAGGACCTCATGCCTACTAGACCAGAGCTCTACCCCGAGCTACATCCTTAGCCCTCTTTTTATGTTTTGATTTTCAAATAGAGGCCCACTAAATTGTCTAGGCTAACGTAGAACTTACAATTGTCCTGTCCTCCAGAGAAGTTGGTGTCACGTGCCCAAACAAACAGACTTGGCATTTTTCTGCACCCTACAGACACATCACCCTCTTTATCTTGATATTCTGTAATTGATAAAAAGCAGGATAAACAAACAAGAGTGGAAGCAGCGCCAAGAACTCCTAATTAAAAGCAATCAATACAGGAGATTTGCTATTCCATAAATAGAATCTTGGAGAAATTTTAAAAGATAAAAACAGATCTGTCTCTAGAGCAAGCAAAGCTTCTTACAATATTTCTATTGATGACTTTTTCATCTGAAAAATATTTATAAGACCCCAAATATATAGGCATAAAGCAAAAAAAAACATAAGTCAAATTTTACTGATGTCACATTAGAAGAAATTTATTTTGAGGCAATTCTCTAACATATATATAATTGAGCATTTATTAAAGATTAAGGTAAATTTGCATACCAATGAGATAGAGGTGCTTTTCTGTCTTGACAGAATATTTGACAGTGCAGATGTAAAGAAGCTTTCATGATTTTTAGACTTGATTCATATTTTTATTTTATGGTCATTAATGCTGAGAATGGGACTTTGCTGAAATACACATAGTACAAAATAGAAGACTGTTTAAGGACATTTCAGCAGCTAGTGAAGACACTCTTATCTCTAACTCTATCACCCTGATCTCAAAAGAAATTCTTTCCTAATCTCAAACCAAAATTAACGATTAGCTCGTAAACCTTAAGCCTTCAATTCAAACAGCAATTTTAAAAATCAAGCACTGCGATACAATTAAAAGATGCACTAAATTGGATTCTTATATATGAAAAATGGTAGGAAAATGTTAAAAGCCTTTATTTCCTACAATTAAACCATTATACTTCTACACCACCAGATGTATAAAATGAAAACTGTGAGCTGTGAATTCATTTCATGTTAAAGAAAATAAGGTTTGATCAAAAAAAACCCTAGGAGATCCCCCCTGAGAACAGTTGGCCCAGATGATCCAACATTTCAGAGCACCTCAGTTGCAGTTTCCTCTGAGTTCTGCATCCAAAACAACTTCAAGGAGACTGGCTGAGCTGACCCAGCTTCACAGACTACTCCAGTTCATAATCCTAAATTTATAACATACCACAATTTTTAATCCGGGCTCAGATGTTTTACTATTGTTTGGTATGATGTCATGTACAATGCAAAATGCACATGCGTGGTCAGAAAAAAAAAAGATACACAAAATGATTATGGGTAAGTGTTGCTGTAGCCCCAGGTTGAGAAACAGACCCAAGGAACAGTTGTGGAGAGGGAGAGCCTGATACTGCCAATCTAAAAACAAAACTAGGAGGCTTGATTCAAGCAGAGAAGCATATCGAAAAACATACTTATGTCCTTGGTAGCTAGGAACAGACTACCGATTAAAATAGCTCTGGGTTTCGATGGTCCTGAGCCTGATGTCAGCAGGTGGATCAAGCTTTAGAACGACCCTACCTGCCATTCACAGCTACAAAGCCCAAGAACCCTGAAACTTCAGCTGAAACTCTGTTATCTGCAGCTGGATCCCTTCTGCAGAATAAGTGTTTTTGAAAAGATCAAGATGAGTTTTCCTCCTGTACAGGTCTCAGTGCTGTAGTTACTTTCCATATCCTCAACAAACTTGTGAGACATCCTCCAGACAGAAATGGTTCTCAGCTCTCCTGATGCTGAAACCCTTTCATGCAGTTCCTCATGTTGTGGTGATCCCCCCCCCCCCACTATAAAATTGTCATTGCTACTTTATAACTGCAATTTTGCTACTGTCGTGAATAGTAATGTAAATATGTGGTTTTTGATGGTCTTAGGTGACCCCTGTGAAAGGGTCACTCAACCCCTAGGTTGAAAATGGCTGCTAGCTGCTAGAACCTGGCAACTAGGGCCTTTGCTGAAGGCATACAATCTGGGAATCTTGGGAGGATGGGAGAAACTGATTGCAAAACTGAGTGTGGCCACCAGAGGTCCCTAGTAGACAAAAAAGGGAAGCTACTAAAATGGAGCCCCTGGGAGACATCCTGGCCTGAGCAAAACAAACTCAACATCAGCAAAAGAATGGCAAGAACCCACACTCTGCCTAGCCTCGCCTCCATTTACGTCATGCATATCAGCCCTCCGTCGTTATTTTTTTCTGTATGCTTCACCTTCTTTTCTTTATAGCCACCTTTCACCAGATCTTTTAATTTATCATATTTCTAAAACATGAAAGAAGTCACTAGAATCTAAATACAATGAGGAGGCCCCTACTATAATACATTTTTGCAAACCTGATGGCATAATGATGAACATCTTTATCCAAGCAAAATGTGTGAGGACAGCTTTAGTCCTCTCAGTTTAATTCCCAAATCCTGACAAACACACGAGAGTGAGAAATTTTGGTTAGCAGACACATGAAAATATACATTAAATAAAATGTTCTAAATGAGAACACTAAAACTGACAGGAAGCACACGTTTTTAAAGGCCTGTGAAAGTTCCTTTTGGAACAAAATTGCATCATCAGTAATAGAAGAGTCTAATACAATTTATGAGGAATGATCTAGAAATTGCACAAGCTGAATTAAATCATCTAAATGTTATATATTATATTATATATATCATCGATGGCTGATTTTTTGGTTGTGAGCCTAGCCTTTAATGACTGAGCCACCTCTCCAGCCCCAATGGCTGTTTTTTTTTTTAAGTAGATCTATGGGCTCTGCCCTTCTAATTTCACTCTTAAAAACAAATATTGGGATGAAAATAACTCTTCCATGCTGATTTTAGACATAGCATGCATTTAATAATGTCTTTTATAATCAGAAGTTTTATAAAGTTTTTCTTTACTTGTATTTTGAAACAAGTTGAATTAATGGGTGAACACAAATGTCTCCCTAATTCCACTAGTCATAATTTAAAATATTTTTTAAATCCTTGTGTCTAATACATGTGCGTGCATGCAAATGCATTAATCTGACTCAGTCAGTATATGCCATGTGTAGGCTGCTGTCCTGAGACTTCAGAAAAGGCATCAGATTTCTTGGAGCTAGGGTTTAAGGAGTTGTTAGCCACCTGATACAGATGACAGGAAACCAACTCAGATCCTCTGGAAGAGCACAAAACGCTCTTAACCACTGAACTATATCTCCAGTTTCTTATTTACATTTTGAAAAGTTTTTTGGATGGCATGGCCTCACTGTATATCCCTGGATGGCCTAGAACTCAGGCTGTAGACCAGGCTGCCTCAAACTCCAAAAGATCTGCTTGCCTCTGCCTTCAGAGTACTGAAATTAAAGATAGGTGCCATTATGCCCAATTTCTATTTACTTTTTGTTCTATACTTTTTGAAATAAGATAGCTGTACATATTTTTGTTATATTTTCAAACTTCTTATTTTTATTTTGTTTCTCAATTAATATAAAGTTCAACAGGTTTCTTTAAGACATTTTCACACACACTTAGTTTTGGATGATCTTTCCCTCACAACCCAGTGCTCTTCCCTTGTATCCCTGCCTACTTTCCATATTGTCCCCTTCTGCCCTCAGTATTCCTTATGTTGTGTTCATATTACATGTTTCATGGCAGCCTCTCCCCTATCTCCATTTATAGCCCCCACCTCTCAGAGGCCCCTTTCTAATTTCATTAATTCTATCCATACCCAACCATATACAGAAACACATGCTAGGTTCTGTATCTGAGAGAGAGCATAAAATACTAGTTTTCTTTCTGAGCTTAAGTTACCTTGCCCAGCATAATATTTTTCATTTTATTCCATTTTCCTGAAATTTTCATTTCTTTTGATTGAATAAAATTCCATTGTGTATCTGTGTAACCTTTCCTTTGTCCCTTAGTTGGTTGACAAACATCTATGCTGATTCCATTTTCTTGATATTATGAAAAGAGCTACAATAAACACCGATGTACAAGTATTTTGTGATAAGGTATATCATCACTTGGGTCTGTGCTCAGGAGTGGTATAGCTGGTTCACACACTAACTCTATTTTGAGTTTAATGTCTAAAGAAAATGCCATAGTGTCTACACCAGTTTACACTCTCACCAACAGTGAATGAGAATTCCTCTTTCCGTATCTCCTTACCAGCATCAGTTGCAATTTTTCTTGGAGATAGCCATTCTGATTGGAATGAGTAGTTCCATTGAGAAAGAGGTCTTAATTGACTTTAAAAGCTATAGATTTTAAGAGAGACATACAGGGATCCTTTTGGGAAGAGAAAATAGAGAAGATTTCCTGAGTAAATTTGGGATCATAAGGGGTAGCAACCAAGAAGAGGTGGGAACAAATCATGAGAGAAGGAGATGGTTGAGTGAGAGGAGTAACAGAGAGGGAGAAAAAAGAGCTGGATAGCTTGATAGAGGAAGCCTAGGTGGGTGGGGTTGGAAAGACAGCGGGTGCTAGGGAAACCGCCAAGAACTCACATGATGTCCCTGACTAGGTCTCCAACCAATAGTGGAGGGGTGCCTAAACAGGACTGCCCCTAGAATTAAATGAATTCTAAGTGTCATTATAGAACCTTCATCCAGCAATGGTTAGAGGTGGAAGCAGAGATCTATAACTAAGCATCAGGTCAAGCTTCCTGTCCAGTTGAAGAGAGAGAGGGGAGTGTATATGAGCAAAGGGATGAGGATCATGAGGAGGAGACACAGAGAAGGCTGACTAGAGCTATGGGGAGCTCACTGAATCAGAAACAATCACTGAGGAACCTTTAGGGAAAGGAACTAAACCCTCCAAAGGTAGATGACTGTCAAATGGTGTGGGCAGTTTGTGGAGCCTCTTGCAGTGGGATCAGACTGTTCCTATGCATGAACTGGCACCTTGGAGCTCATTCCCTACAGAGGAACACTTAATCCAGCCTTAATACTGGGGGGAGGGTCTCAGACCTACCTCAACTGGATATCCCAAGCTGTGATCTACCTTGGGACTCCTTGCCCTCCTTGAGGAATGAATGGGAGGATGGGGTGGGGGAGGCTGAGGGAGGACTGGGAGGGACTGGGAGGATGGAAGGGAGGGCCAGCAGTGGTATATATGGAACAAACCTTTTTAAATAAATAAAAAAATACAAAAAGTTAGAGATTAACAGATGTTACCTTCAAAATATGAGGATATCTACGTAATAATTGTATATTAGGTCATCTTGACAATTTCACTAAAATTTCCTTTTCATGTCGAGTCTTAATTGTCACATGCCTACAAGTAATGTTCCCTTTCTCATGTAATCTTTGTCATGGTTATGTTAATACAGACTTTATTTTTATCAGAATTTGCCCTTCACTCCCCATGCCAAAAGACACATCCTGTTTAAGTGCCCTCTTATCTGAGGCCATCAGGACCATGGCTTTGATCATATAGGAAGTAATGAGTAGTAGCAATAAATCTTTCCACACAACATGAAACAAAGGAAAATCTTACTCAAGCAAAAACAAAAACAAATTAAAAAAAAAAACCTTAGATGAGTTCAACAAGACATTGGGATATAATACAGAACACAAGATACACAGAATACACAGTATAAGAGATCCATACATAAAAGCTCATTTATTCCTTTATGTTAGCAATGAATGCATGATGAACACAAAAATTAAAAATACAATACCATTCATAAAATTAAAGATACTAAAATATGAATACAGCAAAATATGTATAGAACTTGTTTGTGCCATTATTGAAAGAACCTAAATAAAGAGACATATTAGTTCATTGATTACAAGATTTTACACATAAGGATGTTAACTGTTTCTGAAATTATGTGCCAGTTTAATGCAGAAGTATAATCTAATTTATATGGAAAATCAGAAGAACTGAAATGTAGAAAATAATTTTGAAAGAGAGCAAAGTTGATGGAACCAGTCTATCTGATTTCAGACTTACTATCCTCCTAGCGAAGAGTTAGATGCATAGACAAACACATAAAATAGACCATAGCATTAAATCCACATAAATAAGCCTATTGTTGACAACAGCAGTTCAGTGGAAGGAGATGGATTTTAAGGTAAATGTGCCTAGGAGCAGTGAGTGACTATAAGCCCCACATCAAAATAGATGGCATAGTTTACATGTAAATCTAGAAGACTTATGGAAAAACAAAAAGGAATAAAAAAATTACAATTTTAGACTATGCAAGGAATCAAAAGTATAATTCATAAAAGTAAAAGTGTTAAATAATGCACCATTAAAATAGAAAATGTGTGTGCTATATCCTGTTGAGGGATTGTAAGATGAGCTATAGGCTAGATGACAGATGTTTGCCAAGCACGTATTCAATAAAGGACTAGAATCTAGATTATATAGAGAATGTTCACATTTCAGTAGAGGGCTGCTGCTGCAGGTCAGTGGTAGAGTGATGTAAGAGGCCCAAAGTTAAATACATAGTTTTTGCAAAATAAAAATGCTAAAATTGGAATCTTTGGTATAGTCCATGTACTAAAAAAATGGCTGCCAACATCAAGCTACTGAGCCATACTAGAATCTTTAAGTGGACCTCTTAGAAGATTTTTCAGCTATTGAAGGAATGTATTTGAAAGAAACCCTCACTAAGATATAAATAAAGATTGAGATAATAGCTGTGCCTTCATTATCCACTAACAGATGTATTTGTTGTGCACTCTAATGTTTTGTGATGTTACCATTGGAAAGTGGTAAGTAAAGAATATCGAGGCCCTTGGTATTGTTTCTCATAATATACATGAATAGTAAATAAAAATCTTTAAATAAATAAAAGTTTTAATTAGAGCATAAAAGGACCTTTCTAGTTCCTCTGTTCATATCTCTCTTTTAGGCCTCTCCATGGGAATCTTCACTGAGGTGCCAGTGAGTAATGAAGGCACAGCTATTATCTTAATTTTCATTTATATCTTTTAGAGAGTTTCTTGAAGATCAAAGATGAAAAACATTTTATAGGGAAAAAAACCTGCCTTGACCTTAAAATTGTGATACTTTAAAGCCTAGTCTTAATATGCTTTGTAACCTTGGACAGAGGGCTTATTCTCTCTGATATTACATTTCATCATCCATAGAAAAACATTTAAAGGAAGTTGGAGAGTAGCTCAGCGGTAGACCACTTGGCTGGTATGTTCAAGGCCCTGAGTTTGATGTGGTATAGGAGGAAGAAAGGAAAAAAAAACTTTGAAGGGGTTAAGTGGAAAGTTTTGTGCATAAAAAAATCCAAATTCTCAATTTCCCCCATTGTACACTTACCATACAGATTATACCAAAGGGTCTTGGTATTTCTTTCCACTAACAAGCAGGCAAGCAGTTCTGTAGTGGACTGATTCCAGCTGGCTGTCCTCTATTGGAACTGAGTTCTGATACTTACAGTATTGGATCCCACAGACAAGCTGATTTTTATCAGTGTTTCTAATAAACTGGCCATATAGTTCCCCACAACCTCCCACTGGGTTTGATTAACTTATCCCAGCAGCTCAAAGAACTCAGGAAAACAGTTATGCTTCCTGTCTTATATTAAAGGATATTAAATACGGTACATGTGAAGAGACACACAGGGTGGGACACGAGGGATGGGGGAGCTTCCTTCTCCTCTGAGCAACACCACAGTCCAGGAACTATGCATTCTGCTGAGTTTTTGTGGAGATTTTATTACCTGTGCCTAATTGTTAATAGAATGAGTGGGGAAAATACCAGAAGGCCTAACTACTCATATTCTTGCTCTTTCTGTACGACAATCCTTTGAGCACTGAGCACTGGGCATTGAGCAGGACCCCTTTGAATAAGAAGGATTGCTCTAGTATGGATCTGAAATGTTCCCCCCGAAGGTCAATGTATGAAAGGCTTGGTCTCCGACTTGGTAATGATTATGCAGGTGGAATCATAGGAGCTAAGGAGCAATTGTTAGCATTGAAACCCACCCAGCATCCTGACAAAGTCATCCTACATAAAATCCCCTTTAAGAGAAAACCCTCTCCACCCTCTCTCTCATTCCCAGAAAGTGGGCACCTCTGTTCTCTCTCCCTCCCCCTCTCTTTCTTTCTCTTTCTCTCACTCTCTCTCTTCCCCTCTTCCCTCCCCCTTTAATAATAAAACTTTTCACATGAGTGCCATCTGCATGGCGTGTCTTTCCAGCGGTTCCCACTGTCATAATCCACCATATCTGCATAGCATGTCTCTTTCTCACCTGTTGTGGGACCTCTCAACTCCATCAGGGTCTCTCTCCCTCCATTTTTAAAATACAGTAGAAATGAAAGGATGTTAGGTCATTAGCGTGATGGCCTTAAAAGGGACTGTGATATCCTGGTTCCTTTTCTCCCACTGTTTGTTTTCAAGGGACCATTAGGTTAGCAACCTTGTTTCACTGCAGACCCCAAAGCACAAGGGCTAACTCTAGTTAGGAGTTTAAACTTCTAAAACTGTGAGCCATGATGAACCTTTCATTTCTTAGGTTGATTGTCCAAGGTATTTTGTTATAGTAATGGAAAACTGACTAATATTGAATCTCATGATATGATATTGGACAAAAAATTAGAGAATAATTCATTCGTAGAGTCTGGGAAGGGAGCTTTTAAACATAAACCAGGAAGGCAGCTATGCTCACCACTATACTACCAATGCCCACTCTGAGCTTCTTTGAGACTTCTTGCCCTTTGGGGGGAGGGGATGGGTGGGTGGAGAGGGGTGAGGCTGAGGGCTGACTGGAAGGGATTTGGAGGAGGAAAGGGAGGGGGGAGCAGGAGGATACATGAATAAAAATGTCATTTTTAATAAAAAAGTAACAAATCAATCAATCAATCAATTAATTAATTAAAAACATAAACCAGGAATAAAAACTCTTTGCATGTATGTGTGTGTTTCAAGATTTGATTACATTGTGTAAAGTTATGTCACTCTGATTGGTTTAATAAAAAACTGAATGGTCAGTAGTTGGCAAGATTTCCAGACACAGAAGATACTAAAAAGAAGAAAGGGGTGTATAAAGGAGATGAAGAGGAAGTATGACATGTAGTAGGTAAGATAACAAGCCATGATCCATATGGCAACACACAAATGAATAGAAATGGATTAATTGAAGTTATAAAAGCTAGTTAGAAACAAGCCTAAGCTAGCTGAGCTTTCATAATTAATAATTCTTCCAGTGATTATTTGGGGGCTGGCTGGTAGGACAGAGAAAGATTCCCCCCCCTCTCTCTCTCTCTGTGTGTGTGTGTGTGTGTGTGTGTGTGTGTGTGTGTGTGTGTGTGTGTGTGTGTGAATGTACATATGTATGGAAAGAGAGGGGGGCACCAATGATACCACCACTCAGTAAATTATAAGATATTCTTTTTCACCTTCTCCTTTTGGTGTCTTCATTAATTCAGATAAAGGAGTGAACTCTATAATCTATATGCTTACACAAGTGCTTGCTTCAGGAAGCACTTAGTGAGTTCTCAGTAATGTTTCATAATACTAGACTGCTTAAAGCTAAGAATTTGCTCAAACGTAGGAAAAGGAAAGTTCAACTCCCTGGTTAGGGGAGGTCTTTGCTTATTGAAATTTTCAAGACCCTTTCACAGCATCCCATACAGACAGCTCTCTGCAGTCATTGAAAGGAAAAACATGACTGGAGGAGGTTTACTGTAGGTAAAAGAGAGAGTATAGTCAGAGGCAGGGACATCTGGAACATTCCAAAGTGAATATAACTAGATTCAACTGGGCCAGTTGCTAATGGAGAGGAGAAATCCAGGAGAGTAAAGGGTGAACAAAAGGGCTGGATAACCAAAAAGTCCTGGACTATATAGTGAAAGGCAGCTGGGGGAAGGGCAGTCCAGACCCTGAACTGAAGAAGTTTAGGGTAGGGGGCATAGGTAGCCATACCCTGTAATGGGCAGGGACTGAGAGATGCTGGGAGAACCTGGTTCACATACCAGCAAAGCAGGACCCATTATAAGTCCGCATCTTCAATCCTTGAAACCAAACATGGCTGAGACCTGTGCAAGACTCACAGGTTAAATAAGCTCATTACCCTGGTGGGGCCAGGATATTTCCCCAATCAGATAGTGCCCAAAGGAAGAAGCTAATACATGGAAAACACAGCTGTTCCGGCCTGGAGCCTCTTTCCAGGGAGTTATAGCTAGGCCTCCCTATTTCTTTCCACAGGAAAATGAAAGAGCATACAAGACTCAGAAAAACGGGTCCCTAGCACCTCCTAAAAGCTTTTCCCTTTCCGAGGCCTCTCACCAGCATGCAAGGAGCGGTTGACTAGGGGAGGAGAAAAGCAGCTGTAGAGAGGGCTCCTGGCTAGCCAGCTGTTTCTGCAGAATCATTCCCTAATCCTGTATTCCCTAAAGGAAGGAGCTGTTGCCAAAAATAGCCTGGCAGATTGGGGGTGCTACTTGAGACAGCTTCCCACCCTCCCAACTCTGTAGCCTCACGACCTATTTAAAGCAGAGAAACCAGTTTGGAGTTTATCTCCCACAGCAAACCGCGCCTCTCACTGGGAGCTCTCCCTGCGGAGTCTTCTCGGGCACCACCTCTGTGACCCTTTCTTTACAGCAGCACCCGGGAACACGGAGGAAAGGCAGCTCTTCTCTTGTATCTTCAGCTCAGAACGTCCTTGAAGGGTCCCCTGAGACCTGAGACCGAGGAGAGCCAAATGTGGGCCTCCCTAGAAGGCAGGCTTGAGGAGGTAGCAGCCCTCTGGGCCCCACCCCCACCCCTCCTAGCTTCCACCAGGGTCTGGATGCTCTCCACTGTTGCCCGCAGAGCTCTGGGTTAAAACTGGGGTGTGGAAAAGAAAATAGTGCTTGGAAGAGAAATGCCAGAAGAAGCCATTTGCTTAAATTCGTTCATCATTTGCTAGCTGCCAACTTGGAAAACAGCAGAGCTCTGAGGCCATGAAGGTTTTGGATAAGGGTTGGGGTTGCATTTCGGCTCTTAAACACCCAGCCTATAAAGTCAGGAAGTCACTGGGCTGTCCCTTAATGAATACTATCTCCGTGTCTAGCCTCATACAGTGTTTCCGGGGCCATGACTCCTTGTCTTTGGTTGTGTTTTGTCTAGATTGAGAGGATAAAAAGCTCCCAGGGAAAGCATAAGGCAAAATTATTTTCTCAAACATGGGGGTATGGGGTGGGGGGATGCGTCCAGTCAACTCACAGGATGGACTCTCTATGTTTTTATCTTCACTGATTATGCTATTCACTCATTAAACCATCCCCTCACGTAAGTGTGTTTATTGGGGGGCCCTCTTGTGCTGAACACTCGAGATGCAGTAGTGCTGGACTGGTTCACAGCCTAGCAGAGAAGAAAACAAGGGGAAGGGGTAGGAGGGGTAGGGGGTCCTCCTTGTGGAGGCCATTTAAGGAAGTCTCTCATTGCCATGATATCACACTGTAAGAGTTACTTCTTAAAAAGTCCACAGATGTTTTCCAGTCCTTCTGCCAAACCGAAAGTCGAACAGCTGCCTGGAAAAACTGCCAACATTCAGCAGACATACAAGACTCAGAAAACGGGTCCCTAGCACCTCCTAAAAGCTTTTCCCTTTTCGAGGCCTCTCACCAGTTTGCAAGAGGGTTTGACTAAGGGAGGAGAAAGGGGGCTGCAGAGAGGGCTCTTGGCTAGCCAGTTGTTTCTGTGGAGTCTTTCCCTAATCCCTTATTCCCTATAGCTCCATAAATTCCCTCCCTGCCTTAAAGGCACAGTACTCAGTACTACTCTGCTCTACTTTTCTTCCTGCATGTATGTACTCCAGCAAAATCTGAGCAGTCACAAAACACTGGCGGGGAGGGGGGAGATTTGGGGGCCTAGAGATTTGAGAATGCACGCCACAGCCATGAACTCTTAGAGGACTTATAGTCTAATAAATAAGAGGTGACAACCAATTGCATAAATAATTAGTTATGATCATAGTAATTAATCTGAAAGAGACCATACATAAGGAAGATGACAGTGAATGAAAGAGCAAAGGGCTAATTCCCTGAGAAGGTGACTTTTATAAAACTCAAGCTTTAAAACTTGGCATCTAGCTTAGTGCTTATGTAGTGGGTACAGGTACTGAGTTCAGTACCCAACACCAGGAAAAAAAAGATAAGAGAGAAAAATTATTACAGAAAAACCTGAAGCTTAAAGGATTTTGCCCATTAAGATGCCTAGGAAGCTTGTCATGCAGAGAAACAGAATGCAGATGGTCATGGGCCACACAGTGTTACATTTTCTTCTTTCATTTCTTAATTATATTTTTATTTTTAAATATCTTTTCTTAATTCACTAACAATGCCATATATGTACACAATGTATTTGGGTAATATAAACTCCAACTCCCTTTCCCAGAAACTTCCCAACATATCTTCCTCCAAATCTCATGTCTTATTCATTCATTCATTCATTCATTCATTCATTCATTCATTCATTCATGCTGCAGCCACTAAGGAATAACTATTCTTGTCTGTTGGGATGTTGACTGACATCAATAGCTTGATCTTAGGTAGGTCCATGAAGCATGTTGATGTGTGTAACAGGTCTGTCATGTTGGGAATACTGCATTCTCCGTCACTGTCATGGTTAGATCTTTTCATCACCTTGACTCAAGCTAAAGTGTCTTGGAGGAGAGATGTCCAACTGAGAAAATAATCACCATTTTGACCTGTAGAATATTTTTGGTAGGGGTTACAACTCACTGTTGGTACTGCTGTGTGGTTCTGGAATCTATAAGAAAGCTGAATGAACAAGCCATGGAGAGTAAGCCAGTAAGCAGAATTCCTCCATGGCTTCTGCACCAGCTCCTACCTTAAGATCCTGCCTTGGTATTCCCTGATGATGAACTGTATCTTGTATGACCAAATAAATCTCTGCTTTTGCTCCTGATCTTTATCACAACAACAGAAAATAAACCAAGACAAGGTCTTACATTCTTTTCACTTCTAACTAGCATATATTAGTTACACAAAATAAAGCATCTCATGACGCTCTATACAAGCGTGGGATGTACTTTGATCATATTCACCTCCTCTTGTTACTGACTGGTTCCTTTTCACCCTCCTCTGCCTTCTCCTCTTCCTCTGGCATATCCTTAGTAGTCCCCCTTTTACCTTCACGTCCTTTTAACCCCTACTTTCTACATATGTGAAAAAACATACAGCCTCTTTTATGAGTCTAATTTATTTTATTTAGCAGGATGCTCTCTAGTTCCACCCATTTTCATATAAATGTCATGATTTCATTCTTTATACTTGAATAAAACTGTTGCTGAGCACCATACTGATTCTAGAACTTGGCTGCTGTAAACAGCATAGTAATAAGCATGAAAATACAGGTATCCCTATAGTAAGCTGACTTAGATTCTTTGGGAGTATATACCCAGATTGGGATGTCTGGATCATATGAAAGGTTTATTTTGACATGAGCAGGGTTGGGGAGGGACCTCCAGGACAAAAAAAATCAATATACAAAAGTAGCATTTTATATATCAGCAATTAGCTCACTGAAAAATGTCAAAAAAAAACCCTAATTTATAATAGACATGAACCTAGCCAAAAAAATGTTAAAGATATTTACAATGAAATCACAAAGCCCTAAAGAAAAATGGCAGACTGGGTGGCACAGGCTTGTGGTCCCAGTTATTTGGAGGCCAAGGTAGGAGGACCACATGTTTAATAAGACCTTTAGGGTTACAAAGTGAGTTCAAAGACAGCCTTGACAATGTAATGAGACCCCCACCATTTTCTGAATTAAAACAGATGAGGAGTGGAGGGGGAGCAGAGAGAAGGCAAGGGAAGGGGCTAGGAGGAGAGGAGGGAGGGGAAACAGCAGTCAGGATGTAAAATAATAAATTTTTTAAAATTAAAAAAATAATTTTAAAAATTCCAAAACTAAAAAAAAAAGATTTGGGGATATAATTCAACAGTTATATTCTTGCTTAACTTAAGAATATATGCCGTTTAATCCTCAATACCAAAATTAAATTGAAAGCCATTAGAAAATTTAAAGATCTCTCACATTCATGTATCATCAAAGTGAATATTGTTAAATTAGTCATATTACCAAAAACTATATGCAAAGTGCAAATAATCCTATCAAAATTCTAATTACATTATTCAAAAAAATTAAAAATTAGTATGGAAACATAAACAGTCTCTAAACAATCATAACAATTCTGAGTAAAAATGTAATTACAGTGCTTGATTTCAAACTACACTACAGAGCCACACAATCAAACCCAGCATGGAGTCTGCGGGGATGTCTCTGTGGTTAGGAGCACTTACTGCTCTTGCAGAAGACCCAAGTTAGGTTCTCAACACCCATAAGGCAGCCCTCAAACATCTGTACCTCCAGTTCCAAGAAATCCAATGCCCTCTTCCTGTTTCTGTGGTCACTGGCATGCATGTGGCGCACATACATACAGACACTCATAAACATAGAATAAAAATAAACAAATCTTTCTTTAAAAAAATCAGTTTGGTGCTAGAATGAAAACAAACAAAAGAAATAGACTACTAAGCTCAAGCAGCTATAGGTATCTGATTTCTCATAAAGGTGCCTAAACATCTTAGTGATATTGGGCAAACTGGGCATTCACTCATAAAAGACTACATTATAGCCCTTGTCTCTCATTGCACATAAATACATTCAAAGATAGAACAAAGACCTTAACAAAAGATCTAAATGACTAAAACTACTGGAAGCAAACATGGAGAAAACACCTCAAGACCTAAGCATAGGCAGTGACTTTCTGAGAGCAACTCTAATTAAACTCAAGAAATAAGAGCAATGGCTGATTACTGAGATTGCATAAAATTATAAAGCTTTGACACAACAAAAGAAACCATCAACTGAGTGGAGGCATCTTGTAGAATCAAAGAAATTATTTGCTAAATATTCAACTAACAGAGGAGTGACAGCCAAAAAAAAATATGAAGAACTAGAAAAATTAAACACCAAGAAAGCAAAATATTCAATTAGCCAATGGGCAGGGTAAATGAACAGCTGCTGTTGCAAAATAAACAGCAAATACATGACCAGAATGTTCAACTTCATTAGAAATCATGGGAATGCTGATCAAAGAAAGCTACATGAAGAATACATCTCTCGAAGCGAGAAAACCCAAACCAACAAGATCCTCATTCACTGTTATTGAAAATATGAAATTAATTCTGTCTTCTACTTCTCTCCTTCCACCATGGGTTCTGGAGATAAAACTCAGGCCACCAGACTTGCACCTAAATGCATTTACCTATGCTGAACCACTCACTTTGCTTTTTAAGGAACAATAAACATGCAAGGATTACAGTTGGGTAAGAAGAAACAGACAAATTCAAGATGAGTCATGGAGAATGAGCAAAGAGGGACCACACTGGTAAGGTTTCACATGCCACAGGTATGTCTTAAAAATATCATGGGTCCCAAAAGTGTAGGAGTGGGAAGGCTAGATGAGGTTTTTACTTTTGTATTGGGGCATATACTGGAATTGGGGAGGTTGTTGTAAAGCTGCCAGAGTCCCTTAGGTGGAAATGGTGGTAGAAGGTTTGACTAGTATGATGTGCTTAAAAGAGAGCAGAAAGTGCATGGAGTCCAGCCTATGTAGAAAGTGGAGTCAATGGAGCAATGTGGTGGACTGCCTGTAAAATGTGGGGGCGGGGGTGGGGAGAAAGTTTGTTCTTATCCTCTGTCATAGTCATGAGGATACATGGGAGAGAAAAATACTTAGACCAAGGGCTCAGTAAAGACTTAGATCGATGTCAGGGGTATTATTATATGTGAGGAAAAGCCCCTTTCCAAAAACTGAACACTATATTATTCTGCTTATTAAATGTTGTTTTAGGGACAAAAGTTAGAGACAGAGACAGTGATCGCCAGGGCTTAAGGAAGTGAAGAAGACTAAAGCAGATGAGATTACAGGAGAGTAACTCATGGAAAGTTTTTCTGTGATAGAACACTTACATATGTTGAGCTGATACTCATAAAATGTGCATGCGTTAAACCAGTGTCAATTTTCTGGTTCTGATATTGGACTGTAGTTATGTAATATTTGACCATGGGGACAAACTAAGGTACATGGGAAACTCTGTTCTATTTTATCTATACTTTTTTTTTGAAACTTTTGCTTATCTTTTAAAAATATATAAAACACATTTTTTGGCATATAGAAAGCATTCAACAAACCATTCCTATAATTAAAACCATATACCTCCCATATATTCTCAGGAAACTTCTGGTTTGGGGGGAGGCAAGGAAATGAAGGGCCCTGTACTTTTAGTGACTTGTAACAGTGACTTGGAAAAGTAATGAGTAGGGGACTAAAGGAAAGACAGAGAGGATAAGTGAATATATGAAGGCATTAAAAACAAATTAATGATGCAAAGGAAACTAGAGTAACAACAGAAAGCTGAATTAACAGATGGAATACTATGGAATGTCTATGGGAGATTATGTTGTTACATTGTAAATAATTGTCCCACCTACTGGTTTAATAAAAAGCTCTGATTGGCCAAAGGCAGGCAGGAAGTGTGGGCAGGGCTACTAGACTAAGAAGACTCTGAGAACAGGAAGCACAAAGCAGAATGCCAGAGAGAAGCTGGAAGAAGCAGAGGACAACTATGCTGCTCTAAGAAAAGGTACCCAGCCACATGGCTGAACAAGAGACATGGGTTAGATGAAGGGTAGAGAGCTAGCAAGTGATATGCCTGGGCCTGAGGCCAAACAGCCTAAAACTATAGTAAGCCTCTATGTGTCTCTACGGGTCTGTGAATCTGTGGGTCTATAGGCCTAAACCTTGAGGTTAGGCCCAAAAGTCTGGGCCAGAAACCTCCTACTACAAATGTCTTTGAAAGACTCACCTGAGATTTTAAACTTATTCAGATTACTTCTGACTCCAAGTCTGAGTAGTGAATGTCCAGGAAATCTTTGCAGTGATGTAGTCAATTTTTTCTTTGGGCTGTCAGCTCACAAATAATACCACAGAGACTTTTTTTTAGTTACAAAAGCTTTGCCTTAGTTTAGGCTTGTCCCACTAGTTCTTTTTTGTTTGTTTAATAACCCTTTCATATAAATGCCATCAGCATCATTTTATCAATAAGGAAGCTGAGACCTAGAGTTCTGAATTTCTGCAACTGGTTCTTTGTGTACCTTGATTTAACATACTTTGTTGGCTGGTTATAGATATGCTGAAGTAGTTATTTCCATGTTTTATTACAGTAATTGAGATTTGTCTCTTTATATTTCATCTCACAAAATGATGGAGTCATCCCTTTTGGTTGCTTTATTGCTTTATTAATCACATAGTAGGATCAGTTCTGTGTGATTTATCATATTTCTCATTTACTCTGTGCTAAAGTCTAAAAAGGAAAAATTGATCCCATGTCTATACATCTGCGACATACAGTTCAGAGACTTTATATTACCTACTAAATGACTTCCCACTAGTTCTAATAATTAAAATAATTAAAATTAATCTATGTTCTGTCTGCCACATGATTGTCACCTCATCTCTCCATTCTGCCTATGCTGCTTCTGAGTCTGGATGGCCACTCCACCTTCCTTCCAGAGTTCTCTCTCTCTGCCAGGAAGTCCCACATATATCTCCTGCCTAGCTATTGGCCATTCAACTCTTTATTACACCAGTTACAGCAATACATTTTCACACAGTGTACAAATATCCCACAACACAGTGAGAACCCCTTGGAAGCACATCTGAACAAAAAGAATTTTTTAAAGTTAATAGAATATTTGTAGAATAGATTTAATTTTACAGTAAAACTAGGCAGAAGACCCAGAGGTTTCTCATAAAATCCCCATTCCCCATAGAGGCCCAAGCTGTCATGATCAACATCCTTACCAGTCATTTAAGTTGGTGAATTCACTGACAAATCATTATTACAAAAAGTTTATAGTTCTTACTGGTGATGTACATTGAATGCACTACAATACATAGTTACTGTATAGTATTACACAAGGTGGTTTCACTGCCTTAAAAATCCCTCATGTTATGCCAGTTCATAACTACCTTCTTGCATTTAGCCCCCAGCAACCAGAATCTCTTTATTGTCGATACAGATTTGCCTTTTTCCAGAATTAGTTGGATCTGTAAAATATTTTGTCTTTATAATTTTTTCCCACTAAGCTTCCTCTATGTCTTTCTATGGCTCGGCAGCTCTTTTGTTTTTTTTAAGTGCTGAATATTCCATTTCCTTGATTAGCCCCACTGCTTATTTATCCGTTCGCTTTGAGAACACCTTGGTTGATTTCAGGTTTGAGCAGTTATGAATAAAAACCACTATGCACATTCATGCTCACAGTTTTGTGTGTGCACTAGTTTTCAGTTTGTTTGGCAAAACACTAAGATATGCACTTGCTGAGTCTTGTTAATATATTGGTTTTGTAAGTAATTAAAACTCTCTTCTACCAAGGTTGAATCAATTTTTGCATTTCTTTCAAGCAATGAGTGAGGGTTACTGCTCCACCTTTTCACTAGCAGTGTTTTAGATTTTGACCTTTATTATGAGTATATGGGATTACCTCTTTGTCATTTTAATTTTTTCTTTGTGTTTTGCAGTTCTGGGAACTAAATAGTTCCAGGTCCTCATACATGTTCTACCAGCACTTCACCGCTGACCTAGTTGCTGCTTATATGAATCTCCAGTTTACTAATGACATCTGATGCTGCATTTTTCATCTGTGTATCTTCTCTGGTGGGTGTCTATTAAGATGTTTAAACCATCTTCTATTGAATTGTCATTTCTGGCTTGCTGTTTTAAGGAGTCCCGTATATTTCAGATAATAGTGTTTTAGCAGATGTATCTCTAAAAATATTTTTACCCAATCTGTGGCTTGTCTTCACCATTCTCCTAGTCTTTTACAGAAGAAAAAAATTATACTGTAATCAAGTCCAAGTTGCCAATTCTTTCTCTCATGAAGGCTACCTTTGCCACTGTACCCAAATTACCATAGCTAAGATAGATGTTGTTTTCTGGGTATTGTATTATTTTGCATTTTACATTGAGGTCTATGATTTAGTCTGTTTATTTATGTGAAAGGCTATAAAGCATGTGTCTACATTTCCTTTACATGGAAATATCCAGTTTTTCTAGCCTCATTTTTAAAAAAACTATTCTTTTTCTGTATTGTATCGCACTTATTGCTGACAAAGCAAAGGCCAAGGCCAGTTTACTATATTTATGTGGCTCTGCTTCTAGGCTCTCTATTATGTTCCACTCACATATTTTTTATTCTTTCATTGATACCACACTGTCTTGATTATTAGAGCTTTATTGAATCTCAAAATCAGATCATGTCAGCTGTGGCACTTTATCTATGTTCTTAAGTAGGAAATTGGTTGGTTTAAGTCTTTCAGATTATATAAAGCTTAAAATCAATCTCTCAGCCTTCCTTTAGCTTTAGGCCCTCTGGTCCCAGTGTGGAGTAGGGCCTTGCTGTGATCTCTTATAAAACCAAGTATAAATTTTCCAGGACAGCTCACATGCCACTCAAGGTGTTTTCCATAGAGAAGTGCCAGTGTATCCCATTTGGATAGAAATCTTTAATGGATGGGGGTGGTGAAAAGATGTGGGCAAGTTTCAAGAAAGTAAGCCTATTCTTAGATGAGGGAAGTGTTGGAGGCCTCTGTATGTGCTTTTGTGAAAGATTCTGAGAGGAAAAAAAAATGGTCTCTTAAGATAACCAAAGGAGTTTTAAATCTGTATGCAGACAAAAATCAATAAATAAAAACTAAGCACTGAATAAATGGCTAGAAGGAAGAATATAATTTACTGTTAATTCTGGGTTGTGAAGGGAGGGAGGGAGACAGAGAGAGAGACTGGGTGTGGGGGGCACCATTACCTGGCCAGTAAAGATCAACATTGTACTTTATCTAAAACCACAGAAATGGCTAAACATTGCCCTCTCCTGGATGATATAAGTGACTGCTGCTTGTTGCACGAAAGAATGAGACTCAGGGATAGATCTCTGAAGAAGTTGGAGATACTAGAGGGAATAAACACCACAGTCAGATCTTACCCAGCTGTCTTCCAGCTTCCTCAGCCTGGCTTCTCTTGGCTTCCTCCTTTCTTTCTACGGCCACCTTAAGCCTTAAATGCTCTCTTGGTAAAATAAGGTGTGACCCCACCACTGCCTGCCTGGGAGCCTGGAATTCCTTCTATAATCTGAAGTGACTTTGACTCAGTTGGGATTAAGGGTGTAGGTCACCACTCCCAGGATACTCCCTGTGCTGGGATTAAAGGTTTCAATCACCATTCTCTGATTTTCCTAGACTGACTGTGATTAGAGCTCAGGGACGTCTGGAGCTTTTACTAACCCCCCACATAAACTGTGGGTAGATTCCCTCTGATATCTCCAAAACTTCTGAAACTTTTATTGAATCCCCACATATCCCCTTTTATGTCAAATTTAAAAAGAAGAAGGTGATAGCTAACATAAGAAAAACAATATACAATAGGTACAATAATTATATACAATATATACAAACAATAAATGAGTAATGTCCAGTCCATTAACAATTGACAATTCCAAGAAAATATTTTATTAGTTATCCTATTTTGATGAATCCAAAGGATTATACTTAATTCATTTCCTTTCTAACTAAAAGCTATTATTTTGATGTCTCTTAAACTTATAAACTTTAACTTCAAAGTTTCTTTTCTAAAACTATCATTAGAAAACTGTCACTGTAACTATCTCATCTTCAACTACCTCAGAGACCCAAGAAGGAAATAATATTTACCCAAATAACTATGAAGTGCAAGCAACTTCCAAAAACTAGAAATGACAGAGATGACACCTATCTGCCTGGACAGTCACCCAAAGTTCCTTTATAAAGTTGGGGCATCCATCTTCAACCTACAGGCCCGGAGTCTCTTTTCATCTCAATGAAGCAGGAAATCTGGTCTGTCCATTTTGGGGTAGTTCAGCCACTTCTCCTTGTGTCCTGAAGATTGAAGTCTCTCTTCAAAGGTCTTTTCAATTTTCCTTTGCGGTACTTGTTGGTTATCGGTCTCGTGTTGGTATTTAGCCTTAGATGGAGTTTACCACCCACTTTGGACTGCATTCCCAAGCAACCCAACTCCAGGAAGATCCAGGCCCAGCATGCCAGGGGCCGCTATTGGCCTCACACCGTCCATGGGCCATCTCTGACAGTTTTCTCTGAAAAACAGGAACCTGAAGGACCATCTCAGTTGTTCTGTCAAAGTTCAAAGGTCACTTTCTGAGGGAACCTGCATGTCCAGTTCAAATAGCACACTGTCAGGCAGTCAATACAGGGACAGGTTCATGTCCAATGACTAACCGTTGCCACAAGGAAAGTAGACATATGGAGTTTCTTCAGTGCCCTTTTTTCTCTTGAAGTAGATTGGGGCTGCCAGGAGCAGACCTGTCTCACTGTCCAGAAAAGTCTTTAAGTTCTAAAAATATTTTAAATGCCATATTCTATGGATCTCTGAAGTTTTTGAAGAATACCTGTTTATCTAAAATATATTTGTTTGACCTTGAAAAACATATCTAACATGACTATGTCTGAATGTAATGTCTAACTACTGACCTGCATTGCTTTATATTCTGATTAATTGGAAATAAAAACTTTCATGGACTAGCAACTTGTATTACAATGTTAGATGAACTGATTAAGTATACTACCTCAAACAAGCATAGAAATATTTGTACAATGACACAATTAATCTCAAGATGCACAATTTGTATACAGAAAACCAATGCAATGTAAAATATTTAAAGCTAGTAAATCCTTTTAAAATAAGAGTCCATAATCTATCCTTATATCATATATATATATATATATATATATATATATATATATATATATATATATATATCTGTATCCCTTTTTCTTTCTATTTTTTAAACACAAATCTTGAATCTAATCATTATTGTTTAACTTTTTTCTAACCATAACCATGAACAATTTTAACCAATTAACCTAAACAATGACAGTCATCCATGACCCATTGAATAACCAACACCAAGCCACCCCACCACTTGGAAACCAAAACCAACCCACCCCACCACTTGGGAGTGTGGGCGCTGTGTTCTTAAGTTTAATTCCTGCTGACTGGGGGCAATGGCATCTTTTGGGGATCCTGAAAAGAAAAGTTTTGTTAAATGTCAAGTCCTGAAATAAGAAGCTGTGTCATTTGTTGTCCAGTCTCTGCATAACAGGAAAGCACACAGCTTGTCTCAAGTCCTAGCCATAGTAGTCTGTGAAGTTGGTTCATCTCAGCAAGCAGCCACAAAATTGTCCTGAGCAGTTTGTAGTCCAAATCTGATCTTTGATTGGTGTTTGTCAGTCTAGTGGCTTTGTCAGAGTTCATGTGAAACCATTATTGTGGGGCCCCATCTTCCTTTTGGATATTTCAAGTTCGCAATTAGGCCTTGTCTTGGATCACTGCAGAAAACTGATAAGAGACTAAAAACCAACACAATGTACAGGAAACTAAACATATAACAATTTATTGAGCATAGAATTAGTAACAATAGAATAGTCCCTTATTTTTTGTTATTCTTCTGTCCCATATCAGGTGGCTCTTCTGATATGATACAGAGATTTTTTATTTTCCTCTAACAAGTATGCTTGAGTTTAGAGAAGGAGGGAGCCACAATCCAACTTTAAAACCATCTTTAAATTATAATTAAACTGGGACTTTAACTAATAAAAAATTCTGTAAAGGTTAAGTAATGAGATTTTAACCTATTAAGTATACTGGTACCAATAGTTACCATATTCTTTTGTTTGCAAATTTTCCTGGATAGCCTCTTTTTTGCTTTAGATGTCTGGATGTCCAAGGCCTTTTAACTTCTTGAAGACGGGTATTTCCAGTTTTCTGTAAAGACAAGAACAGAAACCTGCCCCACACTTTGTTTTTTCTTACAACTGAAAGAATTGTAATATGGGTGGATGAGCTATCAATTCTTAGTTTCATGAAGTTTCTCTGGTTCGGTTCGAGTCTTTATTAATTTTGATGGTATCCATATCTTTTCTTCACCTGTGGAAATAAATGCAGCTTCCATTCAGAGGTTAGTACATCTTTGAAGTAAATAGGCTGATTTAGTTCAGATGTTTTTTCTATGGTCCAGTGCTTTTCAGCAGCTGTTGTTCCTTTCTCATTAGCATTGAGAAAATTCAAAGTTAATAAAGCACTATGTAGTCTATTTCTGGGGGTCTTTGTTATTCCTTTCTGTTTATTTAGCATATCCTTTAGAGTTCGATTTGATCTCTCTATGACTGCTTGCCCTGTAGGATTGTGTGGTATTCCTGTAATATGCTTTATATTATAATAAGCAAAAAATTTGTTTCATTTTAGTAGAGACATATGCTGGAGCATTGTCAGTCTTTATTTGTGCAGGTATTCCCATGATGGACATAGCTTCTAGCAAATGTGTGATTACAGAATCAGCCTTTTCTGAACTCAACGCAGTTGCCCTTTGAAATCCTGAAAACGTATCTATTGTATGATGGACATATCTTAATTTCCCAAATTCTGTAAAATGAAATACATTCATCTGCCAGATTTTATTTCTATGTATGCATTTAGGATTAGTTTCTGCTGGCAATGGAGTTTGGTTATAGAAAGAACAGGTGGGACATCTTTTTACAATTTCTTTGGCTTGTTGCCAAGTGATAGAGAAATCTTTTTATAATCCTTTGCAATTAACATGATGCTTTTTATGAAATTCTGAAGCCTCTAGTACATTTCCTATTAATAATTTATCAGTTTCATCATTACCTTTAGGACCTGGCAGACCTGTATGGGATCGAATATGTGTTATATAGAAGGGATGATTTCTAGTCCTGATTATTCCTTGTAACTGAATAATAATGAAGTTAATTCTGATTCATCATTAATAAAACCAGCTGTTTCAGTGTGTAGAACAACTCTTTCTGTATACTGAGAGTCAGTGACTATGTTAAGTGGTTCTGTAAAGTCCATTAACACCATCACGATGACATATAATTCTGACTTTTGAACAGAATTATAAGGGCTTTGAGTCACTTTACTTATATGTTCTGATTTGTAACCAGCCTTTCCTGATTTGTTTGCATCAGTATAAAATGTAGGAGCTCCGGAAATTGGTTTATCTCATACAATACGAGGGAGAATCCAATTAGTTTTCTTTAGAAATTCAATTCTTTTGCATTTAGGATATTTGTTGTTAATATCTCCCAAAAACTTACTGCAGGCTCTTTGCCAAGGTTCACTTTCAACCCATAATTGGTCAATTTCTTCATTAGTTAAAGGTACAACAATTTCTGCTGGGTCCATTCCTGTCAATTGACAAAGTCTTAATTTTCCTTTAAAAATAAGTTCAGAAATTTTTTCCACATATGTCTTTAACTTTTTGCTTGGTTTATGTGGAAGAAATATCCATTCCAAACATTTTCCCTTTGCATTAAAATTCCTGTAGGAGAATGCTTAAAGGGAAAGATAACTATAATGCAATTGAGGTCTGGATCTACAGAATCCACATGTGCCTCTTGTAATTTCTTTTCCACCAAAGCCAGTTCTTTCTCAGCTTCAGGTGACAACTTCTTGGACTATTCAAGTCCTTGTCACCATTTAACATTTTGAACAGATTATCTAGTTCATCATTTTTAATTCCAATAGTCGGTCGTAAGTTGGCAATGTCTCCTAGTAGTCTTTGAAAATCATTAAATGTCTTTTAATCTATCTCTCCTGATCTGTACCTTTTGGGGTCTAATTTTTTGACCTATTTTATATCCTAAATAATTAATGGAATCCCCTCTTTGTATTTTTTCTGGGGCAGTCTGTAGTCCCCAAGCAGGCAAAATTCTCTTCACTTCTTCAAAAAGTTTTTCCAACATACCAATATTTGTATCGGCCAACAAGATGTCATCCATGTAATGATAAATTATAGATTGTGGGAATTTCTTGCATATTTGTTCTATTGGCTTTTGAACAAAATACTGGCACAGAGTAGGACTATTTAGCATTCCTTGAGGGAGGACCCTCCACTGGAATCTCTTTACAGGCTGAGAATTATTAGAAGTGGGCGCTGTAAAGGCAAATTTTCTTTGTCTTGTTCTTGTAAAGGTATTGTAAGAAACAGTCTTTTAAAACAATAACTATCATAGGCCATTCTTTAGGTAACAGAGAAGGCAAAGGAATCCCAGACTGTAGAGAGCGTATTGGCTGGATCACCTTGTTTATTACCCTTAGGTCTGTTACCATTCTCCACTTTCCAGATTTCTTCTTAATAACAAATACAGGAGAATTCCATGGGCTGGTTGATTCTTCTATATGCTAAGCATTGAACTTTTCCTTTACCAGCTGCTCTAAGGCCTGTAATTTCTCCTTTGTTAGAGGCCATTGATGAACCCATATAGGCTTCTCCGTTAGCCATTTTAGAGGTAGTGCTGTGGGTGTTTTTGAAAGATCAGCAGCTGTTTTGTGTTGTTTCTCTATAACCTGAATGGTCTGTGACTGTTTCTCGTAATACCTTCTGATATTTTTTCTGTAACCATGTGCTAGTTCATGGCTTATTTCTGTATTTGAAGGAATATTAATCTGTGTGTTCCACTGTTGCAGTAAATCTCTTCCCCATAAATTTATAGCAATATCAGTCACATATGGCTTTAATATTCCTCTCTGTCCTTCTGGTCCTGTACATTCAAGCCATCTTGCACTCTGTTTTACCTGGGATATTGACCCAATACTCAAAAACTAAACATTTATCTCCTGAAGGGACCAACTTGGATGCCATGATTCTGGTGAAATTATGGATATATCCGCATCCATGTCCAATAAGCCTTCAATAATAACATCATTTATTTGTACTTTTAATTTTGGCCTTTGCTCATTGATAGAAGTTTGCCAAAATATTCGCTTTATATTTTTTCCTGAATTTTTTTCTTTTTCTGTAAATTTTCTATCATTCCATTTAGTGTGTCTTTTTAAAATAGGTTTTAACCTTTTTAATTGTTCTGGGAAGGTGTTTCCTCCACAATGGCAGGGTAAGACTAGATTGGACTTGATATGGGGGCTTTTAAAAGCCCCCTTGGGGCATTTCCAGAGGGCAGAAAGTTACCTGTCCTGGGAGGTTTTGAAAGCACCCCTGGAGCATTTCCCAAGGGCAGAAAGTTCCCTTGTCTGTTCCCTGTTGACCTGCATTCATTAGTCCAATGTCTTCCTTTTTCACACCCTCTGCATATTCCAGAAGGGAGGGGTGTTCTCTTGGGATTATTCCTGCCAAAAGCATTGTTTCTGGGAACGCCTTGTTTACAATCTCTTTTTATGTGACCTTCCCTTCCACAATTATAACATTTGACATTTTCATTTTTTTCTCATACCTCTTGAAATAAGCTCTCCTACCCAGTTATTATCACTCTCATAAGACTCCATATTAATTGTCTCACAAATCCAATCCTCCAAAGGTGCTGACCTTGCTTTTAAAGATCTAAGTATTTTTCTACATTGTACATTGGCATTCTCAAAAGCCAGTGAGTGATTCAATGATTATTCGCCTGGCTTCTGAGTCCGCTACCATTTTGTTTACTGCTGTGGTTAATCTGTGCAAACAATCTGTAAAAGTTTCTTTGGGACTTTGAATTACTTTTGTAAATGTTTCACTTTTTTTCCCTATTTCTTAAATTTGGTCCCAAGCATTTAA
Source organism: Phyllotis vaccarum (assembly GCA_033318265.1). NCBI lineage: Eukaryota > Metazoa > Chordata > Mammalia > Rodentia > Cricetidae > Phyllotis > Phyllotis vaccarum. Next base: position 107,840,232 of record JARWLC010000013.1, read on the forward strand.
AGCTGCCATGTGACATAAATCCAGAAGATGGTCACTGTATAATGACTGCCTTTCAATATCAGCATAATCTCCCTTCCCAAGAAGTTGGTCTTGGGAGACTTCTATGCCTCTGGCCCTGTTTCTTTGTTCTATTGTTTAAGCCTCCTCCCTCCACCATGAGTTGAATTGCATGAGAGTCCCTGCCTCAAGAACAGCTGTAACCATATCTAACCAATCTTTAGGGGTGACCTGGTTACAGCATGACCAGGAGTTCAGCATTTGTTTAACAAATGGTGAATGCATCCCATATGATACAATTGCTTCCTTTACTCTCTGTAATTCTAATAGTTTTACTGGAGCCCAGCTAGCTTCTCTTTCATCTTTATCATCCTTCATTTTTTAAAGGTTACTGGGTATATTAATGTTGCCTGTTTTTGTCTAATTTTAGATGACCTTGCTGAATTTGGTTCTTCATATTCCTCTGTTTGAATTTGAGCATCTTTGTATTCTCTCTCAACAGGCCTTTTAAAGACCTTTTTCTTTGGACTTACATTAGTCAACTTTTTCTGTGATATCAAACAATAAATATTCATAGTAAATAGTATGATAAACATTATGATATTTCCATCTATCTTATCTATGTTTTCCTTTACTGGTTTTAATATCAAATCATCTAACGAGAGGTTACAGCATGACCAATCACCCTCCATTGCTTTAAACAAATTCTCTTTTAAAAAAAAAATTGAGTTACTTACGGTTATTGTCTATTGATGATTGTGAAGTGGGGCAGCTACCTAATGTGATAGCAACCCAAGGAGGGGTCCAAAAAGGAAAAAGAAACAACCCACCAGGAGAAAGAGGCCACTGTCTGAAAGATTTACCCAGATGAGAGTGAAACAGAAACGTATGAGAGTGAAACAGAAACGTGTGTGGCCAGTCTGCCTAAGGCTGGAGAGGCTGACCCGGAACACAAAGCCTAGCTGCTAATAATTACTCCTCCGGCCACATGTTGTTCTGGCCGGCAAGTGCGGTTTTTTGGGTAGGGAGGAGAGAAATTCGTGCCCCAAAGTTGGACACCAATTGTTGCATGAAAGCTGCTTTTTTAAAAAATTTATTTTATTTATTAAAAAGTCTTTTTTTTTAATCTATGTATCCTCCTGTTCCCTCCTCCCAATCCATCCCAGACAGTCTTTAGCCTCTCCCTTCCCCATCACCCTATCCCCTCCTCCAAAAGTGCAAAAGTCTCAAGGTGGGTCAGCTCAACGTGGCATATTCACTCCAGGCAAGTCCGATTTCCTCATCCCAATATCAAGACTGGGTTAGGTGTTCCTCTGCAAGAAATGGGCTCCAATGTGCCAGCCCACACACAGAAACACAGTCTGATCACACCTATCAAGGCTCCACATACTGCCCATGCCAATTGGCAGTTGCCTACCTTTGGAGGGCCTAGCTTCTTTTCCCAATGGTTCCCCACTGACTGTTCTATTTTCAGTGAGCTCCATAGAGCTCCAGTAAACCCTAAACCATCTCTGTGGGAATTTTCTCATAATCCCTATCCCCTTGCTCATACAGACTCTCCTGCCCTGCTCTCAGCAGGACCAGGAGCTCAGCCCAGTGCTCAGACATGGATCTCTGCCTCCACCTTTATACATTGCTGGATGTAGGTTCTGTGATGACACTTAAGGTGGTTACTCATTTAATTCTAGGGGAAGTCCTGTTTAGGCACCCCCTCCACTATTGTTTGGAGACCCAACCAGGGACATCCTGTGAGTTCTTGGAGGTTTCCATAGCACCTGGTCTCTTCCCAACCCCACATTGGCTTCCTATATCAGGATATCCAAATCTTTTTTTCTCCCTCTTTATTGCTCCCCTCACTCAACCATCTCCTTCTCTCATGATTTGTTCCCACCTCTTCTTGGTTACAAACTATTATGATCCCAATTTGGTAAGGTGATCATCTCTATTTTCTCTTCCTAGGGGAATCTCTAGATTAAATTACCTTTGATCCCAAGATGTTCAGGGGTTGTGATTTGCAGCTTGGATATTCTTTGCTTTTTGTCTAAAGTCCACTTATGAGTGAATACATCCCATGTCTCTCTTTCTTGTGATACCTCACCAGGAGGATATTCTCCAAATCCATCCATTTGCCTGCAAATTTTAGGACATCATTTTTTAAACTGCTGAGTAGTACACCATCATGTAGATGTACCACAGTTCATTAAGCCATTCTTCAGTTGAGGGACATCTAGGTTGTTTCCAGGTTCTTGCTATTATGAATAATGCTGCTATAAATACTGTTGAGCTAATGCCTTTGGGGTATGAATGTGCATCCTTTGGGTATATGCCCAATAGTGGCACTGCTGAATCCTTGGGGAGATTGATTCCTAGTTTTCTGAGAAACTGCAACACTACATTCAAGAGTGGCTGTAAAAGTTTACACTCCCACCAACAGTGGAGGAGAGTTCCCCTTGCTCCGAATCCTCTGCAGCATAGGCTGTCATCTGTGTTTTTGATCTTAACCATTCTGACAGGTATACGGTGGTATCTCAAAGTTGTTTTGATTTGCATTTCTCTGATGGCTAAAGATGTTGAGCAATTTGTAAATGCCTTTCAGCCATGTGTAATTCTTCTGTTGAAAACTCCCTTTTTAGCTCTGAACCCCACTTTTCAATTGGGTTATTTAGGTTTTTGGGCTCTAGTTTCTTGAGTTCTCTATATATTTTAGAGATCAGTCCTCTATCGGTTTTAGAGTTGATGAAGATCTTTTCCCATTATGTAGGCTGTCGTTTTGTCTTATTGACTGTGTCCTTTGCCTTACAGAAGCTTCTCAGTTTCAGGAGGTCCCACTTATTGACTGTTGTTCTTAATGTCTGTGCTACTGGTGTTATATTTAGGAAGTGGTCACCTGTGCCAATGTGTTGGAGGGTGTTTCCCACTTTCTTTTCTACCAAGTTCAGTGTAGCTGGGTTTATGTTGAGGTCTTTGATCCACTTGGATTTGAGTTTTGTGCAGGGTGATAGGTTTGGATCTATTTATATTCTTCTACATACTACTATCCAGTTATGCCAACACCATTTGATGAAGATGCTATCCTTTTCCATTAAACATTTTTGGCCTCTGTCAAAAATGTGTTCATACGTGTGTAGGTTAATGTCAGGGTCTTTGACTTGATTCCATTTATCCACAAGTCTGTTTTCAGCCAGTACCAGGCTGTTTTTATTACTATGGCTCTATAGTATAGCTTGAAATCAGGGATCGTGATTCCTTCTGAAGTTCTTTTATTGAGCAAGATTGTTTTGGAAATCCTGGGTTTCCTGTTATTCCATATGAGGTTGAGCATTGTTCTTTCAAGGTCTGTAAAAATTGTGTTGAGATTTTGATGGGAATTGCATTGAATCTGTAGATTGCTTTTGGTAAAATTGCCATTTTTCCTATGTTGATCCTACCTATCTAGGAGCAAGGGAAATCTTTCCATTTTCTGATATCCTCTTCAATTTCTTTCTTCAGTGACTTAAAATTATTGTCAAACAGGTCTGACACTGCTTTGGGTAGAGTTACATCAATATATTTAATGCTATTTGTAGCTATTGTAAAGGGTGATGTTTCCCTTATTTTTTTTTCAGCCCTTTTATCCTTAGTGTATGGAAGGAATATTGATTTTTTTCTGAGCTAATCTTGTTTCCTGCTATATTGCTGAAGGTGTTTATCAGTTGTAGGAGTTCCGTGGTAGAATTTTTGGGGTCACTTATGTAAATTATCATATCATCTGCAAATATAGATAGTTTAAGTTATATAATGCTATTGGCAGCTATTATAAAGGGTGATGTTTCCCTTATTTCTTTTTCAACCCCTTTATTCTTAGTGTGTAGGAGGGATATTGATTTTTTTTTTTTTTTTAGTTAATCTTGTTCCCTCATACATTGCTAAAGGTGTTTACCAGCAGTAAGAGTTCCCTGGTAGGATTTTGGGGGCCACTTATGTATACAATCATATCATCTGCAAATAGAGATAGTTTGACTTCTTCCTTTCTAAGTTGTATCCTTTAATCTCCTTTTGTTCTCATTGCTTTAGCTAAATCTTTGAGAACTATATTGCATAGATAAGGAGAGAGAGGACAGCTTTGTCTTGTTCCTGATTTTAGTGGGATTGCTTTGAGTGTTTTTCCATTAAGTTTGATGTTGGTTGTCAGCTTGCTGTATATTGCCTTTATTATATTTAGGTATTTTCCCTGTATTCCTGATCTCTCCAGGACTTTTATCATGAATGAGTGTTGCATTTTTTCAAAGGCTTTTTCAGCATCTAATGAGATGACCATGTGTTTGTTTTTTTTTTTTTTTCCTTTCAGTTTGCTTATATGATATTCACAGTTTTTCGTATGTTGAACCATCCCTGGATCTCTGGAATGAAGCCTACTTGATCGTGGTGGATGCTTTTTTTGATATGTTATTGGATTCAGTTTGCCAGGATTTTATTGAGTATTTTTGCATCAATGTTCATGAGGGAGATTGGTCTGTAACTCTGCCCCAGCCCGCGGGATCAGTCAACGGAGGGTCTGGAAGAGAGAGAGTGGGACAAAGAATGGGAGGAGATGCAAAGAATGGAGACAAGGCTGGAAAGTCTGCTCAAGTCTCAGAGTTTATTGTAACTTGGTACAGTATATAAATGTTTCAGGGAGGCAGCCCCCCACCTGATGATTACATCACCATCCAGGGTGGCAGCCCCCCACTTGCTGGCTGTACTACAAGGAAATAGTAACAGTAACCAAAAGCAGGGGGTTAGTCATTGTGCAGAAAGAACAAAGCGTGCATCATGGCATGGTGGTCAGGACCACAAGGAGCCACAGAATATATCATTCATGCCTGGGAGAGAACCTCCTCGTTCAGAGAACAATTCAACAGTCTGAGAGAAGAAGGAAGGGAAGTCTTTCCCACACTTGTGGGTCTCCACATAACTCTCTTTCTTGCATCTTTGAGTAGCTTAGGGTATCAGGGTGATTGTGGCCTCATAAAAAGTGTATGGCAATGTTCCTTCAGTTTCTACTGTATGGAACAGTTTGAGGAGTACTGGTATTAGTTCTTTGAATGTCTAGTAGAATTCTGCACTGTAACCCTCTGGTCCTGGGCGGTTTTTTTTTTTTTTTTTTTTTTTTTTTTTTTTTTTTTTACTTGGGAGACTTTTAATAACAACTTGAATTTCCTTTGAGGTTATAGATCTGTTTAGGTCTTTAATCTGATCTTGATTTAATTTTAGTAAGTGGTACCTGTCCAGAAAGCTGTTCATTTCTTTTAGGTGGAGTATAGGTTTTCAAAGTATAACCTGATAATTCTCTGGATTTCCTGGATGTCTGTTGTTATGTTCCCCTTTTCTTTTATGATTCTGTTAATTTGGATATTCTCTCTCTGCTTCTTGCTTAGTTTGGATAAGGGTTTATCTATCTTGTTCACTTTCTCAAAGAACCGACTCTTTGAATCATTGATTATTTGTATTCTTCTTTTTGTTTCTATTATATTGATTTCAACCCTAAGTTTGATTATTTCCTGCTATCTACTCCTTCTCAGTTTGCTTCTAACTGTTCTAAAGCCTTCAGCTATGCTGTTAGCTTTAGACCATGGTGCTCTGATATGATACAAGGAGTTATTCCCATTTTTTGTATCTTTTGATATTTGCTTTATGACCAAGCATGTGGTCATTTTTAGAGAAAGTTCCACGGGTGCTGAGAAATATGTATATTCCTTTGTGTTTGGGTGGAAGGTTCTGTATATATCTGTTAAGTCTATTTGGGTCATAACATGTTAGACCCCTTATTTCTCTTTTGAGTTTCCGTCTGGTTGACCTATCCAAGGGTGAAAGTGGGGTATTGAAGTCTCCCACTATTAGTATGTAGCATTTGATGTGAGATTTAACCTTAGTAGTATTTCTTTTAAATATGTAGATGCCTTTGTGGCTGGAGCATAAATGTTCAAAATTGAGACTTCATCTTGGTGGATTTTTCCTGAGATGAATAAGTAATGTCCATCCTTGTCGCTTTTGATTGATTTTAGTTTGAAGTCTATTTTGTTAGATATTAGGATGGCTACACCAGCTTGTTTCTTAGGTTCATTTGATTGGGAAGTTTTTTTTTTTTAATTCTTTACTCCAAGGCAGTGTCTGTCTTTGAAGTTTAGGTATGTTTCTTGTATGCAGCAGAAGGATAGCTTCTGTTTTTGTATCCATCATGTTATGATGTGTCTTTTTATAGGTGAATAGAGTCCATTGATATTAAGGGATATTAATGACCAATGGTTGTTATTTCCTGTTATTTTTGGTAGTGTTGTGTGTGTACTTCCCTTCTGGGGTTTTTCTTCTGTGGGATTATCGATTGCTTGTAGTTTCAATGGTGTATCTGGTTTCCTTACATTGGAGTTTTCCCTGTAGTGCTTTCTGTAGGGCCAGATTTGTGGATAGGTATTGTTTAAATCTGGTTTTAATGGATTGACAATTGCAGCTTTAAAGTTGTCCTCATTCTAAACTTTCTTTAAATGCCCTCTCAGAACTGATCCTGGTTGCTGATAGAATCTGAACTAGAGAAAATTCAGAAATTTTTAAACCCTCCCAAAATCCCAGATGCAAAGCCCAGCTTCTGTATTGTGAATCAGCCTTCTTTATTTAATAATTTTACAAATTCATTTTACATACCAACCAGTTCTCCCTTCCATCCCTCCTCCTGTTCCCCCAAGCTGCCCCCTATGCATCAACCATCCCCTCCTCAGAATAGGTAAGGCCTCCCATGGGGAGTTAGCAAAGCCTTTTATATTCAGTTGAGGCAGAACCAAGGCCTTCCCCTCTGCATCAAGGCTGAGCAAGGTATCCAACCATAGGTAATGGGCTCCTAAAAGCCAGTTCATGCACCAGGGATAGATTCTGATTCCACTGCCAGGGTCTCCTTAACAGACCAAAGTACACAACTGTCTCCCTTATGCAGAGGGTGTAGTCTGGTCCCATGCAGGCTCTACAGCTATTGGTCTAAAGTTGGAAGTTCCAACTAGCTTGGTTCTGTTTTATCTGTAGACTTCCCAATCATGATCTTGAACCCCTGCCCTTTCTCATATAATTATAGTCAGACGTTTCTGTCCTGCCAGAAACTCTCAAATACCCAGCAGCTGATTTTCAAATAATTGACTTGGAGGCTTAATATTACTTACAAATGCTCAGCCAGTAGCTCAAGCTTACTACTAACTAGCTCTTACATGTAAATTAACCCATATTTCTCTCTATGTTTAGCCATGTGGCTTGGTACCTTTTCTCAGTCCATAATTCTCATCTTGCTTCCTCAGGGTCAGCTGGAGACTGCTTCTCTGTCTTTCCTTTTCCCAGAATTCTCTTAGTTTTGTTGCCCCACCTATATTTCCTGCCTGGCTATTGCCCAATCATCATTTTATTAAACCAATACAAGTAAAAAAGCTTCCCAATGTACAAGAGCATTATCCCACAATATATAATCCCTCGTCCCTGTCTTCGACTGGACTCCCAGAGCTCAGGCTGGTGTTTAGGGATATTTGCAACTGCTTCCATCAGTTGCTGGATGAAGATTCTAAGATGACAATTAAGTTGCCCATCAATTTGATTACGAGGATGGTCAGTTTAGGCACCCTCTCCACTGTTGCTTGAAATCCTAGCTGAAGTCATCTTTGTGGATTCCTGGAAATTTCCAAAGCATCAGGTTTGATTTCAAAGAAAAGCTAATATCTATCAATCAGGCTTTTTTGAAATGGCTGTAGTTGCTGCTAGTAAAAGGATACAAGGAGGGGCAAAGGAAAAGAGGTGGGTTTTTTCTCTACATGATTTAGTGTTGGCTTCAGATTTGTCACTTGACATAAACAAGGTCGAACCTCTCAATGACAGTGGCATTTCATAACCTGAAAAAAAAAATACCCACTGCACCATAACCAATTAATGCTCTTACAGGTAGTTGGAGTTTCTCTTTGACCCAATGACAAAAATAAAATGAACAAAGTAGGAAGTTAATCATCTGAGCAGAGCTGGTGGGGAAGCAGTTTGTTTAGTTTAAAATAGCATTGGTTTTTCTAATTATGTGCTGGTTACTTTGTGTTATCTATTCATTGACAAGGAAATCTCTACTTAGTTATAGCCTGTTAGGTACTTGTATGAGTTTAGTATTTTACTTGAAAATGACTTATTGTAAAGAAGCTTATAAATTTAGTTCATACTATTTTAGGAGGGGCATTTTTTCCTGTTTGAGAGGTGAAACTAGCTGCCTATTTCACACCACCAGGGGTCTCCAGTGCTAGTTTCTGGGTTACATAGATGGCTAAGGAAAGTAAGTAACAATCAGATTGGTTGTTGGAGGAAAATCCCAGGATGTGGTCAAGGATATTCTCAAGGATACCTGACACAGGCTCAGAGGGGAGAGAAGGAACTCCAGATGGTATTGAAGTAGAGCCAAATTAAGAAAGAAAAATGAGAATTATCAAGGCAAAGACTGCCCTGCTTACTATTCTTTTTGTAGCTTCCTGGAGTAGCAGCTTAGTTTGTTGGTTAAAAAGCTTCTTCTTCTAGAAGCATCTAGTGGTGCAAATGTACATTTCTAAATTGCTTTCACTACAGCCCCCAAGGTTTTCCAAATTATATTGTACTCTCCATTGAAACTATCTCCATATATATAATCTTCCACTTTGACATATCACTTAATGAGAAATACACTACTCACTTTTGAAGCAGTATTCAACATTTTTATCTGTCTTTCTGTTACGGATTTCTAGCTTACTCACATCAAAATCAGAGAACATGCCGTGATTTTAGTTCTTTGGAGCTTGTTAAGGCTTATTTCATGACTCAGCCTATGGCTACTTTAGCAAATATCCAGGTGTTCTTGAAAGAGCCACCTTTGTAGTGGGTGGACTGTCCTTTCTATGGGCATTAGATCTGCTTGGTTGATGATCCTGTGCTTCTCTATAACCCTTGCTGATTGTGGCTCCGATACGTTTTGAATCCGATTCCAGGAAATGCAGTGTTCCCTTCGCTTGATATCCTTTGCTTTGGGCACTGAGCAAGGCTTGATGGATGGAAATCAGACTTCAGAGACACCAGATGTGAAAAGTCTTCCTAATCCCAAGTCTCACTCACACACAGGTGCAAAACTTGGGGGGGGCTAGTCACCCAAAATTTATGTTAACTTGGAGAGGTCTCCTCACAGGAAACTTATTAGATGATTCTTTTGTGCTCGTAGAGTGGGCTGTTGAGATAAACCGGCTTTCAGAAAGGGCTCAGACAAAGAAATAGGACATAGGAGCACCTATTATAACTATTTCCTTGTAGTCTTGCTTAGGGACAGTATCCAGCCTTGTGAGTCCTGGGAGCTTAGCTTGAGTGAAGATTCTCAGAACACTGAAACCTCCTACAGAACTCATGAAAACAAAGAAAACCTGAATACTCCCCCACTAAAAAGGATCAAGCATTTACTCTCTGTTGATCCTACTCAGTCTTGTGATCATAAGCTCCTTGGCAGTTTCCTTGGAGGCACACAGCCATGAAGATCATCAGAGACCATCTTTTATTTCCTGGGGCATCACTAGCAGCAGTCCTGCAGGCATTTACTTGTTTGCTCTAAGCCAAAGAAGCACATTGCCTTCTCTTCCACCTGTACCTTCACAGGGCCTCTGTATGTCCCTAACCCAGTCATCTGCCTGAAGTGTTCCATTAAAAAAAAAATCAGGTGGGAGCAATGATGTGAGGAATTGTGAAGGGATACATGAGAACGTTGCGTTCCTTGAACTGTATCTTCCCATTCCTCCTCTCCCCTTCCTTCTGACAGCTGAAGCACAAGTAGCTTCATCCAAGTGGGTTAAGAAGGTGGCGAGGGTAAAATGGAAAGCAGTCCAAGGTGGTGGTTCCTGATCACCAATTTTAGGCATTTGATAGAATGGTTTGGGACATCCTTCCCAGAAAAAAATTTAAAAGATGCCCTTAAGATGGGCTTGCAGTTATTCCTTCAGTTTTAGGAGTGTTTGAAGGAGTAGTCCTTGAGCCCCATTTTAAGATCATCTTTATTAGAAGTGACAATCAATGCAAAACATCCATTCTAGTTTTTTGATTTGTTTTAGTTTTTTTTATTTTTGTTTGTGTTTTTTTTTTTTTGAGAAAGGGTTTCACTTTGTAGCCAGTCTTGCATAGACCTCTCCATCTTTTCTCCTCAGTTCCCAGACTGTTGAGCTATAGAAAATTGCCTTTTGCAAAGGAAAACAATAACAGCAAATAGCCAAGCAGTTAGGGTTATGATGCTAGATCTACTTATATGTGCTTAGTACCTGCTCACCTCTTGGCTGTTTGTCTTTGTATCTATTGCCCACATTGGATCTCATTGATGTATACTCCAAATCCCTAGCAATTTAGATTATTTTAAGGGTGTAAAAAAATCATTGCATTTTCTTGAAATAATCATGTCTAGAAACACGGTGCAATGTCTAGGTATCTTGTGTGATTGCAGTTTTATGCAAAGTAAAATACAGGAAATAAGCCACAAGGGCAAGACAAAGCTATAGCAAAATGTTCTACTTGGCCCTCCCGCTCCCTTTAGTCAGCTATCCTGGTAAGGTATGCTTGAGTGTGTGTGTGAGTGCTTGTGTGCGTGCATACGTGTATGTGTACGTGTGTGTGTGTGTGTGTGTGTGTGTGTGTGTGTGTGTGTGTACGTATTCCTGTGTGTACAAGATTGTGTGCACATGAAGGCCTTTAGTATGCCCCTACATCTTACCTTTTTTTGAGATAGGCTCTCTTACTGCTTTGGAATTTATAAATGAATCCCCAGGGAAACACATATCTCCACCTTCCTAGAGCTTGATAACAAGTGAGACTGAGCCAAATTTGCCTTCATCTCTTAACCTGACTACATTCAAGAGCATTCAGCAACTGTTAACCCAGGCATGAGGCTGTTGGTAAGGCCCAGCCTCTGAACAGTGGTAGACAAATAATTCCAGTTGCTGCGTCTACAAGATACTGCTGAAGATCACAGAAGAATCCATTTTCCTGAAGATACATTAGATACTGGGTCACATTCCTGCCTGTGTATTTCCACCACATATGGATTTCTCTGCTCTAATTATTCTGAATAACAAAGACTATGGTCACCGTGGGGGAGGGAGCTGATTACTGCAACACCTTGGAACAACTGAGACATATGGTCTGTTCCTTCATGTAATGGTTGAAGATCCTAGAACCAGAGGAAGATAAGGAATAGAATGTTTCATAGGGTACAGTAAATAAAACCTCTTAAGGAGAAAACCAGCAAAAACAAATAAAACAACATACCCACCTATACATCGCAGTCAGCTATGCAGTTTCTCTTCCTCAATTTTTTTAAAAAAAAGTCTTCATTTATTTTGTAAGTTGTTGGGATCCTGTCATAGTCCAAACTCACACAGTGCAATAGGACATTCAGGGGTAGATCTCGTTTTCTCGTCTGTTCCCACCCATCATTTTTCCCTCTGGATATTATGTTTCATTTTCTGTTTTATTACCTCCCTCTAAAAGTTTGGATTGGGATTTTTGCAGTGTTTGTGATCTTCTCAGTCAAACACAGAAATGTTTGTTCTTCCCTTGGAACAAGGGGGTTGCAGAATTGGCCTTACCATTCTAAAGCACTGTTCTGCAAGGCTTGGTGAATTCTAAGCATGTGTTGAAAGCATTCTGATTCTATCTCACAGGAACTAATTTTTCCATTTGGGTACCTGATGAGTGTCTCTTGTCATAGCCCTTTAGCAAGTTATCTACCATCTCAAACAAATGACTACAGCAGATTCAGTGCATTGAGAATTTGCAGGCACAGTTTATGTGTCAGAAGGAAGAGTTTGAACTCACTACAGTTGATCTTTGCATATTCAGTGGTTTAATGTCTTTGGTATCGGAGTAGATCTTGGTTTCAGTGCAAACTCTGTCCCTTAATCAATTCTCTTTAGTTACCCAGCCTCTATTTCCTCCCCTGTTATGTAAAGATAATTACTTGCTATCAAGAATTGGATGCCAATGGTGACCATGGGAAGAAACAAGACAACCTTACCATTAACCATATCTTCAACTGCTCCCCTTTATACTACTTTGTAATAGAAGTTCTGGGCAATTCTGTTTACTTACTAGTCTAAACTGGGTGAAAAACTAGAGCTGAGCTGCATGCTGATGTCTGTGGTCATAGATCTGGGAGACTTCATAGATCTGGGAGACTTCAGCTGCACCATTCTGTCTGGTGAGCAATAGCCCTAGGATCTGCACCATGATTTGATATCCCTCGGACATTTTTCTGGGCACTGAAGCCTGGGTCTGGGGACAAAGTTGTGGGGATATGTTCCAAATTTAATAAAAATAGTCCGTGACATCAGAGGACAGAGCCATCTCTTGGCTGTCCTGGATCTTGCTTTGAAGACCAGGCTGACTTTGAACTCAGAGATTCACTTGCCTCTACTTCTCAAGTGCTGGGATTAACAGTGTGTCCCACCACTGCCTGCATGGGAGTCTGGAATTCCCTCTATAAACTAAGATGACCTCAAACTCAGATTTCATGGGATTAAGGGCATAGGTCACCACTCCCGGATATTCCCTGTGCTGGGATTAAAGGTGTGAGTTACCACTGTCTGATCCTCCTACACTGACTGTGGTTAGATCCCTCTGATATCTCCAACTGTTTTTTACTAAATTTGAAACATATCCCTACACAAAGTCATGCCCTTAATTTATGGATGTTCACATATCACTACCCTGGTCTGTTCCCATCTTCTTTGTTATAATGGTTTCTTGTACTTGTTCCCTAGAAGGTAATGTAGGCAAAAGTGCTCAGATAACAGAACACGTTACAGGTGCATCATTTAGAGATCAAAGAGACCACATACGTGATTCTACTGACACAAAATGCAGCAAGCACACAGAGATAGAAGACAGATTGGTGCTTGCCCAGAGGAGGTGAAAATGGAGAGTGATTGGTAATGGGTACAATTTTCTTTGGGAGTGATGAGATGTTCCAAAATTATAGTGCTGATGGATGAATAACTCCATGAATAGAGTAAGAAATACAACGTATTATACACTTGAAATGTGTTAAGGTTATGATATGTGAATGGCATCGCAATGAAGCTATCATTTTAAAAATGATCAAGCATATTTCTTCATCCATGTCTCCTATGAAGCATGTGCACATGCATACATACACAGAGTAAAACACTTCAGGGGCTGGGTTTTCATTGAGAAAATGCTCACACTATTTAGCAGCAGCTTTCCAGTTTCCTAAATCTTATTTGCTAAGAATAGGACACATTGGAAATAAGGAGAGAGCAACAGAGAGGGAGAGATAGACAGAGACAGAGAGAGGGAACATGCAATATTTTCTAGATCATCAGGCTATAAAGTGGGAAAACCTACTAAAAGAAAACGTAAGAGCCAAAAGCACTACACGAAAGAGGCCAGTATACATATTTCAGATAATCTAAAGTTTTAATGTATTGCTGGGGAGTCTTGACATTAGATGAAACTGTGCTTATGTTATTTCTTTCAGAGTCTAAGCGTGGGCAAGTTTTTGCTCAACATTTGCTGGGCATTCAATTTATCTTCCCATTTTGAATGAGTTATCAAGGGGCTCACAATGCATGGCCCAGAACACATCTTCTCCCACACTTCAGTGAATCAGTTCTCTTCATGGATGTATAAAATTCAGTACAATAAATGTTCATCGTGTGCCTACCACACACAGTCACCATAAAAGAGCAAGACAGTTTCTCAGGCAGTCTTCTCTCTCTCATTGTGTGGTTGCTCTTGAGAGCAGGGCTTTACTGTGTGCCAAAATACTCCAGGAAAAGGAAGGCCTATGCTCAGTGTTGTCTAAGACTTGCTTCACTTCTGTCCTGGGTTAGCTCTGCTGCTGAGTCATATCAAGAGGCTGTGGCAATCTTAGTAAAGCAATTCTTTGTCATGTCTTCCAGACTCCATGACATTTTACATCTGCACTCCCTATTTGCTTTGTCAACATTACAGCCTGTCTGCCTCATGGGCCTAGAGAACTAATGTGGGGCTATTTCCACAAAGCCTCTTAGTTCTAGGCATGGCTCTATATAGAATCAGTGTGTACCTTTGACTATATCAGCCTGCCCCTGCCCTTTCTGAAACATCATCTTTTGTAAAATAAAGGAATGAATGTGACCTATTCTTGTCCAAGGCATTTTCCAATTTGGCCATCTTAGAGTTTATAGGTATGAACCTAATGGGGTGCATTAACTTGGAAGAACAGATCAAGGCAGTAATATGGAGGCTAAGGCTGAGAATCAATCAGTGATATACTTCCTGAGGCAAAGAAAAGAGGGATATGTAATGATAAGTCATGGGAAATTCAACATGAAAATTATATAGACTGACGTTTTGCAAGATGCCAGTGATTTGTAATTTGGGGAGTGTTTACGTTTTCCCTGAGTTAGGAAGCAAACCAAGGGGCTAGAGAGATGCATAGGTTGACAAAGGGCTTCTCATGCAAACATGAGGACTTGAGTTTATTCCTAATAGCCATGTAAAAAGCTGGAAATTGTAAAATACAGTTGTAATCCAAGCACTGTAGAGGCAGAGACAAGTAGGTCCCAGGTGCCTCACTGGATAGCTGACCTAGTCAAGTTCCAGGCCAGTTAAAAGGGGAGGGGGTTTGAAAGGTTGACCTTTGGCCTCCATGTGATATATGCACATGTACACAAGTACACACACATGAACACACACACACCACCTGCATATACACACACATCATTTTTAATGAATTAAATAATCTTAGTTTGAAATCAATTATTTTGGTGTTAGCAAAGAGGTATTACATACTTCCCTTGAAAATAACTGACACAGCAGATTTCTTTGTTTCTGTGTGTGCTGTTTTTATATGTTCTGAACTGGTGCAGATCTTATCTTGCGTCTCCTACCTCACAGTCTGAAGTCCTATATCTGATAGTAAAGTTGAGACTAGAAAAATTGGTCCTTTGGAATCATCAACTGCTTTTGAATCTACTGTAATCCTTCTGCCATCTTTTCTTTTTTTTTCTCTGAGAGCAGATGCTAAGGGCTGTCACTGGCTGTGTGTAGTAGGAGGTTTCTGGCCTTGACTTTTGGGCCTTGCCTCAAGGTTTAGGCCTGCAGACCCCCAGACGCACAGAGACACACAGATGTTTACAATAGTTTTCAGCTGATTGGCCTAAGGCCCAGGCATACAACTTGCTAACTCTTTATCCCTTAAACTAACCCATGACTCTTCATGGTTCAGCCATGCAGCTCGGTACCTTTTCTCAGAGCAGCGTAGTTGTCCTCTGCTTCCTCGGGCTTCTCTCTGGCATTCTGCTCTGTTCTTCCTGTTTCTAGAGTTTTCTTAGTCTGGTAGCCCCACCCACACTTCCTGTCTGCCTTTGGCCAATCAGCACTTTTTATTAAACCAGTGAGTGGGATAATTATTTACAATGAAACAACACATTCCCCTACCTTTTATTTTCCTCAGCCTTGAGATTGACATGTCCCTTTTTTTCTTTTATTTATAAAAAAGTCTTTTTTTCCATGTATTCCCCTGCTCCCCCTCCCTTCCCTCCTCCCAATCCCTCCTAGTCAGCCATATTTAAGAAATGTTTTAATTCATTTTACATACCAACCACAGATCCCCCTCCTATCCCTTCCTCCAAAAGAGTAAGGCCTCCCATGGAGAGTCAGCAAAGCCTGGTCCATTCAGTTGAGGCAGAGCCAAGCCCCTCCCCACGGCATCAAGGCAGAGCAAGGTGTTCCACCATAGGTAGTAGGATCCAAAAAGCCAGCTCATGCACCAGTGATACATCCTGATTGATCTCACTGCCAGGAGTCCCTTAAACAAACCAAGATACCCAACTGTCTCCTGTGTGCAGAGGGCCTAGTCTGGTCCCATGCAGGATCCACAGCTGTCGTCGGTCTATAGTTCACAAGTTTGCAGTTCATGGGTTTGCACTAACTTGGTTCAGTTGTCCCTGTAGATTTCCCCATCATGATACTTGACCACTCCCCCACTCCTTGTTCATATAATTCCTCTTTTTTGTTTTTTATTGGACTTCTAGAGCTCAGTCTGGTGCTTTCTTGGCTGTGGCTCTCTGCATCTGCTTCCATCAGTCACTGGATGAAGATTCTATGATAACAGGATATTTACCAATCTGATTACCAGGGTAGGCCAGCTCAGGCACTCTCTCCACTATTGCTAGTAGTCTAAGATGGGGTCATCCTTGTGGATTCCTGGGAACTTCCCTAGCACCAGGTTTTTCCCTGACTCCATGAGAGCAGTGAAAGAGATATCTTGATAGAGGGAGACATTATCATGGAATTAAATTTTAAAAGATTTATGTTTTTACTTTATGTGTGTGGGTGTTTTACTTGCATGAATGTCTGTTCACTATGTGCATATAGTGTTCAGAGAAGCCACAAGAAAGTATCAGGTTCCCTAGGACAGGACTTATAGGGGCTTGTTTCCTACAATATGGGTGCTAGGACTTGAACCCAGGCCCTCTAGAAGAATAGCCAGTGCTCTTAACCACTGAGCTGTCTCTCCAACTCCATAAATGATTTTTTTAAAAAGCCAAACATAAAACCAAAAAGGGGACCACAAAGTAAAAAAGCGGTGCTGAAGAAAAAATAACATGAAATTGGTAAAAGGACTACTGGGCATGAAAGGAGGAAGTGGAGGCAGGATGGAGAGGAATTCAGTGAATTCTATTTGAAAATGCTTATGCTGACCTCATTCTCCTGGACTCAAGCAACCCTCTTGCTTCAACATCTTAAGTAGCCAAAACTACATATTTGTACCACTACAAAATTTTCCTTTTGTAAGCTGTACTGCAACAAAGGACTGATTTGTCTCTCACAGTTTGTGGAGGACATTGAGAACACCTTTAATAATTTTGTTATGTTTCCCACAAGGACCATTTTTACTCTCTGCAAACCAGAGGGAGAGCATGTAACTTTCTGTGTTCAAGACTCTTCAGTGCCAGGCTTTGCCCATGTAAAGAAATGGGCAACTTCAGCTTCTCTAGAGAGTCCACATAAACACATACATAGAAGGAAGAGGTCACTGTGATCTAACCTCCCCCTTCTGCTGTAGTCCTAGCTCCAAACACAGCCATTACAGACTTCCCAGCCTTCAGGCAACAGCTTGTTCTTTCCATGAACGTGCCTTCACACTAGATGTTCTCGTGACTTCCCATTGGCAGATAAGTCCAATTCTGCCAAGATCTCAATCAAATTTTGTCACTATGTCTTATGAACATTCAACCCACACGAGTAGCAGGCAGAATGAATTTCTTTCATTTTCCCTTGTTGCCAAGGGCAACACTATGGTATAGTATGACATATTCAGTGGGTGTGTGGCAGATCTCTGGCTAGCCTTATCTCTTTAACTATGCAACACACATTTACATCCTGTGTGAAGACATCTCACAAACATAATAGAGTATTGTGGTTATGGAGATCAAGTCAGGATCCAGACAATCTGTTCTCTAGTTCCAGCTTTGTCCCTGATTGAATGAACAGGAGGACCTTTGGAAAGCATGAAGATTGTTCCTCAGTCATCTCTGTAAAATGGAGATAATAATACTCATCTCAAAGGGCAGGTTTAGAAATGAGGTGAGAATGCCAAGTTCACAGCACAATGTCTGAGATATAGCAAATGTTCAATATGTCAGTAATAACTCATATTATTGCACAGAACCTGGCATATAACATAAGGTAATTCATATTTGAATGAGCATTTAAACACAGTAAGGATTTTGGGGCTCCAATTACTTGAAAGTCAGGACCAGCTAGGTTATTCAAGGCAGCTGCTGTCCTTGATCTCACCATTGCCTCTCACTGTATCCTATTTTTTCCTTTTAATACACGGATTACTCCACTTTTACATATATTGTGACTTAGTTGGTATTGCTGTTTCCCAATAAACTAAGCTCTGCGAGTGTGGCCCTTTGAATGAAAGTGTTCCCCATAGTCTTCGGCATTTGAACACTTGGTTCGCAGTTGGTCCTGATGTTTGGGGAGGTTTAGGAAGTATGGTCTTGTTGGAGGAATTATGCCACTGGGTGTAGGTTTTGAGCGCTGAGGATCTTACCCTCTTTGATGCTTGCTTTCTGTGCTTCATACTTGCTGCTCAAGATTAGATACCACACCTGCTGTTGGCTATCATGCTTCCCCTCTATCATGGGCTCTAACTCTGGAATTTGAAGCCCCAAATCAACTCTTTCTTCCGTAAGTTTCCTTGGTTATGGTGTTTTATCAAAGCAGCAGAAAAGTAGCTAATACAAGGCAAGAAACTACACCTGCTTTAGAGACTCCCCAACCTGGACCAGTGCCAGGAAGGAGGTGCTCAAAATAGTCAAGTAACAAATGAGTGAGAGAACATTCAGAAAGATGGATACATAATCTGAGTAGTCATAAAGGATATTTAACAATTGAATAGAAAGACAAGAGTAAAAGCACAAGCCTTTAGTCCGAGCCACATAGGAGGGAGGTGGAGACAGCAAAGACCAATGACAGTCTCAACTACAGAGTAAAATCATTTCTCTCTCTCTCAAAAAAATACTAGTCCACTAAGTGTTGATTGAAGCAGACCAAAAAGCTTTTTAATAAAAGAAACCCTGGCTAACTTCAACACACTTGGTGTTGAACGCTTAGTGACAGACTGGGGAGAGAAAACAGCAGTCAGCAACTGGATTCACTTAGTAAGAAGAGCAAGCTCTTCTTTGTAGGTAGTTTTCAGGAAAGAGTACTGAGATGTCTTGTGGAGGCTGGTAGTGAATTCCCTGGAATAAGTGGGGCACTTAGGAACCCATCCTGTTCATTTGTAGCCTTTGCTTCTACTATTATTCATAATGCACAAATAGTTCTAGAAAGGAATACACTGGTAGTCAAGTACAATGGAGCATAAATTAATTGCTGTTTGCCTTACCAAAAATTGTGCAAGAAGAGAAAGTGACCATTCCAATGGGCTGCTAAAAAGAGAAAATGGTGCCCTTGAGATCATTAAAAGTATGTCAAGGAGAAGATGGTGACAACAAGCCTTACTCACCTCCAGTATTCCTGAACCTGAACTCCAAACTAGAGTTTGCTTCATTTTCTAGTGGATCTTCTTTATGATAATCCATGCTGTAAGTATGGATGTTGTGTGTGGTAAGGAGAGCTTTTTGGAGCACTGTTTACATTTCTTTGTAGGTCTGCTTAGCTTTTCTGTGCCTACTTGAATCACTTGGATAATACATTTGTTGTACCTGCCTTAACCACCTAAGTGCTGGGATTATAGGCATGCACCAACACACCCAATTTGCTTTCACCACTTTTTGCATTGCGGTCAGGGAGTGACTTCCCCATTAAATATCGTTTGTTGTTTCTTAATGTCCATATGGCTTAAGTTTTATGTAGTTATGCCAATCAATTTCTTCATTCATGACTTCTTTGAAACACTTTCCAAAGCAAAAACCAGGGTGATAATCTTCCTTTAAAAGTGTAATCTTTTATGCATGTAAATTTTATTTCTGTGCATGGTGTGATTATTTTCCCAATTGAAAATAATTTTTAGCAATATTTATTGAATAATCTCTCTCATGGCTTTGCAATCTTCCAAAAAGAGACCATGGATGGGGAGAAGGAAGAAAGATCTTATGAAGGGGAAAACATTCTTTTAAAATTAGTACTTTCTCTTCTAGAGCCTATGGCCTTACCAACCTCAGGTAGTTGTCTAGGTTTAGAGTACATACCAGGCATGAATTGTCTCCTCTTGAATGGGCTTTATGGCCAATGGCCAATTGGACTGTTGTTAGTTGCCCCTAGAATTTAAGCACACTGTTGTGCCTTTTAGTATATCTTGCTATTCTGGTCATTGTTGTGGTTTGTAGGTTTTACAGGTGAGTAGATCTGATGATTGCTCTTCTCCTTTGTCAGTTTGCATAGCTCCTGGCACTATAAAAGCTAATCTCTAGGAAGAAGGCATCCAGACCAGTTTCATCTTGATTACCTCCAAGCTATGTGTCCAAAATGTGTGGTATTTAGCAATAGGGCACTACCTTAAATTTCTGAAAGGTGACCAAGGGCAATGGCAATAATAGCCTATATGGTTTTGGGAGTCACTTGAGCTCAGCTGACCAATAACTCAAAAGGTCTCCCTTGCCTGGCATTGGCGTTTTTGTTACACAGTCTAAAGCTTTGAGGAGGGGAAAGTTCTCCTCTGTCTCTCTGCCTCTCTGTCTCTATGTCTCTGTCTCAGTCTGTGTGTGTGTGTGTGTGTGTGTGTGTGTGTGTGTGTGTGTGTTCCTGTATGTGCAGATACATGTGTTTATGTGTATGTAGGTGGAGGTCAGAGGTCCGTGTCAAGGTATCTTCTTACATTTCTCATCATTTTATTTTTTGAGACAAACTTTCTCACTGAACCTAGAATTCACTTGCTGGATGGCCAGCAATCTCCAGGATCCTCCCAGATCAGTCTCCCACTAATGGGATATTATGCACACCTGGCTTTTATAAGAGTTTCAGGAATATGAACTTCAGTATTCCTGCGTCAGACACTTTGACTGTTCCATCTCTTCAACCCCAGGCCCTCATATTTTATGGTCCTAAAAGCTACTAAAAAGATACACTTTTTTTCAGAATAACCAAGAGGATTGTTTCAATAAACCTACTAAAAACATGTATGGGTGTGGATACGCTTCAAATATAATAAATAAAACAGTTGGAGATATCAGAGGACTGTTTTTTGTTTGTTTGTTCCAGACAGAGTTCTCTGTGTAACAGGAGCTTGCATTGAAGACCACCTGGCTTTGAACTCACAGAGATCCTCTTGCCTCTGCTTCCCACATGCTGGGGGCTAACAGTGTGAGCCATAGCTTCTTCTACCTGCTCTGTCTTTCTATGCCTTCCTTAAATACTTTCTTCACTCAGTTAAGGCGTCCACCACCACTGCCTGCCTGGGAGCCTGGAACTCTTTCTGTAAACTAAGATGACCTCAAACTCAGATTGGATTAAGGGTGCAGGTCACCACTCCTGGGACACTCCCTGTGCTGGGATTACAGGTGTGAGTTACCACTGTCTGATCCTCCTAGACTGACTGTGGATTGATACCTCTGATATCTCAGACTGTTTTTAATATGTTTGAAACATATCCCCACATATGGGTATTAAACACGGACAGTCTTTGTTCTTGTTATTCTCCCCAAAATACAGTATAATAACTATTTAGTACACATGGGATCCATTACAGGGTTATTATTAATAAAATAAAACAAGAATATGCCTAATTATGCAGAATAAACCAAGGTAGACACATAGAATGCTCTCTTCTGCAGACATTATAATTATGTTTATGAGTAATTTTAGTTACCCAGAAAATTCCATCAAAGAAATTTTCAGAGTTAAAAGGCAGGATAGATAATTACATGTATAATTTAGTTGTTGTATAATCTTGGGCTATTTGCCCAACTCTTCTCTGCCTTCGTTTAATCATTTTCAGGATGGTGTAATAGTAAAGATAATTTAATAACAGAACTTGGAATAGAGCTATATATACATTATATATTAATTGCCATGTGTGTGGATATGTTTCAAATGTAATAAAAAACAGTTTGAGATATCAGAGGACAGAACCATCTCTTCCAGAGTTTGTTTTTTTGTTTGCTTATTTTTTGAGACAGAGTCTTCTGTGTAACCGTCCTGGCTGTCCTGGAACTTGCTTTGAAGACCAGGCTGGCTTTGAACTCATAGAGATTCTCTTGCTTGTGCTCCCCAAGTGATGCCTGCCTGGGAGCCTGGAATTCCCTCAGTAAACTAAGATGACCTCAAACTCAGATTGGATTAAGGGCGTAGGTTGCCACTCCCGGATATTCCCTGGGCTGGGATTAAAGGTGTGAGTTACCACTGTCTGATCCTCCTAGACTGACTGTAGGTAGATCCCGCTGATATCTCCAAATGTTTTTATTAAATTTGAAAAATCCCCACAGCCATGTGCATGTATGTATTTCATATGTTAACTGAGGGATGTGTGTACACATGTTTCTATGTATGTGCTCTTGTGTGTGGGCATTACAGAGAAGGAGTGAAAGAAATGGCAGTGATGTACCTTGGTGTTACCACATCTCATCACTGATGATGTTACTGCTATTAGGAGGCAGTTTATGATTACAGTGGTGGGTTAGCGTCTCTGACGTGCAGCTCTGGTGTTCTGCTCTGGAAGTTAGTGGTCTCCTGATTACTCACCTTCCTGACTGGGGACAGAGGCTACTGTAGGACCATTTAGTGACAGAGTCCTAAGGATCATTCCTGCATGCTGAGGCTATAGCTATTTTTCGCCTCCACTGATATTTATCCCTATTTATTGATTGGTTTCTTATAGTACAGAAGATCTAACTCGGGTCCTTGCACATAGCACTGGGTTTTGTAAAATATTTAAGTCTCTATGATACATCCTTTTCTTTTTTGAAATAACCAGTTTATTTCCTGCTATTAAGGACTAAATAACAAGGTTAAACACTGAGCAAGGCAGGCACTTTTAGCAGCAACCTTCTCCACTGATGCAACTTCATGATCCTTTCTTTTACTTTTCAGCTAAAATCTGATGGTACGAGCAGAGCATAACCACAGGCTTTCCTATGCGAATATGTGTTCCATGCCATTGAGTAAGCACACCCCATACACATCTGCTATCTTTCCTTCTTAAATAATAACCTTCTGACCATGCTCAGGAATATATCTACCCCAGAAACATTTTTCCTATATATAAATGTCTAGACTCCCCAAATAAAAACCCCATACTTCACTTGTTCAGAAAAAATATTGTAGAAATGATTCCTTGATCTCCTTACCCAATGTAGGTAGTAATATTCCTCTACTCTTTAATTTCATAACTGTGCTGGTTTGAAGTTTTCACTCACCAAAATGTGAGCCTGTTGCCTTCAGTTTCAATAATAGGAATTAAACAAAACATTCCATTTGCTATATGTAAAATCTCGATGTTTATTTGTCTTAAGTATAAGTGAATGTATTTAGGATTTGGAACCCAGTAGTAAGATCAGGTAAAAGTTTAAATAACTGACTCATATAATATGCTAAGCCACAGGGACAAATTAAATTGCCTGGGGTAACAAGTAGAACATGAGAACAAACTAAAATCCATAACAAATGAAAGAGAAAACGTTTTACTTACAGATGGCATGATCATACATATATAAAATCCAGTGATGCACCACTCCAACATTTCACAGCCTAAAAAAAGAAGTAGAAACAATGGAGTTTGTTAATGAAGAATAGTCAGTGAGAAAAAGAGAGAAAGGTAGCAGAATGTGGGTCCTGGCAATCAAGGAAGGAAAATACCTCAAGGTGGCATGCCTAAATGTTGCCAAATGATCTTGGGAGAGAAAGTTAAAATGTCCAGATAATTAAAACCTAAAGAAGAATGGTGGCGAGGCAGTAGGGAGCAATAGCCTCATGGCAGTGTAGATGGGAGGGCGCATAGGAGGCCAGGTATGGAGAAAATACATATAGACAGCCCTTTGTAGAAATGTGGGTACATGTGGAGCACAATGGTGGAGCCTCAACTAGAAGAAAGATCTGAGGGTCGGAAGAAGGTGTTTTAAAAAGAGAAGAAATACTTTAGTATGCATCTTCACATAAGTTTGATGAAGTAAATATGATGGAATTAATGTATGGAGTGGAAAGTGGATACCTGTAGGAGCTATGGGGTGAGAATATACAAAGCTGATAATGGCAAGTTCAAGGGCCAGGCCCTTGGTTGGAGAAGACATTCTCTGTACTGTGCCCAGAAAGAAAACAGAGAGCATAAATACAGATAGTCAGTAGTCTATCAACTACCAGGAGGGGAGATCCTAGATCTGCTTTCTTGATGAAAGAAAATCTGAGGCCATTGGTTGAGAATGAGGACGGGGGGGGGGGGGGGGGGCAACTGGATATTTGAAGGCTGTAGAGATGATGCAAAGAAGTTTTTTTTGCAGAATGAGGAGGACAAGAGAATAAAGTGCAACCATGAAGTACAGCTATTAGACAGCAGAATCCACTTTTGAATTATGGTCAAATATTTTCAAATGAGTCTATCTTAGCTAGGTTTTTTATTGTTGTAAAGAGACACCATGATCATGGCAACTCATATAAAGAATACATTTAATTGTGGCTGGCTTACAGTTTCAGAGGTTCAGTCCATTATCGTCATGGTGGGGAGCATGGCAGTGTTCAGGCAGATATGATATTGGAGAGGTAGTTCAGAGTCCTACAGCTTGCAGATAACAGGAAGTTGAGTCAGACACTGGGAAGTATCCTGAGCATAGGAAAACCTCAAAGTCCCACCCTGCCTCAGGGACACACTCCAACAAGGCATACCTACTCCAACAAAGCCACACCTCCTAATAGTGCCACTCTCTATGAGATTATGGGGGCCAATTACACTCAAACTACCACAGAGGCCATATATCCCTGGGTAGTTCCTGATCTACTCCATGGAAATTGCTACAGTAAATAATGTGAATATTGTCACAAAGTGTTTTCTATTTGATGCTATCTTTCTAATTTGATTTTTGTTGTGCATTGTTAATACCTAGAAAGAGAATTGATGCTTATGTCAATCTTGCATTCTTGAACACTGATAATACACTCATCAGTATTTAGATATTGGTAGCTTGTTTATGCAAATTCACTGGATTTTATATATGTGTGGCCATGCTATCTGCAAGTAAAGTGTTTTCTTTCCTTTCCTTTCCATTTTTTTTTTTTTTACGGGTTTTAGTTTGTGTTATTGTATTTAGGTCCTTTTATGTTTTACTATTTCATTGTTTAAATGGTTGTAATATTTGCTGCAATTAGAAATTTTTCATGTAAAATGTACTCCTCTCGTTTTAAAATGTATTTTTATGTGTATAACATCTTGCCTGCATGTATTTCTACACACCACACATGTATCTCTGCTGCCCAAGGAAGCCAGAAAAGGGCATTTGATCTCCTGGGACTGGAGTTACAGATCGCTGTGAGCTGCCATGTGGGTGCTAGGAATTAAACCCAGGTCATCTGGGAGAGCAGTCAGTGCTTTTAACTGCTGAGACATAGCTCCAGCCCCTTTCTTCTAATTTTTAATTAGTTCTTTGAAAATATCATATGTATTTTGATCATATTATCCCAATTCCTCAGCTCCTTCCATGTCTATCCCTTTCCCCTAAACACTCCACTTTATGTCCCACTCCTCCTGCTGCTTATAAATCTAAACCCATCAAGTACAAATTTGTGCCATCTGTGCATTCTTGAATGTGTGACCTTCTATGACTTTCCACTGGAGCAGAGTCAACTTTACTGGGGGGGGGGGAACCACACTCTTTTGGGGGGAAGAGGGTTTTGAGACAGAGTTTCTTTGTGTAACAGCCCTGGCTGTCCTGGAACTCATGCTGTAAACAGGCTGGCCTGAGGGGAACACATTTTTTAAAAAAAATTCCCATACCCACTAACTTACTCCCTCCCCTCCTCCCAGTCCTCCCCCAGCCTCCCCTTCCTACCCCCATGCCCTACCTGTCCATTCCTCAGGGAGAGCAAAGATTCCCATGCTTAGTCAGTTAGGTCTGGCAAATCCAGTTGAGGTAGGTCTGAGTCCCTCCCCCATATCAAGGCTGAGTAACATGTTCCTCTGTAGAGAATGAGCTCCAAGAAGCCAGTTCATGCACCAGGAATGAACCCTGGTCCGACTGCAAGAGTCTCTACAAACTGCCCATGCTGCCATTTGGCTGTCATCTACTTCTCGAGGATTTACTTTCATTCTATGAAAGTTCCTCAGCTGTCATTTCAGAGTCAGTGGTGCTAGGGAAACACCCAAGAACTCACACAATGTCCCTGGCTAGGACCCCAAGCAATAGTGGAGAGGGTGCCTAAACAGGACCTCCCTTATAATCAAATGAATGACCACCCTAATTGTCATTATAGATCCTCCATGAAGCAGCTGATGGAGGCAGATGCAGAGATCCATAGCTAAGACAGGTTCGAGCTCCCAGTCACTCTTAAAGAAAACTATTTCTATCTTTTTGAGGAACTCCTCACTGATTTCCATAGTCGCTGTACCTGTTTGCAAACCCACTAGCAGTGAATGAATGCTCCCCTTGTCCCACATCTGTGCCAGTGTATATCATCAGTGTTCTGTTTTGTTTGTTTTTATGTTAACCATCCTTACTGGGATAAGGTAAAATCTTAAGTCATTTTAATTTGCAGTTCTCTGATAACTCAGGATGTTGAACTTAAAATAAAAAAAGTTCTTTGGCCATTTGTATTTTATCTTTTGTGAACTGTGTAGTTACACAAAGCTTAAAAATTAAATTTAAATTATTTTGAAAGCTCATATATGTAAGCCAGGTGGTGGTGGCACATGCCTTTAATCTTAGTACTCAGGAAGCAGAGGCAGGCAGATCTCTGAATTTGAGGCCAACCTGGTCTACAGATTGAGTCCCAGAACAGCCAGGGCTGTTGTACAGAGAAATCTAGTCTGTAAACACAAACTAAAAGTTCATATATGTGTACTACATTTACATCCTTCCTGCATCTCCTCTTCTTCCAAACCCCTCCCATCCTGACTCCCATTCCTGAGTATTTTTTGTTTGTTTTCTTGATGGTTAGTGTTTTGTTTTGTCTTGTCTTGTTTTGTACATACTAGATATTAATGCTCTTTCAGATGGGTAGCTGGTAAGGATTTCCCCCTATCTATAGGCTGTGTTGTCACTGGAGTCATGGAATTCTTTCCTGTAGAGAAGCATATTAGTTACATGAGATTACATTTATTAATTGTTGGTCTTAATTCCTGTGCCATTAGAGTACTGTTCAGAAAGTCATTTTCTGTATCAATGAGTTCAACAGTACCTAATTTCTCCTTTATCAGATTCAGGGCCTTATGTTGAGATCCTATATTCACTTGTACAGGATAAGCAATCAGCAATAAAGAAAGCAATAAGCATTGCTTTCACTATTCCTGAGCGACTTATACCTGCTTTTTTCCCCTAGAATACAGAAGATGCTCACTGTGTGCCGGGTGGAACAGAAATCTGTCTACTTGCTTCCCTGTATCTTCTTCATGTATTTATCCAGTCTGACCATTTGATGAACAAGTTGTCTTTTCCTTAAAATGTATTTTAAGCCTCCTAGTAAAAAAAAAATTCAGGTAGCTATAGGTGTGTGGGCTTGAATGTGGGTACTCAATTTTATTCCATTGATCAGTGTCTCTGATTTGAAATCTGGGATGGATATTCTACCATCACCACCACCCCCCCCACACACACACACACTGTTTTTGTTCTTTTTGTTGTTGTTCAGGATTGTTTTGACTATTCTGGATCTTTTATATTTTCATAAAATATTTAAGGGTTTTTTCAAGTCCTGTGAAGAACTGTATTGAGTTTCCCCCACTATGTTGGTGTGTCACTGGTACCGTTATTATGTCTGTCTTGTTCAGGAAACCATACTGTTGGCAGTTCCTGGGTGCATCCTACCTGTCATTTCTGGGGAACTCTACCTGGCAGCAATAACTCTAAAGCAGAGAAAAATAGTTGAGAGTTAACTAGTTGCTTTGGTGATCCTGCCACAAAAAAAATAATAATAATTAAGCAAGAAATATTTCTCTTAACTCTTGATGTTTCCAGTCGGTGAGTGTATTCAATGACATTTTCTTGTTACTACAACAAAATGCCTAAAATAGGCATCTTATAAAGAAAAGATGTTTATTCAGAGATTCGGAGCTTGGCATTCACTCCATTTTGATGAGGACCCTCTTGGCTACATCACATGATGGCTGAAGTCTCTCTCTCTCTCTCCCTCTACTCTCCCCACCCTGTGTGTGTGTGTGTGTGTGTGTGTGTGTGTGTGTGTGGTCTCTCCTTTTCCCATGGAGCCATCGGGTTTCAATTATCTGAGCTCCATCTCAATGACCTTACCTTAATTACTTTCTAAACAAGGAGAACAGATTAAGTTTCTATTCTCTTAATACCTTAAAATGGGAATTAAATTTCAACAAATAAATCCTTGAGAGCCATTCAGATTGTTTACAGTACATAACAGTGATCTTGTGGCATCATATAAATGTATAAGTTACAGAGGCATGCTCTGTGTGTGTGTGTGTGTGTGTGTGTGTGTGTGTCTAGAAACTGAGAGGTTTGTCTTTGTCACCATAGTGTCTGCTTCTTTGACGTTCTCTCTCATTTCACTTAAGTCACCTCTTCCTGGGCAATTCATACATGTCTTTACTCCCTATACTACAGAAGATGCCCACTGTGTGCCCTATGGAGCAGAAATCTGTCTACTTGCTTCACTACTTACCAGTTCTATTTTGGATGGCAACGGATATGAGTGGGTTAACACAATTCAAAAGGGCCCAGTATTGCTTTAGCAAACCGCTGTGTTTCCTAGGCAACACAATGCCTGCATTTCTCCTGTTTGTTCTTGTTCATAAAAGTCCCTATGGAGGGAATGGTGAAAATATTAACATTGGCCACCACTCAAGCTCTTGCTCGTCCCTTCCCCCTCATTCTGTGCTTGACCTTTGTCTCCCACTGCATGGAAAACGTTAAGGCAATGAAGTGTGAATTCTGTAAACCTTAGGGGGTCTCTCCTTCATTAAAGGATGATCTCTAATCCTTTGTCTCATCTTTGATTTCATTCTCTCCTCTCACATTTTACACCACAGGGCTGAACATTACCTCCCCTCTTTTCCTGTGTATTCTATCTCCAAGCTTCTAGAAGCCATGCTTCTGTCTCCTAAATCTATTATAGCTTTCAGAAAAAAACAAAAATAACCCACAAAATCTACCCTCCCCCTCAGCTCCACCCTACCCACCTCACCTCCTTTAGTTAAGTATTTAGTTCATTTATGCTGTTATAACAAAAACCACAGACAGGATAATGCATACATGACTAAAATTCTGGAGGCTGAGAAATCCAACACAGAAAAGATCTGAGTCATCCCATTGTGGAAAGGAATTGTGGAGAATCCTTTGGTAACGTTATTCCATTCATGAGAGTGGCACTGATGTGGCCTAACTATTTCTCAACTAAACACCACCTTCCATCACCATTACACTAGGGACTAAGTTTGGGGTACACATTCAAACCAAAGTATCATGAAATAGTATCTTCTGGACATGGCAAAGCAGTTGCACTCAGCAGCTGTGGTTTCCTATAATATCAAGCTAGTCAATACTCCAGCATAGATAGGAAAATGTTCTCATAAGACACCACCCTGAACTATGGAGCTTGTTAGAAGTAATGAATGGCTTCTGAGGGAAGGCAAGTCATTTTTTTTTTAAGCAGATGACTTATGCTCTGTTAAAAACCCTACAGCCATTCACATACATGTAGTGCTAATTGAACTCAGTGGGCCATTTTTAAAGGAAGTAAAAGACATGATGCTGTAAGAAAGGGGGGTTCTGAAAGGAATGGGATAGAGTGCATATGATCTAAATGCATCATATTTATGTATGAAACTACCGAAGAGTGTATAATGACACAAAGATTATTTCTTTAAAAATTATAGTATCAGGCTGCCCCACTGTAAGGTTTAGGTGCAGATCTCAGCTCTCATAATCCACTCACTCCCAGGATCCCTCAGCAGCAGGTTTTTGTCCTTTCAGTGTCACATGAAAATTGGACTCTGCCACAAGTAACCTGGGCTTCTTAAGTACCTAGAAGAGACTTTTCAGGGTCATCTTTCTTGTTTCATATGCACAATACCACAAACCTCTCCCTAGTCCCTTTGTTTCCATGAAACCACATATCTTGGCAATGGTTTAGTGGTTTAAGAGCTCTTGCAGAAGCTCCAGGTTTAAGCTCCAGCATCCATGTGATGACTTGCACCTAAGGATCTGATACCCTCTTCTAGCCTCCACACATACTGCATACATAGGGCACATAGGCAAACGTGTAGGCTAAACACCCAAATGCATAAAATAAAAATAAAAAATAAAAAATCCTTAAAACAAGGTGCCATCTTGACCCTTTTGTTGTGTCTACAACCCATTAGCAACCTAGAAATGTCTGATAATGTGGGTAAATAATGCAATTCTGATGCAGTATATGCTGGAATTCACAAAGAAATAAATTTACTCATATTTTGAGACACTAACATTGTTCTCTTTCATTTTCCATTACTAACAATCTGAGTACAAAAGAACAAAACCAAACCAAAAACGTTTGAGTATCTATTTAATTGTACTATTAACCAAGAAAATGAAAGACAATAAAACACAATAGGGAGAGTCCGTAGGTGCACCTGGAAAAGGAAGTAGCTGCTAAGCAGCTCCATCCAGTTGTTACCATACAAGAACAAGAGATCCTCCATCCCCACCATCCTTTTATTCTGTTGAGACAGGGTATTGCTGTGTTTTAGCCCAGGCTATCCATTAATAATCCCGCCTCAGCTTCCCAAATGCTGAAATTATACATGAGGCCCAGCTCCACTTTTAAGACATGTTAGAAATACAGGTTTTCTGTAAAAATCTGGTGTTTAAATGCTTATGTAAAGATGTGCCACCTCAAAATATGCAACACTGGTAGATTGTAGTAAGAGGTTTCTGGCCTAGCCTCAAGGTTTAGACCCACGGACCCACAGTTCCACAGAGACACACAGATGCTTACATTAATTTTAGGCTGATCGGCCTAAAGCCCAGGCATATAGCTTGCTACCTCTTTACCCTTAAACTAACCCATGACTCTTATGGGTACTGACCCATGTGGCTCAGTACCTTTTCTCAGAGCAGCATAGTTGTCCTCTGCTTTTTCTGGCTTCTCTGTGGCATTTCTGCTCTGTTCTTCCTGTTTCCAGAGTTTTCTTAGTCTAGTAGCCCCACCCACACTCCCTGTCTGCCTTTGGCCAATCAGCACTTTTTATTAAACTCATAGGTGGGACAATTATTTACAATGGAACATCATAAATCCACTACAGTATATTATTTAAGGAGCAAATTACTTGAGAACTATACATTCAGAAAAAGACCACTGGAACACTTGCTTTTCTTCATGCTGCAAGCTATAAATATCCTTTGAGGATGCTGCGCTTGGTGGTATACACCTGTGATCCCAGCACTCAGAAGGCAGAGGCAGGCAGATGATAGCAAGTTCAAAGCCAATTTGGTCTGCATACAGAGTTCAAGACCACCCAAGGCTAGAATGAAACTGTCTCAGAAAGACATAAGCAGGGGCCTAGAGAAATTACTTAACAGATAAGAGCACTAGCTGCTCTTTCAGATGTCCCAGGTTCAAGTCCTAGCACCTACATTATGATTAACAACAGCTTGTAACTCCACTTCCAGGGGATCTGACACTGTCCTCTATTGTAAGCATCACATATGCAAGTCATGCATGCACATAAATAGAGGCAAAACACCCATATAAAATAAAATGATGTTTAAAAGCAAAAAAGGTGAAAAAAATCTTTGCAGAATGACATCCTTCCCTTATAACGGCCAAATATAGCCATGATCACCAAAGATTGGTCACTGGGGTTGCAATAATTTGAAGTGAATTTTTTCAAGTAACCCTTATCTTGTGTGCCTTGTGTATGTCTAGTAGTATCCTGAGGATTTGTTATCCTAGCCTAGAGATCTATTTGTCCTGCTATTCTGTCACCTGTTTATTCCACTTAGTCCTTTGGTGTGAAAATACAGTCTTTTGATATTCACATTCATGATGGTTGTCATGTACAATTTTCTGAGCCAGAACTGACCCGAATGTCTTCTCCTTGAGGACAAACTTTGGCATTCCAAAAAACATCATGCAAGCTTTCAAAGCGGGGAGGCAACCAACATTCCTACTGAACTACAATGCCTATGAATCATACTAATGGCCAGCATGCCATGAGAACATAGGAGTGCAGTTGTGGCATGTATACCTTAACAGTAGCCAATGCCTCTCTAGTTGGAGTTAACTCAACAAGGAGGGAGACCATACCTGATACTGGAAATCTAACTAACTGCTCAGAGCTATTAAAACCATGGGTGAATCTACAACTAATTTACTAAACAGCAGAATCCCTAACTACAATCTAAGTATGTATCATTTTACCCACAGATAAGTGTGTCTTCTCCCCTCACCAAGAGAACTTCTCTTTACCACAGAG
The DNA here is from genome assembly GCA_033318265.1 of Phyllotis vaccarum. Taxonomy (NCBI): domain Eukaryota; kingdom Metazoa; phylum Chordata; class Mammalia; order Rodentia; family Cricetidae; genus Phyllotis; species Phyllotis vaccarum. Next base: position 107,872,330 of record JARWLC010000013.1, read on the forward strand.
ACTACTACTGAAAATCAATCAAAATGCAGAGTTGTGGAGCCCAGTTCCAATGGATGCATCTACAAAACACTCCTGCTGGGAACATTACAGATGAGGCAGAAAAATTGTGATTATCAGAGGATCCGGTTGTTTGCTTTGAGATTGTGTCTCCTAGTAACATCAGAAGCTATACACATAAAGTCTCTCTAACATGACCGTGTAAAATGTGAGGTGAATGAAGATGACCATGAATATGCCAAACTGGATGGTGAAAGCCCACAGGGCCTCAGCCCTATACAAAGAACTACAGGCAATAGAATAAAGCTGGGAACATGAAAAGTGGTCCTCCCCAGGGAAAAGCACACCAATTAGTTGTCCAATGTTAAATGATCAGCCCTAAAAACATACAGGTAACATTATGTTCAGTGAGCAGATCATATGTAGGGTTATATATTATCTATATAAACATAAATATGCATATAATTACAATTCGTGAATAAGCAGCCCATGAATTTGAAATAGAGGATAAATATATGGGGAGTGTTTGGAGGACGGAAAGGGAAGGAAGAAATGTTGTAATTAAATTATGACCTTAAAAATAAACAAAAAATAATACTAGGTATGACAAATGGCTTCGAGACTAGGAATGCTTACTGCTCATCCAGAGAACCAGAGTTCAGTTTCCATATTGGGCAAATCTCAACACCTTCTAGTGCCAGTGGTCACCTTCACACTCATGGTAGCCTCTCCTCCCTACACACACACACACACACACACACACACACACACACACACACACACACACACACCACACAAATAAAATATAAAAATAAGTCTAAAAATTTGAAAGTTTTGTGTTTTCCCTTTTTTAATTGTCTCTTTATTACTTAGGTTTTATTTTTTAGATACAGCTTTAAAAAGTCCATAAAAGAACTAAGGAATGAATATAGAGGATTTTTATGTCCCCTACTTTTAAATTGAATCTTTTTAAAAAAAATTCAAAGGACTTGAAAGTCAAATACAAACCAGTTGATTTGGCCCTAGCCACCAAAGCCAACAGTTTTCACCCTTGACTTAGCACAGAGTGCAATGCGCCTCAGGAAGACCTCTGCCCTATGTTCTCTGAGTTCTTTCAGTTCAACACCACTGATTTCAGCTACCACCTACACAGGCTCCTATCACCTATCTTTGTTTCTCCAAGCTAGACCTGTGGCCGAGAGACACAACCCAAATATCTGCCTGGGAATGTTATTGGATATCTTTACTATGCTTGTAAAGTACCGGTTTATATATGTGATTCATCTCAACACCTGGTTAAAATGGTTATTCTGATTCAGTGTGTTAGATATATTACATAAGGTCTTGTAGCTCCAGTGAGCTCCCACATAAATTCAATGCCATTGGTGGCCCAGGAACCTTGCTCTGAGACTCAGCTCCAATTAATTACAAAGACTTTTCTGCAACTTTGCTCTTCCCCTTGGGTACTTTCTAAGTCCTGTCTACCCAGCTCTGTAACATGTGTCTTTTCTTTCTGGGAATATAGACTCTCACTCTCAGAACCATAATGTGAGCCCTCATTTCCTCCTGTGTAAGGCTCTTCGCTAATGTCACTGTCCAGTATCCACCTCCGATTGCAGCCTTAACTCCTGCCAGCATGATACTTCCAAAAAGGGAAAATGATGTCACAGAGAGAGTTAAATTCCACCGATACCTCTCACTAACCATGTGATTTGGGACAGGAAAGTCCTCCATATGTGATTTTCTCACTTAAAAAAAAAAAAAAAAAAAAAAAAAAAAAAAAAAAAAGACGGTAATGTAGCCTAAGTTGTGAGAGGGGTTTAGACAAATAGAGTGTTTCTAGCGCTCACTAGCTACACGTTTTCTGGGATGTTGGGTCATTACTAGCTGCAGTATGGTTGGAATGTTGACTGTAATGAGGAAGTAGAAGAGAGGAGTGAACAGGTCTGATCAGGAAACTGATGGAAAGTAGCACATAGGAAGCTTATTGATAAGTGTCCTCAGCATCTATACCTGTCAGGAAAGGAAAGGAAATACTAGACAGAGGAAGGTGTTAGCCTGCCCTGTACTCTCAGCTGAGCTTCCAGTCATCTCTCAAGGAGCAGGGCCAGAGAAAGCGTCATAGCCCTGCCTTAACCACTCATTACCTACATGCTACACTGAAAAGGAGATGTCACCTGGGAAGATCTCTTCAACCAAGTGCAGTCACAGAGGATCTGCTTCCAAACTCTCAGATGCCAACACCTGGAGCAGTTGAGCAAGCAAAGCCTGAATGCTTAGTTCCTGACTGCAGGTTGAAGGTGAAATCCAAATAGTGCCGCAGTTAGGCAAACCTTGTTTCCGACTTTGGACTTTCACTGTCAACAGGGAGTAATTCCAAGGTTTTTCCAGAATCATATCGCTACACCTTCACTCAAATAATTTTTATTCTACCTAAGTTCTTTGTAAATGATTTCAAATCATGCGGGGGTGTTTGTGCAGTTGTTAGAACGGAGATACAGTAGCTTGATGGCAAACGGCTAACATTTCAATCCAGGCCGACTCACTTCCTAGCTGAGTGACATTGGGGAAGTTTGTCCTTTTCTGTCTACCAAAATGTTCTCAGTTGTGAAATGGGGATAATATAACCAATATCCATATTGTGTTTCATGAATAGTACAAGGGATTCATCCACAATATTTAGAATGTCATGGCACATAATCCATGCTCAGACAATATTAGTTATTATTAAAGGTGCACAATTCCCAAAGTGTCATAGTTTGCTTTTTGGTTGCTGTGATAAAACACTTCGAAATCAACCTGAGGAGGAAAGGCTTAATTTCATCTTACAACAAAGAGCTCAAAACATGAGCCTGGCAGCAGGAAGTGAAGCAGAGGCTGTGGAGGAACACTGCATCCTTGCTTGCTCTGCATGGCTTGCTAAGCCTGCTTTCTTACACAACTCAAGATCACCTGCCCAGGGGCAACATCACCCACACTAGGTTGCACCCTCCCACATAAATCACCGATCAAGAAAACTGCTCCGCAAACTTCCCTACAGGCCAATTTGTTAGAGATTTTTTTCTGTTGAGGTTTTCTCATAACAGGCTCCCTAGGGACTCCATCTTTATCCACCTGATAAAAATTAATATGCAAATGTATTTTTCTATACAAAATCTCCATTTGTCACACTTTTCCCAACTGCATTCCATATCCCCCTTACTATGTTGACAACATGTCTCTGCCATGAGTTCTTTCTTTGCAAGATATGGGCTTCGCATCTCTAACTAGGACATGGAGCCTCATGAGGAACTGGCCTGAACTCAGTAGAGACTATCCAAAAGAAAAGAGTAGGGCAGATTCTTTTGGGTCTCCATCATGGAATCAACAACGATTGCTCCTGTCTAGAGACTCTATACATCGTTGGAAACTGCACCATTTTGTTTTCTGTTCTTTACATTTTAAACTTTTCTTCTGCTTTTTTACAATAATAAAAATAATTCATACCTACCCATAAAGAATAAAGCAAAAATTACCATGGTCTCAGGCTCAAAGGCAATTATTATCAGCTTTTAAGTTTATCTCTTTCAGCTCTTCCCCTTTCTGTGTGTGTATTTGACTTAATGCAGTTCCATAGTTGGATAAATTTGATTCCACAAATATTTACTGACTACCTATTATATTTCTGGTACTGTTCTAGTTTTTAAATTTTAATATTTTTCTTTTATGTGTATGGATGTATTGCCTGCATGTATGTCTGTGTGCCACTTGTATTACTGATGTTAGAGGAGGTCAGATGAGGACATTGGATTCCCTGGTTGTGAGCTCCCATGTGGGTGCTTGGAATCCAGCCTGGGATATCTGGAAGAGCAGCCAGTGGTCTTAACAACTAAGCCATCTCTTCAGTCCCCAGGTACTGTTCTAAATATAAGAGAGACCACAGTAAAGAAAGCAGACATATTATCTGTTCTTGAGTAACGTACATGAAAGTCTAAGAAATTAACTAAAACGAGAAATTAGACTTCTATTATTAGTAAGCAGTAAGTGTGATGAGGTAAAGTAAACTAGAAAGCAGAGTTAATAGAGGACGTTTCTAATTCTAGCACTCTAGAGGCTGAGGCAAAAGGATAAAGAATGCAAGGTCGGTCTGGATTACATGAGTTCCAGGCCAGCCTTGGCTACATAGTAAGACTCTGTCCCAAAATGTATCAATGAATGAGTGAATACAGAAAAGAGATGAGTGGAAGGAAACAATTCAAGAGTGGAAAGTGTGGGTGTGGTCTGTGATGGAATCTGGAGAAGAACATTCCAGGCAATAGGACTCATAAGTAGAATCTCTGACTTACAGCTAAGCCTAGTTGTTTAATGGATATTGGGGAGGCCACTGTAGCTGGTACACAAGCATCAGGGGAGGCAGTGGTAAGTGATGGTCTAAAGCTCTACAGGTAAGAGTGGGTGGGATAGAAAAGATTCTCCTGAGCCTTGTAAGATACTGCTAGGACTTTTTTTTTCCTATGAGATGAATAAACATTTGGGGATGTTTTGGTGGTTTCCATGTTTTCCATATCATATATCATGCTTTGAAGCTGTTCTACCTCAATCTGTGTCCACATTTCTGAACATGGCTCTAGGAAAAATCCCTAGAATTTAATGTCTTCATAAAATGTTAGGAACAATTTGAGGTATTTGCTGCATATTGCCAAGGGACTTTCTAGAAAGCCTATACCTATTTACAACATAAGTGAGTTTAATAAACATTTGACAGCCTGCTATGTATCAAACCCAGTCTAGGAACTTGAAATAGGTTAGAGAACAAAACCAATCTTGCATTCCAGCAAGTTCTTTCTTGCCAGCATGTATTGGAATACTTGTCATACTATATGCTGCCAACTCCAAGTATTTCTGTGGTTTTTAAACTCCAAGGGGAGAAAAAAGAATGTACCAACAATTTGAACTATAAAAACTGCTACACTGCTCCTTTGGATTTGATTAGCACTGTGGTTGAATTGTTTCCTATACCTTTTTCTAACTAATCAACCACTTGTCCTAGCTTTCTTGAAAAACCCTTTAGAACCACTGAACATGATTTAAAGGAGGCAGTTTAAAATTTCCAAAAGACTTAACATGTATCTTGGAACAAGTACATAGGATCTAGAAATTGCTTTCCAGTCACAGGCACGTACAATGGAAGTCTGATGTTACGGGGAGGGTTTTAAAGTAATAAGCATCTTTTGTTATGTCTAGGTAGTTTGAGAACTGGCACCCTGGATGACTCCTGTCCATCCAGCACAGATCTGAATAAAAACCAGGAAGGTTGGACATTTTTAAAATAATCTCAGTGTTCCCTATGTTACATTACTCGGTTCATTTAACATTGAATCAAAGCATGTATATTTTAATATTGTATCACTTGAGGTTTTAGAGTGCAGATTTTCTATCCTCTACACAAAACAAAACTTCTTTCCTGGGTCTGCAAAGATGGCTCGAAGGTTAATAGCACTTGCTGTTCTTCCAGATGACCCTGGAGCAGTTCCCAACATGCACATGATGAATTACATCCATCTGTAATGCCAGTTTCAGGGGATCCAATGATATCTACTGCTTTCTATGGGTACCAGGCATGCAAATGCTGTACATACATAAATGTGAGCAAAATACTCATACACATAAAATAAAATAAATATTTTCTTTTAAATTTAAAAACTTCGTTACTTTAATCTATTCCCCTTCCAGAAGCACAATGATTTGAATATTGAGTCTCTGGCCCTCCATCTAATTTCTACAGCTTTAATAGTAGTTACCTTGGAGGAGAGAGAATGGTTTTACATAGTTTGAACTTTAGCAGTATTGCTATACAGCCCAGGATATTCAGATCCTCCTGTTTTTACATAAAGACTGCTGAGATTAAAGGTATGTGCCATCAAGGTTGACCCATAATTATTAACCTCAAATAAATATAAATTCAAAAATTCTAGCAGGAGTTGTCTAGAGCACCTAAGGGCTTCCTTTTCTTTCTTTTTTAAAAAAAATGGTATTTGTATTAGAAAATAGTAGATTGCTATTTTGTTATTTGAAGTTGCTTCCAATATGGTCAAATAAAATTTGTGTGTGTGCTAAGTTTCATTTCTGTTACTATTTTTACTCTATACATTTAGGTACTTTTTCAGTTTGTCATTATGAACATTTATAAGCATTCTTTTTTTTTCTTTTTAAAATAAACCATTATCCCCAATGCTTAATGTGACATGTGTAGTTGGACGTGGTGGTGCAGCACTCCAAAGGCAAAGGCAGGAAGATCTCTGAGTTTGAGGCCATCCTGGTCTACAGAGCAAGATCCTGGAGAGCCAGGGTTACACAAAGAAACTTTGTCTTGAACAACAAAGAAAAGAAAAGAAGGGAAAGAAGGAAGGAGGGGAGGAGGGAGAGAGGAAGGGAAGGAGAGGGGAGAAAGGAAGATGATGTGTGCGGCTTGGGAAAAATTAAGAATAACATTATGTTTGTTTTCAGGCTTCTCTTTATGCATTTTAGGGATATCATCAAATTCACACTGTTGATAGTTTGCAAGCTATTTTTCCTCTCCTAACAACGAAATGTAAATATTTCCCCATGATGTGATGATGTTTGAATGGTTCAACTGTGATATTATCACAATACAAAGTGAATTAGCCACTTTATTTGAACGTGGACACAGGTTGTTTTCAGAGTTTGAATATTAAAAATGAATGTGATGACCATCTTCCTAATGAAACCGTTGTCATCATTCTAAGCAGGATGGATTCCTAAAAATGGGACTACTGGGACAAAAATTGTATTTCTATAAGTGGGGCTCACAAACAGAAAACACAGATAACAAAAGTTTATGCCAGTGTCTTCTCCGTCATTGATGTATTGGGAGCATCCTCACTTTCTTACCAGCATCTCATTCTTTTCTGTTCTTTTTATCCTTCCTATAAAAAGGTAGTAGGGAACAATGTTATCTCCATTTTTTAATTACTAGTAAAACTGAACATTTTTCATGTTTCTTCATCACTGACATTTCACTTTGACTAGGGGATTTGAGAAAGCATTTTCTTTTTACTAGATGTATGTATGTGTGATTTGTGTACAAGTGGGAGTGTGAGTGTCAGAGATTGAAGTGTACTGTCTTCCTCAATTACTCCCTGTCTCAAACACTGAGACAAAGGATAGTCTAAGCAACAACCTGCCTCCTACTCCCCATCTCTGGGATTAAAGGCCAGCTGCCAACCTTTCATCCTGGCTTTTATATGAGTTCCGGGGATTGGAAATCTGGTCTTCACACTTGGATGCCAAGTGTTTTGCCCACTAAGCCATTTCCTCAGTTCCTTAAAGAGTTTATAAATTAAAATTAGCACTTAAGGATAGAATTTTTTGCCATATTAGTTTCAAATGAAAATATTTTCCAAAGGTTTATTTTTTAAATGTTTTTGCTGCTCATAGTTCTTTTGAAAAGGGATAACTGAATTCTAATGTGCTCTCAGTTTGAGCTTGTTTCTTGATGATTAACTTGAAGAGTTTTGACAAAAGATCTGGAGGGGCCGGTTCAACTAATCCTAAATTTAGCTCTGGGGGAAAAAATGTGTGGGCTGGTTATAAAGATTGTTTCCCTCATTACACTTTGAGAAGATGGGGGTGGGGTACAGAAGGGATTAAAGCTGTCTTTGCCAAAAATTTTCAGAATTTAGCCAATTCTTTGCACAAATCTCTTGCATGTTAGTAGTGGTGATAAAAACTATGTACAAGCAAAGAACTCTGTGGAAAAGTACTGCTCTGGTCTGCAGATGTGTGCATGGCTTGGTTTTAATTATTCTTCTCCACCTCTTTCTTCTGTTACCCTTTCCCAGTAACAATAAAAAGGGCAGCCAGATTAGTTCTCCGAAGAGTAGGGACAACCCTATTCCATAGAGGCCTACTCCCATGCATCCTGTTAGCACATCGGAGACCTGGATATCTAGGAAAATAAAAGTGAGGGCCCTTCCAAACTCCACCATTACGCAGGGGTTATGCTTAGGATTACTATGACTGCCAAGGGTTGCCCCAACAGACTACAAATAGAATAGTGCCAAGCAAAGAAACTTTGAACCTTATTCCGTTATTTTCGTAAGACAATAAAAAGCTCAACGAGAGAATGCCGTTTGCTGATGCCTTGTGACTAAGCATAATCCGTGGCTGCAAAAGGAAAAAGATAAAAACAAAAGCAAAATCTGGCAATCTGAACACCAGATTTTGAAGAGTTGACTGGCCTGTGACCTGACTGGCTATCCTTTGTGTGACAGCTCCGTAGCTTTTAGGCAAGAACTGGAAAAGGACTATCCCCAAATGGATATTCTCAAGTGAAAATGAGAAGTCTGTAGGGTGGGAAGGAGTTGAAGGCATGATTTTTCGGAACAGCTAAGATAGCTCCTGAGGGTATATGGCCAGGGGAGGGTGTATGAGGGGCTTTGAAATTGGAGAGAAGCAAGATACAAGAGAAACGTGGCCCCCAATTTAACCGACGCCACTTGCAGCAAGGAGCGGGTCTTAGATGCAAGGTGGTCTCAGAGGGTAGGCACTGTACCCAGGGGACTGCCTCGGTGTGGCGGTGAGCAGCACTACCCCGAAAGACAATCATAAAACTGTGGCAGGATTCCAGCAGGTACAACTAAGAGGTGGGCTGGCCTTTGTAGCGTTGTTTGGGGGGGGGGCCGGGAGCCAAGACCCCGAGGCTACGTAGGGGGCCTAAACTGAGGCCAAGCCTACCAGAGCAGGGCGGGTGCTTAGGTGGCTGGCGATGGGCGTGGCTTTGAGGCCCCGCCCCTGGAGGCTTTTCTTCCTCCGCCACCCAACGCTGCACGCCACTGTTCCCTAAGAGGGAGGAGAAAGCACAGTGTTCCAGAGCTTTGCCTAGCCAGGCCCAACCTTTGCTCCAGAGATCATGGCTGCCGAGGATGTGGTGGCGACGGGCGCCGACCCTAGCGAGCTGGAAGGCGGACTGCTGCACGAGATCTTCACGTCCCCTCTCAACCTGCTGCTGCTCGGCCTCTGCATCTTCCTGCTCTACAAGATCGTACGCGGGGACCAGCCGGGATCCGGTGGCGACAACGACGACGATGAGCCACCCCCACTGCCCCGCCTCAAGCGGCGCGACTTCACCCCTGCCGAGCTGAGGCGTTTCGATGGCGTCCAGGACCCGCGCATTCTCATGGCCATCAATGGCAAGGTGTTCGACGTGACTAAAGGCCGCAAGTTCTACGGGCCGGGTATGGAGACAAAAGAGAGGACCTGGGCATGGAGCGGGCAGGGGAGAGGCAGAGGGAGGTGGGACGCCCCTGAGGGAGGGACAGAGAGATGGCGGGCAGTTCTCTGAGCAGACCAGGGGGCTAGAGGCGCTGGGGGATTGCATACGGCGGGAGGGGGATGGGGTGCCCGATGAGGCTGAGGCTTTGAAGCCACGGATGGGAGGGACAGTAAAACTCGAAGGCCTGGGATATTGGGGAAGTTTTCAAGGTAATGGGCTTTGGCGGGTGGAGGTGGAGGGGGTCCTGAGAAGAAGGGGTGGGGGGCTTCGGACTTGAGAAAAGGAAATAAAGGTGTCTCCAGAGAGGCCCAGACCCTTGAGAAGACGTGGAGGCCGATGACGCCGGAGGAGCCATGGTGGAATGTAAGGGTGTGGAGAGAGAGAAAGTGGAGAAGGGGATTAGTGTTAGGTAGGAGCATTGTTCCAGCCACAGAGTGGGGTGTGTGGTGTGTGTGTGTGTGTGTGTGTGTGTGTACAATGTGTGCATGCGCAATGACTGTGTTTGGTGTGCACCACCATTTGTCTGGTACTGTGGGGGGTGCGCTTGGAATGTGACATGTGTTTGGTATGTGTACGTGCGTGCGTGCTGTGTTGGGTGGACTGAGAGGCTGGAAGCTGAATAAGCCAAACCAGCTTGATGAAGAGTAGGAGACTAGTTAAGAATGCATGGAGCAGAATGTAGTGGACCTTAGGAGCGTGGCGAGCTGGTCAGAAACACCATGTGTAGTATATAGTGGGGTCTAGGGACTGGAAGGCAAAAACATCATAATAATAATAAAAATAAATAAAACCAGGGTTTGGAGGGAGAAGTGGGAGGATCCTCAGAAACAATAGGGTAAGGCTGTGAAGCCCGGGGGGGGGGGGGGGACTTCAGGAAAAGCCAACCAAAGGGAAAAAACAAGAGGACGGAGGACTGCTAAACTGTTGGGAAGGATCCCTAGAGATGAGGTTTTTCCAAACCGGATTGCCTGTCAGAATCACCTGATGCTTGTGAAAAAACACAGATTCCTGTCCTGATCAACCATAGCCACACTTACATCTGGGGCAGAGAGTGCCCAAAATCTACATTTTAATACTCTCCTGTAGGCGAAATTGGGAATGCCAGATTTGGAAAGCCCTGCTTTCTAGAACATTTGGAGAGGAAGAAGAGGTTTGAGATCTTCCAATATGGATTCCTCTAAGCACTAAGAACTCGGGGGGGGGGGGGGGGTGTTCACATGCTCATCAGTCTGAGAATGAGAATAGCCAGCACTAATCCAAACCAGATATGCCCACTCCTTTAGGTCTCCAGACCCTAGGCAATCAAAATCACATGTGCAAAAGGTTCTTAATGAACTCTCACCCGTCATTTTTGCTTTCAGACATTTTAGAAAATCTTTTCTGTAGGCATGCAACTGCAAGATGATATGAAAACTCCATACTGTTTGTCACTATAGTAGTACATTATCAATAAACAATCATGTAAATACCTGTGATTATTGAGCTAAAACGTGAAGTGGTGAGAACAAATGCATGGGGCATCATCATGTGGCTGTAGTTTGCAAAGTCATCACGAGGAGCCTCGGTGCTTTTACAGAGCACAGCTAAGTGTCAAACAGCCTCCAATCTAAAACAGGTAGGTTGGAGTTTGCAGAGTCATCGTGAGGAACATCCATGTGTGTGCAGGAACAACTACACTAGGATCAACCTGCATTCTACATTCTAGAACGCTGCTGACCAGCTGTGTGACCTGGTACAATGCATAGTTGTCTCAGGGCCTGTTTTCCCTTGGAAAAAAAAAAGCAAGCACAGCCCAGTGTGAGTTTCCAAATCCCTGTTCTCCATTAATGACAGGGCTCAGGAACAGTGACAATATATAGCATAGTGGAAATGTTTTCTGTTACAGATTACACCTAAAAATTATTCATTTGAGTACCCAGTACTATGGGCACAGCATTGTTGTAGGTGTTAGCAAGTAATAGTGAGTGAAACACACATGTCTACTAACCAGGTATCTAGTTAATATGCTTTGTGTGAACAAAATATTATTTCCAAAGACTATTAATATTTTCTTTCAATCTTGATTGGTTAAGTATGCATTACCAATCCAGGGACCATAATTTCTAAAACAGTGGAGTCCAAACCAAAATAATTTGCTCTCAAGCACTAGGTGCTACTATATCCATTAGTAGTATATATTAATGAAAAGCATGTGAGGTTTTTTTTTTTAACCTCCTCTCAGCATGTAGTGATGTCTAAAAACAGTCCATGCTTTAGAATCTTAATTCCATTTACAAGTTGACAATAAGAGCTTGAAGTATATCTCAGCAGTAGAGTGCTTGCCTATAATATGCAAAGCTCCAATCTTACTGAAAAATACATCATAAAATTTATCTAATATGTAAGAAAAAAGTTGGATCAATTAAGTTTTCAGATGACCACACTGTAATGAAATAAAATTCATTCTCCTAGTTGGTATAATGATTTTAATGTTAGAGTTACTATCCAGCCTGCTTTTGGGAAAACAAGGCATTGTTTAAAGTACACTGAATTCTTTTCATTTGCTTGTGCAATATTTAAATAAGTCTAAACAATCATTTTAGGTGGATACAACATGATCCACTGCTCTCATACAGAAGTGCGTTTTCCAGGTTTTATAGGATTATGTGGAGGCACTTTTTTTTCCAGGGAAAATTTTAGTGTTTTCACAACTCTTTATGCCTATCTTAATGTTTATACTTAAAAGGCAGTACCAAAACTGATCTTTCTTTATTGACAGTGAAGGTTACATAACATGTGGACAGACTTTTGAACTACTGGTATTTGTAAAATCATTTTTCCCGCAGATGCCTCAGGATTTGAGTCTTGCAACCAAAGATCATTTAAAACATATCAGAATACATTGATAAGGAAATGTTTTCCTTACACTTTAGTAGTTAAGAAACTTTGACTGGCTTGGCTCAAGCACCCAGAAGAGAGCCAACCTGTAGATTCAAAGTCCTCAAGCTGAATTCTGACTCATTTACTGTATAATCATTTCCCACCAAGGCCACCCGAAAAGAATCACTATATTGGCATATGTGCATATGGCATATTGCAAATGCCACACGTTTTTATTTATTTTCCTTATTGAAGTGACAGTAAAGTCTTTCAGTGTCCCTTATGTAATGATCAGTGTCAGTATACATGTAGCTTAAGAATGGAATTGAAAATTGAAAAGGATGAAGCTTTTCAGTGCTAAGCTGAGAGCAAGGAAGTGAGCTTCTGTATCTGAGCCACGAGGGGAAATGTATTATCCAGTAAAGAATCTATCTTTGGTTTCATTTTGTTTTTAAGAGGGGCCATATGGGGTCTTTGCTGGAAGAGACGCATCCAGGGGCCTTGCCACATTTTGCCTGGATAAAGAAGCACTGAAGGATGAATATGATGACCTTTCTGACCTCACTCCTACCCAGCAGGAGACCCTGAGTGACTGGGAATCTCAGTTTACTTGTAAGCATTTCTTTATATTTGCCTGGATCAAATTTCTACCAGTAAGGCAGATTCGTGAGCAAACAATAGTTATTACTAAGTACCCTGAAACTTGAGTGCATTTCAATAGGCTCCTAAATTTTGGATTGATCAGTTTGTATCATAAAGTAATGGTAGCAGTGCTGAGTCATTTGCTATGGTGACATAACAATTTTTAGCTTATCCTCTGCAGAAACTTGGGATTCTGATTTTGAAGTGTAAGTTTTTTCATAAAGGTATATAGATTCCATATTGGGTAATGTAGGGGGGAAAGGACATCTGCCCTTTTGCCTACAGGAAGAGAGATTTTCATAAACCGTCTCTTGTAGCACTTACTGTTTAAAAGCAGCCCATAGCTCTGTTGAAGAATGGGAGACTTGTATTCTTCCAAAGAGCTTGTCATTGAATCTAATTTAGCCTTACTATAAATTAGGCCTCATCTCTAAATGCTGCTCATAATCTGCCAGGCAACAATGGTGCCTGCATAAAGAGAAAAGAAACACTTGTTTCAGGCTTATGCTGTGTATGGGAGGGGCCTTTAGAATTAAGGTTGAAATAAGTGGTTAAATTCAAATCATTAGAATGCAGGGATTAGTTTCAGTCGTACCTAAGCCCCAAGGGTTAAATTATCATTTTAAGATTACTTCACTCCACAGATTTGAACTATAATCATCTTTGCCAGATTTTATGAAATGTATGTGAAGACCATGACCACTTTGTTTGGGGAAGATGTTTTGGAGTGGAGAGGAAGAATTTTATTTACTGATCCCCACAATTAGCTAAATAGTACGTGCTCTCTTGGCTATATACAGCCATATTTTTCAGAATAATCCAAGAGAGTTCTTGGTTAATAATTAGCCAGATATGACACTACCTTTGAGTTTGGATCTCGAACAAATCAAGTATAGCTTTCAAGTCAGAACGCAACCCTTTGGACTTTGAAAACCATCCAGCTATCTAATATTATCACTAACATTTGCATTCCCAGATATCTTTGTAATCATAGTCTTCTATATGAAACTAATGAGTTATAATTTATAATTCACAAAGCTCTGTGTTCTGGAGCTTTCTAGCATCAGTTGGAAACAGGTGATACTTTTGCCCACCACCCCTTTCACCTAGGACTAACCCAAGTTCCTGTTGTGACACCTCAGCTATACTCAGTCACTGTGGAGTCCCCTTAAGCAGGTCTCCCAGGTGCCACTTGGCTTTTATTTATCTCACACAGTCCCAAGTCACTCCCCCCCTTATGCTGTCTTCAAATAGGGAAGTTCAATTGCTCCCAGTGATTATTTCATATAAAAACAGCTTTAGTCACCTGTTTAAACAGGCCAGTTACTCCTCTCATTCCTCCCCATTTCAGAAAGGAAATGTGCATTAACTCTGTATTTACTTGGTTATAGTGTAGTCTGATTTCACACCTAACTCTCATCTCCGACATCTTCAAGCCCTTCCTAGTCCCTTGCCTTTTCTTTAACTGCCCATTGCTTTTTCCCATACTGGGAAAAGTCCACTTCCTGCTGTCCTATTCCATTACTGTCCATCACACTCTCCATGTTGCCCCTAAGCACTGCTTCCACTTCCCATCCCTCCTTCCTGCTACACTAACCTATCCACAGCTGTATAGGATCTGATTCTTGTCCAGGGATAATTTCTCATCTATGGGTCTCCTGTCATGTGGCCCTCCAGAGTGGCTCCTTTTTTGAAGTCCTCATTTTGGCTCACAGGCTGTCCAATTCCAGCTTCATTATCGATGTTTCCAGTTTTCGTTTTTGTTTTTGAAGCTATCTCTTATCCTTCCCTTTAGTTCCTAAGGATCTTACCCTACTTCTTGCTCTGGTTTCTTCACATCTGGCTCTGCATACCAGCCTCCTGGTCACCCTGCTCAGCTGCTCTTACTGAAATCTGCCCTTCATATCTTGGTGATAACATTTCCAGAGTACTGTTTTGCTGTGTCATTTCTCTTATTGACATCTTATAGGTGAAGTTCAGGTTTCTCAGGCTGGCTTTTCAGGTCTTTCATAATATTCCCACACACCTATCAGCCAGACTTAGTTCCCACTATTTCCATTAAATGCCAATTTAAGTCCTGATGGCATGTTCTTACTGGCTTCCCCAGATATGCCCAGTCTTGCCTGTGTTTGTACCTTTGAATGTGTTTTCATTTTTCTGGAAATATTTCTCACTCAAAGTTTTTCTATACATTTTCTAAAGCATGTCCTTCTTGCATAAAGTGCTGCTCTGCAACCCCCTAATTCATAGTGAGGTCTTAATAAAAATACTCCCTACAGAGTGTTCAGTTCACATGGCTACCACCAGACATGGCTTACTGCTTTATATATTTTGAACAAAACTCTTAGTTCCATTCTTGGCAATGAGTATGATATAATCCTTTTATATCCCTCAAGAAACCTAACACATTGCTGAGTATATTTTTGAACTTCTCATAAATCCTTTAAAATAAAATGTAGTGAGTTTTTGTAAAGCATGAGAATAACCCTTTGTGTTTTCTTCTCTACCCCTCCAGTCAAGTATCATCATGTGGGCAAACTGCTGAAGGAAGGGGAGGAACCTACTGTGTACTCAGATGATGAAGAACCAAAAGATGAGAATGCTCGGAAAAATGATTAAAGCATTCAGTGGAAGCATATCTATTTTTGTATTTTGCAAAATCATTTGTAACATTCCAGTCTGTCTTTAAAACATGGTGATTTCAATATTTAGGAAAGTTTTGAAGTTGCTGTAAATTTTTTTAATTAACATCACTAGTGACACTGATAAAATTGTGTTAGAATGCATGATACGTTTGTGTCACAAATCCAGGAAGTGAACTGCAGTGCTGTCCTGCAAATGTTAATGCTGTTTTTCTTCTATCTGTAGTTAGAACACACCGAATTGTGGTTTGATTTTTCTGAGAGAAAGCAAAGACGTGGGTAAAATGGTAAATATACACAAACTGGCCAAAATGGTAAAAGTACTAGAATGAAGAAGGATCAACTTCTAAGCAGGCTGTTCTTTGAAAACAAGCCCATTTTACTCAATTGACTTAACTGCATGATTTCTGTTTTATTTACCTCTAAAGCAAATCTGCAGTGTTCCAAAAGCTATGGTATTGATTCAAGAAGTCCATTAACAAAATGAAAATTCACTGGTGGGCTTAGTTGGGACAAACACATTTCCTGTGTTTATGGACTGATGTAATGGTCCTTGTCTTCACGTGGACACTCAACACCTACAGTATCTCTCTCACACACACAGTAATTGACAGTTGAAACTAAAACAGCATCTAAACATTCAAAGTAGAGCTTTGCAAAAAAAAATAGATAAATAAAACCCTAAACATATGAAGATCATGGGTCTGCCTTCCCAGTTTGGTGGCTTGTAGGAGGGCAATGGTTATGTGGTTATTTGACCAAATGTGGAATTTGAGAGGGACATGCCGAGCAGGAATAGGTGTGTGCTTTTCAAAAAGCCTTCACCATAATCTCTGAAGAATGAGAAAACACTACATGACATTAGCTGAGTGATTTTTAAAGGAAAATACATTCCTAAGGTAACAGTTAAATCCTTCTGTTGTTACAAAGTTGTAGTCACTTTGAAAGTAGTAGTCAAGTGTCTAGGTCTTGGATAATACTCTTTGGTTAATAGTAAACCTAGCTTAAGTAGACTCTACAGTTGTACAAATTTGTAAAAGTATATGAACAACTAGTAAAGTTTCCAACTCTTGTAATTGTAGTTAAATAATCATTGTATTTTCTTGTGAGCTGTGTTTAATGGTTTTACCTCAAATCAAAAACAAAATGAAGTGCTTGGGTCAGCTAATAAAAAGGTTTTGCCCAGTATGGTGTGGCTAACTTATTTTAATATCTTTAAACCTAAGAGATGGAGGAATAGAGGCTGGTGCTATACAATGTCTGGGCATGGCATGGCCATTGCACTCATGAACTCACAGCAGCTGAGCACCAGCCAAAACTGAAGAGCAGCTCAGGACTGCACCCTATATGAGGATCTATTGGTAGTTGATGGCAAATAAGGTGGAGATAGTCAATTCTCTTTGAAGATGTGACCACTAATGGGTTAATCGTGCTCTAGTACCTTATACCCATACACATACAGGCAGCAGTAACTAGATGCCCTGGGCTATATTTTTAAAAACTAGGGAACATGTTTAGGAGGGTCCAGGAGAGTTGAAGTTTAGATATGGTCATAACACATTATATACATGTGTAAAATTCTCAAAAGGATATTTTTTAAAAATAATAATTAAAGATTTAATCATTTGAATTTAACTTAAAATGGAGTTTAACTTTTGGGTGTTAGACTTATGTGTACTAAGAAAAACAGCCATGTAATTCTAGCACCAGGAAACGGAAGCAGGAAGATAAGCTAAAGGCCTGCCTGAACTACCTAGAAGGAGGGAAATAGAAAAGAAAGGAAGCAAGTTGAGAAATAGTGAGCTGAACTTATTGTGACTTGTCAAATTCTGCCCTAGTCAGCTTTCTATGCTGAAGTCTAACATTATTAAGGAATGTTACTACAGAAATCACGGATACCAAGTGTTAAGAAGTTTAGGGAGGCTATGGCAGGAGGAGTGTTTGGTTTTTATTTACCTAATTTTTATTGTTTTGAAAATGTCATATGTGCTACGTGTCATATGCACACATCCCAGTTTACTCCTCTCAGACTCATGCCTATGCCTTCCCAACAATATGCCCTCTTTTTTCATAAACAAGTTCAATTTATGCTACTCAGGCATATGGCCATTAACTAGAATGTGCTCAACCTATCAAGGGACATGGGTTGCTTGTTTCTTGATTCAGAGAAAGCATCCATACAGTCTTCAATGTTTCAGAAACAGCTTGTGAAACCCAACCAGGAATATAACAGCTCTAAAGTGCCCAGAGCTAAAGGTATAGTTTATCTTCATTATATAATACTCTGAGGCAGTTTGCTATTTTGTATTTATGTTTGTAGACAGAGTTAAATCTTGAATGATCAAAGACAAATTATGGGCCTAAGCTACTTGGACTAGACTCCCCATTCCACATTCATTTATTTTTGGACATTTGTAAACTTTAATTTTTAAACACAACTGAAGGAATGAGATGAAAATGAAATTCTATAGTCAATTTTGCTACCATTTAACAGCACTAATAAAACATACTATGTCAAACATGTTGACAAACAGCTGTAATCCCATCAGTTGGGAGGCTGAAGCAGGAGGATCAGGAGTTCAAGGCCAACCTGGGCTAAAAGTGAGACCCTGTCTTGAAAAGATGTGTTTATCCTTACACAGGACATCTTTTTAACCCCATCCACCATCACCACTAAAGTTCTGTGGTCATCACTTAGGAGGCAGAAAGAAAGTAAAAGCCAGAGGATGGGGAAGAATGCTGTGAAATGCTGTCTTCTGGATATACAATGTCCATCACTCTCCCATGCACTTAAACAGTTGTGGTCACCTGCCCATGGTCAAGCCAGTCAAAATTCCTGTATAGACGGTATAGGTGATCTCCAGGCCCCACCCTATACCGAGGAGCCATTAGCAGTGGATAGTTGCTTGGGGAGGAGGAATCATTCTTTGAAGGTGGCCACTGGTAACTTACCCAAGCCCCAGTGGATGGTCCATGCACATATGCACAGCACTAACTAGATTTAGTGTGTTATTAAAAAATAAAAAAACATTAAATTGGAAGGAAGTTATTAGGGAAGAAAATGAGAGGAGATGGAGGAAAGAAGTGGGGGACAGATTAGAACATTGTATACCTGTATGAAATTCTCAAAAATAATTTTAGATGTACTAGAAGTATAATTTTGAGTTTAAATATTTTGGTTTGTCCAAAATGAAAAACAAGCTGGCTTTTATTTCTATCAACTCACAGAGTCAGTTCCAATCATAAAGGAGAAGTAAAATTAAAATACTGAAATTGGTTGGAAATGTTATGGCTGTGCATTGATCTAGCCAGGACGAGGATCAGTCAATAGTCACTATTGTCACTAGTGACATTTTTATTTTTAAATATATGAAAATTAAATATGCATCATTTTTCTAACAATGCAAATAACCAAAGAGAGCAACATCAGTGCAACATATCATACTACAGATAGAAACTTCCCCTAAAGTGGAGTCAATCGCCATTTATTCTAAAATCAATATGTTCAACAGTTCTGCAACAAAAAACAATTGATTTGGTTGTGTTTTCAAATTCCCTAGGTTACATGGCTTTCTACCTGAGAAATTCAAACAAATGAACAAAGCACATTTACATAACATATTTTTCCTTTACAGGATTAGCAGCACATACAAAGACAGCATACGAAAATTTCTATTTAACTAAAACAATTCAGGCCTTTGTTTGAAAAGGCAAAAAGAAGATAGGAGAAAATACTTTTCACAACTTAAATAACAACAATATCAAGAGAAGTAGTTGTAACAGCTTGTTCCATTACATTCTTTACTAAGTCGCCAAGTGACAAGCACAAAGTAAGCTATTACATTTCTTGTGTAAGACCTACACCAAAAGGGGGTTGACAAAAATATACAATGCATTACCACAGACAGATACAAAATTCCAGGGTTCAGCAAAACTGGTATTTTTACTTGTAGGCCCCAGGAGAGCATTCAATAAACAAATAAAACAGGACAAAAGTGCTGCATCAAAATGACTTAGCACCATATCTATTACAGAAAAAAACTTTGCACATGCTGCTCAACTCTGCAATTTGATTTTATTACTGAGCAAAAATGCCTAAAATCTTTTAAGAAAATTTATTAAATAAGAGAAGAAATTGAGTAGGTTTTGTTTGAAAACAGCTGCTTTCTATTACAAACCTATAATGTTTCTTGCTTCAATGGAATAAAATGGGGGGTGGCAGATTTTTATTGAAGAACGTGTTGCCAGAAAATTGTCCAACAAAATATGAACTGTTAGTAATTTTGAAGGCTACTTTGGGCAACAGTACTTTAAACATGAATTATCATGAATAGCCATTGCTAGTCCTCAGAAACAAACAAACAACAAAAAAGGCACTCTCAACCTGTGAGCAATCTTTTGGATTGGACAAGTCAAACCCAGTTTGAACAGTGAAACCAACCACTGGCTTGAAAGTGGGATTAAACGTAAGAGGCAGCATACTATTCACGTTTGTAATACATGTGGATCTGTTACATTCCTCTCTGAACTTTTAAGTGGTTGAACATATCTCTCTTCAGACAGGAATATGCAGATCAACAGAACAACCTGTGGGTTTTACTTCAGGTAAATCTGTAACCACTTCAGATACCAGGTTGCTCAAGAGGCAGTTTATGGGAACACAATGTGAGACATGATACTAAGTGACCCCACAGACTGGCATCCAACCCACCTCCACTAGCAGATGTGTTCCTGCAGAATGTCAAATTGAGACTGAAATGAGATTGCTACCCTTCACTAAGTCTGAGGATTACAAACATTATTACTCTTGCAGGCAGTCTCTAATCACTAATCACCAATTGCCAGGTCAGATATAGCTTTGTTGGGAAAATGAAGGTCAACTAACTGCCCTGAGGTCCTGAATCCAATGTAAGGCAGAAAGAGTCGGCCAAGCTTTCTACAGAACATGCACTGCACTAAGGGGTAAGTCTTCAATAATGTACAAATATCTCAATTTAAAAACACATTTAAGAAGTCCAAAATGAGCCAGCAAAAAGATAAATTACTTATTTAACATCTTTTACAAATTCTGCACACATACACTTTTTTCCACAGCTAGAAAACTATGGACTTTTCTTTTAATTCTTCCTAACTCCATGGCATTGTTAAGGACAGAGGAGGCACTTGCTACTGTTTTATAAAAGTCAGTTTGGGGATAGTCAGTGACTTTTAACAAACTGATGTCACCCAACCCTGAGTGAAAGGACTACATAGCCTGAAATAGAATACTGTCACAACTACTCTTCCCAAGTGCCATTACTGATGCTCCAGGATTTTTTGATACTTCCTTTTGTAAATCCCCCTGATTTTATAAATTCAACCCTGGTGCCTTATTTCTGTATGGAAAGTTATGGGGTTCATAAAACAAACAAGAAAAAATTCTAACAGCCTCATCTATTTAACCATCAAAGGGCAATTGGCCCCTTTTAGATTCTTCTGTGAGTACTGAGATTATACTCATTTCCTTCTGGTGGGTATTCATGAAATTCTAAAGCCATGAAATCTATTATAGGTTCTAGCCTCTGGATCTCTCCTTTATCTAGAATTATTCTGAAGTAAAATTCAGGAAAGTTTGTTACCATACATAGTGCTTCTGACCAAATCTAAGAACACATCAAAAAGATGCCCATTTGTCCACCATTGTCCTCTCTGAAGATAGAGGATGCATGATGTTATGATAGCAAAAGAGCCATAGAAGGTTGTCACCCTCTTAATGCTCAGTCTCATCCTTTACTGGCACCAAATTAAAGCTTAAAATAAAGTCTGTCCTTGGGTCACAAAATTTTGCAACTACATTGTTTCACCAAGCTTCAGAACCTACAGTTTTCTATTTCCAAAGCTTGCTGGCATACCTACAGTCGTTTTGATCCACACTTGAAACTTTGGCAAGAGGAACAAGCTTTTGCACTTGACCCTCTTCTAGTTCTTGCTCTGTGGTTGCTAACAACATAGCTATATTTGGTTTGAAGTTTTTCTTTCTGTCAGTTGTTTCTTGTAAATAAAGGTGTTCCTGATCAAAGTGGCCATCAGAACATTTTAAAATACAAAGAGCCAGAGAAGCTGTCTCCTAAGTAGCTTCCATATTCAATGTGCTCCTGGCTGTCATCATGACTGACATAATAATTACCAGAATCAAGCATGTATTCTTCAGAATTTTCATATCTTTTAAACCGTCTTACATCCTGTTTATATTCTGGCTTCCAAGGATTCTGCCTTTTTTTGGAGAAGTATCCCAAATAGAAAGCTCTAGCATGTTTTGGTGGCATTAATGGCATATGAAGGGGTCTATATTTCACATTCTGGCTAAACGTACTGTCAGTAACTCTCCTCCTTTTTCTTGCGATGCTCTCGAATTCATCACTGGAAGTGGATTCGTGGTAGTATCCTTCATCAAACGTGTATTTAGGAGCTATATTTTCTCTAGTTTTGCTTGTGTTTTTGTCAATTTGAATGGAATCACATTCATCCTCAAGCCACGAATATTTCAATTCACATTTGGACTTTTTACCTGGTGCCCTAACTTTGTGTTTAGAGTATTTTTCCTCACTGTCATGTTTCCACTCTGAATATAAGGCCTGCTGACTTGACCTAGTTTTCTGTTTGCAAGAAATGGTTTGGTCAGTACCAAGAGATCTTTTTTCAGGGGAGGTATTAGAAACAGTCACAGACCTTTCTTCCTCCTCTTCGTTTATGCTAAGAGTTTCACTGAAGCACTCAGAATCACTACTAATTTCTTCCAAGAAGTCTGCCAATGACAAACCTACATCTACTGACCTTAACGATGAGGAAACTGGACTTTTTCTTGTGTGCTGAGAATCTTTGACTTTGTGGTTATAAATCCTTTCTGCTGGATAGCTTTCTCCATCAGTCGGGGACAGGTGATCTTCAGTTTCACTTGCCATGTCATTGCAATGGTTTTGTAATTTCTTAGTAAATTCTTTGGCATAACTGACCTTCCCTGTCTTTTCTGATTTATCCTCAGGATCCTTCATAAACACCTCTGTCCAGCCCTGCTCTTGATCCCGTCCTTTCCCTTCCAGGCTCTCCACTTCACTCAGACTGCTTGAGTGGCACCTATGCTTTCTCAGATTAATCTGAAACCCATTCCCCTTAGCATAGACATCTCTCTGCCATTGACATTTGCTTGGTGGATGACTTGTTTCAAGGCAGAATCGGGCATATTCTGGAGTCTGATAATAGTTTAATAGATAGTCAATAAATTCATCTGTTTCATAGATCTTCTGTTTCCTGCCATGGTTTATTACAACCTGTCTAGAAGAATGTGATTCGTTAGAACTTCCCTGGTCTTCTTTTTCAAGGGACTGGTCTGGATACACTGTACTCTGCAAGGAATTCTGGTCAGAGACCAAACTGTAATCACATCCATCAGTCAACACTTTTCCAGTTTCCACTTTTCTAGTTGAGTGTTTTATTTGTTTCACCTCAGGGCTATGTGAAGACTTCCGTAACTGGGCCTTGGTTCTTTTCTTCACTTTTTGTTTTTGTTTGCTGCCAGCCTTGGGAACCTGATAACTTGGCATTTCTTCCTGATCTAGAAGATGCAGACTGTTTAATTCTTCTTCCTCTGGAGGTTTCAATGCATTGTCTGGGGCGTGAGGAGCTTCAGACTTCATAATATCAACCTCCTGTGGATTACACTGTGTGGATCCCTTTAAAGAAAAAAGATCTAATGATCTTTCATGAAAACCCAAATAGGGCCAGCAGCTCAGCAAGTAAAGATGCCTGCTGCTAAGCCTGGTGACCTGAGTTCTTATCCAGGAACTCATATATGAACGTGGAGAGAACTGATTTCAGTTCTCTAAAGTTCTCCTCTGACCTCCACACACACATAGTCACCCAGTGACATGCTGTCCCTCCCCACTCACACACAAAATAAATAAATGTAAACAAAAATTCAAAACAAAATACAATGAGATTGAAATGTTCAAAAAACTGAGCCAGTGTTGCTCTGAAGAAATGCAGGGTAGGTCCAAATTAGGAACAATACTGTAGTGAGGAAAGAGTGCTTAATAAAATATCTTGATCTAACATGAGCTATTTTAATTAAATCTTTGACCATTCTTACGACTTGGCATTTAAAGCACCTTGCTCTTTTTATTTGCTTAAAAATCGACAAGTCTACTGTTTTAGGTTTTATAATAGGAAAGAAACAAAGAGGAATAAGGAATAAGGAATGCTGTGTAGGCCTCACAGGAAACCCTAGTACAAGAAAAGACACATGAGTGAAATGTTTCCAACAAGGTCAATTAAATTAATCAACTGTCCCTTTATTTCATATTCTAATCTTTTTTTCTATGGATTGCAAGTTCAGGATGTCTTAGAGTTGTGCCATCTGGCCTGCCTCATTAAGATGGAAGATGGGGACCAAAGATGCAATTTAGTGGTATAACAGTTATACCTTACGAAGTCAGAAAGGAGAAAGGAAAACATCAAGTAGAAGATATCACTAGCCCCACAGGTCTGTCTGTAGTCACATCGGATGCAATCTGTTCTGCACAGCTGAGAAGTGGAACAAGGATGCCTGCATCCTCATCCCTAGGAAAGTTTGCCGTGCCTTTCCCCTGATGTCTGTCACGTGGCAGGGCACAGCACCCCCTATTAACTTGTAATCAGTCTAAGTATTAATGGATTCCAGAATTAGGTTCTATACCCATTTAAAGAGGTGGACTCTATAAATAGAGTCCCACTTGGGCATCATTAATGTAAACTCAAATCCAGTCTATCTGAGCTTCCTATCAATAATCCAAATGTGAGATTAGTTTTTGTGATCCTGCTTTCACCAAGTTTAGCTATCTATAGTAACAAGCAAGTGATCAACATAGCAAATAGACATAAAATTTACTTGACAGAATAGCAACAGCTGTCCATCTTCCTATGTAAAAACACTGAGATGGAGAGATGGCTCAGCAGTTAAGAGCACTGGCTGCTTGTCCAGAGGTATTAGGTTCAATTCCCAGCACCCACATGGGAGCTCACCCCTGTCTGTAACTCCAGTTCCAGAGCTTCTGACACCATCACTTACATATATATGCAGACAAAACATCAACAAACATAAACTAAAAATAAATGATATATTTAAAAAATAAATAAAATAAAATTCATTTAAAAAATAACACTGCATATGGACTTCTAAGACACTTCCAAAATATCTCCAGTTCTTATTCCAAGGTATCTGTGATTCTGGATATCTCTAGGAACCCATAAATGGAGAGAAATATCATGGAGAAATGAACATCTGTGAATAAAATAATTAATCTGTGAGTTAAAAAATTCCTTACCAGATAGTTCAGGACAAGGCTAATATGAGCCTGACATGGTTCAAGTTTCTTCTCTTTTTTCATCCAAACCTGTTGCAGAGGGATGGATGAGTAATATTAATAGAAGGCTACAGATCTAACACCCACACTACACCCACCCTTTAATTCTTCCTGGCATTTTCCCATCATATCCATTAGGAACTCAGAGAAAAAGATGAAATAGCTAATGTGTTTTGAATACCATCCTAAGGTTTAGAAACACCAAGTGAAGACAAAATTGAGTCAGGACTAATTTAGAACTTGGTCTTGGAAATCCATGGTTGGCTTATATGAGAGTGAGTGATGTAAAAAACAAAACAAAACAAAACAAAAAAACACTCTGATCACCACAAGTCTACCACAGTTCATTGTTAGTGGAACAGTACTTAAAGCCAAAGGTCAGGGCTCAAAAGACTAGTATCTACCAAAACTGAAGAGAATAACTGGTAAACAGCCTTACTGCAATTTTCTTCAGGAGTACTCGGAGCAAACGGAGGGCCTCAACCCGCCTCTGAGCCAGCAAGTACTTCCTCTCCTCCCACTCCTCTGAAGAGTCCAGATCCTGACGAGCCTCGGTCTTGGCTTTCACCTTCTCCTTTCTTTGCCGATGTCTGTCTCTTTCCTTCAGAGCTCGCCTCCTGTCCCTGGCCTTCTTTCTCTTCTCTTGAGCTTTTCTTACTTCATCTTTTCTTTTTCTGGACAACAATTAAGATTCATCATTCATTCAAGGAATAATTATAAGCCATTGTGTCTCACTCCTATCCCCACCTCCCACCCTGGAGAACTATTAGTTTAGGCTTCCAGAAACCTATGACTGGTTACCTTGGGACCTAGAATTGACAATTCATAGTAAAATAATAACTAATAAGTAGGGGCTGGGGAGATAGCTCAATTATTAATGTGATTTCCTTGTATGTATAAGGACCTGAGTTAGCATGGTTACCATTAATCCCAGTTCTGGGAAGGTAGAGGCAAGTAGATCCCTGGGATGCACTGACATATTTGTCTAACATATTTGGCCAGTTACAGGCCAGTAAAAAAAATTATTTTTCAAAAAAAAAAACAGGTGAATGCACCTGAGGTCCTCTGGCCTATACACACACACACGAGAGAGAGCTTCTTACAAGCACTTACATACAAAAGAAATAAAGCGTGTACCTACTAAAATCCACAAAACATTACTCAAGGGAAAAGACACAATTTTCTTGGTAAAATACTAATCTGTAAAGAATACCTTATAGACAAGGAAGGAGGAAAGGAGAGAGAGAGAAGAAGGGAGGGAGGGAAGAGAGTTTTGGCATGTGATGCCATGAAGGAGAACAGGCAAGAAAATGAACAGCAGATTCTATTCTGAAGGCAGAAAAAAAGGGGATATGGCCTGAAATCACAAAACTAATAGAGCTAAAAAGCTCAGAAAAACAGTGGATGAAACCAGTCCACCCAACTCCCTGGCATGGGAGGGGAACCTGGAGTCTCAGACATAGTGGGCCTTTGATAAAGCAGGGATGGATGGTAGTCACCTCCACAAGAAAAGTTCTCATGAGTTAAATCCAGGTAGAGGATCTAGTGTGACAGTCATTCCTCCTGAAAGACAGATCTGCCATGCTCCATAACTTTGAAAGGCCATAGTCAGGTACCATCTTGAATGGAGGCCTACTATCTGAGACTGTCATGCCATGCTGAGATGTTCAGGCAGGACAAGGCTCAGACTGGGAAGACTGTAGTGGTAGGGGGTCCCATCCTTTGTGGCAATGCAAAAATGGGAAACCCCTAAAGTGAATGTAGATTCAATGAACATCTGGTCTTTACAGGTGTGGGCTCAGCCCCTGCTTGTACAGGATGAAAATAAGAGACTTCGACTCTGATATAAGAGAACTTAGAAAGAAGCTGCTCCAATGGGTTACCATTATTTACTCATTTACTTAATGAATATGGATGTTGTGTATGCATGTATGTCTGTGTACCATGCGTATGCCTGCTTCCCTTGAAGACCAGAAGAAGGTGTCATATCCCTGGGACCAGAGTTACAGATAGTTATGAGATACCACATGGGTCCTAGAAATTAAACCCAGAACATCTACAAGAAGACCCAGGGCCATCTCTCTAGTCTCCTCATTTTAAAAAATGGACTTTGCCTTTTTTACTCTAAGATTATACATACATACATATATACATATATATATATATATATATGATGGAGTTACTATACAGAATACATAAAGAACTAACCATCAAAAATCAAATTACCCCATTATTAAGTGAGCAAATGAATTAGACAGTTCCTAAAAGCAGTACAAATGGAAAATAGCATATAAAACAATGTCTAATAGCCATCATCATGCAAATCAAAAGTACACCAAGAGTGGGGTAAACAGAGGCTCAGCAGTTACGAAAACTGGTTGCTCTTGCAGAGGATCCAGGTTCAGCTCTGCACACCCACATGGCAGCTCACAAGGGTCTGTAACTCTAGCTCAAGAGGACCTGACATCCTTCTTGGCCTCCACAGGTACAAGGCAAACATACAATACATATACATACATATAATCAAACATACACATAAAAAATAAAATTCATCTTAAAACTACACTAAGATTCCACTTCACCTCTGTCAGAATGGATGTTATAAAGAAAACCAATAACAAATGCTAGAGAGATACAGGGATGAAAGAAACCCTCTAACTTCAGTTAGGCCCTCATGAAAATGTGGGAAGAAACAAAGGGCAATTACCCAAATCAGAATTTAGCCAAAGGACAGAGGATTATTTATCTTAATGGGATATGGGAAATGGAATTTGAGAAAGGATAGTATCTTGAAACAGCTGAATCTCTGGCCAAATTTCCTGTATGTGATCAGCCAAAAACATGAAGGACATGCAGAATGGTGTCCTTAATATTTTTTGGAAGTGGTATGATTTACATAAAGTAGGAGGGCCATAAGGTTAAAAATGGGTTATTAGAGCCCTTAAAGTTGGTATCTATCCTTTCTTGGCAAATGTTTGGCAATGGTCTAGTGAGGCAAATATTCAGCTAGGCTCGAGCTCTAAGATGGGTAGCAATGTTAAGATTGAAGAAAGTACCTCACATCAAATTCACAGTAAGAATTCTGGCCAACAAGAAAAATGGTCTCAAAAAATCCATAATTCTAGGTTAGTTGTATTCTTGGTCATTTTAGAGAAAGAACACTTCTCCAGAATCATGTTGTTTTTAAATTGGTAGGTTAGATGATATTGGTAAAGTAACAAATTTTCTAACTCAATAAGTTGGCAGTATCACTACAAATTTTCTGATCCTACCCATAGATAGCTCACAAGCCCACATGTGGGATACTTCCTTAGTAAGTACAAAGTCCTGGGTTCAAACCCAAACACTGAAGTTCCTTATTCTCTTAAAGTATCTTTCCCCCAGACTTCTTAACTGGCTAGTCTCAGTATCCCTTACTACTTGTTCTTGCTGCCAGGTAGGCCTTTATGGTTTCTTGTTTTCATCTATTTCATCATCTGTACTTCCTAAGACTGCCTTTGATGGAGTTTTCTATTTGTGCCACAGCCTGCCCTCACCTCCATGTTATCTATTGAATCTAGCTATTTACCCAAATGAATAGTTAAGCCACAATCAAAAGGAAAAACCTTTTTATTGTTAAAAAAATTAGTCTACTTACCTTTCAGCTACTTCCTCTTCTCTCTTCTTTTCCTTTTTCCTCTCTTCTTCCAGCTCTTGTAATTTAAGCCTTTCCTGATTCCTCCTCTGAATAGCTCCTTCACTGAAATGCTGGGTTGTATCAAACATAACCTGCCCCCAAAACAGATGAAATATTTCTTAGAAAGACTTTTCAGTGGACTGGACAGATCCCAGATGAGAAAGGCGAAGATAAATTGGCACACAGCAATTCCAAACCAAAGAATTCAAAATGCCCTTTTGAGTCCCAGCCATGTCGCACTATTGCTCATGGGCTAAGAGCTGAGCAGCAGTTGGAGGCACCAGGATGTTCTCTGGCAAACTTTTGAAATAGTATAACAAATTACCATCTTAATTTTATATAATTAAACTTATACAATTAAAGTAGCAATATTTTCGTTATTTTTTAATTTAAGTTTTGACAATGTCATACACATTTTACTGTATTGTGAACACAGTCACCTCCTTGCCCCTGTTTGTTACCCTCCCACTCCAATAAACACCACCTCCTTCCCAACTAGTGCTCCTCCTACTTTCATGTCTTAAATTTTGTTTCTGTATAGGAACTTACTTTACATATGACCATGGGTAGTATCACAGGGCAGTCTAGAGACAGGTCAGAAATATATTACCTCTAGTAAGCCATAAAAGTAAAATACGCTGATGTGTTGTTGTTGTTTATTAAGTTAGGAGAGATAAAAATAATGAGCATGGCAATGAATGGAGTATGCAGAAAAGAGACAAGAAAACCAATCTAAATGAGATGTCAGATTATCAAACTACATTTCATATCTTGAAATATAGTAAGTGAGATGAATAGATATTCTTATAGACTATAACGGGGGCAGATTTTGTGTTAGCTTATCAGCAGGTAGGAGGTTTCTAGTTTGATGCCCAACATGAAAAATAAAAAAATAAAGAGAAAGAGAACTAGTCATTGAAATGTACACAAAGGGACTAAAAATGTAGCCCAGTGGTATAGTATTTGCTTGACATTAGCAAATTCCTGGGTTGTACGCCCAGTGCTGCACAAAAATAAATAAGTAAATATGCACAAAACAATACATTCACAGCCATGGTTCCTTTTTAATACAAGTAGCTACAAACACACACACACACACACACAAGCATGCACATACACAGGCACTATAAACTGAAAGTGAAAATTCATGCCAAAGAGTGGTTTAAAGAAGAATTTAGTTGTGTCTTTTTCATTGCTGGGTTAAGACTTCAGGTGATAATCGATGTGCCTCCTAGAGATAGCTACTTGGGTCAGCACATGCTGATGCCTGTGGTGCTGATGCAATTCGACTAGTGTAGACCCAACCCGGAAATGCAGACTTCTTGCTTGAGTACCCCAGCAGGTCCAGGGGACTGAGATTATTGGTTCCACGGGATATATGGATCAGGTCACAGCCATTGTTCCCCGTGGATGGTTCACAATAAACCTGCTGGAAACCTGCTGATGCCTAAAGGCTGTTGTACTTCTGCCTAGGTCAAGTGATTCAAGGCTTCTGCTGTAGCTCCGAGCAGCTGAGTGTTGCCACAGCTAATTTTTCCAGAACAAATTTCCAGTTTATGTGGTCCACTGGCACTTATTGTTTCTCTGATGTTGGAAGTAAAAATGCCCATAAGATGGTGGTGAATTCAAGGCTGGAACCCACAGTGCAAGAATGTGACAAAGTCCATGGAAGCACATATCATGAATACCTTCAATCAGGATTTTTATGAGGAAATTCTCAGTGTGGCCATTGTGGCCTACCTTGGCCCAGAAAAGAACATTGATTCTTTAGCACCACTTAGCTCAGTAACTCATGAGATTGAAGAAACAACTAAATGACTAGAGTTACAAGAATATTTATAACTCAAAGATGAATATTTCTTCCAGGTTTCTAAAAACAAAATTATGACTGGCCATGGATGAAAAATGACCTTATTTCTTCATCCACTGTTTCCTAGTATTTTGCTGTTCATAAACTATGTAGTCTCATCTTGATTGTATTTTTTTAAAGGTAAACATTTTTCTATAGCTGTGAATTAAACAATAGGATGTAATTACTCTACTGTACTTCAGGTGCTAAGTTCAATGCATCCTACTATAGTACTAAAATACTCATTTAAAATTGAGATGCTTTTAATGCAGTAAGTTGATTAAAATGAATCACTAGAAATATAGTAAGTACATTATAATGGAAATAAGGTGATGTATAAAAACAGCAAGTCAATAATTTGAGACAAGAACCTAAATTATTATGGTGAAATACCAGCATGTATGTACTTGTATAGCATATGCTGCTAAACAGAGGAAGTTTGAAAAGTAAATGTATTAACAGAAGTTTGATTATTCATTCTAAGCGTAAGAAGGAAAACCAAGACTATAATTTTTGCTGTCTTGTGCATTAATATATAATTACATATAAGAGGACTTATTACAGGCAAGAGGACTTTTATGAAATTTCTTTTACTGATTTCCCTTGTGAGAGCAGGTCATTGTACTTCATCTCTGTGTGGTGTGTCCTCAATTTCAAGTGGCCTAGATTCCCTTTGTCTATCAGGGTTTTTTGTTTGTTAAAGACAGGTGTTTTTCTGTTCTGTGGATCTTGTTTTTGTGTTTTATAATACATCTTTCTCCTTTTCAAAACAGTAGATATTCTTTTCCTTCAATACTGTTCTTCTCCTTGGTTCTTTCTAGCTTGAAAAGACTGCCAGTTTTCCCATTAGGAATAGCCGGCAATTGTACATTTAAGAGAATACAGCTATACTCGTCTACTCCATCACAATATGAATCGTGATTAAGGGTGTGCCTGCTTTGCAATCGTCTGCTTCTGTAGGATTTAAATGAGCACACAGGCCAGGTGTAGTGACATGTGCTTGAAAACCCAGCATTCAGGAGACTGAAGCAGGAAGATTGAAAGCTTGAGGCTAAACTTGAACTACGACAGTGTGAACTTCAGGCCTGCTTGTCTCAAAAAAAAATTAATTAATTAAAATTAAATAAATGCATGAGTGAAAACAGTCATCATTTATATGTACCAGCTTATTTACACAAATTAGTTATTTCTCCCCTAAAAATACTAATAATCAATTAAATTTGGAAACAATTAGAAGGTTTTTTATTTTAATATGATTTTATGTTCCAGCAACCCTAAGCTATCCTGGTTGCAATGCTCAATATAATTTAATGTTAGACTAGAGAGTTTTTCATAGCTTGAGATATAAAGTTTTAGTTAAATGCCTTGTGTTTTTCCTCCTACTAACTATAACTTTTAGCCAGTTGGGTACTTTGGTTTGTATAGGCAGAAATCTTAGAATGTTTAGGAGCTGCATCAGATAGTTCCCTGTATTCCTGTTCATTTAAGCAAAAGATTTTCTGGAGGAGAGGCAAAATGAGAGACTAGAAAGTGAAGTATATAGAATGTAATTTTAAAGATATTACATTGCAAGTCATTTTTGAGATGCACAAATAAATTATAATTCCTGATGGAAATATGCACTTATAAAATCTGTAGAACATTAAAACTTAGAGAACAGGAATAAAGTCATGAAAAAATTTGGGTGTATTTATATATATATATAATATACATAAACACAATATAAACTATGTATGTATGTGTACATGTTTTGTATTTATGTATTTTAAATATAAGAGGTAAAAAGCAATAAACTGCATTATCATAATTCATAAACCAAAAAGTATATCAATCCACCCAAATTTCTCCACGGAATCTAGGGCTTTGTGGATGTTAGGCAAATATTCTGCCAGCCCACTTACAGCCACAACACCATCTACTGTTTTCTTGGAGTCTTGAGTCTCACAGATTCCAAGCTGCTTTTGAATTACTGATCCTCTTGCTTCTATATCATAAGCACTAAGATAAAGACACATACTGCCATATCTACCTAAAAATACAGTGTTTAATGTTATAAATTCCAAAGCTAAAAGAAGGCTTAATTATTAGTGGCTTTGTGTGACAAATTTAAAAGTCAAACCCAGAATGGATAAAGCAGCTTTATGTTTGTTCTTAACTATGTTCTCATTTAGCGTGTGACACTTTTCTTATTTTATTTTATATGTATGGGTATTTTGCTTGCATGTATGTCTGTGTACCACCAGTATGCCTAGTAATCACAGAGGCCAGAAGAGAGCTTCAGGTTCCCTCAAACTGTATCATAGATGCTTCTGAGTCACTGTGTGGGTGCTGAGAACAAAACCTGAGTCCTGGGTCCTCTGCAAGAGCAGAGGATGATAAGACATCTCTCCAGCTCAAGTTTTTTGATGTTTTATTGGCACCTTATGTTTTGTTAAATAGTCACTGATTTTTTTAAAAAATATATATATATATTATTTAGGCACTCGCTAATTGTGGATATTTTTATATTGTGCTCATATAAATATTCTACTAGTTCCATTTTGATAAGTCTAAATGTTTCCAGGCCTTGAAATAAATCTTGATGAATGCAAATAAAATAGGAAGGTGACCAAAATAATCCCAGACATCAATGAAGTGACATGCCTAGATAGACAGGCTGGTTTTGAAAGCAAAGCACACAGGCCTTTAGGATTTTGATTCAAGGGAATGAGGGAGAGAACTGCTCTCCTTGTGGTTTCAGACTTCATGACTCCCTCTCACAGCAACTTGTCAAGTATAATAAGCATATGAAATTGTTCCATGGGAGGCATGAGTAATCCTTTAATGCCCACCCCAAAGCTTAGGCAGAGACCCAGATGATAAGAACTATCATTTTAAAATCTCAGTGAGTGGACTACCTGATTTCAGAAGATTGGGTATTCACACTAAGATTGTTTTTCTTTCTAAATATACAGGTATAAATGATAGCATGCATTTCTGCAGCACTGATTGATCAGACCCTAGTGATCTAAAGACATATAATTTAGATTCTTCTTTCCAAATCAGGCTCAGGATCACTCGAACAATGAAAATTGAAGTCTGGATCCTTCTTACCTTAATGTTACATGCCAGAGCTTTGCCATCATCTCCTTTAAGCATCAGCTTCATTCCTCGAAGGGATTCCATGGCTTTTATAAAGTCAGTTGACTCCTGGTATTGGATAAAGGCTTCAAATGTTTGCAAGCCAAAGTTAAAACCCCCAAAGCTCCCACCTGTCATCACTTCTCTGTAGGGGTCAAGCATGGGTATATCCACATTCTTGATCTTTCCAAAGCTCTCAAAGACTACTCGAAGGATCTCTTCACAAGGCTTCTCTCCACTGGAACCTTTAGGGGCAAACCACTTACAGGGCAAGCCTTCAAAATAGATGGAGTCTGGGCTCTTAACATGGTTTTGTTCTTCAGCTCCCGTAATCACTGAGGCCTCTTTCTCTTTAGGAAAGTGTTCCCACTCTCCCTGGGCATCTGTAGCCACTACTTTTAAATCAGTTTTCAAACCATTTAGCTTGATGAGCTTCCCATGTAATTTCGCTTTCAGGATCTGAACCAAACTTCGAGTTTCAGCCTCACCCTCAAATCGGATGAAATCTTTTGTACTCTTGGAGAGTCGCACTGTGGTGAACTGGTCAGGGCAAATCAGACTTTTCAGTTGGTCAAGAACTTCCCAGTTAGAGAAGGGCCTCACAGGTTCTATACATTCTGGGAGCAATACGTTGATCATTAATTTTGCTATAGGCTTGAGGTAGAGGTGCTGAGCAGCACAGAGCTCTGTTGCCTCAGAGTTATCATAAACCACTGTGACTGTCATGGTGTCCTCACACCACCTTAGAGGACAAAAAAGAAAAATTTAATACAGATGGAGCAAAACACAGATTTGGACTGTGAAATGGTGTTAGCATTGCTAGACTTAGATCCAACTGATAGAGGGAAAATATACTATGAGTTGAATTAAAATAGTGTCTTACACCTCTTAAATCTAATAAGCCATTATAGTAGGATTGTAGGATGTAAGGTTAACCCAAACAGCCAATGGCATGCTTATATATGCCAGCAACAAAAAAAAAAAAGCTGAATTAGAGATTTAAAACATGATGACAGCCCAAGTATGAAGGCTCATGGCTGCAATTCTAGCACTCAGAAAACAGATACAGGAATTGCCATGACTTTAAATCCATCTTGACCTAAATAGTTCCAGGCCAGCCTGAACTACAGAATGAGACCCTTTCTTAACTACTGCCTTCCCCCAACAACAACAACAACAAAAACATGATGCATTCATATTAGCACCAACCCTGCAAAATTATTAGGTAGAAATCTAACAAAAATATGCATAAGATCTTACAAAATAAACTACAAAACTCTTATGAAAAGTATCCAAGAACTAAGGATGTACAGTAGATCAATAAGAAAGCTCAATACATCAGTTCTTTCCCACTCTATCTGTATATTAAACATAATCCAATACAAATTTCAACAAATTATTTTCTGGGTCAAATACAAAACCTAAGGTTGGAGCATGAAGGTACATGGTTTTAATTTCTATGCACTCTAGAAGCAGAAGCAGGTAGAACTCTGTGAGTTCAAGGACAGTCTGGTTCACACAGAGGGTTCTAGGCCAGCTAGAGCTGAAACTCTATCTCTAAAGTAAATTTCTAAAGTTTATATGGAAATACAAAGACCTAAAGTAACCAAGTCAGTATTGAAAGATACTGGGAAGTGTTAGAGTAACACTTTCTGACTTCCAAAGTTATATTATGCCACAGTCATTAAGATAAGATGGCACTCATCAAAGAAAAAAGACAAATAAATTTAGGGAACAGGATAGAAAACTCAGAAATAGCTTCACATATATTCTATGGATGTATGAAAAATAAGCCAAGATAATCTTTTCAATGAGTAGTGCAGCAACAATAGACACTCAAACACTGTAAATTTCAAGAGATGGCTCAGGAGTTAAAAGAATGCATTGCTCTTGCAGAGGACCCAGGTTTGGTTCCCAGAACCAAGGTCAATTGGCAAAAAAAAAATGGCCTGTAACTCCAAGTCCAGGAGATATGACACTCTCTTGGACCTCCAATCGGATTCCAGAATACATATCTCCACACATGTGCACACATAACTAATAACAAAAAAACTAAATGAGCCAGCAAAACAGGTTTGGGGATATAGCTGAGAGATAGAGCATTTGCCTACCATGAGTATGACCCTAAATTTTATCTCAACAACAACAACAAAAAAAAAATTGGAAAAAAATTCTTAACAGACATCTCCTCCCAAATTATTCTGATAAAAAGAATTTTAGATAGTGACTCTCACAGATTAATTTCAAAGTCTAGGTTACATTCTTTGAAACAGCATTAATGGGGGTTAATTTCTAAATTCTTTTAGAGCAGATAATTTTTGTGGTGCTGGGGAATAAACCCAATTCACTGCACATGCTAAACTAGTATTCTGCCACTAAACTACATCCCATCCCCTGAATTTGATATTCAGAAATCATTACAATGACCTAGAATCAAGAATGTTTTGGAAAAAATAACTGACTACAAAGAACCACCTACTTTTCCCAAGAAGACCTATTGTCAATGAATATTTTGAATTTTATTTTCTTACTTTATGTGTATAGGTGTTTTGTCTACATGTATATCTATGCACCGTGTATATAAAAGTATCCATGGATCCCAGAAGAGAAAGTTAGACCTCCTAAAACTCTAGTTACAAATAGTTATGAGCCATCATGTAGGTCCTGAGAATCAAATCTGGGTCCTCTGGAAAAGCAGCCAGTCTCCAACTTTGTCAGTCACTTTTTAGATGGCTTCTGAAAAATCTCAGCTAAAGCAATTAAGCATGAGAAAGAGCTAAATATCCAGTGCGAAAAAAGGAAGTCAAACTACTCATTTGCAGATAACATTTTCTTATATACAGAAAAGCCTAAAGATTCTATCAAACTCTACCCCAAAAATGTTAGAATTGATATACAACTTATAGATTACAAAATCAATATATATATAAGTAACTACTGGGGGCTAGAGAGACAGCTTAGCAATTCAGAGCACTGGATATTCTTGTAGAGGACCAGGAGTTTGGTTCTTAGCACTCACATGGCAGTTCACATCAATCTTCAACTCCACTTACAGGGGTTCTTGTACTCTTTTCTGGTCTCCACTGATACCAGGCATGCATGTAGTACACAGACATACATGCATGCAAAACATTCGCACACATCAAATAAAAATAAATAAAACTTTTTTATTATTATTGAGATAAGGGCTGACTAAGCAGGTCAGGCTGACCTGGAACTCATTATGTAAACCAGACCAGCCTTGAACTCCTTGAACTAGCAGAGATCCATCTGCCCCTACCTCCTGAGTGCTGAGATTGAAGACATAAACCATCACATCTGGCTTACATTTCTAAACAACAAAATGAACTAACTGAAAAAGAAATCAAGATGATTCCATTTGCAACACCTATACCAAGAAATTAATTTAACCACAGTGGTTAAAGAATCCTATAATAAAATCTATAAAACACTGATAAAAGAAATTGAAATATACATATATACACAGAGAGTGACAGAGAGGACAAGGGAGAGAGGGAGGGGGGAGGGAGGGAAGGAGGGAGATAGACAACAGCCTGTAATGTTGCTTCATGATCCTGGACTAGAAGAATCCATACTGTGACATAGCTATACTATTCAATGCAATCTATTGATTCAATTCAACATTTAACAAAATAATATCATTTACAGAAACAAGAGAAATACTCTTAAAACTTGTATGGAACTGCAAAAAAATCTAAACTACTAGAGCAATTTTTAGCAAAAACTAACACAACCAAGCTGGAGGTATAATAATATCTGATTTCAAAACATGCCATATAAAACTTCTGTAGCCAACATAGCATGGTACTAGCATAAAAATAGACATATTGACCAATGCAACAGAATAAAGAACCCATAAATTACTAACATTTTAAAAGGCACCAATAATATACAATAATAGTGCTTGGAGAAATATACATATACATATACATATATATATAGTGTATGATATATTAACATTATATTATCTGTTATATATGACTGAAACTAGATCACATGCAAAAATCAACTTTAAATATAGCAAAAACTTACATATAAGGCATGAAAGTACTGTGAAAAATCATGGGGGGGAGAACACTTGAGAGTACTGGTTTAGGCAAAGCATAGAGGCTTCTCCAAACCCTAGCAATAGAAATAGAACTAGAATATGACCCAGAAGTCTTCTGACTGGGTATATATCCAAAGGAAATGAAGTCAGTATTTCAAAAGACATCAGCACCCCCACGCTTACTCAGTATTATTCACAATAACCAAAGTATGGAATTAACTTGGATTCTCATAGATGTCTGGATGAAGAAAATGTAGTATATAAGCACAGTGGAATATTATCAAATCCTAAAAAGAATGAAATCTTGTCATGTCCTCAACATGAATAGAGCTAGGAAAGATTTTGTTAAATAAGCCAGGAATGTAGTGACAAATATTGCAGGGTTTTACAAAAGGAAACCAAAATACTTGCTTTCATAGAAATAGAGAGTAGAATGGTAGTTAGCACAGGATGAGAAGAATAAAGAAAGAGGGACTGAAGACTCTGGTTAGTGTACATAAAGAACAGTTGGCTTGGCAAGATAACTGCTACTATTCTACAGAGCAGTAGAGTAACTAGAGGTAAAAAAAAAAAACGTATATTTTAAAATACCCAGTAGGTCAGGCTTCAAATATTCTCCACTCAAAGAAATTATGCATGTCTGAGGAGATGGGCATATCAAATACTCTGATTTGATCATTACACAATGCACACATATATTGCAATGCCAATATGTGTCTCATGAATATATGTATTTTTTTTAGTTTTAAAACTATGTTCAATTTAAATTTTTAACTTTTTAAATTGCCCCCTTTCAAAGTGTCACAACTCAGATTCTCAAATTTGAACTTTCCTATGACAACAATAACAAAAACAGCTTTTATCCTTTTCCACTTAGTCATAGTCTTTAGATCTTAAAATAAAATGCATGTGGATATTTTGTAGTAAGAGGTTTCTGGCCTGGACTTTCGGGCCTAGCCTCAAGGTTGAGACCCACAGACATACAGTCCCATAGTCCTACAGAGACACACAGATGCTTAAAATAGTTTTAGGCTGATCAGCCTAAGGCCCATGCATATAACTTGCTATCTCTTTATCCTTTAACTAACTCATTACTCTTATCCTGTTTAGCCATGCAGCTCGGTATCTTTTCTTAGAGCAGCATAGTTGTACTCTGCTTTTTCTGGCTTCTCTCCAGCATTTTGCTCTGTTCTTCCTGTTTCCATAGTTTTCTTAGTCTGGTAGCCACACCCACACTTCCTGTCTGCCTTTGGCCAATCAGCACTTTTTATTAAACCAGTGGGTGGGACAATTATTTACAATGGAACAACATAATCCCCCTACAATATTTCATCTTAAATTACTTTTCATCAATAGAGGGCCAATTTTCAATTACTGTCAAAGACCTGATGCATGCTAAGTAGTCAGATATTTGCATATATCATAAGTTCAGTACTTTAGTGATGTCGTGGACAATTAGTGTAGCACCTGGCACATAGGCACAAAAAAAAATCAATTACATTGTGGCACCTGATCCTTAAGGAAAAGAGAAGGAGAAAGAGACAGAGATACACAAAGAAAAACAGAGGCAGAAAGACAAGATACAGAGAGGAACACATACTAAGAAACAGAGATCATAAAGTTGAGTGGGTAGGGACAAAGGGAGGATCTGGGAAGAGTTAGGGCAGGGCAACCAACCAAAATATATTGCAAGAACAGATTTTTAATTAAAAATAAGGAAAAATGAACAAGGAGGGGAAAGAGAACAAGGGGAAGATGGAATTTTGAAAAAGAAGTAAGAAGAAAGGAAGGATGGAGCACCTGTGATAATTTTTAGGGGAAATTTGTTGCAGAATAATTCACAATGTGTT
Source organism: Phyllotis vaccarum (assembly GCA_033318265.1). Taxonomy (NCBI): domain Eukaryota; kingdom Metazoa; phylum Chordata; class Mammalia; order Rodentia; family Cricetidae; genus Phyllotis; species Phyllotis vaccarum. The sequence goes on from JARWLC010000013.1 coordinate 107,911,685, forward strand.
TTCATAAAAGCAACATAATAAACTCATAAAAATAATGAAAAGGTATGTATGTTCACAAACATACACATACTTAAAGTCTGAAAATATATACTGTCTAGGAAAGAGTCACAACAAATTAATACAATAGTCCCCTCTCACCACCAACGTAGCCCTTGATGTGCCATCACTGGCATCTGACTCCATCACTGAAGGCTATATGAGTCATGAATAAATCCAGAGATTAGGGTAGAGTTCTGAGAAAGGATAACTCAGCAACTGTGGTGCTCCCTATATCATAGGTTGCAGAAGGTTTTGTTGAAAATTACTTTATTGATTTGGATTGGAAATGTGTCACAATGGTAGAAAACTTGTCTAGCAAGCAGGCAGCCCTGGATTTCATCCTCAGTACCATGAAAACATAAAAACTGCTTTGAGACATGATTGTCTATTGAGACATGATAATATAAACTGAACAAGTGTCAATACTGCACATTTTTAATAAGTCTTGACACATGCATGCAACCCTCAGAAGAGCTATCACCATGATCAAGATAGTAAAAACAAGCATTATTTTCACAAATTTTCTTGTGCCTTTTTGTAATCTTCTTTCTCTCTCCAGCAATCAAGCATCTACCTGAAAAGCATTTAATTTACAACCCATTTATTTTGTAACATAACAAAAACTAAATATTTCTTTTAAAATATTTATATATTAGTAAACTAGCATGTGCTTTCCTCCAATCCAGAATACCTTCTAAGTTTCAAGGTCAAGGTGCCAATCCTTATTTAATTAAATTTGTTAGAGAACCCTACTTTATTCTTGAAAATTGGTCTAAAAACATTTTGTTTTCTTCCCACATAATCTGAATTAAAAAAATCTTTAACTGTGTATGTGTGCGTGTGCGTGTGCGTGTGCGTGTGCGTGTGCGTGTGCGTGTGCGTGTGCGTGTGCGTGTGTGTGTGTGTGTGTGTGTCTTTGTCTTTTAGACAGGGTTTCCTCTCTGCAACCCTGGCTATCCTGGCACTTAGTCCAGGCTGACCTCTAACTCAGATATCTACCTGTGTCTGCCTCCTGAGTACCAAGATAAAGGCCACCACACATATATTAAGGATGTTTGTTTTTAATTCTGTTTATATAAAATAAACATATCTAAGCATTTTATATACATATATGTATATACAGAGAGAGTTGATTATATATTCATCAAAATACAGATACAAAGACAAGTGGAATGTCCTTAATCACATTATTAGGCTATTTATAATTCTTAAAACTGACTCTAAAAGACAAATTTGCATTCCAATTTTGTGTTTAAAGAAGCTCATGATTCTGAATATTATAGGACTAGCCTGTCACTTCCCAATTGTATTTAAGTTGGCTCAGTAAGATGAAATCCATGCTTGGTACTGTTAACTGGGCCAAGAACCTGTAGCTGGGGGAGAACTTAACTACTATTTACTGACTAAACAGAGTAATAAATTGCCTCCTAAATTCTTATCTTTATGCCCACAGATTAGTGCACTTCTCAACCTTCATCAGAGAAGCTTCTTTTTGCAGTAGATGGGTATTAATAACAAGATCTACAAGTAATTAACATGTGGGGAAGAGAATAGTGTGTTCATCTCTAAAAGGTATATCTGTATTATATCCTCTTCTCCCAAGGTTCAAGGATAATCATTGAAAAGAAGTGGAAAGATTGTAAGAGCTAGATGTCATGAATATCTGTAGTGAAATAGTATTTTCTCAACATGATGGCTCTATCACATACATAAAGTCACAACCATTATGACAGCACACACGATATCTGCATAAAATCCCAGCATGGAGTGAAGATGTGATTGGTAAGACATCTTTAGCTCCCTTAGCAGAGGAGCTAATAGCAAGCTTCTGGGAGGTAGTCTATTTCCTTAAGGGATGTGTCCCCGAGGGGTTACTCATGCTTCAGCAGATGGCCCTACATCCAAGCACATACTGACAGCACTAAGCAGACTCAGTTGGCTTTTTTTTTAAAAAAAAAAAAAAAAAAAAAAAAAAAAGCACATGAAGTTGGGAAGGAATATTGGTGGGACACTTTGAGGAGGAAATAAGAGGGGAAAGAAATGGGGTGGATTTCATTATTTACTTTTTTAAAACATAAAAATTAAATTTAAAAATAAATTTGTTGAGCAGAAAAGGCTTGCTTCAACTGACAGTAACAATAGAATTAATTAACACTCTTCCTGTCATTTCCATTAATCACTGTCATACTCACAGACCAGTTACTCAAAAAAAAGCTTGTCTAGTATAAACCACATCCTCATGCAAAGAATGGTGTGAATAGAATCCCCCATGAATTATCAAAGTTGCAATTTAAAAATTTTTAAACTATTCTCGTTGTTCTAATTTGCTTTTCTGTTGTAATGACAAAATACTGTGACCAGGTGGAATTTGGCTTACGCATCCAGGTCACATCCAGTCCATCATTGAGTAAGTCAGGGCAGAAAATCTAGCAAGAAACTCAAGCAGAAACCATAGAATAATGCTGCTTACTGGTTTGCTCAGTTGTTAACACTCAGCTAGATTTTTTTTAAAGGATAGCCCAGGACTACCTGCCTGGGGAATGATACTTTGCGCAGAGGGCTGGGCCCTCCTACATTAATTTGTAATCAAGACAATGCCCCTACGTACATGCCCACAGGCAAGTGTGCTCAAGCCAATTCTTTAACAGATGTTCCATCTTCCTGGGTGACTCTAGGTTGTGTTGATTTGACAATCAAAATTACCCAGGACACTCTATTCCATATTAACTGAACATATCACTGTAGAATCATAATATTTCTTTTCTTGTTTGTCTCCCAAATCTCATGTGAATTTCATAATATAAAATACAATAAACTTTAAAAGTCCTCTAGTCTTTAAAAATTCCAATGCTCTAAAAGTTCAAGGTCTCTTTTTCATGGGCTCTTGGTGAATCAAAAATAAGTTTAAAAACTTACTCCAAAAAGGAAGAACCAGGGCATAGGCATAATCATACTTAATCAAGACCAAAATCCACAGTGTAGCTCAATGTCTGACACTCATGATCTTCTGGACTTCAGAGGGCTTCAGTAACCCCACTTAAACTCTGCTATCTGTAGAGCATACACCTTGTCTCCTAGACTTAGCCAGACTCTATTTCACACTTTCCACTGCCCTTAGTTAGTATCCTAGAATCCTGGAATCTCTAATGTTCTAGGGCCTCCCCTGAATCTAAGGCTTAACCTTCACCAGTGGTCTCTCAGAGCCTTTCTGGAGTAACTCTATATCAAGCCTCAGCTGTTCTCCATGGCCCACTCATGCCTTCAAAACAGTACCATACAGGTGACTCTTACACACTGACAAGTTTAGCTGTCAGCTTGAGATGCCAACTTGGCTCCCATGAATCACAGCTTTTGTGTTCTGACTGTGAGAAAATACTTGTCAGAAGATTTCACTTCAATTATGCTGATCTCTTATTAATCATAACTGATTCTACAGCCCCAGCTGACTAGCATCCATTGTCTCAGTGAAATAGGTTTCACCTTAGTGATGCTGGTCCTTGTTAATCACAGCTGATTCTTCAGCCCCAGCTGATGAGCAGTCACAAATTTGTAATCTAAAATATTACAGAAATGGCCTCAATAGTCTTCCTTCTGAAACTTCAAAGTTAACCCTCCATTGTCTGCATGTCTCTCAATATTCTTATCTTCCAAGGTTCCAATAGACCATCCCATTAAGCTTTGAGCATTCAATGTTTTTGTTTTTCAGTTTAAAGCACCCAAATCCTCCTCACTCCTTCAACAAAATAGTCCAAAGGCATAAAAAGCCATATGATCAGGGTCATAACATCTGCAACACCTCTCCTGGTGCCAGTATGTGTTCTACTTTGCTTTTCTGTGGCTGTGATAAAACGCTGACCAAAAGCAACTTGTGGAGGAAAAGGTTTATTCAATTACACTCCCAAGTCCCAATCCTTCATTGAGCAAAGTCAGGGCAGGAACTTAAGCCAGCTGTGTGTTGTTTTCATTTGTGAGCTAATTAAAAGGAAGTCATTTTATTAATCAAAATGAAAACCTTAGAATTGTTCAACAATGCTTACACAGCATGTATTCTACCAGTATCTTTTTGTTGTTGTTTTTTTGTTTTGTTTTGTTTTGTTTTGAATCAGAGATTCTCTTATGTAGTCCTGGCTGTCCTGGGACTCACTCTGTAGACCATGCTGGCCTCAAAGTCACAGAGATCCTCCTGACCTTGCCTGCCAGTTCTGTCATTGGAAAAATATACATCAACAACCACTTTTGTTTCTTCTCACTGTCTTAGTCATTTGCAAGCAGAATATCAGCAAGGCCATTTGAATGAAGGTCCTGCAAAAAGCAGCAGCAGGAAAAAAATGGGACAATCACACAACTCAAATGCCCTCTGAAAGTACTTCTTTGTTGCCTGTCTTCTCCAGGCTTTTGAATCTTAAGGTTGTCATTTTGAAAGCATCTAAGACATATCAAATTCTACCAACACATTATGGAAGTCAGCAGGACAGCCAACATTTATTTGGGTCAAGCCAACCTAGCCCCAACTCCAATCTTTTGACAAATAAAGAATCCCCAGTAAACCCTGATGAAATACAAATATTCCACAGCCCTTCAGTCAACATGCTCACATATCCAGACACACCATTAACAGAAACATCATTTTCAAAACTGTGACTGACCATGTGCTCTGATCGTTAAATGTCAAAATCACATCATTAAAGTGAGAAGCACTCAGTTTTGCAATAGTAGATAATTTATGACCTTCTGTGGAATTCCAGATTTTGGTGGTTTGAAAAAACTCATATAAGACACTGGGACTTTTTGAACAGAAAAGAGGGGAATTTTAGAGACCTTCAGCGATTCTGGAATGATAGTCTTTTGACAATGAAATTCTAAGAGACTCTCCTCTCCTACTACAACTCAAACTCAGCTGCAAGAGTTCAGTGTGGGAAACTGGAATCTCTGAATAAAGAAAACTGACCAGGCATAGTGGCATAGGCCTTGGCATCTCAGCTATCTGAGGTAAGCAGAAGGATCCCTAGTTCAAGGCCAGCACAGGATATATAACAAGTTCCTGTTACAAAACAAAAACCCAAACAAACAAAAGGGAATAGGAGAAGGGAGAGAACCCAGGAAAATTAACTTCCTGCTTTCCTGATGCACAAAGTCCTGGGCCCGATTCCCAGTAACTAACACATGTGTGTGAATGTGTTTGTGTGTGGGGGGGTGGTGTGTGGGCATGGTGGGTATAAACCTGTAATCCCAGTACTCGGGAGATAGAGACAGAAGTTCAAGTCCATCCCTTGAATATATAGGGAATATGAGACCATTTTGGGCTAACCTGGAATACATGACACCATGTCTCAAGAAACAAACAATAAATAAGTAGATAAATAAGCAATCAAACAAAACCTAAATGTTGTGTTTACCTGACTCTGCATTCTACTCTGTTTTAAGAGTAAACCCATGATAGTTTTTAAAAAAAGAGACTAGTTAAAAAACTATATGTACAAAGCAGCTGGAAGACCTGTCTGACAAGTCCTTTAGTTTTTTTCCCCTTCTTTATTAGGAAACACCTTTTCCAAACACCTCCAGCTTGCTCCTTTGGACTAATTTACCACGATGCTGCAGACTCACTGCTTTCTCTTATACACAGGAGAAAAAGAAAAAAAGAAAAAAACGACTATCAGGGATTTAAAGGAATGTGGCTGAGTATCTTCCAGCCTCTTGCTTCACTCTTTGAATAATCTGAGTATTATTCATGGGAAATGCTTATCACATTGCCAGGGTTTTGCAGCTTCTAGCATCAGTCTGACAATTACCAGCAAAATTTCTGCCTACCATTCGCCACCTAGAGGGGAAAAGAAACCTTTACACCAGAGTGTACTAATGGGTTTCTAAGAGCATTCTCCCAACCTTTCTAAAACCCCAGAGTGGAATTATTTGAATTAAAGTCCCATGAAATAGGATATATTACCCAATACCTTATGTGGGAAATGTGTCAAAGAAGGAAATATCACAAAGGCCGCGGTTCATGGGAACTCTTCATGTTGAGCACTGTGCTGTGGCATCCTATGGCAGGGACACTGTCAGAGAGAAACAGGTACAAAGTCAAAAGTGAATGAAGTAATTTACAAATAAGTAACACAACTGCTTTATCGTGTTCACCATGGATATCTTGTGAGGTTTACACAGCTGTACCCACACATTGCCACTCTTTAAGCTTTGCACCTGCTTGACTAACAATTCCAGATATTGATAGGGGGTTACTACAGCTTTACTTAGTGTCCTAGTTAACTTGACAGTCAACTTGTTATGACCTACAGTCCATCTGAGAGGAAAGCTTCAATTGAGGAGTTGCCTAGGTCAGATTCACCTAAGGGTATGTCTTTGGGGGTGTTGCCTTAATTATTAATTAATGTAGGAGGGCCCAACTCACTACAGGCAGCACTATCCCTAGGCAATAGGTCTTGGGTTATGTAAGAAAGATACCTAAATATAAGATTGTGAGTGAGCTAGCAATCAATATTCCTTTATGGTTTCTGCTTCAGATTCTTGCCTTAGTATTCTGTCTTAGCTTCTCTTAATAATAAAATGGGACCTGACAGTAAGCCCCCCCCCCAAAAAAAAACCCTTACTTCCCTAAATTGCTCTCTGTAACGGTGTTTTATCCCAGCAACAGAATAAAACCAGAGGGGTTAGCTATTCCCTCCTTTAGGGATTTGTGTTTAGCCAGGCTGGCTTTGAGCTCACCATCCTCCTGCCTCACCCTCTTAACTATCAGAATTACAGGCCAGAGCCATCACACCTGATTCCTTTTTTCTCCTGAAAAAAAAAAACACTACCCTTTAAAAAAGAGTATTACTCTAGAATATTATTATAATAATGAGCATTTAGCATGAACAGCTCTGTACAAAGCTTTAAAAATGTTTCTTCAAAATATGCTATGTCAAAGGTCAAGAATAATTGTATACAGCTACATTACATATTGTCAAATTAGTATCCTGGAAAATCAGAACCAAAGAATCAGGCTATCAGCAGAATTACCATGCCTGATTCCTTTCCAGCCCTGCTCATACTGGGTCATTATCATTTTAGGTATGATGTCTATGTTAGTATATTTTGGCACCCCAAAGCACCTTTAATTTGCATTTAATTTTATGTGAGCTGAAGCTCTGCCAACCTGAGACTCATATTCAGCTGCCTATTCATTTTCTCCAGTAGTTTTTTTTCTTTTGGCATCTCAGCCATACAAGTGCACCTGAACTCTCAATTCCCATCCCCAAAGCTGCCCTCCATTCCACACTAGCTCTTTCCAACCCAGTAATTTTCACTTCCCTGAGTATAGGTGCCTCTACCCAGGGGATCAGGATGAAAATCCAGGATTTATTCTCCATTTCAATTCCTTCACTTCTGATACAAATTCCAAACCCATTTCTCCCATTGCTGCTACCTCCTAGATCTAATCCCTCATAACCCTAACCTGAATCATTCTGGAAGGTTCCTAACTAGCCTTTCTTCCATACTTACCCTATATAAGTGCCAATGTGATTTAAAATCAAAAATTTTGCATTTTTTGAGACAGGCATGCACACTATAGCCCAGACTAGCCTAAAATTCATAATAAAACCCAGGCTGGCCTCAAATTTACAGCAATTCTCCTGTTCACAGTAATGCCTCTTGAGTGTTGGGATTGCATATGTACCACCATGCCTGACTTAAAACACCCTAAGCCAAATCATGTCAGGTATATGCTGAAAAAAACCTCCAGTTGCTTTAAAGAAAATCTAAACTTCTTACCTTTGAACTATGGCCTCAGCCTGCTTCCTTCAATTCATGCCACCTCCTTGTCGCCTCCTGAATTTCCTATCTATCCCAGTTCCATTGGCCACTTTACTGAACACAAGTGCATTAGGTACACTTCTTAGGGCTTTTGCACTGTCTCTTCTATAGAACATGTTTCTCCAAACTAAGATTTCTTCATGCCTAGCTCCTTTGTTTTTTGAATTTGACTCAACTGTCTAGTCCCCTAGAGATGCTATCATCGGTGCTACCCAATCATAATGTGTATTTATGATGTTGTATCCCCATTCCTCCACTCCCTCATCTGTAAGTTTCATAAGAGTGAGAATTGCATGTCTGATTCACTAGTATCACCTCAGAACCTGGAATAGTTGGAAGACAGGAGAAACTCAGTAAGGCTAAAGCTAAGTTAAACAGACGCTTTGCCCAACAACTCTTTTCCAAAGTATTACTTCTGTACTGAGAATGCTGATAGCAGCATCTAGAGGCCAATAGTGCAATGGTAATGTGGGTTAGCATGCTCTTTTAGACTAGAGCTAGGAACACTATGAACACTGAGAATAATTCAGGTGTACCTACCAATCACCTACTCAGATACATTGGGGGCTGTAGTGATGAGTCCTAATAAGTTCACCCTCAAAAAAACTGATTCTAAAAAGAGAGAGAAATTAGGACAAATAACTGGAATCTGAGGCAGAAAATGCCATAAGACTAGAACACTCTGTGCCATAGATTAGCAATAATACTATTAACATTTGTTCCTATGAAATGAATATTAAACTTGAGAATATGCTTCATAGGTTTTAAATGTGCCACTGTTACTCCATTTGAGAACAATGCTATGTGCATAAGAACAATTTTAGTTGTCATAACAATTGCCCTAGGGAATAACATCATCACTATTTGATACAGAGGGCCACTAATGCTAAATGCCCTGCAGTTCCTGGACAGACTTGAATAATGTCCACTGCCAACTTATACCTGTCTAGAATATAGAATGTGTTCCAGGTTAGGAATATAGTCCCATGGGTAAAGTCCCATGCACACAAGTGGCAGTCACACAAGTGTGAGAATGTGAGTTCAGATCCCCATAATCCATGTATACCTGGACAAGTACCATGTATCTATAACCATAATATTCCTATGGTGATATGGGAGATAGAGGCAAGTGACTCCTTAAAAGCTCAAGGACCAACTAGTCTGACAAATACAATAGTAAATAACATGAGACTCTGACTTAAAACAACATAGAAGGTAACATAGAAGGTAAGGATTGATACCTGAGGTTGACGTCTGACTGTCATGCATGTGCTATGATATGTATGTGTTCTCCTCTCTCACACATGAACAAATGCACATATCATACACATATACACCCCAAATATTTAAATCTTCAGAGATTTCTAGGTTAACAATTTTAGCATGCTATTCTTTAAAATATTTTTTGAGGTTATAATTACATCATTCTCCCCATCCCTTTCCTCCCTCCAAACTAGCATGCTATTTTTGTTTTTCTTCTGTTTTTACCCTGAACTGTTTTTTATAAAACATTTCGACCCAAACCCTATATTCATTCAGTTTGTGACAGAAAGAAAATTGGAGTCTAAGAAAAGAATAGACAATAAAGATTCAACAGAATGTGCCATATTATAACAAGGCCTGAGGAAAGAAGCTGTCTATGGATAATGTTCAGTTCCTGACAGGCTGCTCTTCCACAATGATATCTGCAGCATCCCTTCATGCTATGATTATGTTCATTTCACATAGACACTGCTGTGGGAGGTTGGCTGACAAATCCCTGATTACATGGAAAGGCAAGAAAATAATCTTGAATTGAAATCTTCCTAGGTGAGGTTTGTTTCCCTTGATCAGGAGTCCAGAGACTATGGGGCCACCAGAAATGAAATACAGAGACTGGACAGGAGAAACAGCACTCAGCTCCCTCTAGCTTCCAAAGTCCATTCTAGAAAGCTCTGTCCTTTGTGGTTGAAACCATCCAGAACTTCTAAAATTTCAAGATAAGCTAAAGATCCAGATTTTTACCAAGATCTTCAGCTTGTCAATGCTGGCCTTCCCTCTATTCAATTGCTTTTTTCAAGTAGGATAGGCTGCTGAGAGTGGTAGCTCACACCCTTAATCCTAACACTTAGAAGGCAGAGGCAGGTAGATCTCTGTGAGTTCAAGCCCAACCTGATCTACAATGTTAACACCCTGTAGCAAAAACAAAAACAAAAAAACAAAAATCAAGTAGTATAAGCTAAAGCCTATTCATTAAGGCTCCTAGTTTCCTTTTACTGTACAGCAGACCCAAGAATCTGCTCAATTATATACATTTAGTGCTCCCTAGGGGTTTAGAAATATAAAAAACTATAATTAAGTATATTCACACCTGAACAAGACCCTCAAAAAAGGAGAGAGACTGGCTCAGGACCCAGGTATGTCACATTAGATAACTGGCTCTACTTTTGTCATATTTTTCCTTGCTCAAAGAGACTCAACATGCCAGGTTGATGAGATGGCTCGGTGAGTGGGTAAAGAATTTGCCATGCAAGAGTGAGGGCCCGAGTTCAGATCTCCAGAATCAACATAAAGGCAGGCATGGCAGCACATTTCAGTGACTCCAGTGTCCCTGTAGTGAGCTAATCTCTGGAAGTTCCCAGGCTAGCTACCTGGCAAGCCCAGGGTTGAACAACAAAAAAGATTATTTCAAACAAGATGGAGGTGAGGACAGATAACTGAGGTTGTCTTCTGGACATGCACACATTGACACACGAGATAAATAATTTCTCAGCATCCTCAATGTATTACTGTTTCAAATCACAAATTCTCCTCAAGGCACTAAAAACAAGACCCTCCCCACCTCAGCAGCCCTAACTGGCATCATACCCCGATGCTCATTTCCTCATTCTATTTAAGCCAGTCTTCCTTGATGTCTTTAAAAGATGCAGAGCCCCTCCACAAATATCCCTCCCAATTCAAATTTTACCCACCCTTCAAAGCCTTGTTCATAAAACCTTTACTGTGGCAGAAAAAAAAAAATAACAGCCAAAACTACCTTCAAGAGCAAGTAATTCAGGATTTAAATCCCACCTCTGCTACCTAGTAGCTAGAGTATATTTTGAGTTTGTTATCTAAACTCTTCTAACTGTAGAAGATCCATGTGGAGTATCCCTTATCCAAAATGTTTGTGATCATAAATGTTCATAAAATAAGGATATATCTTGAGGGTGTAACCCAAGTAGATACACAGAACTCATTCATGTTTCATGTGCATGTTTTATGTGTAGCTTCAAGGTAATTTTATAAAATATTTTAATGCTGATTTATTTTGCAGCAGCCTTACTATATGAGGGCTTATGTGGAGTTTTCCACTTGTGGCATCATGACAGTATTCAAAGCGTTACAAACTTTTGGATTCAAGATACTCAAACCCCTAGTAAGTAGCACCTACCTTACAGAGATTTCCCTTTTAACTTTTACCTGTGTATAAGACAGGGTCTCATGTAGCTCAGGCTAATCTCCAACTCTCTATCTAGCCAAGGATAACCTTAAGTCTTCTGTTTCTATCTTCTGAATGCTAGAATAGTCATGAAGCACCTTGCCCACTCTTTATTCATTCATATATATATGTATATATACACATATATGGAAATATTATGATTTATGTGTATATACACATATATGGAAATCATATGATTTATGTGTATATATGTGTATATATACATGTATATATGAGTTTTGAAGAGTCACATGGAATGATGAAAACCAAGTACTTAGCCCCAAGTAAGCATTCGATTAATATGAGCCCTTATTATTACTATGGCTACTCAATTTTCACTGACCTTCCTTCTTCATGTGCCCCAGTCTTTACACTGCCTCTTCTGAGAAATACCTGCTTAGATTCTATGGAATTCAACTGTGGCCTGGGTATTAGCCTCTCTCCATCTGCAAGTGACCTTAAAGCTTCTTTAAAGGCCTTCTCTAAGTTGGAAACAAAACAACAACAACAAAAAACCTCTGTGGACCTGAATGGACATTGAATCAACAAAAACTCTTCTCTTCGATATTGATAGCTTTGGAGGGAGGAAAAGTCAGTTTTCTTCAAGGGTCTATCATGCTCCAGTGAATGGTCCCTCGCCATGAATATATAGCCAGCAGAAACTAGACTATTTGGGTTTTAAAAAAGAGAACATAGTGTTTAGGGGAATTGGAGAAGAATTAAAGGGGAAGAATGGGAGGTAAATACCATTAAATACTTAGTATGCATTTATGAAATTCTCAAAGGATTAATAAAAATATTATTTTAAAGAATTCTATAATTAAATTAAGATTTTTTTCCCCATCCTGAAAAACAAAAGTTCCTTTCTCTGGCAAAGGTAGGGGTGCATTCTGGGAAAACAAATGTTCCAATCTCTCTCTCTCTCTCTCTCTCTCTCTCTCTCTCTCTCTCTCTCTCTCTCTCTCTCTCTCTCTCACACACACACACACACACACACACACACTCACCATCACCACCATTTTGTATTGCCTGATCTTCAAATCCACATTCTCTAAGCTCCTCACTATTTCTCTAATGCTGGAGATGACACATGAAGCTAATAAAAGGCTACACTTCACCTAAACATATGATAGCAAAATGTCAAATGGGCCACACTTCAGGTGTGATCCTTAGTTAAGAATACATGGAAAACTTTGGGTCCACCTACTGCAGAAAACGGTGTCTGTATGCCCTCCCCTCTACCTTATGATCCCTCATCAAGTCAGCCCCATCCATCCTCTCCTGTGTGTAGCAGCTGGCATTCCCTGGACACCAGTGCCTGGAGGCTTATTCCACTGTTCTGTGTGCTTTACAAGAACTGAAGAAAAAAAATACTTTCATGTAAGTTACCCCATGCTCCAAGTTACTCCATCCTTCGTGAAGACACATTCCACACACAGGAATAATTTTTTTAAAAAAACAAACAACAAAAAATAAAAACCAGAGCACAGAAAAATGTGACTACTAGAATCTCACGTGTCTAAATTTTCTTTAAAAAGAAACAAATTTAAGAGATCCCAACTACATTTTCATAAATGAAAAGTCATCTCTATCCCTATAAATTATACTGCACAACCTTGCATTTTTTTCAACAGTATGGGACTTCAAAGTCAAATCTGAGGCAGGAAGAAGAACACCAGGCAAAATGGGCACCATCTTTGAGACCCTGTGGCAAATAATAAGGCCCTGGTAGTCCCCATGCTGGATTCCAGGGTTCCAATCAATAGAAATTACCCTTTATAGTTAGTGACACTCCAAAGTTCTCAGGTAGTAACTGGCTTCAAATAAAATTACAATAAGCAGGTAATAAATGTACAGAAGACACCAGTCTCAATGACCAACATGCTCAGGAATAGAAGTATCCACAATATGAGTTTCCCCTGACCCTCCTCCCCATCTACCCAAGCTCATGACTGCACTCTAAAGCCTTTGAGGATAACCCTGTTTTCTTTGCAGTTAAAAGCATTTTATTTCCACCCACACTGGGGACCTCAAGCTTAGATTCAAGCCCCTGAAGCCAAGGCCCTGATGGTCATCAGACAGCAGAAGCGACAGACTCTTGATAGTGATTAACTGGATGAATGTCAGAGGAACAGGTTAGCTTATACACCCATCAGGGAGGACATCCTTCACCTTTCCTAAGCAATCTAGTGCACCCTAAAGGAAAGCTTCCAGTGACCTCGGCTGCATCATCAGCCACAGCGCCCCCTAGTGCGGCACCACTACCTGAGCGAGCAGCCTGACAGACTCAAGTGGGAAGCCTAGGGACATCTCTAGAAAACCTGACTCTAGCTAGAGCGGGCCTGGCTACCCGGGTCCTCTACGAACCCCTCCCCAGTCTTCATTCAGGGTCCCACGCGGCCCTGCCTGCCAAGCACCCACGACTCTAGAAGGCCTGGGCGGCAGGCCAACCAGGACGCAGAAGGACGCGTCCGCCTGGTTGATTATCAAAGCTGGGGACATTTACCGGGAGCCTCGGCAGCCACTCTACCTCTGCTCTTGGCACCGCTGGAATAGCGGAACCGCCACTGCTTCTGCCACCGCCTCCCTCCAACCGCCGCAGCGTCAATTATCAACGTTCCTGGTCGTTCTCTGCGACCGCTGAGGGCGAGGCCAGCTGTTAAACCACTCAGGTCGCGACACTGAGGCGTCCTCGCCGCATCTGAGAGAGCGACGCAGGCGCAAGTGCCCGTGCCAACGCCCGGTTCGCCCCTCGCCCCGCTGTAGGCCCCGCGAGCTTCCTGGTGGATGCTTCCAGGATCCCAGCTCGGGGCTGCAAGGTGCGGGCTCACACGCCTGCCACCTCGCTGTCCTCGGTGGGCTCTTGTGATAAACCAACTGCCTCCCCTCCTGAGCTCCGCCCTTTTGTCTGAGCTCCGCCCCCTTCGCTGCTATCCCTCAATTTGCAGTCAGAACCAATAGCAACCACCGACTAGACCCGCCCCTTGGATTTCCCCAGGGCCAATAGCCTTCTCCTGAGCAAGATTCAAGTAACCCCCGCCCCTCCTGTGCAAAGCTGGGGCCAAAGTTAATACCGTTATAAGGTTCTAACCAGCCCGGTTACACACAAACACACACACACACACAATTAGGAGATTTAGAGTCTGTAAACACTACTACCACCACCACCATGCTATTTCTTTCAGAAATTAGTATAGGAGAGCTAGCCAAGATGGAGGAAATGCAAGAATGAGGGCCCAGATCAGATCCCTGGCACAGATTCAAAAGCTGGGGTGTGGCAGGGTGAATCTGCAATGCTATCGCTGGGGGAATAAGGATAGGGCAGGAAGTGGAGATAGGTGGCTTCCTGGACCTTGCTGGTCAGCTAGTGTAGCCAACTGGTGAGTTTCAGATCAGTGAGAGACCCTGTCTCACAAAATAAGGTGCAGAGCAGTGAGGAAGACAACCACTTCTAACCTCTGCTCTCCGTACACTTGCACACATGCACACAATTGAGAGAGGGGGTGACAGAAGGAGAGAGAGGACAGCCTGGAAAGAGTGTTACCCACCATCCCAGCTGAGAAACGGCCACCGACTTGACCATATCTTACCTATCAGTCAGCAAGGATCTGAAAGAACATGCATGGTTGTGTGTTTGTTTTTCTTGCTGTCTATTGTCCCAGTACAGGAGCCTAGCCCTTATAAATTGGGAAACTTTCAGGGACCAGTCACCAAGACTGCGACTCTGTGATGACCACTTGGGTCTCTGGCTTTCTGGCTTGAGGATAAGCAATGTAGACCTTGCCTGTCCTTCCCCAGGGTGATCTAACAATTTGAAGATTATTCTCCTGGCCTACTGTTTTAGGCTCTGTTGTTCAAAGACACAAATTAAGGGTCTTCTCTGAATGTAAGCCAATTGCTAGACATCTTTGTAAACACCAAGAACTGATTTGCCTTCCTTCCTTAGCCCCATGCATGGAGAAGGCCAGAGCAATCACAACCCTTGCCTAGAGGACCTTTCTTTGAGTTCTCCAAATTGGCATTCACTTTCTCAAATGACAAGTCACAAAGCTGACACTTATTAGATTTACTGTCAACACTTTCCCTGGGGGAGGTTCTCCCAGCAGCAGCTGTCACCGGGCTGTTTTCTGCTTGATTACCTGGGATGGGGGCTTAATGTTAATTTTACTCTCTTCTGTCAAGACCCATGCTGCTGATTCTGTCCTAAATAAATCTTTACCTCTGCTTAATGTTCAGACTTTCATCCTCTTTACACAGAGCCCCGGACCTGGTCACCTTGCCTCTATACTTTTTATGCTCCTGGCTGGGAAGGCTCCCAACACTCCTTTCCTTGTCTGTTTCACAGCAGAAGCCACAACTCTGGCTCTAAAATAAAATATTGTCCCCACACTATATCCCGACTTAAAGACCCACCAAAGCTGCTAATGTTCCCCCATTCCCTTGTTTCCCCTACTGCTCTTAGAATAATGTCTCAACCCACTTCACTGCATGTAAAAGCCCAAGGAATCTGTCCTCACATGTCCAGCCTCATTCCTACCTATTCTACTGCCATCTCAGAACATGCCATACTGCAACTAAACTGGAATTCCTGTTGTTTCTTCAGTGAACCATATTCTCTCTCCTGCCTTTTAGACACAGTCTACACTAACTTGTTCCCTGTCCTCCTCTGCCTGACCTACAACTCATGGCTGTATCTTTTGTTAACTCTGCAAATATGTCATGTACATTCACCGTATGTCAAATACTGGAGGGTATAAGATGTGTAAGATTAAAATAACATATAAGATTTAGAGCTGACTAACCCCATATTCTAGGCATGTAATACATTTTGTGCATTGCTTTTCTTATGATATTACAAATGTGTAAGAGTGGATACCTACACCAAGAGCTCCTGAGTAGGGTAATAGCCCCACTTCCTTAGATTGGCAAACAGACATCAAGGCTGCTAATTGGTTTTAGTTGTTGGGAGCTGGAAATAAAGTTCAGGACTTGACACATGGCAGCCAACCACCCAACTATACACACACACACACATACACACACACACACACACACACACACACACACACACACACACACACACACACACACACTCAGAGCCCAGTTCCTTTAGACTTCAGATAGAACCAAATGAATAAAAGGTTGTGAAAAATCAAAGGTTCCTTCTCCCTTGTTGAGTGCCACTGAATGATATTTAAACTCATTTCACTAAGTCTAGCAATTTTAAGGCTAGAGATTATGGCCTTTTTCTTTCATGTTCAATTTAAAATTTAAAACACAACTTATTAAGATGTTATGTGTATTGCTCTTTTATTCTCCTTTTGTGTATCATATCAAATAAGAAACTGATAACATGCTGCAGCTGTTAATGGTCCAAAGAACAAGTACATAAACAGAAGTATATGTTGTCAAAATGAGCCAATTGCAATCTTCAAATTACAGAGCTTTGATATTAAATAGGATTTTAAAATTAAGTTTATCAAAATGAGATGCTTAAACTACCACTGTGTGGTAGACTTTTATGTTTCTTACAAAGTTCTTAGTCCTCCAGCCTCTAAAAGCATACTTTGTTGTAACTGTTAAAACAAATAAAGTATACACAGCTGAGTTCATCACATCTGGGGTAATTTGTGGGTTGCCCCAGATGTTCCTGTCCATTCTTTTCTTCTCCATAGTTCAGAATGTCTTTTTCCAAATTCAAATCCCACTTAGAAGAATCACATAGTAGCATTAGCTAATTATTAACATTTGCATAAGGAAAGGAACATAGCTTTATGGGAAATTTTTTAAGGTATTTGTATTGAATTACAATTTTTAAAGTGTTTTCATTTCTTTTAGCATATTTTATCCATACAATAATCTCAATACCTTTCTTTTCATTTTACAGGGGATAAACTACCATTCTTTCGGATATCTGAACTATTGTTCTGCCATTAACCTGGGGAAGTGTGACCATACCATTCTAGGATTCAGTCTGTCTGCAAGGATCATTTCAAGTTTGTCTATAATCTGTTCTCTCCTGCTTCCCAAGCTAGAGACACTGAGGCACAGGGGTGATTAGATATTTTAATGGGGACAGGAAGTCATTCTGGTACCAGCAGTACTTCTAGACAAGACATGTTCTAGTAGACTGCCAATAAAAAATATCACAAAAGCAGTGAAAAGCGGAAGGAGACAAAATGGGAATCTCAGGCAAGAAGCTCTGAACTCAAAATACACCTGTTCTACTTCAGATCTGAACCAAAACTACAACTTGTTTGCTTTACTGGCCTAAGAGTCTTCTAAGCAAACTTTGATTAAGGAATGCTCTGACAATTAATTGATCATCTTCAGACAATAGTAATCAGAATAAATTATATTTAGTTATCTATTGAACATCCCATACTTATTTTGTGTAGTGATGAGGACACATAAGAAATCAAGACCTAAGCAGCTGGCGAGATGGCTCAGTGGGTAAAGATGCCTGCTGCCTCAGGCCAGAATGATCTGAGTTCCATCACAGGACTCACATGGTGGAAAGATATAACTGACTTCCACAAGTTGTCATTTGTCCTGAACACACACACACACACAAGTAAAAAAAAAAAAAAAAAAAAAAACCACTGGCATCTAAAATCTTCATTTGAAAGGAATATGAGTAGGTCAACATTACTTTATATAAGTCTCCAGGCACTTCCTCCTCCACATTCATTCATTTACTAAGAAGATTGTAGGAGCCTTAAAACGCAGCTAATCAAACACAATGTACTTGCTTAATCTTACTAAGAAAATGCAGGCTTTATACCGAATATAAAAGGAATCCATGATACCAGGTGAGACATGATTTTTAAACTGGTTGGACCAGAAAGTGAAAGCTAATTCCTAAAATAATAACCCTGTTTAATAGTCTGTTCTTTTGAGAGTGATTAAAAATATGTTTAATTATAGTGGGATCAGTTCTGGCTTATACACATTTAATCACTTTGCAGTGAGTAGCTCTAAAGTCAGAACAAATAACACTAACCTACTTGACTGAGTTTTTACAAGGATCATTTAATTAATATTAAGGATTTCACAAGTCTATAACAGTAGCCTCAGAACTATGGAGGTTCGTGTTTTAGCCAAGTTCTGCCTGCAGATGCTGTGTGACCTGCAGTGATTCATTTAACCTCTCTGGGCCTGGGTTTCTCCAACTGTAAAACAAGAGAGATTGGGTCTTTACTTTTGAGTCTAGCATTCTAATACTTTAGAACTCACATTGTCATATACTGTTCAGTAGCTGAAAACTGTAAGAATCTCTTATAGTGCCCCAAACTGGAATTTCTGAAAAATTTTCCAGAATATTTTGTCATCCCCAGACACAGTCAGTTGATCATAATAACTTCAGCAAAACTGTTAAATTAGGAATAGAGTGCAATAACAAGTTAGGTGTGGTGCTAATACTTATGATGCTGAGACAAGAGTACTAAGTACATGAGCCCAGTACTAGTACTTGAGCTACATAGCAAGGCTGAGTCTCAAAAATATACTAACACTGCTCTCAACCCCATTCCTCAAAAAATTACAGAAAACAAAATGCAGTGTCATGAAGATACACACAAAAAAAGAAAGAAAAGCATAAGATCTAGACTTACATTCACCAACAAGTAAACAGAAGGTACTGTTCATCATTGCAGGTCCACACGTATTCCTTCCCATCCATTTTTGTGTGCTTTTGTTTTCCAAAGATCTCATTAATATGCCTCTTCTCTAAAACGGATCAGCGATCCTCACTACCAGATCGAGACCTATGACTATTTATAAGAAGACTGGAAAAGACTTTTTTTAAAAGAAAATTACATTATATTAGGCAGAAAAAAATATATAATTTAAAGGAGGCTAAAAATAATACAATATACCAAAAATGGGATGGCTATATACTAAAATGTTAACAGTGCTGGTGTCTAAATAGTAGACTGCCCCTTTCACTTTAGCATTTTAAATATATACTTTAATGGAAACTAGTGGTGAGCACCTGTGGTTCCGGTTACCCAAGAAGCTGAGGTGGGAGAATTGATTGAGGAAAGGATAATCCACTACTATTATGCTGCTAAATTGAGACAACATTAAATGGACTCCTAAAAACTTATCATTATACCTATAAACCAATGCATCTCTCAACCCTCATCAGAAAAGTTTCTATTTGCAGTAGATAGTGATAAGCACAAAGACCTGTAACTTACCAAGGTGCAGAGTAAAAAATGAGACTGCAGCATGTTCAGTCCTGAAGGGAATATATACATAAATATGTAATACACACACACACTCAGGAACATTGTGGAAGAGAGGTATAAATAGTGTAAGAGCCAGAGGTGGTGGATGAGTACAAGGAAACAGTGTTTCCTGGAAACAGCAAAGGAAGTTGCATATATGATTGCAAGACCAAGCCAGACAAAAATCCAGTGTACAGAGTGGAAGTTGGGTACATAGCCCATAGCTAGCTGGGGTGCTATTGACAATTGTTAGCTCCTGGAAGAGAGGGGGGGAGGGAGAGAGAGAGCGAGAGAGAAATTTCTCTAAGAATATAACCCCTGGTAAATCAATGCTCCAGTAGAAGATCATACATTCAAGAAAATTAATTGGTCTGGAGGGGAAGGGAATATATATGGAAGGAGTTGGGGAAGGGAGTGAGTATAAAAATATCATCAAAATACATTGTACAAAACTGTCAAAGAACTAATTTTAAAAAGATGGATTCCAGTGATCTCTGCTTGCTACTATTCATCCACTTGTGTAATCGCCTCTTAAATGTGAGCTGAATGTATTGACTCCCTTCCAATCATAGAATGCAGTAAAAAAAAAAAAAAAAAAAAAAAAAAAAAAAAAAAAAAAAAAAAAAAAAAAAAAAAAAAAAAAAAAACACATGTGGGCTATTTCTTTCCAAATTAGATTAGAAGACCATTGATGCTTGTCTGGTTGGCCTCTCTCTCCTTCTACTCATTCTCCTCCTTCTTCCTCTTCTTCTCCCCTCTCAATATTTTCTTCCTTCCTCAGTCCCTTGGCTACCCTTATGTAAAGATCTGCTTTAGGTTTCTAGCCAACAGCCATTGAGGAACTGAGGCCTTCCATCAATAGCTCTTGATACACCTACATTTGGAAGAAGAGTCTCCCTCAGTTCAACTTTCAGACTGCAATCTCATGAGAACCCTTGACAAACTGTGCAGATTCTACATAGAGAGAGAGACAGAGAGAGAGAGAGAGAGAGAGAGAGAGAGAGAGAGAGAGAGAGAGAGAAACAGACAGACAGACAGACAGACAGACACAGAGACACAGAGACACAGAGAGAGAGCTGCAACATAATGGATGTATCTTGTTTAAAGAGGTCAAATTTTGAGATAGAGATAACTAATAAGGCAACCAATCTTCCATCTCCATTGCCACTTCACCCTGCTTGAAGCCTCTGACTTTGTGTAAGAATGTACACCCTGCATGTATTCCCTCCACAGTCTGCTAAGGTTTTAACTCCAAACATCAGCACTCCCAAATATGGATGCCCTCCTCATCCCACTCAAGCTCTGAGAACCCAGGCCATGGGACTGTCTTTGTCAGTCTCCTCACTAGACTGTTACTTCACAGAGCTGCTGTCCTCAACCAGCCTGAGTGTAACTCCCCCTGACAACACCCTCAACAAAACCCCCTTCTCTTTGCTTAGTTTCCAACATTCTAATCAAGCTGCCTCTCCCTGTTCCCACCACTGTCCACTGCTGATGTCTTACTTGCTCTCAAACCTGATGGCTTTAGGACTGAACTGTCCAAGAAAGAATGGGGAATTGACTGGATGTGTGTGTTTTTAATTTTGACATATGATATATATATATATTATATATATATATATATATATACATATATATATATATATGACCTTCTGAGGATCTGAACATCTGTGAACACTAGTAACCCTCACTCTCTCATTGTCTTGTCTCTAGGGAACTGATTGATTTTCCTTTCAAATGTTGTTCCTAACTCTCTTCCAAAGGAAATGTCAAGTGCCATAAACATACCTTCTGAACTTTATTGACATATCTAAACAAGAAGCATTCCTTCCCTTAAAGTGCAAATCTCTTTCATGATCACTGATAGTCATAGAGTTTATATTCTTCATCTAGAAGTAAGATAGAGAAATATAAAAATAAAGGTGGAATATAAAAATAAAAAATAGGGACTGAGGAGGTGGCTCAGCAGTAAAAAGCACTGGCTGCTCTTCCAGAGGACCCAGGTTCAATTCCCAGCACCCACATGTCAGCTCACATCTGTCTGTAACTCCAGTTCCAGGGGAGCCAACACCCTCAGACAGACATACATGCAGGCAAAATACTGGTGTACATAAAATAAAATAAAAATAAATATTTTTTCAAAAATGGAAAGAGGGTATTTGTTTACTAAGACCATCAACTCTACAATTAGTGATGCTTTAATTGTGCCACCACAGGAATTTTTTTCAAAAGGCGTTACCTTGCCTTGTGTTACAGTCTGGATGACTAACAACCTGCCCTAGAAGGAGACAGTTGTTTCTTAGCCCATTATCTAGTTTACAGGTGACAATCTATGCTTGAGAGTGTGCCAACTCCACCTGACACTCTGAGCACTCTGGACTTTTGTTTCCGTCCCTTAAAACAATGCTTACTAGTAATATTCATCAAGTATATTGTGTGATTCCTTTAACATTATGACTTTGATATTTCTGCCCTTATATATCACATAAAGAAGACCTGTACCTCTCTAGGTGTCACTCACAGGGGTGAGTGATAAATCTGGGGCTGGACTGCAATCTCCTGATGTCAGACTATAAAATCTTATCACCATCTTCTACTGTTTCTGAGTGCTTGTCCTTAAGGATCACCACCTTCAGTGGACCTAGAATATGGAGAGGCCTCTGTCCCAGTCTGTGTGGCAGCCTACCTTTGTCCAGGCCAAGCCAGCTCTTTAAAAGTGATTTGCACTTGGATTTGCATACAACTCTGTATTATGTCATCAAAATTCAGTCTTTTAAAAAAATGTCTGGGGTCCCAGGAAGATGAGCACAGTGGATAGCAAACACATAGCAAAAAATAGGCTAGATTCCACAACTCCAGAGAAGATAGGTATAGAGGAAGATCCTAAGAGGGATACACATAGATTGCCCCAGGAAGGGGGAAATGGTTAAGATATCCTGGATAAACTGGTACGGGTTTTATAGGGGAGAGAATAGGGAGTAGGGATATGAGGATTTAAGAAGGCTGATGGGGGGCGGATGGAGAGGTGAGCAATGAAAGAGATTCTGACAGAGTGAGGTATGGGTTTAGGGAGAAACCTGGAGCTAGAGAAATAAACAGGAACCCACAAGGAGGTCCCAACTAGGTCTCCTGGCAATGCTGGAGAGGGTGTCTAAACTAGTGATTGGTGATTACACTAATTGTCATCATAGAACCCACGTCCAATGACTGACGGAAGCAGATGCAGACCCCCAGAGCCCAGCACTTTGGCCAAATGCCTGGAGCTCAGCTGAAGAGAAGGAGGAACAACTAGAGGAGCAAGGGGAGGTCAAGAGCACAATGGAGAGAACCACAGGGACAGCTGACAGGAGCTAATGGGTGCTCAGACTCTGGACTGACAGCTGGAGCCTGCATAGGACTGAACTAGGCCTCTGAATGAGGGTTACAGTTTCACTGATCAAGCTGTTAGTGGGCCCCCTGCCTATGGAACCAGGAATTATCCCAGTTACATGAACTGGCTTCTTGGAGCCCCCTCCCTATGGTGGGATGCCTTGCTCAGCCTTGATACAAAGGGGAGGGATGGGTCCTGCTTCAATTTGATGTGTTAGCCTATGTTGACTGCTCAAGGGAGGCCTTACCCCATTTGAGAAGTAGATGGAGGGTGGGAGGGAGGTGAGGAAGGTGGGGGGCCCGGGGGGGGGGAGAAGGAACAGTGAAGGGTATGTAAAAGCGATTTTATTAATAATTTAAAAATACCTTTTAAAAGAAAAATTTCTGGGGGAACAAAGTCAACTATGTTTACTAGAATAAAAATGAAAATAAAGTGGTATGTTCATCAAAAGAAAATATTTGCAATCTTTACAGTGACACTGTGTTGCCTGATGATTTTCCTGTTTACTGACCTCTAAAAAGATTAACTAGATGCCATAGAAACAAATTAAATAAACTTCAAAGATTATTGCTTGAATAAACTGCAGTACTAGCAAATAAACTATATGTTCATTTTTTTTAAAGATATGAAACAGATCAATATGTGCTGGTGAGTATCTTCTAAGCTATATTGTGAAAAGAATACAAATAGAAATTGGAAGAACACTGTGAGAATTGCCTATCATTTGTGAAATGTACACACATATACAGAATTGCATCAATGTTTGTATTGCATTGAGTAGTGGACTGTCTCTGGAGGGATACATGAAACACTGAAATAATGGATGCTTCTGTAGAGCAAGTGGATGCAAAGGAGAGTTACTTTCCACCAATCCCTTTATGTCATTTGTTGATACATTTTAATTATGATGTGCTGGTATTTTCTGTTACAATATTGTACAGCATTTGGTAGTCTTTGGAAAATTTATAACATATATGAACTTATAGAACATACGTGTAACCCAAGGCAATACATATTATGCCATTTTCGTGGAGATCTTCAAACTGCTTCCAACCTCCAATCTCCTTTTCAGCTTTCTCTCTGCCTCTCCACTCCCTGCAAGCTCCTGCCACACCTTACAGAAGATCAATCTTTTCTTTCCTTCTTTCTTTCTTTCTTTCTTTCTCTCTCTCTCTCTCTCTCTCTCTCTCTCTCTCTCTCTCTCTCTCTCTCTCTCTCTCTCTCTCTTTCCTTCTTTCTTTCCCTGGCAGCAGGGCCTCCAGCTCCACTCTCTCACTCCCTTCTAATTAATGTAACTAAGCATTGTGCTCCCATAATTACAGGGTTTGTCAGTGAAATCAATAGTTGCCTCCCTTGTGACAATGACATTTTAGCTCCATCAATCTCCCCAGAGCCCAGTGGCTTCTCTGAGCCAAGAAAACTCCCAAGATGATTAACATGTGTATTTGTTCTCACTCACCTTAGTGTATGAGTATATACCAGTATATTCTCAATGCACATAATTTTATATAGCCAAATTATGAGTACTTGGAAACAGAATGATAGCCAAGTATATATTTTAATGGTTTTTACCAAAGTATACTTTACAAAATCCACTATGTATGATTATGTGACTTGGAGTAAATACAAAAAAAAACTATGCAAGCTCAAATGTATGTGCTTGTGTTGATCTTAAAAATCTAACTTAAAATATTCAAATATCCAAAATCATAATATATTTCTGATATCACTCATTTTTTCTCCTCTGATCTTAACTGTAAAGTATTTCATATTCTATTTATTAATGGAAAAATTTTAGAATTATTGTGTCCCTGGAACCATAATAACATGAGCCATAACACATACCTATAATCTAGCATTTGAAAGGTGTAAGGAGGAGGATCAGGAGTCCAAGGCAAGCAAGACCCTTTCTCAAAATGAAAATAAAAATCCTGGGATTTAGCTCTGCCTCTAACATTCACCTGTTACACGGCTTGCACAGATCATATATATCATATGCCCTAACTCAATCAGTTTCTCACCTCTAGCTGACTAATAAGGGCCCCTTTAAGACTTACATAAAAAGTTTCTTCTCCTTTTTCCTTGCTGCCTTGCTGTTTTGAAAAGGGGTCTAATTCTGTAGCCCAGGTTGGATGGCCTACAATTCACAGCAGTCCTCCTGCCTTGGCTCCCCATAATGCTGAGAGTACAGATATGAGCCACCACACTTGCCTAAAACCAGTCTAACAGACAGACAGACAGACAGACAGACAGGTAGGTGCAGACACACAGAGCCTCTGTTCTCAAGCATTGCTGATGTCCTGGAAATCAGTCAGTCAACATCCATCAATCAATTTACCCAGCTACACCTGATAATGGGATATGGCTTTGGTTTGAGGGTGAGTCTAGATATCAGCTAGGAAACAGGAAGTCTTTCTCAGATTTTAGTACAATTAAACAATAAGATAGGTTCTTTTCTGTCCAAAGAAAGACTTCAGGTTACCAGTCAATAGTGCATATCATTATTATTACCTTTATTGTTGTACTATTATCACATATTTTAGCAAGAAGGGAAGGTGTCATGAATTGTATAGCAGATGGAACCATATAGGCACTGCTTCCTGCTTTTGACAAAAAAAAAATGCACTAAAATCAGCCCCAGTTCCCCAAGGATTTGAGCCAGGGAAAGCAATTTAAGTTCTCATCTTGTTTTTCTAGCAATCAGTATGTAACCATTAAACAATTGGTGACAAAGAAAGTGCACCTTATGTGTCTGTGTGATGAGACCAGAAAATAGTCTCTGCCATCAACTATAGTGGCACTTGGTGTCATCAGAGACTGAAAAAGCAGGTCAGAAAGAGTTTGCAGTTCTGAACATGATAATCTGAACTAAATATAAAAAATTCCCAAGTATTCGGATTAATATGGAATCTCTGTTAGGCATTTTCATATTTTTATTAGCTATTGAACCTAGCTTTAAAAGGCTAGGTATTTTTCAGTAATTTTTAGTGTAAGAATGTTTCCTCTAAAATGGCAGAAAATCATGGCCAAATCTGTCATTTTCTTTTTTTTAAGTTTTTTGACAATGGTTTCTCTACATAACCTTGGCTCTCCTGAAACTCTGTAGACCAGGCTGGCCTCAAACTCACAGAGACCCACTTACCTCTGCCTCCCAAGCACCAGGACTAAAGGGGTGTGCCATCACCAATCAGCAAATCATTATTTACTATTATTTTTTGTGTTCATGTATGTTGCCTGATGTATGTCTATGCACATGTGTACCTGGTGCCCCTGGAAGAACAGCACGTGCTTTAACCATTGAGCTATATCCCAGACCCTAATTGTCACATTTTTCAAAGACAGAATATTTGGTAGTAATTAGAAACAATTGGGAGGATTACATAAAATATGACAGTCTACAAAAGGGAATTTTATAAAGACATTAAAAATCAATTTTCAATGGTTTCATTTGTTTTTGTTGGTGCTGGTGTTTTATATTTTGGGACTTTCTGGGATATAATTTACTTACATACCACTAAATTTCATTTTAAGCTGCAAAACTCTAAAAGATGTTTGTGTATTGTAGTGGGATTATGTTACATTAAATAATTTCCCCACCAACTGGTTTAATAAAAACACCAATTGGCTGAAGGTAGACAGGAAGTATGGGTGGGGCTACCAGACTAAGAAAACTCTGGGAACTAGAAGAACTGAGCAGAAATGCCACAGAGACACCAGAGAAGCAGATGGGGAGGACACTTATGCTGCTCTGAGAAAAGGTACCGAGCTGCATGGCTGAACAGGATAAGAATCATGGGTTAGATTAAGAGGAAGAGCTAGTAAGTTATATGTCTGGGCCTCAGATCAATCAGTGTACAATTAATATAAGCATCTGTGTGTTTCAGTGGGACTATGGGACTGTAGGTCTGTGGGTCTGGGCCATGAGACTAGGCAGGAAAGTCCATGCCAGAAACAAAATACAACAGTGTATTTTCAGCATCAAAGAACTAGCCTGACGTATCGATCTATTTTGCACTGTCATAATAAACTGCCTAAGGCAGGCTTCTTTTGACAAAAAAGGGGGGATTTTGTAGCTCAAAAGTATTTGGAGGGTCAATGCCCATTGGTTTGGAATCTGGTAAAGATTTAACAAAGAATCTTATCACAATGGTTGGAGTGCATATGTGTGGAAGAGATCACATCTTTAAACAGGAAAACGGGGATCTGGATGGGATCAGTATTATTGCTTATATAACAACCTTATTGTAACAACTAACTCAGGATCTGAAAGAACTACCTTGATCCAAGAACTTCCCACCAGGGAAAGGAAATGATGACTCAGTGGTTAAGAGGACTTTCTGCTTTGCCAGGGAACCTGAGTTTGTTTTCTAGCACCCACCTACTGAGCAAGTTGTAACTCTATATGACTCTAGTCCCAGGGTAATCCAATGCCTCTGACCTCTATGGGCACTTGCACACATATGCACATATTACACACAGACACAAGTACATACTCATAAATATAATACAAATTAGGAAAGAAGCTCCCACCAGGCCCTTTCTCTTAAAGGTTCTACCACCTTGCATATCACCAACTAACCACACATCTTACATAAACTCTTAGGGGACACACTCAAACATATTATAATCCAATCTAAAAACACTTTCTATCCCCCCAAAGAGAACTTAAACCAATTAACGGTAACTCTCCATGACCAAAACTAACAAACTTATTTTTTAAAAAAGACTCAAAAGATTAGAAAAAGGAGAAGCAACTTGAAAAAAAAGACATACAAATTAGTAGATGTAATGCTTTGAAAGAAAATGGCCCCAAAGGGTGTGGCACTAATTGAAGGTGTTGCCTTGGAGTAGTTGTGGTCTTGTTGGAGGAAATGTTTCACTGTGGAGGTAGGATTTGAGGTCTCCTATGCTCAAGCTACACCCAGTGAGACAGACTACTTCCTGCTGCCTATGAATCAATATGTAAGAACCCTCAGCTCGTTCTCTATCACTATGTCTGCCTATATGCTGCATTGCTTTCCACCATAATAATGGACTAAACCTCTGTACTGTAAATGAGCTACCACAATTAAATGTTTTTATTTGTAAGAACTTCTCTTCACAGCAATAGAAACTCTAAGACAGTATACACGGTGAAAGACATTCAACTTTATAAGTGAAACGGGAATTGAAATCAACACAATAAGGTATCATTTCTCTCATCAGACTAGCAAAAATAAATCTGATACAAACACACACACACACACACAGAGAGAGAGAGAGAGAGAGAGAGAGAGAGAGAGAGAGAGAGAGAGAGAAACACATCAGTTAGGACTATGAGAAAATAATCTGACACTTTTATTTCAATTTATTCATTTTCATTTTATGTACATCAGTGTTTTGCCTGCATGTATGTCTGTGTACCTTATCACATATATGTCTGATGCCAGAAGAATCCAGAGAAGGGCATTGATTCCCTGAAATAGGAGTTACAGATGTTTATGAGCTGCCATGTGGGTTCTAGGAACTGAATCTAGGTTCTCTATAGTGCTCTTAAGCACTTAACCATCTCTCCTGCCCAATTTCAATTGAAAGCAAGTAATACTGAAGTAAACTTGCTTTGAAACTCTACTTTATAGAGTATAAATGAGCAGTTATCTAAGATTATATTTATAAAACTGATTTTTGCCCAAATAGTAAGTTACAGAACAATGCATATACTTTGATACCATCTTGATACAAGGAACTGATTTGAGCATAAGAAATACATTCCTGCTTTTAGTCCTACCAACCCTGTGATTACAGTAATAGTTTCACTCTCCAGAAAGGAAACTTGGCCTCAGAGTTGTACATACGGTTACCAAGTTTCTAATCAGTTCTATTTAGCCCCCACACCAACATGAATAATAAATTTCAGGTTAGAATAATTAGAAACACCTCAATTTGGGGAGGTGTGGCAGCAATATTTTGATATATCATTTTTGAGAGTTCTTCATATCCCCAGCAAAATACATGCAACATTCAGTTCACAAATAGGAACACAGTAGAACCAAAGACGAGTTTAGAAGAAGTTACACTGTTTTGGCTATTGGTGATAAGATATACAACTGTAACTAAGCCATGCTTCTTTGCTATAGTAGGTGTATTGTTACCACTATGAGTGAAGACATGCAGCTGAGATCAGTTTGTCTACCCAGAGGGAAACTTAGGGTGGAAAATATGAAAGAGGAAGCCCAATAAAGCCATCCTTTCATCATTGTTCTTTTTTATGGAGGTATACTTCCTTGATGAATGTGGTCTGTCAAAGGATATGGGCACATCTTGAAAATGGCTGACACATTGCAGAATTGCACCATAGAAGGTACAATCCCTTCTAGCAGCAGTGTGGTGGCTTGAATAAGAATGGTCCCCATGCTTAGGGAGGAAAATTACTTGAAATGATTAAGAGCTATGGCCTTATTGGACAAAGTATGTTATTAGGGGTGGGCCTTGAGGTTTCAAATGCTCAAGCCTGACCCAGTGTCATCCTCTCTTCCTGCTGCCTGAGGATACAGATGTAGAACTTTCAAGTACTTCTCCGGCACCATTTCTGCCTACATGTTACCCTGCTCCTCACCATGATAATAGACTAACCTCTGAAACTGTGAGCAAGCCCCAATTAAATGTTTTCCTTTATAAGAGTTGCATTGGTCATGGTGCTTCTTCCAAGCAGTAGAACACTGACTAAGTACATAAAGAATATGATTGTGAAGAAATTGTGGCAAAAGTTGTATTGACACTGCTGAGAGTGATAAGATTACAGTTCAGCTGACTACCCAAAAAGTGTACACATCAAGCAAGAATTACACATCAAATGCATGCCAGGGGCATCCTAAATGCTATTTTCTGACTTGGTGGGTTGGTTGAAGAAGAATATAGTGGGATTGTGTTCTGTTCCATTGTAAATAATTGTCCTGCTTACTGGTTTGTAGGCGGAGTTTTACTTACAAGGCACCAGTCCAAGATAAATATTTATTAGAATTATTTATTATTTATAAATCAACACTCATGATATTAGTAACAGCTTATAGTAGCACCTGAACAGGGACTGGAGTATCCGAGCGATGGACGAGTGATGGACTAGCGATGGATTCTGATCCTGTCTCTCCAACAGCCAGGAACCAGGAAGAGAGCTCCTCGTATCCCAGAAGCCACTTATCAGTGGGGTTGGCCACACCCCCTCCAAGAGCCCGGGACCCAGGATAAGTGTCTTCAGACCTTATCGACTGACACCTGAATCCCACTACACTGGTTTAATAAAATGCTGATTTGGCTGAAGGCAGACAGGAGGTCTGGGCGACGCTAACAGACAAGGAAAACTCGGGGATCAAGAAGAAATGTCACAGAGACACCAAACAAGCCAGCAAATGCTCAGGACAATTACACTGCTCTGAGAAAAGGTACCAAGCTGTATGGCTGAACAGGATAAGAATCATGGGTTAGTTTAAGGGTAAAGAGTTAGCTATGCCAGAGCCATAGGCTAATCAGCATAAAATTAATACAAGCATCTGTATGATTATTTGGGCCTAAGCGGCAATGGGGCTGAGAGTGGGTCCAAACCTCTGGGCTAGGCCTGAAAGTCCAGACCAGAAACACAATACAACAGGAGAGGATGAGACTGCAATACTGGCTTGCTATTTCTTATGTCTGGATGGGGAGTCATATGGAAAAGAGTAAAAAAGTACTAAAGTAAAAGAGTATTATGTAGATTCATGCTACATAGTAACTCCTGGGATCCAATATCTTAGAATTCAAGATAGTGAAATAATGAGGAGGGAGAAAATAGAGTTGAAATAACAATGAGGGAACTGGGCACGAGACGGGGTATTTGATGCTAAGTTCACCTGGCTAGTGAGGTTTGTATCAAGGGAGAGTGTGGAAAAAAGCTCAACTCAGGAGGCACTTAGAGGTTAGCATGGAGCTTTTGTGCCTTTAAAAAGCCTCATAATGGATCATGATCATCACTGAGGGAGGGGAGGGTCTGGGAGATTTGAACAACTTAACTCAGTCTGTAAATTTGGTGCAGTGTGCTAAGTCAATCAAGAAGAGAGGATAAGAGAAGGCACTAAAGGAGCCTGCTTAGGTCACTTGATAGAAAATGTAACAATATTTGTGCCAAGTCAGGTTCCTAGAGAAATAACTTAGAGAATATTAAATGATGAGTTTCTGAGCTTCTAGAATGCCTTGACACCTGAATGACAATTTAGCAAAGGAGTGGACAATAGAGAGATACTAGTTAGTATAGAAGAAAGATTTTTGTTAAGGAGGAACCACCTTAGCCCTAGTAGGGTGGTTAGCCACAGTTGTCCACAGGTATGCTCATTCAGAGCAACGAAAGGTAGCTCTTGAATTGTAGATTATTTGGTACCCTCTTAACATGCAGCATATTTGCTTTTGGGTAGATGCTGGAGCCAAGTGTGTCTTGGTTTCTGATAGACCTCCAGGAACATCAGACACAAGGGCATCAAAATGGATGGATACGAAGATAGAGCATTGTTGGTTTGAGCTTCCCTAGGGATTGTCAAATGTACACTGTGTATATTAGTCTCTACTATGGGGATAGAGGCTATTAATTAACCCAGCCTGAGGCTCTTTCAGCAGCTAGATGTGGTCAATAAATAAGAAATGGACCACTATAGTGGTTACAAGGAGTCTATCAGACACAAGAAGCCATCTAGAACCATGCAGTAGGTTTAACAGGGGAGAGAATGGCTCTGGGATTCCTTAGTTCTAAAATGAACAGAGAAAACCCACCTGCCCCTTCTCCCCATGTCCATCCAGTGTGGGAATATTCACACTAACTCCATGGCCATGCCCAAGGATAAGAAGCCAGGACAGATTACAGAGGATTATAGATTGTGGAAATTTAAATACAGTAGTGCCTCCAGCCCATACCACCATAGCTAATGTTTCTCTTTTGTGGGCGCAGTTAATACAAGTTATTGAGTTGTCTCATGCTTTTTAAATTCTAAAACAGTCTGTGCCTGTCAACATTAAAACAACAGTTAAAGAGTCTGAGTGTAGGTGTTCTGCATGGGTAGAAAAAGATATTCCCAGAAAACATGGTTATTGTGGTTTGAGAAATGTCCCCCATTGGCTCATGTATTTGAATATTATCTTCAGCTCATGGTACTGTTTGGAGAGGTCAGGCTTGCAGCCATGCTGGGAGAACTATGTCATTGAAGGTGGGTTTTGAGACTTCATAACTTACTTGCCTTACTTCCAGTTCACTCTCTCTGGTTCATGTTTGCAATTGAAGATGTTACCTTTCAACTTCCTGCTTCTGCTACCATGTCTGCGGCCTATTGCTCTGCCTTTCCACCATAATGGACTCTTATCCCTCTCAAACTGTGAGCCAGAATTAACCCTTGCTTCCTTGAATTGCTTTTGGTCATAGTGTTTATCACAGCAAAAGAAAAGCAACTAAAGCAAATTACTAAACAGAAATCCCTATGCTATGGATAGGCTAATTCCCTAAGAGTTATCTGAAGCACCCCACCCCTTCACTATAGGCTTTTACCATTGTTGTTGACCCCATGCTGGAGCTGCACAGTAAGACCCTATTGCTGAAGACACTACATGCTCTGGTTGCAAGACACAGAGACTCAAGCTGGGACTAAACTAGATACTTTCCTGCAGAAGCATTCCTAGTGCTGGAAGACACTATACAAGTTGCTGAAGGAAAACTGTCACTGACAGTCCTGCTTGGCTATGGACATATATATATCACACTGCAGACATGTTAGGAAAGTTGTGCTTTACTGGCACATCTGTGAAAAAGCTGTTATGGATACAACCAAATGCTTCACAGGAAGGAATCCACATTTGGTGCTGTAACACAAAAATTTGTTATTGGAAAGGTCATGGGCCTAGTGAGAAAGATACTGCTGTTGTTAAATGAACAGATGCCTGCCAAACCATTTTCTAAACATTTAGGTTTATACCCATATGTCATTGGTACTGTTGGTCTTAATCAGAGAAACTTTTTTATATGGTAGGTAGTGGTTACTGCAGAGACAAAATTGATCAGACTGCTGAGAATAGTCAGTTGCTATATGGGCATGGCGGCCTAATTCCCATCAACAAATGGAATAAAATAGCCAGACATTTATATAACTTCCTCTGAGGCTCAGGAAGCATGATAGCATAGGAAGTGGAAAGAATAAACAAGATGGAATAAGGGGTGGAATACTATGAACACTATCCTCTAGACATAAATAATCCTCTAGACTATCCTCTAGACCAAAATAATCAGAAAGATTGTGGCTACTTGAGTAAGACAGTCATATGATCAGACTTGTTAACATTCTCATCAAAGGAAGGTGTAGTAAGAAGTTTCTGGCCTGGACTTTCAGGCCTAGCCTCAAGGTTTAAGCCCGCAGACCCACAGACCTGCAGAGACACACAGGTGCTTACAATAGTTTTAAGCTGATTGGCCTAAGACCCAGGCATATAACTTGCTAACTCTTTACCCTTAATCTAAACCATGATTCTTATCCTGTTCAGCCATGGGGCTTGGTACCTTTTCTCAGAGCAGTATAATTGTCCTCTGCATCTTCTGGCTTTTCTGGCAACTCTGAAGTCTCTGTAGCATTTATGCTCTGTTTTTCCTGTTCCCAGAGTTTTCTTAGTCTGGTAGCCCCGCCCACACTTCCTGTCTGCCTTTAGCCAATCAGTGCTTTTTATTAAACTCATAGGCAGGACAATTATTTACAATGGAACATCATAAATCCACTACAGAAAGGTTTGGAGGATCATTAAACTTGAGATTCCAAACATGCATTTTGTCCTGCAAAGCCCCTCTCAGGCACATGTAATTTTGTATCACTTCTCAGGAGGTTCACTAGAGTGAAGACTCCATCTATGCAGCTTTTGGGACTTTTGTTTATATCGCTGTTTTTTGGTCCTTAACTCTCCCACAAGTAACCTTTAACCCATGTCCCTGTAAATAGGCCCAATGAATTCTGCAGGTGGATATATTGCTCCTTTGTTCTGTCATTTGTGACACACCTGGGGTGAATAAATATTTACTCACATCTCCCAAGGGAAGCATCACAAGACAAGCATGTGGAATAAATTCATATTTCAATGTAAGGAGCATTAGTTCCTAATGAACATGGGTAAAGGAATATTAACAGTGAGGAAAATTAGTTATAGGGAACATACAAAATTCAATAAATCAAATTCATGTACTTCTTTATATGACAAATTATTTATTACTACTTAATATGTAGCAGTAACTGCTTGAAATACTAAGGGATTTGTTGATGAACAAAACAGATTTTTTAAAAAAAATCCATGCCAATAGGGATTAGGGACAAGAATGAAGCATAAAATTCACAAATTAGAGAAATATAATGACAGAAGGTGAGTAAGTAGTACTATGAAGTCTCCTTTCAAATTTACATGGTTGTTAACAGCTGTAGAACTCATGGAAACTTGCTTCTTTAAAGCCAAAAAGAGAACAGTTGTCTATTCTCTAAAATCCCTTGTTTCATTGGCATATATACCCTATACATAGTGTCAGGTCTTATAAAGACAATTTCAAGTATCAGACTCCCTTTTAAAAGAAGTATGATTCATTTACTTCACTGCATCAGGCTCACTCCAGATAATTTCCTAGTGAATTAATTCTAAGTTAACTTTATATTAGGCATCTTAACTGTATCTAAAAGTATTTCTTGAGCTCTCATTGACCACACCTATTTCTTAATAGGGCAGTCAGGAGTGGACGTGGGCTTGGTCCCAGCAAATTTTAATTGTCCCAGCAAATTAAAAATTGGTGCCCAGGGCAACAGCTTGAAAGAAGTGGTTGGCAGAAGTTTCCCTTTGTTTCGAAGAATCACAGCAGTAAGGGTCTTGTAAACAGAATGAGGAGTAGTATTTCAGTCAAGTTGCTCAACACACTAACTACATCCACTTGGATCTCCACATATATAGATCTGTTAATTTTAAGTCAGAGGACAAGACTCTGAAAGTGCTGAGCTGTTTCTTACATTGATTTAGAATTTCATACATGCTTATAATAAACTTAGTCATGTTCACTTCTTCCCCTCCAATTTTTCCCTGTTATGGTTACTTTTAGAAGAACTTGATACAAGCGAGAGTCAGTTGAAAAAAATGTCCCCACCAGATTGGTCTATGGGCAAATTCTGGGGTATTTTCTCCATTCTTGATTGATATGGGAGGGCTAAGGTCACTATTGGATGTGATACTCCTTGGCTAGTAGTCCTCGATGCTATAAAATATAAGGCTGAGCAAGTCATGAAAAGCAAGCCAGTAATTAGTGTACCTTCATGGCCTCTGCTTTAGTTCCTGCTTCCAGGTTCCTGTATTCACTTTCTTCGATGATGAACAAGCTATAAAATGAGCCCTTTCCCCACACAAGTTGCTTTTGGTCATGGTGTTTTAGCACTGCAATAGGAACCCAAAGACACACCTCCATTTCTATCACCACTATTCGCTCCCAAAGTCATGTGCTTTCCCCTTTAAGAAAGAAACCATGTGATGGTGCATGTCTTTAATCTTAGAATTCAGGAGGCAAATGCAGGAGGATCTCTGTGAGTTCAAGGCCAGCCTGGTATACATAGAGAGTTCCAGGACAGCAAGAGCTACACACAGAAACCCTGTCTCAAAACAAAACAAAATCAAAGAGACCACGAAGTTCACTTAGAGATTCTAGTATACACATGGATTCAGGACCATCTACCAGAACATGAATGACCTTTCTTCAAGAAAATCCTTATGGCACATCTCAATCATAGTGAGATGATGGAATCTTGCCCTTATTTACTGGCTGAGAATGATACCAGTTGATCTTTTACTTAATCCTCAAGTCCAGCATTGTCTTTCTTCAGGCCTGGCTGGTTCACACATTTTCACAGAGTCATCTAAGAGAGTTATCTTTTTCTAGGCCCAATCTCCAGAGATTTTATTCAGCATGAGGAGGTAAGTCTCCAAAAGAAGCCTGTCTCACATGCTCTGGTAATGGCTGCACCACTGATCTGAAGATCATGTTTGAGTATCACATGTGTAATGATTCCTTCAATCACCCATTCAGCAAGCACTTCGTGCTTTTGTCTAGAAATCTATACAAAAGTGTGATGGGGCTAAAGACATGACCTAGCAGTTAAATACACTTGCTGCTTTTCCATAGGACCTAAGTTTAGTTTTCAGCATCCTCACTGGGCCACTCACAACTACCCATAACTTGAGGTTCAGAAAATCTGGCACTCTCTTCTGGCTTCCACAGGTATGTGCACATACACACAAAGACACCTACATATAGAAATAAATAGTTAAGTCAATCTTTAGAAGTATGATAACTTGGCTTCTATCCTCACTGAGCCTGCTGCCTATGGGAAATCATGGAGCCAGCAACCAAGCAAGCTTGGTGTCTTCCGTGTCATCAGGACTGTGATGGAATAAACACCAGGGACCAGGGAGACCAGAAGAAGCTCCTATTCTGCCAGTCAGAAAAGCTTTCTAGAGAAGAATCTCTCCCATATGCATTTAATAAATGTGATAAAACACCTCTAACACATTGTTAATGAGGAAAATAACATGATGAACAGATACGTGCCATGGGAATCACACAAATATAACTATATCCCTTCCTCTACATGTGTATGACATGTATATAGAGAGGTCAAACCCTTGGAATTCTACCAAAATATTAATAATACTCTATATGCTAAAAATAATAAAATATCTTTACTTTTGCCATTTTACTAATCTAATCACTGAAGTGGTAGAATATGCACAGGCCCCATTTCCACTGAAGGGAAAAGAATTGTGCAGGGCACAAATACAAATGGGTAAACATCATAGGGCCTACATTAGAATTCTGTCTACCACAACCTCTAAGAGCAGATGTCAATCAAGCGGGCAGACAGGTGAGTCTGGAGTTCAGAACAAAGCTCTGGATGGGGCATGCATGTTATGACATCATAACATAGAGACGGTACTTAAAGAGATGGTTATAAGATTGGATGAGGCCACCAAAGGAGAGATACTAGTATTAAAGAAGCATTTCTGAGTCCTGATTCCTGGATAACACCAATGTATAAATTTTGAATAGATGAAGTGAAAGCAACCATAGAGACTATAATCAAGAGGTGTCATAGTTGGGCATAGTGGTGCACATCTTTAATCCCAGGACCCAGGAGGCAGAGGCAGGCAGAGCTCTGTGAGTCTGAGACTACCCTACAGACAGAGAGATACTTCTAAGTCATGGGAGAGGATGATGAGTATAGCCCTGACAAAAGCTGGTATGGTGGTTGCAGTAATGGCTTATGAAGATTGTGTTTACATGAGAAAAGGAAAAGAGAAATACGAGTGGAAGTGTTGGACAGCTAAGATATACACAGAAATGTGATAGAGGACAGCATATGGACAAAGACGCAGGTGAGTGAGATGTGATTTGAAAGCCTGTAAAAAAAAGATTCCTCATACTCTCCACTTCAGAGCTAACTGGAAATGTCTCCTGTATTCTTCCATACTGCTCAGAGGGACAGTATGGGTTTATTTGCAGGTGTTTCCCAAAGTATGCTACTATCCCACTGTAGGAAGGATTTTAGCATTTTGTGTTTATTTTATTATCTACCACTAGAAAACATATGCAGTACACCTTGCCAAGAGTTTCCGAAATAATCCAAATGTAAATCGTAAATGAATTAAAAGAAAATGTTAACTAAATTAAAAGGGATACCATAAAACTTTTAGATTATTTGTGACTGACCTTTGAGAAAAACTGATTAAGGCACTGATTCTGCTGGAGGCCCTCTGAGAGCAGACATCTCTAAGCTAATACATTTAGATGGCTTTACTCCTGAAATTCTGCTGTCAATTAGGCCCAGGTAGCTCAGGACTGGTGGAAGTGCCCTCTCCTGGGTTATGCTAGTTTATGTTTAGAGGCAGAGAACTCACTACCACTCAAAACAGAGGCAGTTACTTTCATCCTGAGGAGCCGCTGAATAAACTATAGATAATGGGTCTGGCTTTTAAGTCACTGCATTTCTGATAATTTATTAAAGTACCAATGAAAAATTACTGGAAAAATAATGGCATCTTTGAGTATGTAGATGGAAAAAGCTCTCTGGGAAAGGCCTCAGCTCCTATCTAGTCTCTCAATTCCTCGAACACTGGAGTGAAAGAGATCTGAATCTATAAGTTCTTAGCATGTGTTTTCTGTATTAACTTTAACTATACTCCCATAAGTAAGTATAATTGCCATGGTTCCAAATTTGTACAATGTATGCATATGTCAAAACAACATGTCTTACCCCATTTATATGCCCAATCTTTCTGTTCTTTTCACTTAATTTTTACTTTTAAAGATTTTCATGCACAAGTGCTGTATTTACATTATTTCCAACTCACCACTTTCAACCTCCCCAACTCTCTCTCACAATCATGGCCTTTTCTTTCTGTTCTTGTGCAATTGAGTAAAAATAAATCCAATTTAAAATATTAGGGCCAGGGATATATCTCACTGACAGAGTTAATGTCAAACTTCCTCAAAGCTTTGAGTTTGAGTCCTAGAGAATAAAATAAAAGGAAATACTAAAACATTCAGTTACAAAATAGACAAGGCGTATATAGTAAAAATATCCTAAAGCTGAATATTTGGTGAAAGAGTTATATCCAGGTTATAAAAACATTTCTGTCTCTCTGTCTCTCTCTCCTTTTTCATGCATGCGCGCACGCTCGTGTGTGTGTGTGTGTGTGTGTGTGTGTGTGTGTGTGTGTGTGTGTGTAACTGTATAGATCCTAAATTATATATGTAGTGGGATTATGTTGCATTGTAAATAATTGTCCCACCTACTGGTTTAATAAAAACGCTGATTGGCCAAAGGCAGACAGGAAATATGGGCGGGGCTACCAGACTAAGAAAACTCTGGGAAAAGGAAGACAGGGGCAGAGATGCCACAGAAAAGCCAGAGACACACTAGGAAGACTCGCACGATGAGACACCAGCAGCAGAGAAAAGAAGGTGAAATGCTGCTCTGAGAAAAGGTACTGAGCTGCATGACTGAACAGGATAAGAATCATGGGTTAGTTTAAGAGTAAAGAGTTAGCAAGTTATATGACTGGGTCCCAGGTCAGTCAGCATAAAATTAATGTGTCTGTGTGTCTCTGTGGGTCTGTGGGTCTGCAGGTCTGCAGGTCTGCAGGTCTGCAGGTCTGTGGGTTCGAACCTCAAGGCTAGGCCAGAAAGTCTGGGACAGAAACCTAATACAACATACTTAATATGATTAAAAGGCAATCCAAATATTTGAATTTCCAAACATAGGAAGATTTGAAAGGAAAATTCATAACTACTCAAAAACATCCTTTATTTTCATCAAATGTGACAGCAAGACTTGAAATTGGAAAAAAAAAAAAACAAACAAACAAAAAAACCCCAGGGCTAATAAGATAGCTCAGAGAGTAATGGTATTTGAAACAAGCCTAATCATTCACTCGAGTTTGATACCCATGCCCCATATGGTGGAGGGAGAGAATCTACTCCCACATGTTGTCCTCTGACCTCCACACATGCACTGTCACATGTGCATGTCTCCTACACACACATATAGGAGTGCACACTCACAAATTAATGAATAAATAAAGATAATTGAAAGGGGGCCATAAATTTTCCCGGAGTCATTATATAACAGCCCCCCAAAATGTATGAGTGGTCCTATTGCTCCATAGCCTTACCAGCATTTGTGCTGTCATTTCTTTACCATCATAACAAATATGTAGTGATATCACACTATGATCTTATTTTGCACTTCTTGGAACTATTTCCTATACTTACTTGCCACCTGTGTCTCCTCAGTCGTAGGCTGATTCTTCATGTCTGTAAGTTCTTGGTAGTGCTTTATAAGTAAGTACACAGCAGGCTTTCATGATTTGAAAATATTCTCCCAATGTGTTGCTTTGTTTGAGTCCTCTTAGTAGGATCTTTTACAGAGCAAAGGGGAGTTTTCTTCTATTTGAAGAAGCCCAATGGATCAGCTTTTACTTTTAAATTAATGCTGGGAGAAAAATTATTGGTCAGGAATCAAATCCAGGTGAACAGCTTGAAAGGAGCAGTGCTAACCACTACATTACCAATGCTTCAGTTCAGCCTTTCTTTTTATGAATCATCTTCTTCTGGTCTAGCAACATTTTTCAGGTCCCAACATTCTGAAGAATTTATCTTATATTTTTATCCCTAAGTTTTAAGTTTATGTTTATATTTAAGTTTATAATCCATTTTAGTATAGGATGCAATATATAATATATATTCAAGAGGAGTTTGTCTGTTCCTCTGTGTGTGTGTGTGTGTGTTTGATTGATTGATTCCATCACCAAAAAATATTTCCTCCACCAAATTTCTTTTGCACTTTTGTCAAAAATCATTTGATGTACCTGTTGAAGCTTGTTTCTGGTTTCTGTGCTCTCTCCCACTGGTCTGTGACTGTCTCTCTGTTAGCTCGATGCCTTCTTGAATTCCATAGTTTCATAACAATCCTTAATGGCAGGTAGAGCCATTCCATGCTCTTCAGTTTCCTCTTACAATTTGGT
Organism: Phyllotis vaccarum; assembly: GCA_033318265.1. Taxonomy (NCBI): domain Eukaryota; kingdom Metazoa; phylum Chordata; class Mammalia; order Rodentia; family Cricetidae; genus Phyllotis; species Phyllotis vaccarum. The sequence goes on from JARWLC010000013.1 coordinate 107,952,168, forward strand.
AATGTGCTGGCTTGCTTTTGCCAACTTAACGCAAATATAAATACTTAGGGAAAGAAGCCTCAGCTGAGGTACTTCTTCCACAAGACTGGCCTATGAGCTAACCTGGAGAACATTAATTGTTAGTGATTTATGTAGGAGATCTCAGATCACTTTGAGTGGTGCCACCCTGGGAAGGTGGTCATGGGCTGTATAAGAAAAGTAACTGAACAAACCAAACTAGTAACCAGCATTTCTCCAAGGTCTCTGCTTCAATTCTTGCCTCCATGTTCCTGCTTAGAGTTGCTACCTTAGCTTCCATTGAAGATGGACCTGTAAGCGAAATAACTCATTTCTTCCCTCAAGCTGATTTTGTTAGTATTTTAGCACAGCAAATGAAAGCAAAGTTGGACAGCCCATTGCTTACTTAGAAATATATTCTTTACTTTCTAAGTGTTTGGAGACTCTCTTCTTGTATTTCTGTTATATTTAAGCCAGACTTGTCTCATGCCTGTCATTCTAGCACTCAGGGGGCCATAGCAGGAGAATTACTGTGAATTCCTGATCAAGCCTGAGTTGCATAGCAAAACCCCAACTGAAATAAAAATTAAAATTCTGTTACTAACTTTTTAATTTAACTAAATTATAGTAAAACAATATAATTCTTTTAATTTTTTTCAGATTTATTTCATGGTATGAGAGATGGCCTATTCTTATATATGTTCTGGAGTACTTTCAAAGAATTTGTGCTCTGGGTAGAGTGTCTATACAGATCTAGTTAATTTTTTAGTTGATGTTACTGTGAATTTTTCCTACGTTCTCACTTGTTTCTGTCTAGTTGTTCTAATAACTGTTGAGAAAGGGCTGTTGATGACTCTATCATTCTGGATTTATCTATTTGTCCTTTCCATTTTATCCAGGTGTGCTCATGTGTTGTAGCAAATGTCTTTTTGGTAAACTGACCATTTCCTTGTCAGATAATGTCCCTGCAGTTTTCTTTAATCTGCTATTATTGACTGAATCCAACATTAATGTAGCACCACCTGATATTTCTTTAATGTTTGCATTAGATAGAGAGGCAGATGACAGATAGACAGAAAATAACACTAAATCCCCTGGGCCTGGGGTTACAGGCAGTTGTGGGCTGCCTGATGTGGGTGCTGAGAACTGAACTCCAGCCCTTTCTATATCCTTATAAATGTTCTTACCATGTTCAGTATGCAGGTGTTTTGACTATTTGATTATATTTATCCCGTGGTTATTATTGTAATGGTGGGATCCCATTCTATTATAATAGTTACTGCCAGGAGATGAGCAGCTTTTCTGCCACATACTCCTTGACCTTGCCATCTAGCCACTGCCATGAGAAGCCTAAAAGTAATGGGTATGTATATCCCATCTTCTAAAACAAAAAATTCCTAGACTACTTTTGAAGAGATTTATACGTTCATTCATTTATTTGTATCCATACTCATGTACACACACACACACACACACACACACACACACACACACACACACACACACACATACACACGCACGGCCCATGAAGATCAGAATATAATCAGAATATAATGTTGAATCATCTCAAGCTAAAGTTACAGGCAGATGTGAGCTGTCTTATATAAATGCTGAACACCCAACTAAGGTCCTCTGGAAGAAGAGCAAGTACCCTTAACCACTGAGCTATTTCTCTAACCCCTGGACTTCTTTTTTAAACAATTAGTTAAAATAGTATAGATTGATATAATTTGAGTGTCCACTAAAACTTCGTGTGCTGAAACCTAATGACCTCATATAGCAATACTGTGGAGTGAGGCCTGGTGAGAGATATTTGGGTAATGGAGTCAATGACCTCATGAATGGATACTATCTTCCTGCATGAATGAGTTCTCAGTTGTGTGACTGATTAGTTACTACAAGAGTAAGACAAGTCCACTCCTTGCATTCTCTCTCTTCTGCATGCATTTGATTCCCCTTCTTCTTGCCTTCATAAGTTGAAAGAGTATGGTGCCTCACGAGAATCCCAGAAGATTCCAGCATCATGCTCTTAAACATCCCACTCTCCAGAACTGAGTCACAGTAGACCTCTATTCTTTACAAATCATGTACTTTGTTATAACAACATAAAATAAACATAAACCCAGGTAAAAAGCATCTTATTCCTAAGAAAACTTAAATATACTGGTAGAACACTTGCCTAGCATGCACAAGGAACTATATTCAATCCCCAGCATTTCTAGAAAAAAAAATATTGCTCTATTCAGAACCTGCAAAAACAGAGTACAGGATTATATAGACTTGAAACCTACATTTCTGTCAGACCTGTCAGACATCTTCTTTCCACCAAGATATTCTAATATAACCTAATATTTGAGAATTCCTGATCTAAGTTGTTAATAAAATTGTCAAGGACTAGATATTGCCCCTTGGAAATTTGTCAGCATTAACCAGAGCTGTCTGGGCAGACTAGAGCGAACATTCACTAACCCCACCTCCTAATTATCCTCACTACCAGTTCCTATTATACTGTTTTACACAAATAGAAGTATGAACATCCTCAGGTGGTATTCAGCAAATGTCACCAGCTCTCCATCCAATCTTCCTGAGCTAGCATGCTCATAAATCTGTGACAGACAATGAAACTAGTCTACCAGCTTTTGTTCCCAGGGAGTCCCAGTATACATAAGCCATTAGACTGCCTCCTGAAACTGTTGAGTGTATTGATCTATCCATTGTCACTTCCACTCTCCTTTCCATTTTAAAATCTATGATCAAACTTGGATGTCCTTGGTCTTTTAGCACTTCCTAATCTCTAAACTGATGAAATAAAATTATGTCTGATAGTAGTTTAGCTGTCTCACTCATTCCTCGACATTTTGAGAGATGTAAGTAATTTGTCCAGACTATAGACATAAACCTGATTCAAGCAATGGGACATTCTCACTAGCCAAGATGTGGTTAAGAACTACCAGCAGCAGCAGGAACAGTGTCATATAGAAGTCTATTAAAAATGCAAAGTCTTCAGACTCACCAAATACTCATGTATGGCATATACATGTTAAAGTTATATAAACACCAAGCCAGGGTTTTCAGTGTAAAAATTTCTACTTGACATAAAATATAGTAAGAAAGTGGAATCAGGGATGTTCTTCACTGTAACCGTAATTATGTTATAGCCAATTGTATCCCTTTTCAAATGGCTTTAAATTTCTTGAAATAAAACTGTAATCACATTATTTTCCCTTCCCTCCTTCCAACCCCTGGGCACAGTTCACACAGGTTTACACCAGCCTTTTACACTTGTCATTTGTCTTTGAAAATCCTTTCCAAATTTTACCTGCAACAAGATCAGATTATTCTTCAATCAGATTAAGAATTAATAAGATCATTCTCCTTATTATATAGAGAAATATATTGGAGTCCAGGCAGTATGCTACTCAGTTCTCTGTCTCTGTCTGTCTGTCTGTCTCTGTCTCTCTGTCTCTCTGTCTCTCTGTCTCTCTCTCTCTGTCTCTCTCTCTCTCTCTCTCTCTCTCTCTCTCTCTCTGTGTGTGTGTGTGTGTGTGTGTGAGTGTGTGTGTAACTCTGTCTCTCTCTATGTCTGTGTGGGAGGTTGGGGTGTGGATGTGTCCCTTTCCCCCACTGGCTGTCAAACAATTAATTTATCAGGAAGTCCTTAGATGTCCCTGAAGAGCATTGCTCCTTATTTTTAGAAAAGTAGACCATTTCATTTCTGCCATTAGTAATTCATATGTGGTTAATGGGAACATCTATGGATTAGTGAGCCACCCCATGCCATTTATTTTTGGAAATATCACCTTGTTCTCCTTCCTATATTAGTCAAATTTCCACCATTCAATTTTTCTGCTTGCGTGAAACTTTTTAATGTCAAGCATAAGATACAGAGTCCACACTAACAATAGTTTTCATATCTCCTCCCAAAGTTTACAGTCCTTGGGATGCCCACATAGTTCTGGATTAGAAGTATATCCTCCTAACTTTTTGCCATATGGACTTTAAAACTGCTGTGCTTTTACTTACTCCATCAAGACCCCTTTAGCAAGTTCCAGTAGTGAAAGTGTCCATCTGTTGAACCATAGATGTTCAACATCTCAAAAAGGGCTCAATGGCACATTATGGCTTTGGAGTTCCTCTTATCTTTTTCAAGCCCTTCTCAATCACCAAAAGCTTTTGGGAGGATTGAAGAGAGACTCAGCAGTTAAGAGCAATTGCTGCTCTTCCAGAGGACCTCAGTTCAATTCCCAGCACCCACATACCAGCTCACAACTGTCTATAACTCCTGTTCCAGGAGATATGACACCCTAAGACATACATTCCGGCAAAATGCCTATGTACATAAAATACATCAAAAGCTCTTTTCTTCTGTCACTGAATTAATGAAAATGGCTCTACTTATATGAATAAATACAGAAAGACACCAGTGAGTGTTTATGAGAAAGATATGAATGAGCCCCAATTATTAATTAAGTCGGTATACTGCTACCATTGCTTTTAATCAATTTCTAAACATTAGGAGATAGCTATCTGTTTTTTAAACAGGGTCTTATATGTCCGAGGCTAGCCTGGAACTCACTTATGTAGGCCTAAATAATCTTAAAATTTTGATATTTTTGCTTCTACTTCCTGTGTACTGGAATTATATGCATGCAAAGCCATACCAATCTCAACTAATTAGACATTTTTCTAATTACTTAATTCTGTTTTTATTTATTTTGCTCAGCATACTATTTACTATTTTCATCTATCTAATTTTATTAACATTTCCTTTATGTCAAAGCATATGGTTTCTCATGGTGATAGTTATGTGTGCACTTGGAATTATAAGTATTCTGCTGGCTTAGGTAAGAGGGAGCTATGTATGTCAAGAAGGGGAAGTTGATTGATAATGTCTGAAGGACTGCCAATTTGTTCTATGAAATATAAAGAAAATATTGTCAAGGGTTTCAAACACAAATGTAAATCTACTTGTTTTCTCTTTGAATTTTACCACTTTTTGCTTCATGTATTTTGGGATATTGCTTTTTCATTAGTTGCTTGTGTGTGTGTGTGTGTGTGTGTGTGTGTTTACTTGATTTTTGTATCTTTTACAATGCCATTCTTTTATAAATGACATTATAAACAGGTATAAACATTTAAATAATTGCAAAAGGTAAAAACATTTAAATAATTTTTTCTTCTTATGAATTAACACTGTAGCTGTTCTGTCAACATGATACAAACTAAAGTCATCCTCCAGAAGATAAACCTCACTTAAGGAACTCACTCCATCAGCTTGGCCTGTGGACATGTCTGTGGAGCATTTTCATGATTAATGATTGATGTAGTAATAGGTTTCTGGCCCGGACTTTTGGGCCTTGCCTCAAGGTTTAGGCCCACAGACCCACAGACCCATAGAGACACACAGATGCTTACAACAGTTTTAGGCTGATCGGCCTAAGGCCCAGGCATATAACTTGCTAACTCTGTGCCCTTAAACTAACCCATGACTCTTATACTGTTCAGCCATGCGGCTCGGTACCTTTTCTCAGAGCAGCATAGTTGTCCTCTGTTTCTTCTGGCTTCTCTCTGGCATTCTGCTCTGTTCCATCTTAGTCTGGTAGCCCCACCCACACTTCCTGTCTGCCTTTGGCCAATCAGTGCTTTTTATTAAACTCATAGGCGGGGACAATTATTTACAATGGAACAACATAATCCCCCTACAGATTGATGTGATGAAGAACAGCCCACTGTAAGCATTGCCACACCAGGACAGGAGGTCCTAGGTTGTGTAAGAAAGCAAGCTGAGCTAGCCATGGAAAGCAAGCCAGTAAGTAACATTCCTCCATGCTCATTACTTCAGTTCCTGCCTTTAAATTCTTGCTCTTGCTTCCCTCAGTGACACATTGTGAGCAGGGAGTTATAAGATAAAATAAACTATTTCTTCTCCAAATGTATATAGGTCATGGTATTTGTCACAACAATAGAAAACCAACTAAGATAGAAATTGGTACCAGATTGTGGGTTGTTGCTGTGTATTTTTATACATCAAGTTGAGTTGAATAAGATGGGGTAATGTTGAAGACTTTGGAACTCTGAACCAGAAAAGCATTTGAATGCTGTTAATAGTACTGAGAAATTTATGCTACAAAACAAGATGGCTTTTTACATTAGAAAGCAGTGGCTCTAGGAGCACTACTGTTGCTGATTCTAGGCCTGGGACATTTAGCAAATAGTGCTGGCATAACTGGATGTTGACATGTAGAAGAATGCAAATAGATCCATATCTATGACCCTGTATAAAATTCAAGTCCCAGTAGATCAAAGACCTCAACATAAACCCAGCTACACTGAACCTGATATAAAAGAAAGTGGGAAATATCCTCCAATGCATAGGCACAGATGACCACTTCCTAAATAAATCACCAGGAGCACAGACACTAAGAACAACAATCAATAAGTAGATCTCCTGAAACTGAGAAGCTTCTGTAAGGCAAAGGACACAGTCAATAAGACAAAGTGACAGCCTACAGAATGGGAAAAGACCTTCACCAACCCCACATCAGACAAAGGACTGATCTCTAAAATACATAGAGAACTCAAGAAACTAGAGCCCAAAACCCTAATAACCCAATTTTTAAAATGGGGTTCGGATCTAAAAAGGGAATTCTCAACAGAAGAATTACAAATGGCTGAAAGGCACTTAAAAATCACTCAACATTTTTAGCCATCAGAGAAATGCAAATCAAAACAACTTTAAGATATCACCTTATACCTCTCAGGCTGGCTAAGATCAAAAACACTGATGACAGGTTATGCTGGAGGGGATATGAAGCAAGGGAAACACTTCTCCATTGCTGGTGGTAGTTCAAATTTGTACAGCCACTATGGAAATCAGTATGGCAGTTCTTCAGAAAATTGGGAATCAATATTACCTCAAGACCTAGCTATACCACTCTTGGGCATATACCCAAGAGATGTTCAATCATACCACAAACATACTTGCTCAACTATGTTCACAGAAGCATTATTCATAATATCCTGAACCTGGAAACAACCTTGATGTCCCTCAATAGAAGAATGGATAAAGAAAATGTAATACCTTATATTTTTCATTGTTGCCTCCTTCTGATTATTTTATTAAGTCATTCACTATACTGACAAACACTTGAAGTGTATCTACTGACCACCACAGCAGGTGTGATCTCAAGACCAGGGATAAAGAGATGGAAAATGTAAAGAATGTTCCTGCCCTCAAGGAACCACCTTCTAGTGGAGGGGGGATATAAAACCAAATATATCTTCCTGAAATGGATAAGTATAAATAATATTATATTCAAAAAAATTATAATACAAGAAGAAAAGAAATGGCCTTGAGAGATCAAGAAATCCTCTATGAAAAATGAGCTATGAACTAAAATGTTCTTTTGAGAAAAGCTATAGATATATGACCTCTTTTTTCCTAGGAGGCTCCATACCTGCTATGCAAATCTGCCTATCTTTCCCCAGCAACAGACTCAACAAACCAAGAGTTTTGGGAAAGGAAGCCATAACTAGACCACTGACAGTCTTGCTACACCCTGAGCCCAGGGCAAAGATTGCCTCCCTGTCTTAAAGTTATCAGAGGACCTTCCTAGTGACAGTTCCCAAACAAGGAAAACTGGCTCCAAAGTGATTCACTGGGAAATATTCAGGAATGTGCTCCTAAGTATTGCAAAGAGGCCCAGGCGCATGTCATGGGCTTCTCCAGAGAAACACAGTAGATAGAGGCCTTTTACATAAAGACAATGTCGATTTTTTTCCTGAGAGCAAGGCTAAGTCTAGGTCATAATATTATTGTAGTCATTTTTGTTCTTTTGTATGGGTGTTTTTGTTTGTTGTTTTGTTTGGTCTAGCCTGACATTCAGCATGCAGGTCTGGCTAGTGTGGAAATCACAATGATTCTCCTGCTTGAACCTATGGAGGGGTGGCAGTGCGGTTTCCAGATGTGAACCACCACTTCTGTTATTGATAATGTCTTTTAAAACATTAAAAAAGAATGACCTCAGGTGACATTCAAAGGTTGGGGGCTACATTGAAATGAGTTGTCACTAGGCTTTTTGTCATTCTTCCTCTGCAAGTTCCAGGAAGTCTTCTATGTTAGACCTGAACACATGCCAACCTCACAGGAAAGGTCTGAAGCTCCTAGACTATAGTACTCAACACAATTCATGCTACTAAGGACAAGAAAGTGAATGGTATCACCCAGGTGCTGATAGCCATTGTTTCAAAACAAACAAGTTTTGATGATAGTATATTATATATATATTTGGTAGTATAGACTTTCTATTTTCCTGAAGGTCTACTAGGTAACTATGCATAATGATTTGAAATAACATAGTAATCTTTTGGACTTCTTTATAGTGCTGGGGAAAAAAACAAGCCACTATTTTAGGCTTAAAAAACCTCTCCAATGTGGCCTTTATTCTACAGAAGATGTTTACCTTAAAGGTAGCACACATTCTCATACATATTTCTTAAATATAAAAATGTCTTTTATATATGGCAAGTCTCAGTGTGCGTTCATTTTAGGAATAAAACTGCCTTTGAAGAACCAGAGAAGCACCTCCATTTTTGAACCAAAGTCCCTGAACTCCAGTTTGAAACAGGCCTGAGTTCTGCTGAAGTACAAAATACAAACAGGGGATAGCCTGGGGCCATTTGATAGCTACGGAATGTCCCAACCCAGGAGATAGTCTGTACAGGAAGATTTGACAAACATCCAGCTATGATAACAGAGGAAATCTGGAAAAGAATTGTATCCATACTAAGACCCCTAATATAACCTTGTGACTTTTTCTTTTAAAAGCCAGCTTGCAGAGGGACAGGTACCTCCTCTGGCCATGGCCATATCTGTGCACCTGACAGGGTCCTTGTAGTGACTTGCATTTCAATAAACCTTGCTTTTGCATTTCGGAGAGTTGGAAAAACAAAGTAGTGTATTTGTATATTATACATAAATAAATTTTAATTAAACATAGCCATAAAATGTGTATATTTTCAGTTTGAAAATCCACTCTAATTTTAATAGATATTTGGATGGAGTTTGGGGGGGGGGGTTAATTGGTTGGTTTGGGTTTGGATTTTTCCAGACAGAGTTTCTCTGTGTTACAGTCCTGGCTGTCCTGGAATTCACTTTGTAGACCAGGCTGTCCTCAAACTCACAGAGATCCACCTGCCTCTGCTTCCTGGGTACTGAAATCAAAGGCATGTGCCACCATGCCTGGCTTTAATAGATATCTGAAGTACAAAAAAGGACCACCTGATTTGTGGATGGTAATTATGACTGAAAATAAAGTGTCCGCACAGGCCCATGTATTGAGGGCTTGCTCCCCACCTGGTGTTGCTATGTAGAGAAGTGGTGGATAATTTAGGAAGCTGGGCCTAGTTAAAGAAAGGAGGTCTTGGCAGTGGGGAGGCCTTGAAGGGCATGTTGTCTCTGGCACCTTCATAACTCTCTGCTTCCTCTCTGCCATAGGATGTGATGCTGCTATGCTCCACCATGTGCTCCATAGCATAATGTCTTGCCTTATTAGAGGCCAGGAGCAGTGGAGCCAGATGTCCACTGGCTGAAACATCTGAAAACACGAGTCAGAGTATTTCTTCATTTATGTTGTTTATCTCAGGCATTTGCCGTGGCTACTCAATGTCCTGCAGCCCAGGGAAGCACACTTGGGGCTACATTAAAGCACTGCAGCAATCCCATTACTTAGATTGCTGAGCCAGGAAGACTGGCAAGTTTAAGTTACATTGTGTGAACCCTCTCAACAAAACAGAGGTTAAGATGCTCAATAAGCTATTCCACTGTCCTCCAATCACCAAGCATCCCTAGGAGACATTCCTTACATTCCTCACCAACTCTCCCAACTGATCTTAGCCTGCTAACTTCCTTGTGAATGTCCCTCTTTCAGACCCTGTTCTCTCCATTTCGGTCTGCAGACACACTTGTAACCTCTCCACAGAGGATTGATTTTATCATATCTAACTAGAGATGCCAATTTTTGAAAAGCTTATAAAGAACATACTTCCAGCCTACCATATCCAAATCCCAGTCCACCGAAGGCTAACAGAAAAGCAGCCAGGCAGAACGGGCAAAGCAGACTTCAGGAGTCTACTGCTTTATTATCCACAGTCTAACAACATAACTAAGCCTTTGTCAGATATTTGTCATGTTGCCCCAACAAAACACCTGACAAATGCAACTGAAGTCTGAGGTACAGTCCACCTTGGCAAGGAAGTCATGCTGGGAATCCTGTGAGGTACCTGGCCACACTACAGAGAGTCACAAACACTTTTGCTCAGCTCCCTTTCTCTTTTTCATTCAATCCTAGACCTTAGCCCATGGACTGGATCTACCTCCAATTAGGGTGGGTCTTCCTGCCTTAAGTTAGCCTAATCTAGAAAATCTCTCCTAGAAATTTTCAGGGTCCTGTGTCCACGGCGAGTCTAAATCCATCAGTTGACCATATTAACCACAGAGCCATACACTTCCCCAAATGCCTATAGCACTCTGCATAGATTCTTAAACTGTGAGTTGTACACTTAACAGAATATGGGGCTTCTGAAAAGTTTGGCTACAGTAAGTTTTTTGCATACTCAAAAACCAAAAATTAAATTTACAGTCAAATTTGTAATGAATCCAAGGTGTTTCTGGCCACTCTCACCTGTGCTGTACTCTAAGACTTTCCTTCAGGCTTGATTCTGTACACATTTATGTGTTGTATGCACTGTGCATGCCATCACACCATGCAGGGCCAAAAAATCCTGCCTCAAACACATCGGTTCAGATTTGAGACTACTGAATGCTACAAATTACAGTGTTTTAAAGGGTATATGCAAAGTTTCTACTCGTGTAAAAAAACGTTCAGTTATAAAAAACAAAGACTTTAGTTTCCTATAATACCCCCATCAACATGTATCAATGAGTATATCTTTGAGCTTTATTGTTTTAAAATGTTTGATTTTTTAAAAAAAAAAATGCTGCTGAAGTTGCTAAACTATCATTAAATGGATTTGGGGGTAGCATTAGGACAGAATTTGCAACAAATTCTTAGTGGTCCTAAAGATGCCTGTACCACTTCGTACTAAATAATCATGCAAAAGTAGTATCTTCAACACCAATAGATATAAAATGAAACTATTTCAGCTGGAGTGCAACTCAATTGATAGAGTAATTGCCTAGCATACACAAAGCTCTGGGTTCAGCATCCAGCAGCAATAAACTGGGCATGGTGCACACACTTGTGACCCCAGCACTGGACGGGGAGGAGGCATTTCAATCAAGAATTCAAGGTTTGACTATATCCTACCTAGATCAAGGCTACTTAAATCTTTTTCTTTGACTTTTTGCCTTATCTATTTATTTTTTGAGGGTCATTTTTACTGAACGTTGCAAATAATAAGTCCCTTTCTCAGGGTTTTATAAGCATTAATAATAGCTTAGTGAGTGACTGGGTTTATTGAGGGTACGTATAGGAATAGTGGTAACAGGTCACAGCATGGATAACTCAGAGATGCTGCATTATTAAAAATTCTTTGGAGCTTCCTGTTTGACTTAAAAGCAACTTCTCTGGTTAGGACATATCTTTCCCCAGCAATTTTTACAGCTTATATAACTTTGGGGAAGAAGGTTTGTAAATCTTGGGGGTTTTAGGGGCTTCCTGAGCCTTGTTAAGTTTCATTTACATCCTTGGCCTTGTATGTTTCCCTTGCTTCCAGAGTCTGTGATTCTACGTGTGTGTGTGTGTGTGTGTGTGTGTGTGTGTGTGTGTGTGTGTGTGTGTGTGTGTGTATACACATGTGGAGGCAAAAGGACAACCTTCAGAATTGTTCCTCAGGAATGATCCACCTTGTCTTTTTTGTGAGACAGGTTTTCTCACTGACCTGGAGATCATTAAATAGGCTGAAGTGACTTGCCAACCAGCACAAGAGATTTGTCTGTCACTGCCTCACCAGTGCTTAGATTAGAAGTGCTTTTTTACATGGGTTATGGGGATTGAAGTCAAGTCCTCTTGACTGAGTGATCCATCTCTCTAGTCCACTTCCTGCATCTTCCCTTCCTCTACGGGAGGGAAAGTTTTAATTAGGAGCAAATAGCAACATAGCAGCACTCCTGCTCCAGACTGACATCTGTGCACGATGTTCTTATCTCAGGAGATAAGTGTGTGGTGATATTTTGTGTATCCTCTAAGAAATAATGATTGACTGAAGATCAGAGGACAGAGCCAGCCACAGAGTTAGCTATAGCTGGCAGGCGTGGTGACACACACCTTTAATCTCAGCACTTGGGATCCCATGCCTCTGCTCCCAGTACTTGGGAGGCACACAGCCTTTAATCCTAGCACTAGGAAAGATGAACCAGGAAGTAATATGGCTGGGCAGAGAGAGGAACATAAGGTGGGAGGAGCCAGTTTGTCCTTTTCCATTTTTGGCCTGCACTTGCCTTCACTTTTCTCATTCAGTCTGAGGATTTGCAGAGACAGGATCTTCCCCTTTAGGCTGAGGAGTTGGGGAGGTGAAAAGTGGCTGTGTCTTGTTTCTCTCCTTGATCTTTTAGCATTAGCATCAAATGCTCAAAGGGGTCTTATTAAAAGACAAAGTAGAATTTGTGCAATAGTACTGAAGTTTGGATTTCCTATGGTAGCTTAGATCTGAACTGTTCCTTCAAAAGTCTCTATTCCAAAGCCTTGGCCACCGGCCTATGGCACTACTGAGATACCATTGAACCTTTAGGAAGTGATGCCTAGTGGAAGGAAGTTAGAACACTGGGGGATGCCTGTGAAGAAGATATTGGGATCCAGGCCCCTCCTCACTTTACTCCTTTGATATCAGAAGGGCATCCTCCTCCTCCACCACAGTCTCACATCATGATATTCTGTGCTGCCAATTGTACAAAGCAACAGAGTTAACTGCTTGTAGACTGAAACCTCTGAAATGGAACAAAAATAAACCTTTTCTTTGTTTTTTTCCTTTGTTATTTTATTTTATTTAGGCAGGGACACATGTAGCCCCAGTTGGCCTTAAATTCTCTGTAGACTAGGATGATCTTGAATTTCTAGTTTTCCTGCCTCTATCTCCCTATCTCCACTACATTTAGCTTTCTCTATAAGCTGTGTTGTTTTTATCAGTTGTGCACAGTAATATAAGCCTAAAATCTCAGCACTTGGGAAGCAGAGGCAATAGGATTATGAGTTCAAGACCACCTTGGGCTACATAATAAGACACTGTATCAAAAAGTTTATTAGGTATTTTGTTCAGCACATCCCCCACTAAGGTGCTCATCCAGACTCCCATGCACAATGAATAATCACACCAACCAGGGTTTCAACAATAAAAGGTTTCATCACTGACTAAAAATATTTTAGGTTTCTGCAGGGAGGTCTATGAGACAAGTACATTTGCCAGAATCTTATCTAGCTCCCTGCCTCTACCTGCCCCAATGCATATTTAGAGACTCTTTCTCTGAACCAATCACATTCTCAGAGGCTGTGAACCCAGTTGCCTTTCCTTCCAACTCCCTGTTTTTCATGCATATCTACCTCATCTTTCACCACTCCTTACTAGTAGACCCAGCTGGTCTCAACTCCACCTTGTGTACCTCCACCCTTAGCATCCAGTGTTGCCAAATGAGAAACTGGAAGCCAAAAACAATAGGGAAGATTTGGGGGCAAGCTCTAACTGCAATTTTGATCCCATATCACATCACTTAGCATGTGGGGAGTGAAAAGCAGAAAAGGCAAGCCCAACCTTACTTTCTTAGGCTGATCACCTTCATAAAAATGGCCAACATTTTCTTAGACTGATCTCCAATCCCCTTGCCAAAGACTTTGTTCTCTCTACTTCATCTAGGGATACAGGCAGCTAAGGCAAAATCCAGTTCTTACATATATGGTCAGAGAATGAAATATAATAACCATGCTTTCAGTTATGACTGACTGAGTTTATTCAATATATTACAAAAAGTAAAACATAAATTTAAAAAAAAACAGATGTCAAATAGCAGATAAAGGAGAATCAACAGATGACAGCAAAACATCAAATCCAGCACTCAAAGACATCCCACAGAGAAGCCTGGAGTAGCTTAATTGAGAGAGCAAGCTAAAGGCAACATCATCAAATCCGGGCCTTACCAACATCTTGCAGCAATCAACTGGGGAAGATCCAGTTGCAGTTTCTGATTGAGGGAGTTCTTAAGTGGAGCAAAGAGTCACCCAGGGTGGGACTCCCAAGTCGAAAAACAAACAGCAACAGAAAAGTGACATCATCAAACTGGGCACTTAAAACCAGCTAGCAGAAGCCAACTGGGGAAGCCCCACTGAAACAGCCATGTTGGAGTTCTCAATGGAGAGTTCCAGAAAGAGCAGATCATGCACTTCAGGGACAAGTACCCACCTTCTCTTCTCAAGTAAATTTTTGTGTGTGTGTGTTTGTTTGTTTGTTTTTATGTCTCAAAGCAATCCAAAACAATAGCACCTATTACAAGTAGTTTACCTACTAGCTATTCTCCAGGGCACATATACTTACTACCTTCAACAACACGCAGTTTTCTCCCTTTCCTGTTAGAGAACCAAGGGACATCGTGACTCAACATAAACATGTTTAAATCAGAGGTTCCGGAAGTGGGAAATCCTACTTTGAGAGCCAGCTTCTCAGTGAGCTAGCCAACTTCTCAGTGAGCTCAAACAACACAAAAATCTACCAATATAACATACCTTACACCAGTGAAAAATCACTTTTGCCAAAATTAAAAGAAGAAAATTAGTGTGACCTCTAATGAAATTTGTAAGGAGGTTTGATGAAATTACGTTTCACAGAAATAGAGCAGGTTTGCTCCCACCGAAGTCAGATCTTCTGCTTAAAGCCAGGGAATCTAATTCTAGAATCAAACCAAACCAATCAACCCCCTGTAGTCTTTCATCTGGCTTACATACAGGCCACTTTAGAAGTCTGTGCATCAGGAGGAGGTCCCTGTGGCTCTTCTTACACTAGAAGAGCACATTTACACAATGTCTCTCTTCCACTGACAGAACTGTCAGGAAGAAGGGTCCCCATTATAAAGAGAAACTATGATCACTCCACAGCCAGTTCTTTGTGTAAATATGTATCTGCCCTTAAGGGGACCCTAAAGAACTGTGAACTCAGGTCCCTAAGTCAAATGACCTGGATTCAAATTTAATTCCATGTTGCATTAACTGATAAAAATGTGTATTTACACCATACTGAGTCCCAATGACAGACCTAAGAAATAATTTCATCTAAGTCCAGTCCAATGTCAATGGCTTTAACTAGAGTTACTTACAGGAGCATGGTAAGGTTACTTCACAAGCTTAGGGAACTTACAGAAAAGGACACCACTGAAAAATGTCTACCTTCCTCAAGCAATTGCTAACTTCTTATATATTTCCAAGGAAGGGATGGACCTTGCCCATCTCTGTGAGGCCTAGGAAACCACCCCATGAGCTTCTCTGGATGCACTGCCTCATGAGCTACTTGTATGCTGCCTCATGAGCCCTGTCCCCTCCACAAAAACATAAATAGGCTCAGTCTTGTGAGGGTCTTGGGTAATCATGGCTGCTGTGATGTCAAGGTAGCAGTGGACATGCATGCCTAGAAGACAGCGTCCCACAACTCTACAACTTACAATTTGAATTACAAAAAGCTTGTGATTATCCTGGAATATACATAGACTCTAGACATTTTACAATTCAATTTCAATCCATTTGTGGCCTTCTATATAATAACTGTCCAGTAAATCATAGTCAATATTGTTATTCCATTATCTCTCTCTCATGCTACAAAGCAGAAAGGAAAATAAAGGAAAGGTAGCATTATTCTGAACAACTATATGAGGCATATTTCACCCCCCCCCCCCCGATGTAGGGAATTCAGGAATAGGCTTCTTATCCTCCACACAGATTTAGACTACACTTGTTTTCAAAATCCATGGTTACCTGAACTAGTATTAATAAATGAGTATGTGTTTCATCTACTAGCTACCCTCAAAGCAGCAGGAAAGACAAAAGGCATATCTGTTTGCGGCCCTGATGACAAAATATATTTAAAATGCTGTAGCCTACCTTCACATGTCCTGATGCAAGGCCCAGAGCAATGTGTCAGGCTGATAACTAGGATGCCAGCAAAGATGCCACTAGAGAGGGGGTAGGACCTGGAGCAAAGCCAACCCCTGTGAATAAGCATGAAAGTACCACTTGGGGAAGAAAGAATAGAGCTGAGTTCAAGGAAACAAGGATTTGAGGGCCTAACTGGTAATTTTCTCATTGGCTATAGACATGGATTTGTGGGTAGTAACATTTTAGAAAGTCCCTGTGCTTAAAACTAGGCATGATAGTAGACACCTATGACTCTAGCACTTGGAAAGAATAGGCAGGAGGATTGGAAGGGAGGAGGGAAGAGAGGAAGGAAGAAAATGAGGAGAGAAGGATGGAGTTTGAGATATGCAGCCAACCTACACTGTTCAGTGAAAAAAAAAGTTAAAAGCAGATTATTATGGATAGTGTGGTCTCGTGTGTGTGTGTGTGTGTGTGTGTGTGTGTGTGTGTGTGTGTGTGTGTGTGTGTGTGTAAGGGATACACACATATGCCACATACTTGTAAATGAAGCCAAAACTTATAGGAGGATAAAGAAAATGAACAGTAACTGTACATACCTCTAGGGAATAGAGTTGCAGAATATGGTAAATGGAAATTATTTTTTTACTTTGAACTTATAGTTCTATTTTGGCTCACTTTCATAATGAAAAATAGATTTCTTTAATTTGGGTATGAATTTACTGTTCTGTCACATTTTAGCCTCTTATTTTAAGTAATCTCAAACTGACAAGAGTTATACATCTATGCAAAAATTCCCATATACACCCCTTTGATCACACTTAAATATTATGGCTTTATGTCAAACCTTAGATATTTGTATTAATATGACACCATTGCCCAGTTGAGCAGACCCCGTTGAAAACTATTAACTGCTTCCTTTGTGCACTTTTTATGATCTGAACTCCAACCCAGGGACCCACACTATATTTAGTTGTCACATCCTCCAGACAGGCAGCTCTTCAGGCTGTCTTTGTTTTTTCTGACCTTGACATTTTTTTTTTACAAAGTAATAGCTATAGTTGTTCTGCAGAAAGATGCTCATTTGGGTTTGGATGATGCTTTCCTTCCACTAAATTCAGGTTAGGAGCAGAGAAACCACAGAAATGATGTCAGTCACTTCCTGCCATCATCAGGAAGCACACAGTGTAACTAGATTTCCTTGCTGTTAGTGGTGGCTTGCATCACTTGCCTTAGGGGTGTCACCTGCATTGCCCTCCTCAAAATGTATTGCTTTTCCTTTCATATTAACATTTTTTTGGGAGATAGTTTTAGTCTATGTAAATACCCTATTTTTACACTATATTTCACCCACTAATCCTGTGATAATCCTTACCTAAATTAATTATTACTGAAATACTTGCTAAACAATGACTTTATATTACCAGTCCTTCTTTGTTTACTAATTGAAGAAGAGGTTTCCTTTTGGGGGTGCTGGTGAGATACCTCAGCAGTTAAAAGTGCATAATATTCTTGCAAAGGACCCATGTTTGGTTATCAGCACCCACTTTGGATAGCTCAGAATGGCCTCTAACTGCAGCTCAAAAGGATCTGACGCCCTCTTCTGACCACCTTATGCACTGCACACACCCACACATACACATAAATAAAAATAAATTTAAACCACTTTTAAAAGTTTTTCCTTCTTGAATGGTGGGAACAGAAAGGCTGGGGGAGGGACTGTGAGGAGAGGATGGAGAAGAAAATTGCCAGGATGTAAAATTAATTAATTAAAAAATATTTTTCTTCTCCTGGTATATGAAATCAACTATTTATTTAAATGATCACAAATTTGTCAAAAGAATGAATTGTCACAATTTGATGTTGGATTTTTCATATTCTATGTGATATGGAAAGGTTAATGGCTGTTTACAAATTGCATGTCATTTTTTATATAAATGTCTTCATTTTTTGTTTAGTTTTTGGAACCTTTTTCCATCTGTTGGAAGAGTTCTTTGCATGGTCAGAATTCTAATCTTTTCTCTGTCATAAAACCTGTACATATTTGCTTCCTGGTTTTGTTTTCTTTTGATTTTTCTTTGTTTTTGTTTTGCTATTGCTATTGTTTGCATTTTTAAAAAAGATAGTATTTGCTATATATCCTCCAGCTGGCTTCAAACTCAAGATCTTCTTGCCTCAGACTCTGGAGTATTTTAACTATCAATTTAAAAAAAACCGTTTATTGTAATGGGGCTTTTATCATGCAAGTTTCACAATGATATTAATAGTTATTTGCCTTTTCCACTATGTGGACATTTTTATCAATGCTACAAAGTAAGAGTAGAACTGGCATGGTTGCACAGATCTGTAATTCCAACACTGGGGAGGCTGAGGCATTCAAGCATTCAAGGTAAGTCTGTGCTATATAATTAGTTTAAGGCTAGCCTAGGTTACACAGAAAGACCCTTTATCAAAAAAAAAAAACTAAAGAAAAAGAATTTAAAATAAAATTTAGGGGCTGAGTATGGAGGTGCACATTTTTAATCCCAGCACTCACAAGGCAGAGGCAGAACGATATGTGAGTTCAAAACCAGTCTGGTCTTCAGAGTAAGTTCTATGACCCCCAGGGATATACAGAGAATAAAAACTTTGTCTTGATAAACCAATAGATGGATGGATAGATTTAGGGCTAGGGATATGGCTCAGCAGGTAAAAGCACTTATCACCAAACTTGACAACTTGAGTTCCATCCTTGAGACTCACCCACATTGTGGAAGAAGACAAGCAGGTCCTACAGGTTCTCCTCTGACCTCTATATGCAGGCTGTCATACACACACACAGACACATACATGTGCACATTCATACACATACACATGCACACATGCACACACACGCACACGCATGCAAAATAAATAAATCTAATAAAGAAAAGCAAATTTTTCAAAAACTCAGACAGTGGTAGTCAATTAAATATATTGGTATTCCCTGCATTCATTACTCCACACTTTCAGAGGAAGTGAAGACCTCGCTGAAGTAGTAAAATCTATTTTTATCAAATTTTATTCATTGAGCATGTTTAAGAATTATTTTCCATGTGACAAAATAAGAAGCATGTGTGGCATATGTGTCTGATGACCACAAGTAATGGCTATCTCGCCAGGAGTTCTTTGGCTTGCAAGTTGAAATTGTCACTTTAAAAATATCTTATAATTCAGTTTTTATTTTATGCATATAGGTGTTTTACCTACATGTATTCCATGCACCATTTGCATAACTGGAGCCCTCAAAAATCAGAAGAAGGTATCAGATTCTCTAGAACTGAAGTTAGAAACAGTTGTCAGCTTCTATGTGGGTTCTGGGAATTGAACCTGGTTCCATTGGAAGAGCAGACAGTACTCAACTGCAGATTCATCTCTCTGCAGCCCTCAATTTTAAAATTTATATATAATAACCATGCACACTGAGAACCTTTTAATAGAACACTTTTTGTTTTGTTTCAAGACAGGGTTTTTCTGTGTAGCACTGGAACTCGCTCTGTAGACCAGGCCAGCCTCGAACTCAGAGATCTGCCCACCTCTGTCTCTTGAGTGCTAGGATTAAAGGTGTGCATTACCACTGCCATTTTAATATTATTTTATGCTATCATATTTATTTTAGCCATTTTAATTCAGCTAATTGTATTTTATAAGGGAGGGTTGGAATTTTTATTAGGAATGTTTCAATATCTAAATAAATAGTTTCTCTGCTGTAAAAAAAATATACTGGGCAATGCAATATACACAACTATAAAAGTGGAATATTTTTTCTGATGAGAATACCATTAAATAGAATGTACCAGAGTCCTGTATTTTTAATTTTTTAGATTTTACTCCACATAGTGTCCTCGAGTTTTATCCATGTATCACAAATGACATCATGTCATGCTGTATATGGTTAAATGATATTGCATTTTATATATGTACCATGTTTCCATTATCAAACTGAAAACCTTTACATACAGGGAAAAAAATCAAAAGACTGAAGACATGATCTATGATTAAATATTTGATGAGATTAATATTCAGAATATATAAAGAATTCTAAAACCTAAATGCCAAAATACCTACAAATAACTTGATATAAAAAATGGGTCAAATACCCACAGATAATTTGTTTTAAAAAATGGGTATCAGGCTGGGCAATGGTGGCACACACCTTTAGTCTCAGCACTCGGAAGACAGGCAGGCAGATCTCTGTGAACTCAGGGCAACCCTGGTCTACAGAGTTAGTTCCAGGACAGATGACCACACAGTAAAACTCTGTCTCAAAAAAACAAACAAAAAATACGAGTAGCAGCAGGCCTCAACAGATATTTCTCTAAAGAAGCATATCAAAAATGCTCAATGTTACTAATCATCACAAATCAAAACTATCTCACACCTGTTAGAATGGACATCATCAAAAGGGGGAAAAAAAAACAAGTGCTTTGGAAGAAGGAGTTTTGATGAGAAGAAAGTAATTGTAAGTACCAACTCCAGGTATAGGCTAAGTGATTAAAGACTTCATTGTTGGGATTTAGAGACCAGGAAGTAAATTAGTGTTCATCCTAGGAAATGGGAAATGTGCTTTCTAGGCTAGTACCAGTTGACCTGGAGTACAGTGCCAAGGGGAATGGTGGCTGATGAAATGGAGACCACTTTACATGTCCGTAAAGCATCTGATGCCTTGCCTCCTCTCAATCCATGCCACTTTGTGTCTTCCTTTGTGTCATATCACCTAATTGTAATAGGCCTTCAATTAAACAAACTCTACGTAAAAGATACTGTTAATGAACTAAAAGACTATGGTGATTACTTAAATATTTACTATTCATTTGGTATTTAATTTCTCAAAGTAAAATATTAAATTCAAATATTAATGGGGAAAACAGCTGGTGCTGAATATTCAAGCTCCCAGAGGAACACATTAATGAATCATTTCTAAAGCTGGACAGTTTCATATGTAAACTGTTCAAAGGATAGGAACACAGTCTTTCTCAATTACAGTTTTCTAAAATGAATATAAATACCTCATTAGTCTGTTTCCAAAATGGAAATGGCCCTTTGACATTATAATAAGAAATGTTTGTTGGAAGAAATTTGGGCATTAACCTATTGTGGAAAGGAGAAATGAGATACGGAGCTTCAATTTTGCAAGATTAAAAATGTTCTAACATGGAGATGAGTTGCAGCTCAGTAGCAAGGCACTTGCCTAATGTGTGCAAGTCCACCAGCACTGAAAACACAACAGAAACCAATGCTCTGTGGCATGCATGTAGTGATGCTTACACAGCCATGTAAATATACTTAATATCACTTATACTTACAGGGCACATTTCATCACAAATTTTAAAGCATTTATTTTAAAATGGCCATCAATTTGGATCATAAGTTTGAGGCCAGTCTAGGCTAAATAGTAAGACCCTGAAGATAGAAAGGAGAAGCAGGAGAAAGACAGACAGACACTCTGGGGATAGGAAATGGCAAAGCAAGAGACAGAGGCAAAAAGAGAAATATCATCCTCTAGTCCCACTGCTTATGTTATCATGTAGAATCTATCCATTCATCCATCTACTCATTTATTCATTCATTCATTCAACAGGTATTTATCAAATGCTAGTTTCACTGCATATGCTATAATGTAGACTCTCTCAGTTCATCCATCCATTCATCCATCCATCCATCCACTCATTTATTCATTCATTCATTCAACAGGTATTTATCAAATGCTAGTTTCACTGCATATGCTATAATGTAGACTCTCTCAGTTCATCCATCCATTCATCCATCCATCCATCCACTCATTTATTCATTCATTCATTCAACAGGTATTTATCAAATGCTAGTTTCACTGCATATGCTATAATGTAGACTCTCTCAGTTCATCCATCCATTCATCCATCCATCCATCCACTCATTTATTCATTCATTCATTCAACAGGTATTTATCAAATGCTAGTTTCACTGCATATGCTATAATGTAGACTCTCTCAGTTCATCCATCCATTCATCCATCCATCCACCCACTCATTTATTCATTCATTCATTCAACAGGTATTTATCAAATGCTAGTTTCACTGCATATGCTATCATGTAGACTCTGTCAGTTCATCCATCCATACATCAATTTGTCCATTCATTCAATAGGCATCTAATGAATGCCAGCAATGTGCAAAGCATACATTTATCTTGGTATTAAGAACAGAATAAAAAAAATCTCTTTTGATACTAACCTCTATTTTTAAGATTTATTTTTATTTGTGTCTAATCATGTAGGTTTGTGTGACTCTCTGCCAATGGAGAAGAGTGTGTGTGCCCATAGATAAAAGAGAAAAGTGTCAGGTCCCATGGAGATGGAGAGGCTGTAAGTTTTTTGGAATGCTGGGGATGAAATCAAGGGCCTCAACTCTCTAGACAAGTGCTTGAACACTAAGCTATGTCCTCAACCCAAGGGTACTCCGTATCTGTGGGCTTCTTGTCTACAGCTTCAAACAGCTACAGATCAAAAGTATTCCCAAAACATTGCATCTAGCTTGGCGTGGTGATATACACACATGTCATCCCAGCACTGGACAACTACAGTCAAGTTTACTTGGGGTGAATATCTGAGTGGTAGAATGTTTGGGTAACATATATAAGGCTCAAGCTTGGTTTTTAGCACTAGCAAAAGAGTGGGGTATATTTATGGAAATGGAAAAGGGAATCCAGAATAATGCATGTATTTATAAAAAGCTTCAAATAGGTCTGAAGACATGGTTCCATGGTTAAGAGCAAATACTACTCTTACAAAGGGCCTGAGTTCAGTTTCCAGCACCCATATCAGGCAGCTTATAACTATCTATCAACTCCAGCCCTGAGAGATACAAAACCCTCTCTATAAGCACCTACAAGTGTGTCACACACATAGAGACAAAAAGACAGAGACAGAGAGATAGATTTTAAAAATCATAAAATTAAAACTTTTTTTTTTTAAAAAAAAAAAACCTACAGCTACCACAAACATCAGAAAATCTTTTAAATGGCTTAACTTTCCTGGCACACCTATAGCATAATATTTCTATATTTTTGGATGTAAACTATCTCTCTGTCCATATGATAACTTTACAATGTGTTTAAAGAAATAGAAAATAATTCTATTTTTCCTCTGCCACAGTTTATCAAAATTTGTACAACTGGTACTTTGGTCTTATTTTCTTCTTTAATATGATGAAGTTTTAATTAATGCAATAATATGAGAAATTTTTAACAAGTTATTCTTTTGTTTACATATTTGGCTTTTTCTCCCTCTCATATTTACATTTTGGTTCATCAATAATTCTGAATGATCTGAAAATAAGATATTCTTAAGAATGGCTAAATGTATTTAACAATTAATATTGTATTATACTAAGTTATGCAATAACATAAGAAAATTGCTATTAATAATTTATACAATGAGTTGATAATATTTTTAGGCTTTTTGTGCCTTGAGCATTTGTTTTTCCAGACTATTCTTCTTTGTCCGTGATAATTCCATCTACCATTTAATCAGAATCTGCCAGACTTCATCAGAATAGGATGAGTCAGATACACTAAAATATAATCTAATATGCTCAAATACATAAAAACATGCAGATTCACAGTCAGGCAAAAATTACTATTTCTAGAACTCTTAATGGCTTGGCTCTGTAAACACAAGGTCTCTGATAAATTGTATTTCATAAATTTCCTAGAAAAACTGTATAGTGATTATGAAAAATGGTACGGTGGTTCTTAAAATAAAAGAATTATCATATGATACAGTAATTTAACTTCTATGTATTTATCCCAAACAACTAACATTGAGACATGAATGCAGTGTTTGGACTTCCATAGTCATTTCTGCATCATCCACAACAAAGTGTTTTCCACATAAGATTCTGAATTCAATCCATCCCCAGCACTGGCATCAAAAGAAGGGTGAAACGATACAGGTCTGTAATTCCAGTGCTGGGGAAGTAGTGCCTGGTGCCCAATCAGTCTAACTAAACTAGGACCTCATGGTTCAGTCCACTGTCTCAAAAAAAAGTGGATAACAATATTGAAAGACACCAGTCTCAACCACTGGCCTCCATATGTGCACATGCATGTGTATGCACATATATATGTATGCAGGACAATAACCAAACAAAAATATACATATAAAGAAAATGAACGAGAAAACAAGTGGGCTGGGACAGAGCCCTTGAGAATTTCTATTAAAGGAATTGGAAATGGAGGTAAAGAAGATCAAGAAAGGATGTGAAGTCAAAAGGAGTCAGGAGAGTACAGGGGTCCTACAACCCAAGTAAAGAAGTGTTTCAAAATGGAAGGAGTAATCACTTATTTCCAGTAATGTGGGGAAACAGAGTTGAACATTAGGATCAACTGATATGTATGAAACTGTAGAACAATGATCACATTTCATGGTTTGGAACCTGTTCTTTGCCCTTGGAATTCTTCCCCATAGAAGATTATTTTAACTTACTGAATATAAGTGCTACCATAATTTATTTACCAACACCAGTCCCCTTGCCCCTTTTTGTAGTACTTGGGAATAGACTGACAGCAGTTCACATGCTAGGCAAGCACAGTAGCATTTAGCTATATTTTCAGCACCACACCCAGTGCCTTTTTATGTAAACTTAGGCTATTGTAAGCAATGCTATGATAAAGATCTCCAAACATGCTTTCTGTGCAAAATGCAGATAGGCGTTTTCAGTTTTGATGGGCACTGTCATATTGCCCTCAATTTATTTTCTCATAGGTAATATATAAAAGGGCGTCTTCTCCATCCCCCAACCCCAATCTTGGAAGCACTAGGCACTAATAATCTTTTAGTCCTCACCAATTTGATAGATTTTAAAAATAGTTACTTAATTTGCATCACTTTGATCACTGATGAAACAGAAGAGCTTTTCATGTTTATTTCCATTTGTATTTCTTCTTTTGTATGGCAACTGGGTTGTTTGCCAAGTTTTCCATTTGAAGATGTGCCTTCCTTTTATTTTAATCAATTTGTTAGAATCACGCTATATAAGTTGCAAGTCTTTTCTCTGAATGCATTGTTTGGCTTTCAACATTAATTATGGTGTTTTTAATAGAGGTTTTTTAAAATGTGATCTAAGCTTTCATTACTCCCTTTTAATGGCTTCTGCCTTCAATGTCCCATCTGATTGTTCTTTAATATGAGCAACAGGAATGGATTTTAAGATTATTAACCCAAAACTTAGAGAGAACACGTTTTCTTTTCATAGCTAATCAGGCATCTGCAAAGGGGACAAAATTGCTTTTCTCCACCCCCAACTTTATATTATTGGCAAAAACCATTACCTAATTGAGACTTCTGTGCATTCAGTGAATGCTTCTGTGTATTCAGCCTGACAATGCCCAGGGACTAATGGGACTATGTGTTCTCTCTAAGGAAAATGAGTGCAAACGTGAGTAAGGCAGCTTAATATGAGATTGTGCATGTCTTTTGCAAAATATAACATTTTCAGCATATGAAGTACATGAATTTGTGGAAGCACAATTTTATGTCTTTCAATTCATTTTGGTTGATTCCATTTAAAAAGCAGTATTGAAATAAAGCAATTATGTTCCAAAGCACTTAGAGTCATGAGTTCTTTGAAAACTCTTTAGGTGAGATGTTTCTTCCTTGTTTGAGTGACTAGAAATCCATGAAATGAAGCAAATTCCATAGTAATTATATTATATATTGAAAGTTAAATTTTCCTTTCATCTAAAAGCTCACACAATTGCCTGCATTCGATCCTTCCTCATCACTCAGTATTTCTTGTTGTCCTTTCTACTTGCTATAATACACCTGCATGTGCATCTGTTTACATAATATATATATACATATAAATATAAATATACATATATATATGCAAACACACACATTCTGAGATCTCCATATGATGGAGAACATTCCAGTTCTTTTCTTGGATACTTGAGTCACAATCTGGCTTTTAACTCTGTCATGGATTGTGGCTGTGATAGATAAGTGCATAAAAATGCACCTGATACTCAAAGTGTAAAGTCTATCGTGAAGCTCCATAGCTTCAAAATGGCTATTCTTTTTTTTAAAGATTTTTTTCATTTTACATCCAACCACAGTTCCCCTCTCTTCCTCCCATTCACACCTCAGTTTCCCTTGCCCTGCCCCCTCATCTACTCTTCATAGAAAGCAAAGCCCCCAAACGGGAGTCAATACAGTCTGGTATATCAAGCTGAGGGAGAACCAAGGCCTCCTATCCCCCAAAAAGGCTGGGCAAGGTATCCCTCTATAGGGAATGGGCTCCAAAAAGCCAGGCCATTCATGAGGGATAAATCCTGGTCCCACTGCCACAGACCCCACAAACTGTCCAAGCCACACAACTGTTGCCCACATTTAGAGGGCCTAGTTTGG
This sequence comes from Phyllotis vaccarum, assembly GCA_033318265.1. Classification (NCBI taxonomy): domain Eukaryota; kingdom Metazoa; phylum Chordata; class Mammalia; order Rodentia; family Cricetidae; genus Phyllotis; species Phyllotis vaccarum. Next base: position 107,978,655 of record JARWLC010000013.1, read on the forward strand.
TCCCATGTAGGTTCCCCAGAAGTGAGTCCAGAATCTGTGAGCTCCTACAAGCTTGAGTCAGCTGTCTCTGTGGGTTTCCCCAGCATGATCTTGACCCCTTTGTTTATATAATCCCTCCTCTCTCTCTCTTTGACTGGACTCCAGGAGCTCAGTCCAGTGCTTAGCTGTGAATCTCTGCATCTGCTTTCATCAGTTGCTGGATGAAGGTTCTATGATGACAATTAGGGTGGTCATCAGTTTGATTACAGAAGACAGCCAGTTAAGATAGTCTCTTTACTATTGCTTGGAGTCTTAGCTGAGGTCATCGTTATGGACCTAGAGCAAGGTTTCTCCCTAGTCAAAATGGCCCTCTATCAAGATATCTCTTTGTTCTCCCTCTCTCTTCCTCCTCCCACTCAACCATCCTGTTCCCTCGTGTTCTCTTCCCACTTCCCTTTACTCTCTCCCTCCCTCATGCTCCTAGTTTACTCAGGACATCTCATCTATTTTCCTTTCCCAGGGAGATCCATGTGTGTCCCTCTTAGGGTCTTCCTTGTTACCTAGATTCTCTGGATTTGTGGACTCTAGCCTGGTTATCCTCTGCTTTGCATCTAATATCCGCTTATGAGTGAATACATACCACATTTGTCTTTCTGAGTCTGGGTACTTCACTCAGGATACTTTTTTTCTAGTTCCATCCATTTGCCTGCAATTTCCAAGATGTCATTTATTTTTACTACTGAGTAATACTCCATTGTGTAAATGTACACATTTTTGTTTTAATCCACAGAATGGCTATTCTTACTGTATCAACACTCACTGTGATGTTTAGAACTTAAGTCACTGTGTAATATTTTTATTTTGAAGTTATTTATAATAAGGTTTTAATAAATAAAAAGGTATGTACAAGAGTTTTGTTATGAACTGAATATAACATTTTAGTGATTAAGATGTCAACTCAAAAGAAATTTTATTAATTACCTATGGAATAAAATTCTTAGTCTTTGTCTTCCCAAAGCAGTTCAGATGTTTAATACACAAATTTTGAATTTAATAAGTATCCTAAGCAAGGATAATCAAATAGAGTATCCAGCCTTCAAGTGCTACAAGTGTACAATTAAAAAAATGTTAAAATATCACAATGCTGAAAGAGTATCAGCAAGATGGCTCAATGAGTAAGTGTGCTTCCTACAATTTGAGTTCAACCTCCAGGATCCACGTGGTGGGAATAGGAAACCAACTCCCACAAATTGTCTTCTGACCTTCATCTTTATACTATGGCACATGAGTGCACAGAAAGGGGAGAAAGGGAGGGAGGGGGAAATAGGGAATGAGGGAGAGAGAGAGAAGAGAAAGAGAGAGAGAAATACAAATGTAAAAAATCCAGAGATACTTCAAGCATTTCTGGTAGAGAAGCAAAACAATGTGGGCCACTAGAATTGTTTTCTTGATCCTTAATATCAGAAATGGAAAGTTATGAAACTATACATAAATAAAACTGATAACCAGCCAGAACTTATGAGAGAACAAATTATCCCATTAATAAGAACAATAAATATCTATAACTAAATAAAATTTACTTGGGAAGCTTTATGAAGAAAGCTTCTATGTAATTCTATATGGATTCTTGATGTGGGACTATGCTCTTATACACTGTAAATATTTGTCACTGTAGATATCGGTTTAATAAAACACTGACTAGCCAGAAGGCAGGCAGGAAGTAGTGGTGGGACATCCAGACTAGGAGAATTCTAGGAGAGGAAAAGCAGAGCAGCAGATGCCAGCCAGACACAGAGGAAGGGAGATGAAAATGCTGCACTAAAGCAAAAGTACCAAGCCACATGGTTAAACATAAATAGGATCATGTGTTAGTTTAAGAGTAAGAGTTAGCAAGTAATAAGCCTGAGCTGTAAGCCAAACAGTTTTTAGCTAATATAAGACTTCGTGTGGTTATTTAGAACTAAATGACTGAGGGACTGGCTGGGTGGGACAGAGGAACTTCGGACTACAGATCCTGGCCATGTGTATGTATGTATACATGCAAACTATATAACACTACTATAGGGCAGAAAAGAAGTCTATACAAATAGATACCTTATACACATAATTTTGATTGTTGATTTCTTCTTATATGAGACAAAGTTTTCATTATGTTGCCCAAACTGGCAACAAACTCTTATGCTCAAAAGATTCTCTATCTTAGTCTCCCCAGTGACTATAGGAATGCCATAGTACAGCCAGTTAATGATATTGCTTAGTCTTAAATTGGAAGATTCAAGATGATAGTGATATTAGTACCCACAAACCTACAAACCCAATAGAAACATAACCAAATTTCAGAAAGAAAGTCTCTGAAGGGGAAAATGAGGAGCTTCACATAATTATTATAAAATGCACTCATTTGTGAAAATTCTATGGTAAAGAGTAGGGGCTGAAGGTACCAATTATTCTCTCAGTGAAATGGGAAACGATGCCAGCAGTTGAGAGTGAAGCTATGGGAGCAGATTCAGGGATTTGAAGAGAAAGCAGGTACTGTGAGGGCCAATCCCACAGGTCTAGAATTAGTCTGGAATATTTCTAGCAAGGTTCCTGAAAGGCCCTTCCTTAAGGCAAGAAATATATGGATTAGTCATGTTGCTTTGTCACTATCAGTCTCATGGTGGTTCATACCAGCTTGTGATTATTGTATCTTAAACACAGTGAGATTGGTGGTTTCTGCCTGGTGTCACTATGACACCTTCCCCACCAAGGGCTGTAAATTGAAACTGAACTATGCCTATGTGGCTGTCAAATGTTTTTCTCACAATTCCATTTTAGACTCTCCAGTTTTTAGGTGTTTCATGGACATTTCTCTGGTTTTTAGTACAAGACAAGTGTTTTGTGCCATTGCCCTTACAAAGGATGTCATTTGAACAACACACCTTCGTACTGTATCTTTGTCCTGTGATGAACTGTACATTTATAAGTATGACCTTTTGAATTCTGTGGTGTCCATGAATAACTGGACCCTGTTTATCTCCAATTACTAATGCATTGGGAAAAAGTCATCTGTAAGAAAGGAACAGAGCATTAATGGGAATATACCAGGGCTCGAGAGACAGCTGAGTTGGTATGTAAAGCACACACATACATACATACATACATACACACACACACACACACACACAGACACACACACACACACACACACACACACACACACACACACACCCCTGCACAAACAGAGACATAGTACAGGTGTCCCAATGACTGCTTCTAGAAGGCTTCCACTATCCCCTATGTATGCCTGTCTATAGGGTTTGAAGAGTGACTGCACAACTCCTTCACAAGATGTGCACTGGATGACTCATGTCCCCTACCCTATGCCAATTAGTCCAGAGATGAAATTCTGGCTCAAACTAGAGAAATTAGAGTCTCTTCCCTTCTGAAGGGTTAGCATCATGGAGAGAAGAAAGTTAAATTTTTAGTTGATGGATTGTGATAGGGCCAGCCTCCACCAACAGGACCACGTGGCAGGGAAATTCAACCCACAAAGAGAAATGAAGCCAGTTCTCAGAGACAAGACATGAAAAGAAACTACTCTGAACTTCTGATATAAAGACCCATAAACTAAAGGCTCAGTTATAATCTTGTGGCACTATTAGGAGGTGGGATCTAGTGAGAGGAAGTTAAGTCATTCATGACATGTCCTTGAAGCTGAGATTGAGACCCTAGCTCTCCTCCCCTCTCCATCTGTCCCCTTTCCTTCCTCCTCTCCCTCCTTTTCTCCCTCTCTTCTTTCCTCCCTCTTTCCATGTCTCTCTATCTCTTCCCAGGCTGATATGAAACAAACAGGTTTACTCTAGCATACATTCCCCATCAAGGTGTTCTGCCTTACTCTAGACCCCAAAACAATACAGCCAAATGACTGCTAAAACCTGTGACATGGTGATAAAAAAAAAGATGACTAACTATAATATGCAAAGGTCTACTGCAAATCAATAAACAAGGATAGAAATGTCACCAAATTGGTAAAGGATAAAATTTGATAAATCACAGAGGATATGTTATATGGCCATCAAACACACCTCTTCTGCTCTGGGTGTGCTTATGAAGTGTGTCCAGAGAATTTTAACTGAGAGGTGTAGGGATTCAATCAGAAGTTTTGGACATATCAGAGGGAATCTACCCACAGTCTATGTGGGGGGTTAGTAAGAGCTCCAGAAGTTCCAGAGCTCTAACCACAGTCAGTCTAGGAAAATCAGAGAGTGGTGATTCAAACCTTTAATCCCAGAACAGGGAGTATCCTGGAGTGGTGACCCTTAATCCCAACTGAGTCGAGGTTGGTTTAGATTATAGAAGGAATTCCAGGCTCCCAAGCAGGCAGCAGTGGGGCCACGCCTTAATTTACAAAAGGGTACTTAAGACAGGATAGAAACACAGAGAGAGAAGCCATTCTAAGGGAAGCGAGGCTGAGGAAGCTGGAAGACAGCTGGGTAAGATCTGACTGTGGTGTTTATTCTAATATCTCCAACTTCTTCAGAGATCTCTCCCTGAGTCTCATTCATTCCTGTGACAGAGAGGGAATTACCTACTTTGAATGTGGATGGCATCATCCCATGGGCTAGAATCCTAGACTGAATACAAAAAAAATTAATCAAGCTGAGCCTCAACATTCATCTCTCTTTGCTTCCTGACTGTGGAAGAAAAATGTGACCAGCTCCTCATATTCCTGCTGCCATGCCTTCTCCACTATGATGAACTATATATTCTCAATTCATGAGCCAAAATAAACCCTTTATCACTACATTAGTTACGTTTTTATTACTGTGCTAAAACACCATGACTAAAAGCAAATTATACGAATTTGTTTTGGCTTACAGTTCTAGAGTGTTAGACTCCATCATGGCAGGGAGGCATGGCAAGCAGGCATATCAGCAAGAGCAGGAAGCTGAGGGATCACATGCTTAACCACAAACACGAAGCAGAGAGAGTTAACTTGATGTTAGGAGAGGTTATGAATTCTCCAAGCCCATCCCAAATGATGTACTTGCTCCAGCAGATTGTACCACCTCTCTGAACGGTGCCACCCACTGGAGACCAAGTGTTCAAATGCCTGGACATATGGGGGACAATTCCCATTCAAAGTACACTTCCCATTCACCCCTTAAGTTGCTGCTCATCAGTTACTCTGCCACAGCAATGAGTAAGATAGCTAATACAGCAGGCAAATAACCCTTTTGCTATGGACTTAGTTCCTAATGTTGGTTTTGCTTGCCCTTAGTCCTTCATATAGCATATGGCCTACTACCTTGCACTTTAAAGAAAATCCTGACACAAGCCATTTGCTCTGGTCACTCTGGGGAAGCCAAGATCCAAATCAGAGGTATTTTGGCCCTCATAAACAGATCCCTTGTCAGGGCTCTAACTTACTAGTACTTCCTGATACTGCGCTCTGATCACAATGTTCTCCTGTGTGTTTTTCTCACTGTAACTTCTCCAAACAATATTTCAGATTAACAATGAACAGCTTATAAATTTTCTTATAAGAATCTAGAGATCATCCCATTAGACCTGATGACTCTGGGGAAAGCCAACAAAACAAAGTTTCTAAATCCTCAAATGAGAGGAATAGCTACTAGACCCTTTGTCGAAGATATTCTAGGCCTGGGAATCTCTGCTCAAACATCCAGTGAATTGCTTTCTTTAATGTTTCATCACTGCAACAGAGGCTAAGAGATGAATCTGAAATAGAGGGCTCTGTCGTGGAAGACAGGTTTATAAAAGCCTCCAGAAAGGATTCTAGACAAAGCATAAAAGCTGTGTGATGAGACATGGCTAGGAGAAGGGGACAATGGATAGAAAGAAGGAAGGCGAATAATAACACAGCAATTAAGAATAAGCTCAACAACTGCAGACACCACCCTGCAGCTTCCTCCAAAAGCTAAAAATAGGTCCTGGAGAGACCACTCAGTGGTTAAGGACACTTGATACTCCTCTAGAGAAACCCGATTCAGTTTTCAGTATCATGTGGTGCTTACAATCATCTGTAACTCCAGCTCAATGAGACCCAAAGCCTTCTTCTGGACTGCGAGGGCACCCCACATATGCAATACATATACACATACACACACGACATAAAACTAATCTTTATAAAAGCTAAAACTAGGATGACCATATGACCCAGATATACCACTCATGGGTATATGCCAGAAGGAATCTAGTCACTACACTACAGATAGTTACATATCCATGTTTATTGCTGTACTATTCACAATAGCCAAGATACAGTATCAATCTAGGTGTCTACACACACACACAGAGAGAGAGAGAGAGAGAGAGAGAGAGAGAGAGAGAGAGAGAGAGAGAGAGATTTATGCAGCCCTAAAGAAGAGTAAAATTATGTCATTTGCAAGAAAAATAACTAGAATTAGGGTTAATTGTATTAACTGGAATATACAAGCCATCTAAGTTTTGTTAATGTGACCTTTTCAAAATCATAGTAGTGTGAGAGATGAAACTTGGAGAATTGTAGAACAGACCAGGAGATGCAATGCTTCTGTATAGTAATACAGCTCCAGATTGTCTCATCATGGATTTCCTACTACCCCATAGACACAGGTCTATCTTGTACTGCTGAACTGTTGTTTCTAAGGGTCTTACCTGCTTTTATATGTCCATTTTCAATTATAGAAAGTTTAGATATAGCACCCTAACTTCCTTATTTCGCAATTTCTTCAAATGATAAAAATTAATGCATGATATACCAGATATTTAAAAGATCAATAACAACATCCACACTAATTAATGTGTGTTAGGAAAGGCCATGCATATTTATTAATTAATTAAGATTATACAATCAAAGGAATAAAGAGCACTTCCTCAGGAGTTATAAAATAAATAACTACAATATTTTCATTAGCATTGGCAATGTTCCTTTGAGTCCCTTTGAGTGCTAGTAATTGATGTATAAGCTAAATTATTTACTTTTGGTGTTAAATAATTTTAGCTTATTAGAAGTATTTTCTAATATACTGTGTGAGCAGGAGATAATGCTAGTATTAGAGTTTTGCTAAAGATATATCAGGCTTGGGCTCAGTTCTCAATCTTCAGCACAAATAATTTTAAAATGCATGTGTGTTTGGAAAACCCTTGTGATGTTTACAGTGCTATATGAATAAAATGACCCATAACCCCTTTCAAATCCTGAAAATAATGTTTGAAAAGACTAGTCTCCAGATTCCTGAGACATAAAAACCTCAAAAGTTTAAAGAGAGTTTGAGCACACCAACTCTTAGATCAGGAGTGGCAAGTACAACTCACAGTCTGAACCTTTACCACTGTTTTTGTTCAACTCATAAGCTAAAACAGGCTTTTATATGTGTATCAGTTGGAGATTTTTAGAGTAACAGAACTTACAGAATGAATCATTCTTTATATATAGAAAGGGGATTTATTAGAATGACTTGTGGGTTGTGGTCCAGCTAATCCAACAATGGCTGCCTATGAATGAAAAATCCAAGAGTCCAGTAGTTGTTCAGTCCACAAGGATAGATGTCTCAGCTGGTCTTCAGTATACACCAGAATCACAAAGAAACAGGCTCTAACACCTGTGAAAGAATGGAATTACCAGCAGAGTGAGGATGCAGGCAAAGAATAAAAGTTTCTTTCTTCCACATCCTTTTATTGGTTATCACCAGAACATATGGCCCAGATTAAAGATGGCTCTTCCCACCTCAAATGATCTGTTTTAAAGGCATATCTTCCTACCTCAAAGATCTGGATTAGAAGTGGCTCTTTCCACTTTGAAAGATTTAGTTAAGAGAAAAATTCTTCACAGGTTTACTCAGTCATTTGAGTTTTATTTAATTCTATATGTAGTCAAGTTTATAACCAAGAATAGCCATCACAGTATATTTAATGATTCAGGGGAAAATAAAAGATAAATATTTTAGAACACATAAAAATTTATAAAATTTAAATTTTAATGTCCATATAAAAATAAAGTTTTATTCGAATACAGCTTCCCTCAGAATGCACAGGAGCTACACAGATCTTTAAGCTTTTGAAGCCTGTCCCCAGCAATATACTTCCACTCGCAAGGCCACATCTCCTGTTTCTACAACAGTGCTACTGACTAGGGACCAGTATTTGAAAACCAGAGCCTGGAAGGACATTCTCATTCAAAAACCTCAGAGTCCATATAGCCTAATTGTTATCTGGTCCTTTAAAATATGTCCCCCTACCTCATGGCTTTTGTTATTTTTTGTTGTTGTTTGTTTGTCTTGTGTGTGAGTGTGTGTGTGTGTGTGTGTGTGTGTGTGTGTGTGTGTGTGTGTTAACAACTTTAAGAGCTGTAGTTCTCCTTTCACCATGTGGGTTCCAGGGATGGAGCTCAGCTCATCAGGTTTGGCAACAAGCAACTTTACTCACTAAGTCATCTCACTGACCTACAGCATGTTTTCTGAACCCTGTCTCAAATTAAGTGGAAATTCAAACTCAAGAACTGTGTGGTCCCTGTTAAACAAATAACATGAAGAATAATATAACAGAAAGAAGATATCATAAGAATGGGAGAATAATATCATGCTGTGGAAACCACTTATTTTTATTTACTTGTTTATATACTTATTTTGTTTTGAGACAGGGTCTCCCTAGGTAGACTAGGCTAGCCTCAAACTCATGATCTTCTGATGTGGTAATGTCTTTCTGTATGTTGTGAATCTTAATCTTTAAATAAAGGTGTTGTAGTGAGGTTTCTCAGGTCCCAGGCGCCAGAGGTCCGAGACCCACAGACCTGCCGCCCGAGACTGCTTAGCCGCCCTCTGCCGCCCAGACCCCCAGAAACGACTCAGACGCTTATATTAACTTCATGCTGTTTGGCCTATGGCTCAGGCACATTGCCAGCTAGCTCTTATATCTTAAATCAACCCATTTCTATTAATCTGTTGGCCACGTGGCCCGTGTGGCTCACCCGTGCCTCCTTACATGTTGCTCCTTGGGCGGCTGGCTCGATCTGCCCAACTCCGCCCTGCTTCTCCTACCTAAGCTCTGATTTCTCCTCCTACTTTTTCTATGGTGACTGCCATGGCTCAAAACAGCTCCTTTATTTAAAGATTGAGATTCACAGAATACATAAACGCATTCCCACATCACTTCCCCCTTTCTCTCTAATCAAAAAGGAAGGTTTCAATTTTAACATAGCAAAATTACATATAACAAAATAGCTATCAAGCAAGAATTACAGTTACAATATCTAGTCTATTTGTATTTAGCAAAATTAAAGAAAATATTCTATCATCTACCTTATCTTTATGAATCTAAAGTTTCATATCTAATATATCTTTCAAATGACTAAGAAAAACTATACCTATAACTATCTAATCTTCAACTACATCAAAGACCACAGAAGGATGTATTTACTCAAGTAAACCAGAATTGAAGTGACTTCTAAAGTCTAGGAAGGACAGCCCACCCAGGGACGCCAAAAGTGATGTGGGAATGAGTTTATGTATGCTGTGAATCTCAATCTTTAAATAAAGGAGCTGTTTTGAGCCATGGCAGTCACCATAGAAAAAGTAGGAGGAGAAATCAGAGCTTAGGTAGGAGAAGCAGGGCGGAGTTAGAGGCAGATCGAGCCAGCCGCCCAAGGAGCAACATGTAAGGAGCACGGGTGAGCCACACGGGCCACGTGGCCAACAGATTAATAGAAATGGGTTGATTTAAGATATGAGAGCTAGCTAGCAATGTGCCTGAGCCATAGGCCAAACAGCATAAAGTTAATAGAAGTGTCTGAGTCGTTTCTGGGGGTCTGGGCGGCTGGGCGGCTAAGCGGTCTCGGGCGGCAGGTCTGTGGGTCCCTGTTCAGGCGCCCGTTACCCGAGAAACCCCACTACTACTACATAAAGGAGCTGTTTTGGCCCTTGACAGGCACCATAGAAAAGGTACGCAGAGGAATCACAATAGGTAGGAAAGGAAGGGTGGAGTCAGAGGCAGACTGAGCCTGACGCCCAAAGGAGCAACATGTAAGGAACACAGGTGGGCCATGGGCCACATGGCAGACCGATTAATAGAAATGGGTTGATTTAAGATGTAAGAGCTAGCTAGCAATGTGCCTGAGCCATAGGCCAAACAGCATGAAGTTAATATAAGGGTCTGAGTTATTTCTGGGGGCCTGAGCAGCAGCAGCGGGCGGCTAATGGGTCTGGCACACAAATCAGCTGGGTCTGGGCCTCACTACTACAATCTTCTTGACTCAGCCTTCTGAGTACTGAGAGGCACATGTTACCACACCTAGCTCTATTTATACTTTTCATGACACACAAAATGTATGTGACATGTATGATACTAAACTAATGAAAAAATTTTAAATGAATCATTGCTAGCACATACTAATGGAATAATATAAGAAGCAATGTCATAAAATAATCTTACATCTTTATTGAATTGTGTTATACTTGTTTCTCTGGGTTGTTTCTAGTTGTTATTGTGGTTTCTTGTTTAAAGTGCTGGGAATTAAGACCTTATCACTGACCAGGTCTCTTATGTAACCCAGGCTTGCCTTCAACTAGTTATTATCCTATTTCTGCTTCCCACATGCTGGGGATAGGCATATGCCATGTTCAGCTCAAATACTGCCTTCTTTTTGAAGTACTAAGGAATATGCACATTGAAGTCCCGCCATTAAAGCCTCCACTGATCTCATGGCATTCTTTCCTATTCTACAGGTAGCCACTATCTTTTCTACCATATGTTCCTCTACCCAGTGACATCTGTGCGCTGTGTTTTGAAGCTTTACTAAATGGAAGGTGGTATTTATTCTACAATTTTATTTTTTTGTTTCTGATATCTTTATCATTGTTAGACATAGATACTCTCAAAAACTATTAAAAAGTGAAGGGTATTAAAATGAAAAGGTAATAAATTACTATTCCTTTTATACAAATAATAACAACTCTAATGTTTAATAGATTATTTCAGTCTCATTTCTAACAAATATATTCAGATCTCAATCTATATATTCTGAAATATATTTCAACATGGTATACAAGCCACAAACACATCTCAAGCCAATGATACATACCAAAAAGTAAAAAGTTTTCAACATCATCAGGAGGAACCACTTCTCTAAATACAAAAGTGATACATAAGTTCCCCCAACCATCAAGAGAAAAACCATTAGCAAGCTAAGAGTTTAAAAGAATTTACCACTTAGAGTACACCCCAAATGTTCCAATAGCCAGCTTTTCACTGAAGTATAAACATTCCCAGTAAAATCAAGAATAAGACAAAATGCTTTTGGTTTTCTTTCTGTAAGAGAGAGTCTAGCCAATACAATACAAGAGCAAATGTGATTAGAGTTGAAAAGCATCCATTTATTTTTCAGATGTCATAATTGTCTATGTATAAAATCTAAACATATTTTTATTTTTTATTTAAAATGTGTTTTTAACATACACACCACTGTTCGCCCTTCCTCCTCTCTTCCCAGTCATCTCCCAACTTCCTAATAGAAACATATGCAGAGATTCAAAGCTAAGGACTAGAAAAGTTAGCTAGCTCAGTCATAGAGCATGAGACTCTTAATCTCAGGGGTGTGGATTTGAGTCCCATGTTGGGCACCAGATGTTGCTGGGTCCTAACAGTTCCCTCAGGGACAAGAAGGTGTGGTGTCAACAACACAGACCCAGGGAGTCAGTTGAAAAGGGCTAACTCATTTATTCAACAATGGAGAGAGCCTTATATACCCTCCTTCCAGACCTAGGTTGTGTCATGATACGGTGATATTGCATGGCTGTCTCTCATTGGCTGAGCATGATTAGGAGATCTAATAGCATCTGCTGCTAGGCAGATTCATAATGATCAGGAACTCTGGGCAGAGCCTGTTGCTAGGCAGATTCTGAGCAACCAGGAACATTGGACAGTGGTATTGCTAGGCCCTCAAGCAGACTCCAGTTTGGTTCATAAGGAAGTACATTATGTGCAAGCCATGGCAAACTAGTTTGAGCCAATTTCATTGGTCCTATGGGGGATTGGTTCCCTTTCCCCCCAAAGTCCTTACAGCTAACAAGTATTATCAGGTTTTAATTTTTAGCAATCTCATGGGGGATGAAGTAGTCATTATTATTTAATTTTGCATTTTCCTGATTATAAGATATATTAAATGTTTCCATATTTTCATTTTCCCTTCATATTTCTTCTTCTGTGAACAGCTTGCTCACAGCCCTTGACAATTTTCCTCTTGAGGCACTTATTAGTTTTTAATTGATGTAGACTCTTTACATATTCTGAATACTAATTATCATTTATATTCATGTACTCATTCTCATGACAAGTATGTATTTCATTGTTATATGCTATGTGCTAGGCATTATTTGAAAACCAAAGGATATGGCAGCCAGAAAAACAAAGCCCTCACTCTCAAGGGGATGATTTCTAATGAAGATGCAAACAATAAATAAAAGAGCAAATAGGTTACAAACAACTAGCATAGTAAGGGCTATGGAGGCAAAGCAGGGAAGAAGGTGAAGCAATGGTAGTATTATCAACAGGCTGTTCAAAGAGGAATTCTCTGATGTGGCATTTAGACAGATATCAATGAATTAAAGGAGAAAGTCAAATATATATTTAGATACAGAATATACTATGCAGAGGAAGATGGACTGTCAATGGTCTTGCACTTGGGGTAAATTCAGAGGTAGAGGCTTTACCTATAACACACAAAGCTCTTGGTCCATCCACAGAACCATAAAAAAAAATGTAGGCAGCAGCCAGTATATTGCAGATGTCTCTTCCTTGTCTAGGGCTATTTTCCTCACTATGTAATTTATTTTCTCATAAACAAATGTTTAAACTTTCTAATATAATGCAATATAGCAAGATTTTATTTTATCAATTTGTATTTTATGAAATCTTTCCTAATTACACAAGGTCATAAAGATGCTTCCTTATGTTTCTTTACTTATGCCTTCCAAAGTTTATAAAGTCATATTTAGATAACAAAATCACTTTGAGGGGCCTGTCATTGCCCAGTTGGTAAAGGCACCTGCTGCCAAGCAAGGCTGATAGCATGAGTTTGATCCCCTGGAACCCACCTGGTGGAAGTAGAGAACTAACTCCTACAAATTATCCTTTGATTTTACATGTGTGTCACAGAATGTTTGACCACACATGCACTCACAAGCAGACAAAAATACATAAAAATATGATGTTAAAAATTTAAATCACATTGAGCTTGTTTATGTAAGGTTTCCTGTACCTTGTGAATAACCAGTCATTCCAGGAACATTCTGAAATAATTCTTCATTTCTACACTGTTCATATACCAAGTTTCAATTTATGTGTAGTTTTGTTTCTGAGATCTATATATTTTGTAGACGTATTTTTCTCTGCAATGTTTTAATTACAAAAACTTATAGAAAGTATTGAAATCTGGTAGGGTGCATTGTTTTCATATAGTCTTGACTATCCTTTTGGAATATCAACTGGACTTGCATCAAATGTTCAAATGATTAAAGACAGTTTTATACCATTACATTAGTAGCCCGCCCCTAAACATGAACATATTTTACCCCTCCATTAACTTAAATTTTCTTTAATATTCATGTGATTTGAATATGTAACATTCCCCCACAGTGTCACAGTTTGAACAGCTGGTCCCCAGATCATGGTGCTACTTTGAAGACAGTGAAGACTTTAGAAGGTAGAGTCTGGGTAGAAGAAATAGATGACTTCGGAATAGCTTTTAAAGTTATACCTGTTTCTGATTCCAATCTTGCCTGCCGCAATGTGAACAAGCCACTCTTTCTGGTCACTGTGAAGCTGCTTTTCCCCACCATGATGGGTGGAAATATATCTGAAACCATAAAGGAAAATAAGCTTTTCCCTCTTAAGTTGATTTGGTCGAGTATTTTGTAATAGCAATGGAAAAAATAAGAGATACAAATATTTTTCAGAGAGTAAATGTATTGTTTTTGCATTTAAGACCTGCACATCTTTCGTCTGATTATTCCTGGATATCTTTTCATTTTTGTTACTATTCTAGGCTTATGTTGTTGCAGTATTAAATATTTTACATTGCTCTTATGTATCTTCAAGCCCTGTTAACTAGTCCTTCTTTTTAAAACGTTAATATATACTTTCTTATATTTTTTATTTAGACAATACATCATTTATCGTTTTGATCAATCCTTACATTATACTTATTTTTCCTTCTTGTTGCAATTTTTTATTACTGCCCTTCATTACAAAACAAGATTGAAAAGAGGTGCTAGGGGGCTGGAGATACTGTTCAGTGGTATAAAACTATGTACTATTGGTCCAGAAGTCTCATGTTCAATTCCCAGCACACACATGACATAGCTCATGACTATCTGTATGTAACTCTACCTCCAAGGGACCTGATACTCTCTTCTGATCTCTGAAGACAACTGTACTCATATGCACATATCTACACACACATATAAACACACACAATTGAAAATAAAAATAAGTAAGATCTTTCTAAATTATTTTCTTTTTTGGGATTATAACATAATTCTATCATTTTTCCATTCTTTTCGCCCTCCAAACTCTCCATATACTCCTCCTTGCTCCCTTTCAAATTCATGGTTTCTTTTTTCATTAATTATTTGCTACATAAAAAGAGCTAGTATGGGCTCCATTGTTCTAGTATCCTACTTTATTAAATTAATAGCTTTTTTCTAATATTAAATCTATTTTATTACTAAGACAAATGGAACTCTGTTGTATTTTATTTTGGAATTCTGCATGTACACTGATGGCAAAGGACAATGTGTAATTTTCTTTTCTTGTGCTATCCTTATTAGTTGGACACATATTTAATTGAACAGCATATGTAATATGATAGTTGTTCCCTGATTGTTTCCTAGAATTTATCTGTAGGACCAGTGATCTTGGGATGATAGCGGCTAATTTGTCAGTCTCCTGGAGGATTTACTTTGGTTTTTTTACTTACATTTATTAATTGGGGGACACATGCACGTGTGTGAAGGTCAGAAAACAACTCAGAAAAGTCAGATCCCTCCTGCCATCTGAGAATCAAATTCAGGTCGTCAGGCTTAGTGGCAAGTACCTTTACCTACTGAGCCATCTAACCAGCCTTACTGATTGATATATTTGGGAAACATGGTAGCAGGCAGGCAGGCAGGCATGTTTCCAAAGCAGTAACTGAGAGCTGACATCTTGAGACACAACCATGATGCAGAGAAAGCTAACTGGAGATGTAAAAAAAAAGCCTGCCCCCAGTAAAATACCTCCTCCAACAAGGCCATGCCTCCTCATCTTTCCCCAATAGTTTCACCCACTGGGAACTGAATATTCAAATAAGGGGGCCATAATCATTCAAACCACTGCACGGATAGTGTGAGACTTGACCCCCAGGGAGCCAAGAATGTAAATAGCATCTGGTATCCATGGAGAGAAAATAGATGAATAGCAATGTTGGTTAATCCTGATTGCAAACTTGACAGGATCTGGGATCAGCTATGAGTAATGCTTCTGAGCAGAAAGGATTAACCAAGGGAGGAATATCAACAGTTTGGAGAAAGACTGTCAAGAAGAGACATGCTAAATGCTCATTCTCCTTCTTGGTCATTTGGAGTCAATTTTGAAGGGTAACTGGGTGCCAGTTATATAAAAGTAGAACAATTCATTAAAGAAAAGAAAAGAAAGAATGAGTAAAGTGGACTAAAAGCTAGGTAGTGAGCTGATAGGGACCCATGTAGCAGAGTGAGTTGGGGCTTTTATAGACGGCAGCCAGTCAAGCCCTCTGAAAAGAGATTACATTCAAACATAGCTCTGAAAGAGCAGGCTCTGCAAACATGGCAGGACAGAACATTCACAGCAAAGGCAATAGATTGAGCAGCAGTTCTCAACAAGAATGGCATTGCCTCATAAGAGTACATTTTGAAAACCCAAATGGAGGTGTCATAATAGGGTATTCTGCCAGCACTCAGTAGAAAAGGGCCAGGATGCTGTCCTTCTGTAATTTACAAGACAGTCTGTAGTATGAGGTTTCTGGCCAGGACTTTCAGGCCTAGCCTCAAGGTTTAGGCCTGCAGACTCACAGACCACAGGGACACAACAGATGCTTACAATAGTTTTAGGCTGATTGGCCTAAGGCTGAGGCATGTAACTTGCTAACTCTTTACCCTTAATCTAACCCATGACTCTTCTTCTCCTGTTCAGCTATGAGGCTCAGTACCTTTTCTCAGAGCAGCATAGTTGTCTTCTGCTTCCTCTGGCTTCTCTCTGGCATTCTGCTCTGTTCCACCTGTTCCTAGAGTTTTCCTAGTCTGGTAGCCCCGCCCACACTTCCTGTCTGCCTTTGGCCAATCAGCGCTTTTAATTAAACTCATAGGCGGGGATAATTATTTACAATGGAACAACATAATCTCCCACAACAGTCCTATAACCATAGTTTTCAAAGAGTCTACCAGCAGATCATGTCACTGGAAAACCTATTCAACAATGATCTGAGTCAAAAGCTTAACTCTGCTTCACTCATAAAGATAAAACATGTCCTATGAGGTGTTTTTATACTCAGTATTCTCTAAGAATGTAAGTAGTGTGTGTTGTCTTAGTATGTCAACTATTTCTGTGATCTAATGCCCTAACAAAAACAACTCATGAGAGCTAGAGAGATGTCTCAGTGGTTAAGAGTGAACCAGACTGAACCGACGCATCTTGGGATTCCTTGCCTTCCCTGAAGAATGGATGGGGGGATGGGGGACTGAGGGAGGACTGGGAGGGGGGGGGAGGGCGAGCAATGGTGGGTATGGGAAAAACGTTCTAAATAATAATAATAATAATAATAATAATAATAATAATAATAATAATAATAATAAGTGCTTGCTGCTCTACCAGAGGAACCAAGTTTGGTTTCTAGCACCCATCTTGGGCAGCTCACAACTTCCTGTAACTCCAGCCCCAGGGGATCTGATGCCCTCTTTTAACATTCATGGTCATTGCACTCATGTGCACAAAGCCACATAGAGGCACACACAAAACACAGTTAAAACTAAAACTAATATTTTTAAATTTTAATATTTATTGTATGTCTATTTGTCTGGCTCTCATGCACCATGGTATTTGTCAAGGTCAGAGGACGACTTTTAGGAATTGGTTTTCTCCTTCCACTGTATAGTTTCCAGAAAAAATTCAGGTCATCAAGCTTGGCTGGCAAGTGCCTTTATCCACTAAACCACTGTTCTGCCCAGAGAACAACCCCCAGCGAGATCACAGGAGTCCAGGGAGTCCGAAATGTAAATGCAAGGTTTATTGAGTGCACAATACAAGCCAGGCAGAGAACTTGTCCTCGCATTCATACTCCTGTAAAACGAGGCTAGGAGGAGTTCCTGAGTTGAGAATACATGTATCTTTTATATGAAAAAAACAAAAATGAGAAAAATGAGGAAACTAGTGTCTCCTCAGGGTGGTTCCGGATTGGGTTTCTATTGACTGGCCCCAGGGTTGGAACATTCTGCAGTTAGGCTAGGGCCCTGGCTCAGAAGTCCTTTTGGATAACACCTTTTGCAAGTTTCTCGGAACTGAAGGGGGATTTAGCCTGAGCTTTCCTTGATCTGTTTGCTAACATGGCTGCTAACTCTAAGATGGAGGAACTTTTGGTTCCTCACCATCTCACCTGCCCAAAAACGTTTTTGAGAAAGAGAGAAATAAATAAATAAATTTAGGGGAGAAAGTATTTTGGGGGGCTCACAGTTCCAGGTTGTATGTGGTCCAGCACAGGTGGAAAGTTGCAGAAACAGAAGACTTGGGGAGCTTATTGGTCACATCAAGTCCCTAATGAGAAACAGAGAGCAGAGAGCAGAGGCAGTGCTCAGTTCCTTTCCTGCTACTTCATTCTATTCTCCCATGAAAAAGTGTCACCTTCATCCAAAGTTTGTCTTCTCCCTTCAATTAAACCAATTAAAATCCTTCACAGGCACGTCAACAGACCAGCTTCATCTACACCATTCGACTTCAGATTCTTTTCCTAGGTGATCCTAAATTATGTCAAGCTGATAAAACTAGCATTCATGTTTTTAAAAAATTGTATCTGATTTCACTCAGAATTCATTGAGAATTATCTGACATTTAAAAACTAGTCAGTTCATCAATGGCAAGATAGTATATTACAGGAAACATTGCATTTGATGAGACTGCTTCAAAGAAAACTAGTGGATATATATATATATATATATATATATATATATATATATATATATATATACATACGTGTGTGTGTGTGTGTGTGTGTGTGTGTGTGTGTGTGTGTGTGTGTGTGTAATTCATGCCCATGGTGCAAGGAAAGGAGAAAAAGCAAACAGTATGAAAGGATGCAGAGTTCAAGTTGAATTGTTCTCTAGTGTACAGGTTTCCTTCCCCACCAACAACCTGATTATAAAAAGGATGGTTTTAAAAAATCATTTCAGAGTACTGATTTTATGTTTATTTAAAGGGAACAAAGGGAGCAGAGAAAAGGACAGGACAGAGGGAGAGAGGGGATAGCAAAGAAAACATGTGGTGATATATTTTGTATTTAATAAAATCAGCCTGAAATATCAGAAAGTCAAGCCATGAGGGTCAGAGTTGTAACTCACACCAATAATCCCAGAATAGAGATGACAAAGTGGTGACTTTAAAAACAACTCCACATAAATGAATGTTTGAGCACAGAAAAAGCAAGGAAGGATATACAGAGAGACAGACATGTAGACACATGCAAGCAGGTACACATATCGGCATGCACACCTCTAGGAACACAGTGTTATAGAATATTAAGGTGTGTTACTTTTATGTTGCATTTGTTTACCTTTGTGAAGCTATGTTACTGTGCCTGTCTAAAACACCTGATGGTTTAATAAAGAACTGGTCAATAGCAAGATAGGAGAAAAGATAGGCAGGGCTGATAGATAGAGAGAATAAATAGGAGACATCTGGGAGAAAACGAAAGCAGGATTGAGAGAATGAGGAGCACACAAGGGGCCAGCCACCCGGCTACTCAACTAGCAATGGGGTAAGAGTAAAAGTAAGTTTGCAAAAGTAGAAAAAGGTAAATGCCTAAAGGCAAAAGGTAGATGGGATAATTTAAAGTAGAGAAAAGTTGTCAAGAAACAAGCCGAGCTAAAGCCAGGCTTTTATAATTAAGAATAGGCCTCCATGAGTGATTTGTTTAGAAGCTGGGTAGTAAGTCCCCCCAAAACAACCAACAACAACACAGATCAGAGAAGCTCAGTTTCCTTGATATACTTATGTTGTATCTGTCTCAATATAACAGCTCTATACTTCTTTTGCAATTTATAAAGTAACATTCCACAACAGTAAAGAATGAAAGAAGAAGTAGAACAGGAATCAATTAGTGTCATTCCAAACAGCAAGATAAACAATCATCTAAGAACCTACTAGTGAGTGCAGCTAAGAGAATGTACTGAGGAAGGATTTCTTTAGTGAGAAGAGAAACTGAAAGGTGACCTTGGAGTGACCAGGGTGATAGGAGGCTCCCTACTGGCTAGCATCAACTGGCCTCCCCTCTACTTCCAGCCACAATATACATTTACAACTTTTTACTGACTGCCTCTCTTTAGTTATATGTTTGTTTTTAGCTTAATATCTCAATTTCACATGCTATATACTTTGCAAGGCTGGAAGTCTCAAGGATCATTGTAGAGAGTTTTGTTTTGTTTCGTTTAAATAGGTATGAAAAAAGAGGAAGCAAAGTTAGAGTCTGTTTGCCTAGCATGTGTGAGACCCTGGGCTCCATGCCCAGGGGCATGATTAAAAACAACAACAACAAAAAAAAAAAAACAAAAAAAAAAACGAAAAACAAACAAAAAAAAACCAACCGTCATGCATCACATGCCCAGTGCCTAACAGATGAGCAAGACTCTAGTGCAGGAAAATATGAGCACATCTTGTGAGCACATTATCTTGAAAACACAGAAGGCATCAAACACACACTTTGCTGCTAGTCATTTTACTGTTCGATGCTAACTGCAGAGAAAAAAAATATACTAAAATATGCTTTCGTGGTTAAAATAGACCTCATTATCTTTCTTGGCCTGTTGCTTTCTAAACTTAAATTGGTTCTGTCTTTGGCTCATTTAAACATCTTATTTGTGCTAAAGACAAAAAGAACCATAAAGGAAAAAAAAATAAAAAGCAGAATACACAGTTCCAAGAAGGCACATTTGAAGTTCCCATACAAGCTGACTTGAAAAAATAAGATTGAGCTAGGAATGTAGCTCAATGGTAAAGTATTTGCCTTATGTGTACAAGGCCACAGGTTCAACTCCACAGAACCAAATAAAATGGTTTTCTTTTTTAGTTGACACTGTTCAATTGAGCCAACCCTCTATGCAACAGGGTAAGGAGGCAGCAGCTGCAGTCCCAGGGTGATGATTCATGACAGAGCTTTGGGGCCCAACCCTGCTGGCAACAGAGATCTTGGAGCAGAACTGGTACCTAAAGGTATCCTTACCACAATCCAAACTTCCAATTCATTTCCCTTTACAATCCTACAGTCTTCTGATCTTCAGACTTGTAAAGCTACATTCTGCCACTTTCCACAGCTAGGAAATTCCCTTACCACAAGACACAAATTTGCAAGGCAAGACAAATAAGCATTCCCCAGCTGCTGAGAGCACAGCAAGGCTTCCGTAAAGCAAATAAGTGCTCCCAGTGGAAACACTTTCATGCCCAGTGCTTAACAGATGAGAAAGATACTAGCTGAAGAAAAGAAAAACACATCTTGTCAGTACTTTATCAAGGAAATTCAGAAGGCTGCTAGTCATTTTAATGTTTCATGTATCTGCATAGAAAAAAATATACTTGAGAGGTTAAAGTAGACTTCAACTTTCTTAGTCTACAGCTTGCAAGACTTAAAATGGTTCCTTTTTAGAACGTTTCTTTGTCTCTGTGTTGGAAACATTCAAAAATCCTCCTTTTAGTTATTTTGCAATTTACAATAAATAATTGTAAATGTTTAAAGTGATGGATATGCTAATCGCTTTGATTTGATCGCTGTACATTGTATCTATGTAACAGGGGCCCTGAGGATTAGAATTTCCCCAGGGAAAAATCCATGCTGGGGTGAGGATAAGCCACCCACAGTAGCCCTAGTACCAAAGGATAAGCTGGTTTCTCACGAGAAAAGATTTATCTCTGGCTCCTAATAACTTGGACTCACTGCTAAATTTATATGCATTATTTCCAGCTTGTTGCTTCACCTTTTATAAATTGTAAAACTAACATGGAGAAAGCTGAGAGGGAATCAGAATTTCTGTTTGCTCAGTTCTGACCAAAACAAAATAAGTCCTTCACTTATTTTGATGCATGTGTGCAAAGAGGGGGAGAGGGGAGGGTGGGAAGCAAGAGAGGAGAGTTGGGGAGCAAACGTATAAATGCTTTTAGGTGTGGAGGCTGGAGGCCCACATAAAGCATTATGTATTGCTTTAACTTATTTATTTTAAATTTAAAATTAACATGCATGGTATTTGGTTTCATGCACCACCTTAATCTTTGAGGCAGATTCTCTCAGCAAACCTGGAGTTCACTGTTTCAGACAGACACAGGCCACTGTGTCCAGCTTTTATACACATATGCTAGGGGTTCTCATGCTTGCCCACTAAGCACTTTACCCACTTAGCCATCTCCAGTTTCTTACTAGTAAACTAAGCCACCAACCTGAAATTCCTATGACACATATTCAGATATCTCACTGTATCCCACAAATATGTACAATTAGTATGTGTCAGCTTTGATGAATATGCCTAACTTAAAAGGAAAATGTTCCATTGGCATCATGGCAATCAATATAAAAATAAGATGTAAACCTAAAGGCAACCACCAATCAGGGATGTCTTACACTAACAGGGTGATTTCTATGTTCCTTTCCTTGTAATTATTACTGTTGTGCCTTTGTAAAAACAGAAATAAAAGTGGAAAGATTTTAATTTATTGAAACCCTTTTTAGAGTCTGGCCTAGTCACAGTTAGCACCTTTTTACCTTTATTTCCCTATTTTTTACCTAATAGAATCACTGAATGTCCACACTGCAGTTATACTGTACAACCCTGTTGTGTGGCCCTTAATGTGTGAACCCTGCTTTTGCCTTGCAATGAACACTCAGCCTTGAGTAAGCATTTCCGGGTCTTAGTTTCCTCTTCTATAAGATAATATCTAATCACAACCTCATAAGCAACACAGACAGAATGGTTACCTGTCCCAGTCAGTGTTCATTTAGTCCTGATAGCACCTCCTAGAAAGTACCATTTCTGTCATGGTAAAGGTGAAGCGACTGAGGCACAGAGATCCAGTGACTTCCCTGCCCTCATGACTGATCATCTGCAGGGCCAAGGATTCTATGGAAGGTAGGTTCCAGGGCCCACATTCTATCCACACCCACAGCCTTTGAAAATGAGGCCATATTTGCTAAAAAGAAAAAAATGTTTGAATGCACCACTGAGTGGTCAATGTCTGCTAGGTAGCTGCTATGGTTGTTATCCAAGGTCTATCCTTTCTGTGCTTTGCATAACCTTTTAGTGGAGTTTTTAAAATAAAAGAGGTGACAGAAAAGAAGACAGGAGGGGAGACAGAATGTAAAAAGGGAAAGCGAAGCAGCAAGTGAATACCTTAGGAAATAATTTTTGCTGGCTTGGCCTTGAGAGAACAGGATGACTATTGGCCACAGAAAATGGAAGCCCCAGTCTTGCCAATAGCATTGCAAATACAGGCTGAATGAACATGCCTCAGATACCTGAGAAAGTAGCCTTCAATCCACCTACCCCCGAGGCGCTGCTGGGTGGGGGCCCAGATTCCCCAGTTCTTCTTGAAAGTCCGCCCCATGCCGGGCGGGGCCTGACCAGACCATTCTACCGATGGTGGCCCAAGAGCCCCGGCCACCAGCCACGAGGTGACTCGCGCGCGCGGGGCTGGATCTCAATGGCTACTTGGAGGCGGGATGGCCGGCTAACCGGCAGCCAGCGGCTTCTGTGTGCGGGGCTGGCGGGGGCATTCAGCCTCAGCCTCACCGCGCCCCTGGAGCTCGTTACCGTGCAGGCCCAGGTCGGCATGGTGCGAGATCACTCCAAGGGGCTGTGGGCCACTGGACGCCGAGTGTGGCTAGCTGAGGGGCCAAGGGCCCTGTGGAAGGGGAATGGCACAGCGTGCCTGCGCCTCTTCCCATGCAGCATGGTGCAGCTGGCTGCTTACCGAAAGTAAGAGTCCGGAGGGAGGGGTTGGGAGGTCGGTCTGGGGTGGCAGAACCGCCACCCTGATGTACCAGCACTGGGAATCCTAAGTCCCAACCTCCTTTCCTTCCTTCCGGATAATGGGGGAGGGGTGTTCCTTGGGGCCACAAGGCTGTGTGTGGCCCCTAAAGCACAGTGCCAGTTTTTCACAGGATTTTGAAATTCCTGCCCTGTGAGCTGCAGTTTGGCAAATTCTTCAGTCTTTCGGGGTGGGACAAGGGGAGGAGGCAAAACTGGCAAATGATATCTGAGGGTAAAGAAACGAAAAAACTTCTCGAGGAGGTGAGGTCTGATCATTCCCAATGTTCAGCAACTTGGAAATGTTTGCT
This sequence comes from Phyllotis vaccarum, assembly GCA_033318265.1. Lineage (NCBI taxonomy): Eukaryota > Metazoa > Chordata > Mammalia > Rodentia > Cricetidae > Phyllotis > Phyllotis vaccarum. The sequence goes on from JARWLC010000013.1 coordinate 108,002,212, forward strand.
TTCGCTGACGGAGGGGAGAAGGCTCCTGAAGGTGTGTGTGAGACCAGTGAACCAAGGAGTAAGTGCTCAGTGCAGGTAGAGGATCAATCTTTTTCCTCAAAGATTTCTGTCCATCCCCAGCCCCAGATGCAGCCTAAAGACTTTAGAGCTCAATGGGGCTGGCAGTCTGCTTTTCCCAGCAGGGACCTGCCTTCTCAGCCTAATGATTTCCCCACACACACACACACACACACCCCAGCCACCCACTGATCTCTTCTGTGGACTTTTCTCACCTCTCACATCAACCACTACTACTTTTGGAAAGGTCTAGAGATGCAAATGATGGGTGCTAGTGAGTGACCTTAAGAAGAGCTCAAGAATATTTGCATGGGAGCTGGAAAGGAAGCTAAAAGAAGGCGAGGGATGGCAACTCTCGCGAAGGGGCTGTTTCTCTGTTGGGGACCACAGTCCCTGCATTTCTTATTAGGTAGGTACAGTGTCTGCTCTAATGGTTGGCCTTGGCTCTGAATTAGGCAAACAGCCTACAGGCAGGAGCTGGTCAGGCTACTTTTGTTTTGTTTTATGTGTTGGAGGTGAAACCCCAGCCAGACCTTGGAGCAGGAGTGAGGCATTCTGACACTGTATTCCCAGCCCTAAGAACTTGTCAGTCTTAACCACATAGTTCAAACTTGGAAGAGAGTCAAGAGGTTTTTCCTTGACACTGTTATTTGGAAGGCCAGAGCTGGAAGGCTTGCCTGGCAGTTGGTGCTCTGAATGAACTCATCCTTCTTTGAGTGCTCCAGGCCACCTTCTGTGCCTTCTGCCTACCTTCTGCTATTACCCCAGCAACATCTGGCATGCAATCTTGAGTTGTAATGATTCAGTTTCTCCCTGTGTCCACCTCTTCTCCATAAGGCAGTAGGAGAATCTTTTCTTGGATAAGATAGATTGTGTACAAAGGAGCAGAGAGAGTGGACAGATTTTCAAAGCCTGATTCTGATGACAGGGTTTTTCTATTAGCTATTTTATGCATGTACATCATTTGGCTTTTCTAACTTCTGCTTCATGCCTTAACAGTCCATAGGACTGGAAGTACTATGTCCATTTTCACGGGTACAGAGCTGAGCTCACATTGCGATACCTAGCGAGTGACAATCATACTTCTTGGCCTTCTGATTCCAAACCTCATACTACAGTACATCATGCCACCTTTCCTTCTACATTCATTTGACATACATGATGCTGGAGACAGTACAGTAATCAAAGCAGTATGGTCCCCCTACCTCAGTGTATAGTTTTTTAAAAAGATAATTAATATAAATTGTCAGTGAACCAAGTACATAGAAATGTACACTTTCAGGTAAGGGATGAGAAGATGGGAAGGCTTCACAGAGGAGAACAAACTATCTAGCTTGGCCTTGGGAGAATGAGTAGGAGTCTCAGGGGCAAAGATCAGGTGATTCAGGTAATGTCAACACAGGCCAATAAGAGGAAAGGCATGCAGTATGACCAGCTGGAAAAGCAGGTTGGAATGAGAGCTTGAAAATCAGACTTGAGGTGAGGGTGGTTGTGGGAAATGTTTGTGCAGGGTGGGGGCGGTGCTGTGATTAGATGATTGTCTCATGGTGGCAGGGTGGGATGGAAGAGGAGAAAGACTGTGGGAGGTAGTAGTAGCTAGGAGCTTGTCACACTATGCAGCAGCTGAGGGTTATCTGAATTGAGCTGGTGGCAGAGAAGAAGTGAGAGGAGAGAAGAGCAGAGTTACATAGCCTAGACTTGCTAATTTTTTTTTCTGACAGATGATTTTCTTTCTGAAAACTGAAAGCAAGCATTCTAGTAAATAACAAGGTATGGTTAGAAAGGTTGATCCGTTGTGAAGCCATCCTTCCTACATTAACCATGGTAGTTGTGGCTTATCACTGTACCCGTTCATTTCCACCATGAATTTGCAAGCCAGGTGGCAGAGAATAACTGGCACACTGGTTGATCATGGGTTGGAACAAAACACCCAGCGTAGTCAGTGAATAGAGTGGTTGAAATATTATTCACAATTACAGTGACAGAACTGAAACTTGAAAACATCCTCTGGCTCCTTAGTCCAGGGTTCTGTCCACTACTACACAGCTAAAATGTCCATTTAATTGGATTGCCAATGAAAGGGAATGCTGCTTAGAATACTAGGTGCTGTCCCAAGCAAATGATAGCTGATACACAAATGCATCAAAAGAAGCTCCTTCAACTGTACTGTGCAACTACTTTGTCTGAATATATATTGGTTTGGGTCCCTGGAGCTGCAAATTGTTCAGAGTCACTCTCATTTCTTTATTTCATAACCAATATGAGCTTGTGTTAGCATTGTAAGTACTGACTATATATGTGTGTAGGGGGGGGGTGTTTGTGTGTCTATTTGTGTGTGTAGAATATGCACTAGCTGAAAGGAAGGGGTTCCTGCACATCACCAATGCATTCAGTCTTGGTCTCATTGACAAAAACTTCTATGCTTGTATGTACATGAGGAAGAATAAAACTGAAATATCACCTCCCCAGCCAGTCAGACAGAGTTTTAAGATATAGGGACCATAATGATGTCACTGGTATCCTAACAAGGCTATTTACACTGACTCTATTTCTTTTTAATGTGTGTGTTTGCCTACATGTACATATATGTTCCAGAATAGAGCACCAGATCCCTGCAACTGGAGTTCCAGATGATTATGAACTGCCATATAGCACCAAAGTGCTATGTATAGAACAAACCCCAGCCCTCTGCAGGAGCCGCCAGTGCTCTTACCCACCAAGCCATCTCTCTAACATCCTTGACTTTGCTATTCTAAGGGAAGACTAGAGGTTAGGGGTCTCAGAAGAACAAACCCGTTCTTTGTTTTCGTTTCCTATGTTTAATAGGTAAGACCACTTTAAATAGCAAACCACTATAAGATTCCTTTCCCTAGTTAGAGAACTTTAGTAAGCCAAAGGCCTGATTCACTCTAGATGCCCCTTTCAGTCATTTCTTTGCCAGGACTGCTAAGCTCTCTCTCCTATGTGATCTAGGCTGAAAACAAGTATAGTATCTGTTCCATTATGGTTGCTCAACAAATGGGCAATAAATAAGCCTATACCCCAGAATGGCTGAATGGGATAGGGAATTTGAGAATGGTACAATGAGAAACAACGGTGCTGCTTTTTGCATTCTGAACTCCAAGTAGGGTTTTTTCCTCAGTCAGACAATCATTTCTATTTCACATGTCTCCTGTCCCTCCAACTTGACTGGCCAGGGGAAAGAAACAGTATGCTGGCATTAACACAGAGGCCAGTGGCCCATTGGTGAATGTCAGCTTTAATTGTCTGTATATCATTTCCCTTTAGTGCTGGGAGCACAGCCAGAGTTCCAATTGAGATGCACCAATAACCCCTTGAAGGAGATGTTATAAGTGAACTTCGGATGGTTTCACCTGAATGCCCACTCACTATTCATCAGGCCAGCTGTCATCTGAACAACAGGAAACCTACCCTTTCATTGCAAGTTTGAGAGCCAAAGAACTGGGAATGCTTCCATTTTTAAAAAGATAAAATTATGATTTTTAGCCTAACTCTGATCACTTACTTTTATTCCAGACTCTTGGTATCCTACTTGTACCAGTCTATGGCAGAAAGTAATATGCTTCCTAGTTTCCCAGCCTCATCACTAAGGAATTAACCTGCTTTATTTGTAGTCTGGAAGGGTGTCTACCTTTATAAGTATTTCTTCTGGAGTAGGCACTCATGATTGAGGATGCCCTGCCCCCCTCAAAAAGAAGGCTTATAACAGGGTAGTTTATGGTTTGCATCTAGAAAAGTCCATGCGAAGTAATTTTAACCAAATTGTAAACCTATTGAGAAATACAAAGAATAGTTTGTCAAACACTCATATACTACCGTCCACAGTTTACATACTATTTTTAGCCAGAGTTCCTCTTTGTGTTCTACATTGACCTTTAACTTGATCTGTAGCCCAAACTGGTCTCAAACTCAAGATTCTCCTATTTTAATTTCCCAAGTGCTGAGACTACAGGCCCATACCACCAAGTCCAAAATATCTTTGCTGATGTTGAGAGAGGTGGGTGGTTTGGTTAGCTTTTGGTTTGGTTTGGTTTGGTTTGGTTTGGTTTTTTGGTTTTGTTTATTTTGGGTTTTTTTTTTTTTTTTTTGCAGTGCTGGGTGGGAATCAAGCCCAGGGCTTTGAACATGCTAAATAATCACGCTACCACTGAACTTCATCCTCAGACTCTTTGTTTCATTTTTGCATTTGAGTCCTGGGCAAGCAGCCTCAAATTACATGGCTCAAGTGCTTCTTCTGCCACAGCCTCCTGAGATGCCATAACTGCAGGACCTATCAACCATGTATCTCTCTTAAATATAATAAAGCCTAGATGAAGGTAGAGTCTGCTTCATTTTCACTCTGGGTCCTAGTCCCTCTCTCTTGTCCCAGGGGTCGACTTTCATACTTCCTCATAAGTATCTGTTTACCTTAAACAATACTTAGAGGTTTTATTATTTATGGTTGTTATATGCTACAGATCACTCTGCAGCTTATTTTGTCCATTCATCATTATGATTTTATGGCTTATTTCTTGTGTTTTTATGGTTTGGCTAAGCTCATTCATTTTAACTAGATGGGATCCATTAAATGCCATTCTTTTTTTCCATTGGGGCTTTGTGTTCTTTTAAGAAATGTTTGTAGTGCGTCTTCACATGTAGATCTGTAAGAGTTCCTCTAGGCTACGAACTAGGAAGTGGAATTACAAGGTAAAAGTGTGTGTTTCTCCACGTTTACTAGATACTGCAAAGTGATTCTACCAATTTTATATTCCTTCCAGCCAAGCATGAAGGTGTCAGTTTCCACACATTCTCTCTATTATTTGATATGATGCCAGCCTGCTGGATGAGAAGTGGATATCTTGTCACTGTTTGTATTTGTCATTTTCTGATAACTAGTAAAACAGCAGCTTCACCTATAAATATCATTACAAAGGAAACTAATTCTTTATACTAAGATTATCAGGGCTTATTTGAGCAAAACTAAACCAAACCAAACACAATTCTCCAACCAACACATGACCATCAGACAGAATTTCTGAGAGGGGGGAACCAGGGTATTGAAAACAACTTAACTGGTGGTCAGTCTTGTCATCCAAACAGCCAACTTGTTGTAGGCTAGCTAGTTAGTCATTATAGCCTAATCAGCTAGCTGGATGTAGGGCCTTCTGCAGAAAGCCAAAGCCCCATGGCTATGATTAAAGTCATTACTGCCTTGGACTGCTGTGCTCAGAACTCAGTTTCTGGGATGCTGGACATGTAGCTCAGTAACAGAAGGGTCTACACAATGTGTAGAAGACTTTGGATTCTATTCCCAGTGCTGAAAAAGAGTGAAATTTCTGGATTTTGCAGTTATTTCAGGAAATTCTATTCCCTTTAAATTTCAAAAGTATGGAAAAGCTGCATTCCAGTATAGCAATTGCTAAATGCTTCCTTTGCAGCCTACCCACAAGTTAGATGGCTATGCAGATAAAAGGGGGAATGCTGAAAATGAATTGGGAAGAATGGGGGGAGATATAGATCAGAGGCAGGACAGTTCTTCCTTATAGCTAGGTAGTATTGTATGAGGATAATGGAATTTAAATTTTTTACTCAGTAATCCCAATATAATTCTATGGTGTTCTGTTCACATCCCAAAGCACTTCCAAATGATAGGAAATATTTGTAGTGGTATAAAGCATGCCAGCATAGTCCAAAGCTCATATACTTTGAGCTTTTTCTGTTTTCCCCTCCCCAGGTTTGTTGTGCTGTTCATGGATGACCTGGGCCATATTTCCCAGTGGAGCTCCATTGTGGCTGGAAGTCTCGCCGGCATGATTTCCATGATTGTCACATATCCTACAGACCTCATCAAAACCCGATTGATTGTGCAGAACATGCTGGAACCATCTTACAGGGGTCTTATCCACGCTTTTACTACTATTTATCAACAGGAAGGGTTCCTAGCCCTTTATCGAGGGGTGTCCCTCACTGTTTTAGGTAAGGTGGAACTTGACACCTCTTGACATACATGAAAGTATTATATACCTTTATGAACACTTAAATCAATTTCGGAGGCCTCAAGACTGTAGGCTAAATTGCAAGTGACTCAGAAAAGCCTGGCTTCAAAGCCACCCTCAAAACTGCCCCAGCTGACAGGAGTCTTCAGTGCATATATCCACCAGCAGAGACAACAGGTTTCGGTTGTCTATAGCCTTTGACAAAGCTACACATACACAAAGGCCTCTGTTTGCCAAATCCAGAAGGATTTAATCCATCTACACAGGACTAAGTGAGATTAGTCACTCTGTCCTCTGAAGGCCTGGTTTCTAGGGTGCCACTGTCTCCTGGGTATCTTCCCCATTTTACTGACAGATTTTTTTTATCCAATATTCCTGGCTCATTTGAGTCATCTGACACTACCAGCTTGCTTATGTTTGGTCCCCAGGCTCCTCCCTCAGTTTTATATTTACTTTTTTATCTTTACTCTCTATATTGGTTTCCTTTTTGTTGATGTTTATGGTTAGTTGTTTGTTAGAGGGTTTCACTCTGTAGACCTGGCTGGCCTGGAACTTGCTATGTAGACCAGGCTAGACTCAAACCTGCAGTGATCCTCTTACCTCTGCTTCCTGAGTACTAAGATTACAAGTGCATAGCCTGCATCCCCTCTCCAAACGACTCTAGCCTAAGCTAGTAGCTCCAACAGCATGAGTATATTTTAACTCCTAATATCTTTAATAACAATGCTAACATTTTTAGGGGTACTCACTGGGTACAAGTACTTTTCTAGAAGCTTTGACTACAATTTCTCACTCAAATTTTTTAGCTTTCTTCTTAGGTTTTAATGTAATCTTTTATTTTATTAAGTCTTTGAGAATTTCATATAATGTGTTTTGATCATATCCCTACTCCTCCTCTAACTCCTCCAAGATCATCCCCTAATTTCCCTACCCCCTTCTCAACTTTCATGTCTTCTTTATTAATAACCTACCCAGTTTAGTCTGTGTTACCCATATAGGTATAGGGCATAGGGCTATCCACAGGATCATGGTCAGCCTACAGGGCCACACTCTTGAAGACTTTCCCTCCCCAACAAAAAAATATTTTTATTAATCAATCATATGTGCATATACATATATATATGTATGCAGTTGTATGTGCTCAGAACTGTGGATCCCCACCAAGTTCAGAAGATAACACTGGATGTATGTTCTCCCATGGGTACTAAGAACCAAACTCATGTCCTCTGCAAGAACACTGCTCACTAACTGCTGAACCATCTCCCCAGCCCTCTTATTTTTAATTGATATATACTTGTACATATTTATGAGCTATTATTTGTTATTTTGATATATGCAAATATTCAATAATGATCAAATCAGAACACTTAGCATATCTATCACCTCAAATGTTTATACTTTCTTTATTGTGAGTTCTTCCGTTCTAATATTAAGAATCTCTTCTAGTTACTTTGAAATGTACAATACATTGTTATTAACTATAGTCACCATGTTGAGCAATAGAACACCACAACTTATTCTTCATATCTAACATTTTACGGTTTGTTTCAGTTTTTTGAGACAAAGTCTCATTAAGTAGCCTAGGCTGGCCTGGAACTTGCTGTGTAGTCCAGGCTACTCTTTAACTATCAATCCTCCTGCCTCCGCATCCTGAATTACAAATGTGTGCCACCTTACTAGGGCTGTCTAACTTGTTGCCTGTTGAACAATTTCTTAGACTTCATTTTACAGATGAGGAGGTAGGTGCTTAGAAAAGCTCCATGACTGGCCCCAGGTCACACAGGCAGTGGAATAATACCCCAACACTATGATTCTGGGACCTTCTCCCTTAGCTACTGACTTATTCTAGTTCCTAATGGAACCATAGCTCTACTGAGCATGTTGACCTCCATGTTTCCTGGGAGCAAAATCTGATATCCTCATTAGTCTTAAACTTTATGCATCTCATAGTAATTAAGACTGCCTTCCCTTCTGACACTTGAAGAAACTCCAGAATCACGTTCGTTCCCCCTCTCATTGTTTGCCCTTTAGTCACTAAGCCTTATCACTTCTACCTCTTTTAATGCACAAGTCTATAACCTCTTTAAGACATCTCTTCTGCCTTAGCTCCTGCCCCCATCATCTTTCCTACTGACTCAAAAGATTCAGACTCTCCTGAAGACTCATGTTCCTATCTCTGGACCTACACCCAGTGTGCCTTGTGTATTGCTTCCAGACTGGGATGATCTTTCCAAATGTTTTGCCCTCATTCTGCTGTAGTGCTCAAAAGCTAAGGGAGAAAACCAGAATTCCTATAGCATTCTAGGTCCTTCAGAGATGTCCTTTGCCACTCTGCCCTACTTCAATCCTATCCTATTGCATACCTCTAACTGCTCGCATGTTCAAGTTATATAGCAATCCGTGTGCTTCCTAGAGATACATATTCATTGTATATGATAGTATGCACAGCCTTTGCCTGGACTGCCTTTCTACTCTCTCAGTGTCTGATAGACCAACTCATTGATCAAGGCCTACATCAAAAAAGTTCTCTGTTCTAAACCAAGTGTTGTGATACATGCATAGAATGCAATCCCAGTACTCCAGAATTACGGCAGGAAAGTCATGAATTACAGGCTAATCTAATCTTGGCTACATAGTGTTCCTATCTCAAACAACTATGGACACAAGGTCTGTAATCAGCCCTTAGCTTCAGGAAGTGGAAGCAGAAGTGAAAATTCAAGGTCCACCTAGGCTACAAAGTTCAAATAAGCCTAGGCAATTTACCAAGACCCATGTCAAAGAATTTAGAAGGTGGTGGTGGGTAGAGTGGAGCTGGGACTATGTGTTCAATTCCTAACATAACACAGAGACAGAGATATTCTCTTTTCTGTCAATTCTTTATTGGCATTTCTGGGCAAAAATAATCACTCTAATACTTGAGTGCATAAGCATCTTTTATAGCCCACTATATGTATATATCAGGGATGTCATATGGAGTATTCCCTAGGTATCTCCTCCAGAAATTAGCTTGCTCTGAGTTGTAGGCTCAGCACCTGACATAGGACCCAACACACAGCAAAAGATTCCTCAATTCCTATTTTGAGACAGGGCCTAATGTAGTACAGGCTAGGTTTGCCTCAGCCTCTCTAGTGCTTGGGATTACAGGCATGTGCTACCACTCCCAGATTCCCCAAATGTTTCTGCATAAAAACAGAAAATTGGGGAAATCTTTTTAATAAATTTATAATCTATGTTTATTAAATATACTAATGCCTAAAGATAAACAATATCCCACTTGTATTCTGCCTCCGTTTTTTGCATGCTAAGGATGGAACCTACAGCTTTGCAAGTATTGTACTACTAAGCTACATCCTCATCCATATCCCATCTGGTAGATCTCTTTTTTCATTTTTACTTTTTGCTTTATATGTAGGGCTGTTTTGCCTGCATGCATGTCTGTGTCTCACATGTGTACAGTACCCATGGAGGCCAGAAAAAGGTGTCAGATCCTCTGAAGCTGGAGTTACAAATGGTCCTGAACTACAGTGTTGGTGCTGGGAACCGAACCTGAATACTCTGGGAAAATAGCCAGTGCTCTGAACCACTGAGCCATATCTGTAGCCCAGCTCTTACATTTGAGAGACAAATTAGTCTATCTGTAAATGGAAAATGGGTCTGAAAGTCCATGGAAATTTGTGAGAGTACAAGATAGTGTTATTTGCTCATCATCTTAGTTACTAGAAAGGTGAGGGTACCACAGTATGATGCTAACAGGACCCTAAGAGCAAGGTCAGGTAATCTCCATGGCCACAGTTATTTCAGAATGCTTCCTTCTGCATTAGAGAACAGTCCCTTTCTAGCTTCCAAAACTGGATCAAGTACTGCCTACTAACTTCTTTTATGGAAATGATTTAAGAATTTTATATTCTTTGTAACTGTGCATGTATGTGTGCACGTGAGTGCCAGTGTCTGTGGAGGCAAACTAGGAAATAGTGTCAAATTGCCTGGAGCTGAAGTTACAGATGATTGTGAGCCATCTGATATAGGTGATCCTCTGCAAAAACAGTAGGTGCTCTTATCTTAGAAGCCATCTCTTCAGTACCACAGAAATGACTACTCTGCCTCAATGTTTCTTTTCGTTCTTTTCTCTTTTTGCATTTCAAACACACAGAAATGTCCTAAAAATTGCAAATCACTATCTAAACATTATATATAACTATATGCTCACTGAGTACCTCAGTTAATATTTTTTACTTTGTCACATGTCTATATATCCCTCAGAGCCTTTCGTCAGTCCATCTTTTTCTTTGGTGATTATTTTCTTAATTTTTCAAGACAGAGTTTTACTGGGTGGCCTTGGCTGTCCTGGAACTCTCTCTGTAGCTCAGGCTGGCCTTGAACCTCATAGAAATCTGCTTGTCTCTGCCTCCCAAATACTAGGACTAGAGGTGTGCACCATCACCACCTGGTTTCTTTGGTGATTTTAATATAAGTTGTGAACACCAGTACACTTCACCCCTAAACTGTTCAACACCTGTATCACAAACCCAAGCTCAGCATCTAGTTGGGTTTTTTCCCCTGCTGCCTGAAACAGTGTCTCATTGCAGTCAAGTAGCCCAGGCTGACCACAAACATTGCTATGTAAGTAAGGATGAACTGCAGCTACTACTGATCCTCCTGCCTCCACCTCGTAGGTTCTAAAATTATAGGTGTGTGCCATCATACCCTGCTCTCAAAATTTTCTTATAGTTCTTTTATGTACAATTTATTGACAGCAAACTGCACCAACCTTGAGTGAACCACTTCAGGCATCTTGACCATATGGTGTTGTCACCCCACCCTCAGAACATGCCCTCTTGCTCCTTCACTGGGAGGGCTATAAGCATCCTCAGACCTCTCCTATTCCCTGAGTATATCCCCCATAGGCATTCCTTTGCTCCAGACAGTGGTTCTCCCCCAGACAAAAACCTCTCCTTGTATTTGATTCCCAGGTGCTGTTCCCTTCTCTGCTGGCTCCCTTCTAGTTTACATGAACCTGGAGAAAATCTGGAATGGACCCCGGGAGCGCTTCTCTCACCTGCAGAACTTTGCCAATGTCTGCATGGCTGCTGCTGTGAGCCAGACCCTTTCCTTTCCCTTTGACACTGTGAAGAGAAAGATGCAGGTGCGGAGCACTGGTGTGTGTGTGGGGGGGGGGGGGGAGCTTGAAGAGTTTGCAGTTAGGTAACCACAAAGAAATACTAGATTCCATATCCCCCCCCCCCCCCCCCGCTGTCATCCTGCCCAACAGCCGCACCAACTGATGCTCTATAGAGGTCAGGGCTGCTTATGCAAATATTATGTAGTATCTAACACTTCTGCTACCCTCGGGGTGACTAGCTATCTTCTAGAAAGCTTCCAGTTAGTCTCTCATTTCTTTCCTGGTCCCTAAATATATCACTTACAGTTCTGCTTCCTACAACACCAGAAAAGGAGGACACTGCAGAATGCAACTTGCTAACGTACCCTCCTGATGCCATCACAAGGAGGACATAAGACTCCTTTTTGTCACCACACCTTCCTTCAGTAAAATTGACTGGCTAGGGCTAAAATACCCAAGAACCATAGACCAGCAAGGGACGTCAGAAAGAAACCTCATTTCAAACAGATGCTATCTTGGTGCAACTGGCCATGCATTGTCCTAACAATTTCCTAGGGAAGTATGTTCACTATAGAGCACAAAGCCAAAAGCAAATGGTAAAGACTGCAAATTGAAGAACTAGTATAGCCTAAATTCTTATCAACAAAACCAAATGTGATCAATTAATATATAACTTGAGGGCATTGATTACAGCCACATGTGAGTAATCAGAATCCCAGCAAGACTAGCCTCTGTTACATAAATTTGCATTTGTAACTTGAAATGAGTCCCACTAGTTGGTTTCTCCAACGGAGTCTGACTTTCTCAATGCTTCTCTGTAGTGGATTTATGATGTTACATTGTAAATAATTGTCCCACCTATGAGTTTAATTAAAAAAAAAAAAAAAAAAGCTCTGATTGGCTAAAGGCAGACAGGAAGTGTGGGAGGGCTACCAGACTAAGAAAACTCTGGGAACAAGAATAACAGAGCAGTGATGCCACAGAGAAGGAAAAAAAAAAAGAGGACAACTATACTTCTCTGAGAAAAGGTATCGAGCCCCATGGCTCAACAAGATAAAAATCATGGGTTCAAGGGTAAAGAGTTAGCAAATTATATGCCTGGGCCCCAGGTCAGTTAGTGTACAATTAATATAAGTGTGTGTTTCAATGGGTCTATGGGGGACTGTGGGTCTGAAAGTCCAGGCCACCAGCCTAAACCAAAAAGTCCGACCAAAAACCTCTTACAAAGCTCCTCCCCACTTGTTGTTTCCATGCTACAATATCCTTTGACCAGTATCATCAGTGTAAAACCTGAAGGTATTTGACTTACCAGTGCTGCCTTCAGACATGAGGACACTGCACTCTGCCACTCCAATCCTCAAAACATCTCTAACTGGGTTGCCTTTTTCCTGTCCTAGTCCAGATGAACGACTGTCACATTGGTGTGACTGCAGGGCAGATACAAAATTAAGAGTCTCCTTAGTGCTATTTAAAATGAACATAACTTCTGATTTAAAAAATAATGCACACATTAAAACATGGTTAAAATGGTTGATCTCGCATTATGTATGTTTGGCCACAGTAAAGAAGTAATATACATGTTGTTGCAGAAATTTTAGGAAATACAGTAAAGAAGGAAAATAATAAATTATTCTTAGAGCAACACTCATAGATTTTTGTTACTAGTTTTTTTAATGTATGCTCATATATTGGTATGTATGATTTTTTTTTAGGAATTCAGACTATAAATAAAAGTTAGTGGTTTGCTTTTCTCACTTATATAGCAGATACATCTCCAAGACATTAAGTGTTTAGTTATCAAATGTTATTTCACCATATGAATGTGATAGAAATATTTAAAATTTCTCAGTTTTTAAATAATAAGGACATTATTAATTCTTAAGTATAACAACACAGTAATAAAATCTCTTGTTTTTCATGTTATATCCTAGAAATTGACTTATAGTTCATAACACTGGAATAAGTCTAATACATGCTAACTTTTAGGCATTGAGGATTGAACCCAAGGAGATGTGTGAGTTAGACAGGTATTGTACTACTACTACTGAGCTACATCACCTGCCTTGCCATTTTGTGTGTGTGTGTGTGTGTATGTGTGTTTGTGTCTGTGTGTGTGTGTGTAACTCATGCTTAAAATCCCAGTACCTGAACCCTGGAAACTGAAGCAGAAAGCCCAATAATTTGAAGCCTTTCCTGGGTTACATGGGAAGATGAAGGCCAGCCCTGGCACACACACACACACAGAGAGAGAGAGAGAGAGAGAGAGAGAGAGAGAGATCCTTTCTCCTGCATTTTTTTTTTTTGGTTTGTTAGTCCTGTAGACCAGGCTGACCTCAAACTCACAGAGATCTGCCCAACTCAACCTCCCAAGTACTGGGATTAAAGGTGTGTGCTACTATACCCAGGCTCTTTTTTAAAGAGTTTTTCCATGTATTCCTCCCTGCTCCCCTTCCCTTCCCTCTTCCCAATTCTTCCTAGTCAGACTTCAGCCTCTACCCTCCCCATACTCCAATCCCCTACCCAAAAAAAGGCAAGAAGTCTCCAGGTGGGTCAGCTCAGCCTGGAACATCCATTCCAGGCAAGTCCGATTTTCTCATCCCAAAGTCAAGACTGGGTTAGGTGTTCCTCTGCAGGGAATGGACTCCAAGATGCCAGCCCCCACACAGGAACACAGTCTGATCTCACCCATCGAGGCTCCACATACTGCCCATGCCAATCGACAGTTGCCTACCCTTGGAGGGCCTAGCTCCTTTTCCCTTGGTTCCCCAGTGGCTATTCTTGATTCAGTGAGCTCCAGAGAGCTCGAGCCAGCCAACTCTATGGGACTCCTCCTCATAATCCCTATCCCCTTGCTTATACAGACCGCCGCCCCGCCCCCTGCACTGTTTTCTGATGGACCAGGAGCTCAGCCCAGTGCTCAGTCATGGATCTCTGCCTCCTCCATTCGTTGTTGGATGGAGGTTCTGTGGTGACACTTAGGGTGGTTATTCATTTGATTATAGGGGAAGTCCTGTTTAGGCACCCCCACCACTATTGATTGGAGACCTAACCAGGGACATCCTGTGAGTTCTTTGAGGTTTCCCTAACACCTGGTCTCTTTCCAACCCCACATTGGCTTCATCTATCGAGATATTCATCTCTTTTTTTCTCCCTCTTTGTTGCTCCTCTTACTCAACCATCTCCTTTGTGATTTGTTCCCAACTCTTGTTGGCTGCAGCCCGTTATAACCCCAATTTGCTGAGGTGATCTTCTCTATTTTCTCATCTTAGGGGTGTTACAATAAGATTTCTATCCCCAGGCTGCCAGATGTCCAGACCCACAGACCTGCCGCCCCAGGCCCCTTAGCTGCCCACTGCTGCTTAGGCTCCCCACAAAATGACTCAGAAGCTTATATTAAGTTCATGCTGTTTGGCCTATGGCTCAGGTACATTGCTAGCTAGGTCTTTAATCTTAACTCAACCCATTCTCATTAATCTGTCTGCCATGTGGCCTGTGGCTCACCTGTGTTTCTTACATGTTTCTTCTTGGGCAGCTGGCTCGATTTCATCTGACTCCGCTCTTCTCCTACCTATTCTGATTCCCCACCTACTTTTTCTATGGTGCCTGTCATGGGCCAAAACAGCTCCTTTATTTAAAGACTGATATTCACAGCAGACAGAAAGGCATTCCCACATCATAGGGGAATCTCTGGGTGTCTCTCTTAAGTTCCTTCTGATCCCAAGCTATTCAGGGGTTGTGGTTTGCAGTTTGGGTATTCCTTGCTATTTGTCTGAAGTCCACTTATGAGTGAGTACATACCGTGCCTATCTTTCTGGGCTTGTGATACCTCACTCGGGAGGATATTCTCCAAATCCATCCATTTGCATGCAAATTTTAAGATGTCATTTTTTTTTACTGCTGAGTAAGTAATATTCCATTATGTAGATGCACCACAGTTTGTTAATCCATTCTTCAATTAGAGGGCACCTACATTGTTTCCAGGTTCTTGCTATCATGCTGCTATGAATATAGTTGAGCTAATGCCTTTGGAGTATGAATGTGCATCCTTTGAGTGTATACCCAATAGTGGTATTGCTGGATCGTTGGAGATATTGATTCCCAGTTTTCTGAGGAACCACCATATTGCATTCCAGTGTGACTGTACAAGTTTACACTCCCATCAACAATGGAGGAGTGTTCCCCTTGCTCTGCATCCTCTCCAGAATAGGCTGTCATCTATGTTTTTGAACATAGCCATTCTGACAGGTGTAAGGTGGTATCTCAAAGTTGTTTTGATTTGCATTTCTCTGATGGCTAAGGATGTTGAGCAACTTTTAAAGAACAGTTCAGACATTTGTAATTCTTCTGTTGAGAATTCCCTTTTTAGCTCTGAACCCCATTTTTAATTGGGTTGTTTAGGATTTGGGGCTCTATTTTCTTGGATTCTCTAAATATTTTAGAGATCAGTCCTCTGTCAGTTGTAGGGTGGATGAAGATCTTTTTCCATTCTGTAGGCTGTCGTTTTGTCTTATTGACTGTGTTCTTTACCTTACAGAAGCATCTCAGTTTCAGGAGGTCCCATTTATTGATTGTTGTTCTTATTGTCTATGCTACTGGTTTTCTCTTTAGGAAGTAGTCACCTGTGCCATTGTGTTGGAGGGTATTTCCCACTTTCTTTTCTATGAAGTTCAGTGTAGCTGGGTTTATGTTGAAGTCTTTGATCCACTTGGATTTGAATTTTGTGCAGGGTGATAGGCTTGGATCCATTTTCTTCTACATACTACCATCCAGTTATGCCAATACCATTTGTTGAAGATGTTATCTTTTTTCCATTGAATATTTTTGGCCTCTTTGTCAAAAAATCAGTTGTTCATAGGTGTATGGGTTAAGGTTGTGGTCTTCGATTCAATTCCATTGCTCCACAATTCTGTTTTTATGCCAGTACCAGGTTATTTTTAATAGTGTATCTCTATCATATAGCTTGAAATCAGGGATGGTGATTCCTCCTTAAGTTCTTTTACTGAGCGGGATTGTTTTGGCAATCCTGGGTTTCCTGTTATTCCATATGAAGTTGAATGAGTATTGTTCTTTCAAGGTATGTAAAAAATTGTGTTGGGATTTTGATGGGAATTGCATTGAATCTGTAGATTGTTCTTGGTAAAATTGCCATTTTACTATGTTGATCCTACCTATCCAGGAGCATGGGAAATCTTTCCATTTTCTGATAACCTCTTCAATTTCTTTCTTCAGTGGCTTAAAGTTTTTGTCAAACAGGTCTGCTACTTCTTTGGTTAGAGTTACACCAAGATATATAATGCTATTTGCAGCTATTATAAAGGGTGATGTTTCCCTTATTTCTTTTTCAGCCCCTTTATTCTTAGTGTGTAGGAGGGATATTGATTTTTTTTTTTTTTTTAGTTAATCTTGTTCCCTCATACATTGCTAAAGGTGTTTACCAGCAGTAAGAGTTCCCTGGTAGGATTTTGGGGGTCACTTATGTATACAATCATATCATCTGCAAATAGAGATAGTTTGACTTCTTCCTTTCTAAGTTGTATCCACTTAATCTCCTTTTGATCTCTTATTGCTTTAGCTAAAACTTTGTGAACTATATTGAATAGATAAGGAGAGAGAAGATAGCCTTGTCTTGTTCCTGATTTTTGTGGGATTTGAGTTTTTCTCCATTTAGTTTGATGTTGGCTGTCAGCTTGCTGCATATCGCCTTTATTATATTTAGGTATTTTCCCTGTATTCCTGATCTCCCCGGGACTTTTTATTATTATTATTATTATGAATGAGTGTTGAATTTTGTCAAGGGCTTTTTCAGCATCTAATGAGATTATCATATTTTTTTCTTTATATGATGGATGACATTCACAGTGTTTCGTATGTTGAACCATTCCTGCTTCTTTGGGCTGAAGCCTACTTGATCGTGGTGGATGATTTTTTTAAAAATGTTGTTGGATTCGGTTTGTCAGAATTTTATTATTTTTTCATCTATGTTCATGAGGGAGACTGGTTTGCAATTCTCTTTCTTTCTTGCATCCTTGAGTGGCTTGGGTATCAGGGTGATTGTGGCCTTAAAAAGTATTTGGCAATGTTCCTTCAGTTTCTACTGTATGGAACAGTTTGAGGAGTTTTGATATTAGTTCTTCTTTGAATGTCTGATAGAATTCTGCACCAAAACCGTCTGGTCCTGGGCTTTTCTACTTGGGAGACTTTTAATAACAGCTTCAATTTCCTTTGGTATTATAGGTCTGTTTAGGTCTTTAATCTGATCTTTATTTAATTTTTGTAAGTGGTACCTGTCCAGAATGCTGTCCATTTCTTTTAGGTTTTCCATTTTAGTGGAGAGCAGATTTTCAAAGTATGACCTGATGGTTCTCTGGATTTCCTGGATGTCTGTTGTTATGTTACCCTTTTCATTTCTCATTCTGTTAATTTGAATGCTCTCTCTCTCTCTCTCTCTCTCTCTCTCTCTCTCTCTCTCTCTCTCTCTCTCTCTCTCTCTCTCTCTCTCTCTCTCTCTCTCTCCTCCCCCCCCTTCCTCTCTCCCTCTCCTTCTCCCTCTGCTTTTTGGTTAGCTTGGATAAGGGTTTATCTATCTTGTTGACTTTCTCAAAGAACCAACTCTTTGATTCACTGATTCTTTGTATTGTTTTCTTCGTTTCTATTGTATTGATTTCAGCCCTAATTTTGATTATTTCCTGCTGTCTACTCCTTCTAGGTGAGTTTGCTTCTAATTGTTCTAAAGCCTTCAGCTGTGCTGTTAGGGCTCTTGTGTGAGACTTCTCTAAGTTTTTCATATAGGCATCTAGTACTATGAATTTTCCTCTTAACACTGCTTTTATTGCGATATAAGTTTGGGTATGTTGTGGATTCATTTTCATTAAATTCTAGGAAGTCTTTGATTTTCTTTTAACTTCTTTGACCCAGATGTGGTTCAATTAAGAGATGTTCAGTTTCCATGAATTTTCGGGCTTTCTGTGATTTTTGTTGTTGTTGAGTAACATTTGGCCATGGAGGTCTGATAAGATACAAGGAGTTATTCTCATTTTTTGTATTATTGATATTTGCTTTATGATTTAGTATGTGGTCAGTCTTAGAGAAAGTTCCATGGGGTGGTGAGAAACATGTATATTCCTTTGTGTTTGGGTGGGAGGTTCTGTATATATCGATTAAGTCCAATTGGGACATAACATCTGTTAGATCCCTTATTTCTCTGTTGAGTTCTGTCTGGTTGACCTATCCAAGGATGAAAGTGGGGTATTGAAGTCTCCCACTGTTAGTGTATGGCATTTGATGTGAGGTTTAAGCTTTAGTAGTGTTTCTTTTACATATGTAGGTACCCTTCTGTTAGGGTCATAAATATTCAGGATTAAGACTTTGTCTTGGTGGATTTTCCCTGAGATGAATTAGTATGTCTGTCCTGGTCTCTTTTGATTGATTTTAGTTTGAAGTCTGTTGTTAGATATTAGGATAACTGCGCCAGCTTGTTTCTTAGGACCATTTGGTTGCAAAGTCTTTTCCCAACCCCTTACTCTAAGCCTTTGAAGTTGAGGTGTGTTTCTTCTATGCAGCAGAAGGATGGCCTCTGTTTTTCTATCCATCATGTTATGGTGTGCCTTTTTATAGGTGAATTGAGTCCATTGATATAAGGGATATTCATGACCAATGATTGTTTTTACCTGTTATTTTTGGTGGTAGCTTGTGTGTATTTCCCTTCTTTGGGTTTTCTTCTGTGGAATTGTTGATTGCTTGTGGTTTCATGTATGTATCTGGTTTCCTTAGGTTGGAGTTTTCCTTCTAGTGCTTTCTCTAGGGCCATATTTATGGATAGGTATTGTTTAAATCTGGCTTTGTCGTGAAATATCTTGTTTATTCCATCTATAGTAATATAGTAGTCTGGGTTGACAGCCATGCTTTTTTAGGACCTTCTTACTGTCATTGTTTCCACTGAATAGTCGGGTGTTATTCTGATGGGTCTACCATTATAGGTAATTTGGCCTTTTTCCTTTGAAGCACTTAGTATTTTTTCTTTGTTCTGTAGGTTTAGTGGCTTGATTATTATGTAGCAAGCAGACTTTTGTAGGGAGTATCTAGTCTATTTGGTGATTTGTAAGCTTCTTGTTTCTTTATAGGCATTTCCCTCTTTAGGTTCAGAAAGTTTTCTTCTCTGATTTCATTGACTATATTTTCTGTGCCTTTGAGCTGGCATTCTGCCCTTTCTTCAATTCTAATTATTCTCAGTTTTGGTCTTCTCATGGTGTACCAGATTTCTTGGAAATTTTGTGTTATGCTTTTTTTGGTTTTACTATTTTCTTTAACTTATGTATCTATCTCCACTATTGAATCTTCCACTCCAGAGATTCTCTCGTCCATCTCTTGTGTTCTGTTGGTTATACTTGCATCTGTAGTTCCGGTTCATTTCTTTAGGTTTTCTATTTCCAGCTTTGCCTTGGTTTGTGCTTCTTTATTGCTTCTATTTCGATTGTTAATTCCCAGAATGTTTCTTTCACCTGTTGTTTTCTTTTTCTTATTTTTCTTTATTTTCTTTCAGGGATTTGTTCATCTCTTCTGATTTTTTGTTTGTATTTTCTTCTTTTTCTTTAAGGGAGTTTTTTATATCCTCTTTTAAAGCTTCTATTATCTTCATAAAGTTGTTTTTAATGTTGTTTCCTTCTGTTTCCTCTTCATTGTTATGCTTAGGTCTTGATGTTGTAGAACCACCAGCTTCTTTTGTTGGTGTATTGTTGTTCTTTATATTGTTATATGTATTCTTGCACTGTCATCTTCCCATTGCTTCCTTGGTTCTCTCTTAGTCAGATCTTGGTCTGCTCTTAGTTGTGGGTCCAGTGGCTGTGTGTCTCCAGTAATTGCAGAGGCTGCTCTTAGTTGGCTGTTAGTTGGCTGTAGGCCAAGGAGCTGTGTGTCTTCAGTTGTAGCAGGGGTTGTTCTTAGTCAGCTCTTAGTTGGCTCTTAGTCAGTTCTTAGCTGTGGACCAGGAGGCTTGGGGGTCTCCAGTTGTAGGTGTGTGATGACACAGATCATGGTTTGGGTGGAGTTTGTCCATAGAATGTCCCTCCAGTTGTGTTTTGCTGGGGATTGGACTTGCAGGGAGGTTCTCCCAGCTTTCTTTGGTTTAGGACGGAGCTAGGTGTGGTTGGAGTGCTGGGGGCTGTGTCCCTGGGCTGGGTTTCAGAGACCATGGTCTCTGTTTGGCCTAGGGGCTGGGGTGCCACTCACCTCTTAGTTAGCTGTGGACCAGGAGGCTTTGGGGTCTCCAGTTGTTGGTATAGCCATACCCAGGCTCTTAATGAGATTTACACTCCAAAAAATTAGAGGCTTTCATTTGCACCAGCAGTAAGGGAAAGTGGTCCAGCTCCTGTTGCTGATATCAACGGCCATTTCTCAAGTCATTATCAATCCAATAGCTGAAAACGCACTTAATTCTAATTCATTGTTTATAAATGAGGCTGCACTTTTTTCACAGTTGTCCCTTGCTTTTCCTTATAATTTTTATATATCCTTTGCCAATTGAGGGAATAGGAATATTTATTGGCAACAGGTCTTTTCATATTAAAGGTAATAACCTTTGTCGTGAAATGCACATTCTCTTCTATATTATATCTTCCAACATTTGCCTTCATGCTGCTTATGTGGGGATTTTTTGAGATACAGTCTCCCAGTATAACCCAGGCTGGCCTAGAGCTCACTATGTAGCCATGCTACCATAAAACTTGTGGCAATTTTCCTTCCTCATCCTCCTATTTGGTGAGGTTACAAACATAAACCTCCTCTTCCAGCTCTATTTATGTGTTATGGTGTACATATTTTGAAATTTTACATAATTATATAATTTTTCTCTTTTTTGTTTTTATGTTTACTTTTGTGTTTTAAAGATCTACCCTTACAATCTTTTTTTTTTTTTGTAAGCACTGATGTAATCGAGAACCTCACTCATACTAGAGACAAGGGCTCTACCACAAAGTTATATCTCTAGCTCCTAACCCGATGATTATTCACCTTTTTGTTCCTTAAATGCATTTTATTATAATTTTAACATTTAGCATTTTAATATGTTTAGAATTTGTAGTTTTCCATTTTAAAATAGTCTTTCGTTTCTCAACTGCTTCAAGTTATGACTTTCACCAAATAGTAAGTGCATGTTTTCCTAGGGTCTCTATGTCTGGGCTAAGTGTTCTTGTATCAGCACCATTTCTATTTCAGTTCCCACAGCTTTATCATACCCTCTAGCTTCATCAATCTTGATTTCTACAAGTCATTTGCCTCCCTGGGAAACTTCATATTTGCCTCATGCTCAGGATTGGAATGACAATGTAGTACAAACTTGCAGTAACGTGTAAAACAGCCAATCTTTTCTTCAGGACCATAGTATGTGCCCCTCCTTTAGTTTCAGTTTTCTCTTTTTAAGGGTTAATCATATACAACTCCCACTATCCAACCTCTTTAATATATTCAAATAGTAACTACACAGTTTCAGGAGCAGGGTCTGGAGAGGGCAGCTCCAGGGAAGATCCCCAATAGTAACCAAATGTTTCGACTTACTTTCCTAAGGTTTTACTCATTAATAAAAATCCTAGATCTAGGGGTTAAGGATGAAATTTAGTGAGAGAACACTTGCCTAATACACACAGAGTTCTTGATTCAATTTCTAGGAACACACACACACAGAGGGGTGGGCTTTAAGAACCTCTCTTATGGGTGGTGGTGGCTCATACCATTAATCCCAGCACTCAAGGTAGAAGCAGGCAGATCTCTGAATTTTAAGCTAGCATGGTCTACAGATTGAGTTCTAGGACAGGAAAGGCCACACAGAGAAACCCTATCACAGAAAGGAAGAAAAGAAAAGAAAAAAAAAGAAAAGAAAAGAGAAGAAAGAAGGAAGAAAGGAAGAAAGAAAGAAGAGAGAGAAAGGAAAGAAAGAAAGAGAGAAAGAAAGGAAGGAAGAAAGAAAGAAAGAAAGAAAGAAAGAAAGAAAGAAAGAAAGAAAGAAAGAAAGAAAGAAAGAAGGAAAGAAAGTTAGTTAGTTAGTTAGTTAGTTAGTTAGTTAGTTAGTTAGTTAGTTAGTTAGTTAGTTAGTTCATGGCTAGTCCAGTCTACAGAGTGAGTTCCAAGATAGCCAGGGCCACACAGAGAAGCCTTGCCTCAAAAAAAATAAAACAAAACAAAAATAATCTGTCTCACTGCTAGAGGCATCTCCAGGACTTTCTCACCTCTTATGATTCTAGTGTAGCTTCTATAAAATTTGGTGAGCTTAGCCACCTACCTCTAATGGACCTACCTAAAAGCAAGACCTTGAGACTTGCTGGTGAATAGTAATACTATTCATCAGAAAACATTTCAGGTGAAGTTCAGTGGTGTCTGGGTGCGAAGGTGTGAGATTTCAGTCTTCTCCATAAATCTTCACCTTTCCTATCTCTTTCTAGGAGCTAAAATAATGACTTCCTCTGTGTTGCTGTCTTAGTCCAGGTTTCTGTTGCTTCCACAAAACATCATAACTAAAAGTAAGCTGGGGAGGAAAAGGTTTATAGGCTTCCACTTCTACTTGTTGTCCGTCACTAAAGGAAGTCAGGACAGAACACACAGGGCAGGATCCTAGAGCCAGGAGCTGATTAATGCAAAGGCCATGGAGAGATACTGTTTATTGGCTTGCTCCCCATGGATTGCTCAGCCTGCTTTCTTATAGATCCCAGGACCACCAGTCTAAGGGTGACCCCACCCATAGTGGGCTGAGCCTTTCTGCATCAATTATTAATTAAGACAATGTCCTAAAGCTAGATCTCATAGAGACATTTCCTCAGCTGAGGCTCCTTCCTCTCTGATGATTCTAGTTTGTGTCAAGTTGACACACAACCAGCCACTATAAGGCTCTAGCCAATACTTCATTCTGCACTAGATATACCCTTGCCACAACAGTCTGCCACCAACAAGGGTAAGATTCACTTGGTGCAAAATTTTCAGGGCAGTCCTAATCATTTTTTCACTGGGAAAATGAGAACCTTCTAGACAATAAATACATAGAGTTTCAAGATACTGCATTCAGAGCAGAGTATGTTGCCACATCCCTATAATCTCAGTACTTGGGTAATAGAGCCAAAAAGACCAAAACTTCAAGGTCATCCTCACATATATAATCTCAAAAAATAATAAAAAGAGAAAACAGCTTTCAGATAAATGCAAATCATAGTGGTTCTTTTAAAAACATGCAACGCCATCAAGGTGCGAAACAGGATTGGATTTAATTATGAGTAACATAACAAATACCATCTGAAAATATAGTAAGTCGTTTAACAGATATCTTAGAAAGAATGTTATTTTATGGGTTAATAAATATAATAACTTGCCCATACTATATTTTAAAAGAAAGAAAGAAAAAAAAAAAAAAAAAAAACCACTAATGCCCAGGACTGAGCCAGGGGTTTTTAAATGCAAACATGGCATTATCTTATCTGACCACCAGGTGTCATTGCAGTAAATGCACATTATTTCAGCCAAGGAGGAGTTTATGAGCCAGCAGCTCAGTGACAGTTACCAACCTCACGATCCAAGCCCAAAATTATTTTCAGTTAGGAAAATAAAGAGCCAGAGGCAACAGGAAACACCTCAAGTTTCTTTTTTCTTGTAAAGCATACAGTGAAAAATTCATCAAGAAGAAAGCCCCATAAAAACCATCTGCCCTGACTGGATTAAGCAGGGTTTACCAACTTAATTTCTCCCAAGGGACTTGTATGGGACAACCTAGCTGCTGTGACCTGAACACAGTTAATGGTAACATTTGCATTCCATTGGTTTTTTCTGTGGCACTGCCCAACATGGCAAATCAACAGCAGGTGTCTGGTGGATAGCCAACTAAACAGGGAATTTTTCCCAGCGCCCACAGTGGCTGGCCCCTTTGTCTGAGTGCCTGGTTGTCTTAATAGGCTTTTTATCCAGACACTCATGCATACAGTCTGTCTGTTTAATACCACACCAGGTTGAAACTCTTTTGAACATTAATGACAGTAATCAGAAGTCTTGTTTAAGCACCTGATCCCTTCCTTCACCAAGCTTACACTCATTTTATTTTGCTTTTCTTTTTTCTTGCTTGTCATTAGAGGATGGAGAGGTAAATAATTTATGCATGTGCATGTTTGGAGAGAATGCATCTGGTAGGGGGAGGGTCAGCTGCATGCGCAAGTGGAATGAAGTGCCTTTACCTGATGTGTTTTCACAGACTCTAATACTACCCTGCCTGAAATCTCCTCCTCCATGCTTCTGTGCATTTTAACCCAAGCTTTTCCAGATACAGCCTGACTCTTCTGTCTGGATCTCCACACCTGGCTAAGAGCCTGGGCCAGAAGATACTGGCAGTACTAAGTGTATTGAAGGAAACAATATACTGGGCATAGTGGCATGACCTTTTAATTATCACAGTACTTGGGAGGCAGGGACAGGTGGATTTCTGTGTGTTTGAGGATAACCTAGTCTTCATGTAGAGCAGTTTCAAAACCAGTCAGAGCTATACAGTGAGTCAGTCTTTCTCTCCATCCCTATCTCTCTCTCTCTCTCTCTCTCTCTCTCTCTCTCTCTCTCTCTCTCTCTAAAGTAAGGAATAAAGGGGAAGGATTCAAGAAAAGAGAAAAGAAAAAAGTAAGATGAGAAAAATGTTCACAAGATTAATTTGTGCAGTTAATCAGTAAACCCCTATTAAGGACCAACGAATCCTAAAAAAAAAAAAAAAAATCAGATAATAGTTCCATAGGCATATGTATGTGAGAGAATAAGACAGGTTGGGGAACATTGTCCTGGGACTCTAGGGAGCAGCTGTCAACATAGGACCTGGAGGCCTTCTGAAAGAATCAGGAAGGAGGTCCATATGCATCTTCTCCCTCTCCACTCTGCCTGATAGCCACTCTGTTGCTCATACTGGGTATCTCCATTTCATCAAATACAAAGCCATGTGTTAGCCTGTTGGTTTATACCCCTGTGGACTTTGTCCCCACCACAGCTCACAAGGTAAGCAGGA
This sequence comes from Phyllotis vaccarum, assembly GCA_033318265.1. Classification (NCBI taxonomy): domain Eukaryota; kingdom Metazoa; phylum Chordata; class Mammalia; order Rodentia; family Cricetidae; genus Phyllotis; species Phyllotis vaccarum. The sequence goes on from JARWLC010000013.1 coordinate 108,027,392, forward strand.
TTGGGCCAGGTCAGCATTTGAACTGAAAGTGCATAAAATGAAGGACAAAGGTGGGATCCAAGTGGCACAGCTGACTGAGCAGAACACACATAGTGAATAAATAAACAGAGGCCCCAGTCTGCTCAAACAGACTCCACTCTGACTGAGATGCTCATCACCTTGAGCAATCTCTGCTGAGTAGAACACAGTCATTTCATACATCCACTCAGAGTTTCTCATGGTCCATGCTACATCTTCAGCCCTAGCCTCCCTCCTTAGTCCTGGGCCCATGTTTCTTGCAACCTGCTGATCAGTGCCATCAACTATCACATCTCCATGGTCACTTCCAACCTACTGTTACTATTCTTTCCCTAAAACAGTCTTCTAAGAGTTTTCCTGTTCAGGGTCATCATTGTCCCAGACAGCAAAGCTAAGCATCTAGAAGTTAGGGTTGGCTCAAACAGTCGGAAGCCCAGTGGTTTCTGCATTTCTAAGTCTCCCACATGAGCCCTTTTTCTTCCTGTTCTGACTCCAATCAAGGACCTTATTAGCTCATATTGTAGCAATGCTGTTCTCTAGGATTGATTCTAAGATTTATCATCAGCACTGGGCCAACTGTATGTTCCTATATCATCCAATTCTTACAATAATTTACAGAAGTGCCAAGTGAGCACTGTTTTTACTAAGCCCAGCTTACTACATGCCGCAGTGTACTCAGACAACTTGAAGGAGTCAGCGCTCTATCCACCATGCTGGTTCTGAAGCCACCAATCTTGTAGCAAGCACTTTCACCTGCTGAACCATCTTGCTGGTCAAGAAGAGGAAACTGAGACACTCAAAGATTCTGTAGCTTACAAACCCATCTTCAAGTAACTGAACTAGGATAAAGGCCAGGCAGTTTGCCTCCCAATCAGCACTTATTTGAGTCCCATGGCTTTCTTGCAGAACAAATGCTCTTTAGCCCTGTCTGTGTTGCTCCTTCTTTATCACCTTTATAGAAAAAAGGATGGCCCATTAGCCTGGCATGTCTCCCTCATCAGCTTCACTGTTCTTTTGTATAGAGGCCCTTTGTATAGGGAGTTGCAAAATTAAACTTCTGTAGAAATTCAGTAGCAGCATGGACAGGAGAGCTAGGGAAACCCAGATAACAGGCACTCAGCTCCAAACAATAAGCCTTCAAATGCATTCTCAGCCATCATGCCTTTTGAAAGCATTCTGGAAAGCTAAACTCTGTGCTCTCAGAATGTGATTAGCATTTAAATATGCATACCAGAAAAGAGTGAAATGAGCCAGTGCAGGCTGCAGCTAAGCTGCAAGCTTCTCCAAAGGATGGTTGTCATTTAGAAATGCAAACCCAGTTTTCAAGGGAACCCCTAAATCCGGATTTCAATGTAAAATCTTTATATTTTTAAAGGTTGCAAATAAAAAAAAAAGTACTGATGGGCAAAGCAAAACGCCTTCTTTTGGCCTCTGCTCAATTCAGCTACCAGTTGCAATAGTAAAGACGTTCCCCTCCCCCAAGCCCTGAAGACCAAATGTATTTTATATTCTAGTCAACAGGCCTTTGTTCCTCCAGCCACCTCTGCCTCAGCATCACTTCTGTCTACTGAGCTTGCCTTGGTAGTAGTGTCCTTTGCTTTTGTTTGCTGGCTTTTTCCCACCTCTAAGGCACCCCTAAGGCAGATATTTAACCCTTTGAGAACCACAGTGCAGGTACTCCAGAGCACTGGGGAAGGAATTCTGGGGAAGAAGAAACTCAGTCAACTGTAGGGAACATTCTCTGAAAAGATAGATGCTGTTTTTCACCGATTCTCTATCTACCCCCATGTCCAGAGGCATAGTAGTTGTATTCGAAAAAGCTTGTGGGTGAATAACTCCTTTTAAGGCATGTTGTTAGCCTATCCATGTATCTCCTAATTCTGACAATCTCCTTTCCATAGCATTTTTTCCTATCTCACCATTTTTTTTTAATCTCAATATTATTGCCCTGCTGTTCTTTCACTGTCAAAACTGCCTCCTAATATTGCCTCTTATTTCCCTAAGCAGTAGTCTTCTCAGTCCCAATGTCTTTAGTTCACTTAGCTTTGAGCATCCACATGATGGAAAATTTCACAACTGACCTGTGTAAAGAACTACAAACAAAATGAAGGCAGACTAAAAAGATTGTATATGGATGGGGCTGGAGAGATGGTCACTATATACTCACAAGGGCCTCAGCTTGAATTCTCCAAGCCTATACAAAGCTAGGCACGGTAGTGTACATCTATAATTCCAACACTTCTATGTTGATATGTGAAGCAGAATTAAAAGAATCCCCAAGAACTCATAGCCTAGATAGCCTGGCATACAAATACATAACACTAAACAGAGATGCTATCTCAAATAAAATGGAAGCAAAGACTATATTTTGAGATTGTACTCTCACCTCCACATATAAGCCATGGCACGCGCGCATGCACACACACACATACACACACACACCATATACACATTTACATATAATAAAAATTAATATATAAAATAAAAATGAATAAGACTGCATAAAATTACCCTCATGCTAACAAGGTATATATGAAACATAGTCAATTTCATGCTTAATTTCAGAGTGGTCCCACTTTGAATGCTCTCATTCAAAGGCCTCTCATTATAAACAAATATTCCAAATTTAAGAAATATTCCAATTTGGAAGCATTTCTTATCCCAATCAGTTTTAGAGAAGGATATTCAATCTATGTAGCTCTCTTAGGGACCATGTCACAAGATCCCTTATATCATAAGTGTTTGCTATCCTTATTCTAAATTGCAAGCTCTTTGCCTATGGGGAGCATATTTTGTATGTCCCTGTAAACTGTAGTCTCGCATAACAGGTACTTGATACTCATTCAAGGTAGGCCTCAGAGAGCTCCCTGTGAGTTGAACCTTTATGCCACTGAGTGATTCTCAAGTCTGTGGGCTTGTCCCTATACAGGCTGAAGGTAAGAACATCCAAGCCTGCCCTCTTCCTAGCCCGCTTCCCTAAAGAAACCTCTTCTTATCCCCAATATTACCTTTATGTGTGGTTCTGAGAATGCAGTCTCCTACCCTGTGCAACCCCCGGCCAAAAGCTGTTAACTGGTCAAGCCTGGAAAATGAGCTGAAAGGACAAGAAAGAGTTAGGCACAGTGTCAAAAGCTTCTAATCCCAACATCTGGAAGGCTGAGGCAGGAGGATCAAGCTTTTCAGACCTGCCTGGGCTTAGCAAGTTCAAAGCTAGTCCAGGCAATTGAATGAGGTCCCACTTCAGGCAAAGAAGGAAAGATGACAGGAAGAAATCTTCACAGTGCTGTCCTTTGCACTCACCTTCGATCACATGGCATAGGCTGGGAGGCACTTGACCTATCACAGCATCATCCAATTGATAGTGCTTCAGTGATTTTTTTTTCAGGAAATGTAAGGATGTATATGAATTTGTGCTCATCTTTGCTGAAGCTTATGTCAGGGCAGGAAGCATTTGTCAGAGAAGATAATGACAGTAAAAAGCCTGCTGTGGATTAAGGAACTATAACTATAATGTACTACCATAGCTGGTCAGATAATATATACAAGGCAGATTCTTAGCTCATTTTGTTCTCTTTTTTGACCTCAGAATAATTACTGGCATGATTCTTATTTCATGAGTGGAGAAATGGGGCCAAAAAGGGGAAACTGCTTTCCTGGGGTCACACAGCTAGTATATGTTAAAGCTGGCTCTCTCCTTCCTCAGGGCTTTCCTTTATCCATTAGGAAGTGCAGAACTCTTTCCTAGATGGTAGGTAATTAGCTAATTTAGACTATTGTTTCCTTGCCTATACTGAGAGGGAAGAAACTAGACCTTGAGAACTGGCAGCTCAAAATTTCATTGCACAAACACTTGAGGGAAAATCACAATGTGAAAAGGCCCAGAAACAGACAGGCAGATGCCTCAATCCATTCAAGCTGCTCTACAACAGTGTGGGTGACTTCTGAACAACAGAAATGGATTTCTCATTGTTCTGGAGGCTAGGAAGTTCAAAGTCAGGGCAAATTTGACATCTGGTGGGTGCCCACTTCTCATTTTTAGATGGTACCTTCGTGTTGTGTCCTCCTCTGGTGGAAGAAGCAGGACAACTGGTATGGCTTTTTGGACACTAATCCCATTCCTGAAGGCTCTGGCTTCATGATCTTATTACCTCCTAAAGGCTTCACCTCTTGAAACTTTACGTGGGGGGGGGTGGTTATGGATTTCAACAGAGAAATTGGAGGGAAACACAAATGTTTAGACTGTAATAATAAGCCTGGTTTGGGCCAGAAACTGGTAACTTCATGTTGTAGTGAGGTTTCTTGGTCCCGGGCAGCCAGAGGCCCAGACCCACAGACCTGCACACCACACCCATTAGCCACCCGCTGCTGCTGCTCAGGCCCCCAGAAATGACTCAGACCCTTATATTAACTTTATGCTGTTTGGCCTATGGCTCAGGCACATTGCTAGCTAGCTCTTACATCTTAAATCAACCCATTTCTAGTAATCTGTCTGCCACGTGGCCCGTGGCTCACCTGTGTTCCTTATATGCTTCTTCTTGGGCGGCTTGTTCGGTCTGCCTCTGACTTCGCCCTTCCTTTCCTACCTATTCTGATTCCTCTGCCTACCTTTTCTACGGTGCCTATCAAGGGCCAAAACAGCTCCTTTATTTAAAGATTGAGATTCATAGCATACAGAAAGGCATTCCCACATCAACCTCAAATTAAAGTGGGAAAAAATATTCTTATGAAAACTGTACTATTCTGAACCTCAGTATCAGCAGCCTGCCACTGGTAGCTCCATTGGCAGTGTTACAAGTATAAGAAAGAACAGAGCACAAGTACAGATCATTAGGCAGCCACAATCCTTTGGTCAGCCGCCATCTAATCATGGCTCATCAGAGGACTGGGAAGGAAGTCTGTAGAGCCCTGGAGGGAACAGGAGTATGACCCCAGGAAAGATAAGGAAAATGCTGGACCAGTCACTAGTAGAGGATGCTAATGGAGTTTAAAGATCTTGAGCTTCTCCTGGATGGCACAACATCTGTTCTTGGTAAGAAGGAGACCACTGACCTGTCCTGAAGTACAGTGTTGAGTGTTGAGCTTTCAGAGTGGTGAGGGAGACTGTGACCTTACCTTTGTTGCAGTCTCACTGATGTCTGGCCGCTTTGAAGACTCACTCACTTCTGCCCAAGTGAGTGTCACTGCCTTACAGTTAGAAGCAAAGGTGCAGCCAGGATGCCTGCACATCCATTAGGGCAAGGTGGGATTTTTTTGAGCATTGTTATTAAAGCAAAGGGAAGGAAGGAAAACTGCCCCCCCCACACACACACACCCTTGTTCACTCAAAAAATATACAGTGCCCTAAATTCTTTGGGGATAGCAGTTATTGATCAGGGAAACAAGTCTGTCCCTAGAAGGCAGGCAAGGAGGGAATAGGGAGGCCCTTCCTAGTTCCAGTGAACTGAACTCTGCCCTTTTCTCCTGACCTGAGCTGGCTTGTTTCATTGAAGCAATAAAAATCTGGGAGTCAAAACAGTGACTTTGTGCTAAGCTCTGTCTAAATACTAACAGAAGCTAAGATAAGACCTTCTCCCACCTCCAGCCCCCAAAAGAACAAGTGAAGATTAAGGAAAGTGAAGATAGGCCCCATGAAACACCTGCTGTCAAACAAGAAAGGTCAACAGTCGCCTGGGAAGCCTCTGCTATCCAAAGGATATGGAAAATGGAATTGACTGACCCCAATTGCTAACTCGCAGTTTGGGAGATGAAGCACCTATTTCCACCAACTTTATCACCACATAGTTGTCAGTAACTTATGTGCTTGGCTGTGTCCCCCTTGAGCCTTTGATTAACATATTAGCTCACAGGAGTGATTGAGTCCCAGCCTGGCCCTTAATTCTTCCTGTGGACAGGAATAGGCCACAGGACCTCTAAGTCTCATTTTCTTCATCTATACAACATGAGGCAGAAAACTATATCTTCTTCATGTACCTGTGCAAAAGACTAAATAGTGTTATTGAACACAGGCATACTGCAAATTCTCTTCTCATGGGGCTTAGAGCACCTTTTCAGAATCTATACACAGATGGCAAGGAAGGCCTGATTAGAACTATCTCCTTTAACTTACTGATGACAGAGGACTTCATTATTCTTTTGTTGGATTTGTTTAATGAGTATTTATTAAGCAAACTCAGTGATTCAAGCCTGCAGAAGCTGGGGTAAGAGGTAGGAAGATCATGGATTCAAGGCCTGCTTTGACTGAAAAGTAAGTTTAGAGCCAGCCTGAGTAATTTAAATTTTCTTATTTTGTGTGTGTGTGTGTGTGTGTGTGTGTGTGTGTGTGTGTGTGTGTGTGTGTGTGTGTATACACTATAGCATTCATGTGGCGATTGGAGGACAACCCACAGAGTTCAGTTCTCTCTATCTACCAGGTAGACCCCAAGCTGTCCTAATTGACATCATATGCCCTTACTGGCTGGTCCATCTCACTAGGCCAAATTTTTAAAATAAAGTAACAGGGGTCAGGGATACAGCTCAGTTCAAAGTGCTTGCTTGGCATGCACAGGCCCCGATTTCCATCCCCAGAAAAACGTGTTTACTGAGAGGCCACCAAGCAAGTACCAGTCTAGTGTATAACTGTTATGTCCTCAGCCTCCTGGAAATTGTCAGCTTCCAAGTTTGTTTTCTTCATGTACATTCTCTCTCCCAGTCATGTCACTGTCAAAGTTTGCTCTTAGAAAACTTAGCCATAGCTGCTGGTTGGGAGTAAGGGAGCTTGTCTGCCTCAAAGCCAGGGCCTCTTCACAGTCCGTTCATGCTTCCTCACAAGGTGCTTACCTGCATCCCAAATGCTTTCTCTTGGAAGCTCAGCTGTGCCCTCACTTCTCACCTCAAGCCCTCACACTGGTATTGACTATTATTCTCCTCTCTTCACAAGCACAAAACTAATCTGCTGTGTTTGCTCACTTTTCCTGAAATGATGGCAGGCTTTTAGAGCAGCTTACCATCCTCAGGCTAGATGCTGAAATGCAGAACATTTACGCTGGCATAATCAAGATGAGCTCATAGGCACACCACTGGAGGGCAGCTGCCCATGCCCACTGTGCAGATCATCTACTGCAAAGAATTCCCAGTTATAGGACAACTATATGGGACCTGGCTACACCAAAAGTGATATGAGTCATATGGTTCACAAGACAGAAAGACCATCACTGCAACATTATTGGCTTGTTACTGTTGCTGTTGTTTAATTGTTGATTCTAGTTTTATTTATGTAATTATAATAACATATTCTGGAAAAAAAGCAACTCAGAGATGTTATTCAGCTTACAATTCTGGGTTACAGTCTGTTATTGTGAGGACGCTAAGGCAGGAACTTAAGGCATCATGTCTACAGTCAAGAACATAGAGTAAATCCATCAGTTCTTCTTCTTCCTCCCTCCCTTCCTTCCTTCCTTCCTTCCTTCCTTACTTACTTACTTACTTCTTTCCTTCCTATCTTCTTTCCTTTCTTCCTTCCATCCTTCCTTCCATTTGATTTCAGCTAGCTTTCTTTACTTCCATGAAGTTCAGGGCTCAGCCTAGGGAATAGTGCTGCCCACAGGGGGTGGTTCTTCCTACATCAATCAACAACCAGGACAGTCCTTGCAGATATGCCCCATAGGCCAATGTAACCCAGATAATTCTCTATTAAGACTCTCTTCCCAGGTGAGTCTAGGTTATATCAAAATGACAGTTACAGCAAACCAACACAGTGGCTATTTGCCAAAGGACTCAAGCTTTTTACTATAACTGCCTTCTACATACATGCCTCAGATGGCTTTGGATTTGCACAGCTATGCATTCACATTTAATCCTATACATTTCCAGAAAATAAAGGCCATTTCCAAGTGACAAGTTGAAAAGTTCTGAGCTCCTGCTTGCTACGCTGACAAACCATCTTTTTCATAGTTACTGTTTCCTTCTCTTCCCTGACCCACTGATCTTGAACTCCTAGCCTCAAGTGATACTCCTGCCCGCACCAGACCCCCCCAAGTATCTAGGACTATACTTTTTTCATGATATCTTAAAACTCCTACATTGAAACAATCGTTTTTCAGCAAGTAATACATGCACATAGAATCCAAAAGGTGGCATAAATACACATTGAAAATCAAGTCTTCTCACGCAGTTCTCTTCCAGAGACAACACCACAGTTCTCACTTTCTTCTATGTTTCCAAAGGTGGATTATGCAAAGGTCCACATAAATATGAAGACTTGTGTCCTTTCTGGTTTTAGATACTCAGCAATGTACTGTGCATCAGTGATTCTCAACCTGTGGGTTGCAATCCCTTGGGGGTTAAACAACCCTTTCATGGGGGTTGTATATCAGATATCCTGCATATTAGGTATTTAAATTATGATTCATAACAGTGTCAGAAGTTTTATGGCTGGGGGTCACCACAGCACAAGGAACGGTATTAAAGGGTTGCAGCATTAGCAAGGCTGAGAACCACTGTTCTAAACCATTTCTTTTTCACTAAAAATATGTCTTGAGGGTGACACCCCATCCATCCAGATGGAGTAGCCACATATGACACAGTATTCTATAGTATGACATATTATTTCTACTGGTAAACATCCAAACTCATCTCTAGCCTTGCTGTTATTAACACTGTAATAGCAAATCTTCTTGTAACATATATTGTTTCATATATATTCAGATATATCTGCAGAATAAATTCTTTGATGTAGTAGTATTTTAGCCAAAGGGGTACATAGTAGGCTGGGTATATATAATAATTTTGTGAAGTCCTTATTTGACATGCACAAAGCTCCATCATAGCACTGAAAAAACTGGATATGTGGTAAATAACTGTAATCCCAGCACTCAAAAAGTGGAGATAGAAGAATCAGAAGTTCAAGGTCATCTTCAACTATATACTTAGTTCAAGACCAGTTTAGATTACATGAGACCATAGCACCAAAAAAACAAAAACATGCAAGTTCGTGTGGTAATTTGAAAGAAAATAGCCTCCAGAGGCTCTTAGGGAGTGGCACTATTAGGAGCTAGGGCCTTGTTGGAATAGGTGTGGTTTTGTTGGAGGAAGTGTGTCATTAGGGAGTAGGCTTCGAGATTTAGAAACTCAAACCAGGCCTATTGTGTGTGGCTCACTGTCACTTTCTTCTTTCTGCCTGAAGATCCAAATGTAGAACCCTAAGCTCCTTCTCCAGCCCTATGTCTGCTTGCACACCACCATGCTTCCTGCCTTGATGATAATGGACCAAACTTCTGAACTATAAACCAGGCCCAGTTAAATGTTTTTCTTTATAAGAGTTGCTGTGGTGATGGTGTCTTTTCACAGCAATGAAGATATATATGAGTTGTATCTTTATAAATATTTTTTAAATATTTCAGTAAAGAATATTTAGTGAATGCTAACTCTTCTAAAAGGCCTGGGAAGTTTAGAAGCTTTAAAATGCTTAGCTTTGAAGTGTTTGATTTTTCTTTTTCTCAATATATAGTAAGTACCTACAATATGAAAGAAATGTTGGTAGGTTTTTGGAAAAGACCCATGTCAAGATAGATGTGGTCACTGACCCTGTGGTATTTTCAGTCACAGGAGGATAGGGGCTAGGAAGAGAGTACAAGGAAGAAATAATTATACACAACAGATCATTACAAATTCTTATCCTGTGCCATGAAAAAAAAATGGTGACAAAAAGTGTTTGATAAGCTTAGTCTAGGTATCTGAGAATATTTCCCAAGAAAATGCTATTTGTTCTGATCATTATGACAAACTTGGCAAGACAGAGAAAATGGCAAATTTCAAGTCCTACAGGTAAGAAAGCACATGGAGTTGGGCCAGCTGTAAGGGTTATATAAGCTAGGTCATTTCATTTCAGTCTTAGAACACATATGAGGGAACTAAGGTCCAAAGAAGTCAATGACCTCGTCAAGGTTACACTGATAGTGGCAGGGGCAGGCCCAGTTCTCCTGATTTCTTTTAGGTGAAGTTATACTGCAGAATCCAGTGTTCCTCCTGAGGGCTAGTGATCTGAACCAGGTGGCTACATTTTGTTAGCCTAGATAGCTGCCTGGGTTTGTGTAGAAAAAACCTTAAGTTCAGACCCTTGTGACTAGCCACCCACCATGTTCTGTTTTTCTTTGCTAGTAAGATACAACTTAAGAACACAGCAGTCTAGCATTCCAGTCTAGCAGGTTGGTTTGGTCTGCAACATACTTGTCTCTAATCCAAGTTTAGATAATTTTACTAATGACCTTAATGATGGTGATTACTTATTTAGTGCTTGTTCTATATCAAGTATAGTTTCAAGCACTTTGCATTGCTAAATTATTTAATATGAACAACAACCCTATAAGGTACATGTTATTATTAATCCATTTTACAAGGGACAAAAAGACCTTAGACAGATAAAGGCATTTGCTGAAGGTCACAGGCTAGTAAGTTATTGCAAGCTATCTAGCTCCAGTGCTTAGTGCATGACATGAAAGTAACAAGCTGTCTGGAGAGATGGCTCAGCAGTTAAGAGCACTGACTGCTCTTCCAGAGGACCCAAGTTCAATTCCCACATACAATATGACAGCTCAAACTGTAACTCCAAGATCTGACACTCCCACACAGACTACATGCAGACAAAATACCAATGCACATAAAGTAAATATAAATAAGTTATTTTTCAAAAAGAGAAAGTAGCAAGCCCTATGGAGAGGTACAGTAAGGATGTAGGTGAGGAGGTGGCTGGGGCAATAAAGCTGAATGAAATCAAGGATGGGTTATTTACTAATAAACAAAAGAAGGTCGAGTGAGCCAAGAAGAGGACTTGCTTAGTATATACAAGAGGCTCAATTCAATCTCCAGCACCATGAGAAACAAGTGCCAAGCAATCAAGGTAAGACCACATCAAGGAGGACAAAGAAACTTTATGGTCCTATTCATCACAGTCCTTCATATCATTAATGCCTCTGGTCATTTGCCTGTTCCTTTATTTCTAGGTCACCAGCATCTTGTTGGCTTCATATTCCTTGTTTCCAAGTTCTCCCTGTCCCTTCCTCCCTCCTTCTCTCCCTCCCTCTTCCCACATTCTGTGAGTTTGTTTGTGTTGGTGCATGTCATAGGCTAGAGGTCATTGTTGAGTGTTGTTCCTCAAAAGCAATACACCTTGCTTTTTGAGAGAGTCTCTCACTGGGACCTTCCACTAGGCAAACAGGCTATGACGGCTGGCTCTTGAACCCCCAGGATCACCAGTCTCTGCCTCATCAGCACTGGAATAGCATGCACCATCATGCCTATATTTTTCCATGGGTGCTGGGAACTGAAATTAGACCTTGCACAACAGGCATCTTACTGTCTGCACTTATCACATATCCCAGGCTGGCTTTTAACTTGATATTAGCTGAGGATGCCCTTGAAGTTTCGATACTGCTGCCTTCACCTCCTCAGTGCTAGAATTACAGACATATATCACCATACCCAGTTCATGCTGTGCTGGAGCTGAAGTGCAAGGCTTTGTTAGAGTGTTAAACAAGCATCTTACCAACTAAGCTACAACTCTAGGCCCCTTGTTTTGGTGCAGAGTTCTATGAGTTTTGTATGGATGTATAGATCTGTGTGACCACTACCCCCACAATGAAGACATAGAACTGTTCTGTCAATTCCTAAATCCTCATGCACTCTATATGCAGTCAAGGCCTCCAGGACCACCCCTAAAATGGTAACATTTCATGTGTTCTCTTCTGAGAATGACTCAGTGTAGTTCTTCTGGAATTTATTTATGCTGTTGTATCCAGCAATAGCTTATTATTTCTATTTTAAGATTTATATTTAATTCTATGCATGTGTGTGTCTCCATGTGATTATGTGGATATGGATGAATGTGGATACCTACAGAGATCAGAAGAGTGTATTGGATTTTCCTGGAACTGGAGGTATAGGCAGTTGTGCGCTTCCCAACATAGGTTCCGGGAATTGAACTTAGCCCTCTGAAAGAGCAGCAAGTGCTGAGCCATCTCTCCAGCCCACAGGTTGTTGTTTTTCTATAGATTTTTTTAAATTTAAATTAAGTATATGATAGGTAGGTATACACCTCTGTGGGGGTGCCTGCCTTATCCTCACAAGGACTGCAGTTAAAGAGACAAGAGTTTACTTTCAGGGATTAAGCATTTTGATGATGACACAGTTTTATCAGTAGTTCTGGGTTGGTTATGAAGTCCATGGTGTAGCTGAAGGAAAGGTGACCAAAGGTGTAAAAGTGAGGATTCCTGAGGATGAGGGCCAGACTGAGATTGGCACAGACTGTCCTTCTTTTGCATTCTCTTATTTGAAAAGTTTATACACATTTAAGTATCTTGATCATATCCACCCCTCACTCCCTTCTTCCAACTTCCCCTTAGACATTCCCACAGTACATCTCCCCTCCCCAACTTAAAAGCTTCATTTTTCTCTTCTTTTTCTTTTTTCCCTTCCCCCTTTTTCTTTTAGTTACCTAAGAGGATGGTGAGGCTGAGCTAAACTGAACCACCAGGGGTCAGTCTCCAGGAAATGTAGAAGGGTGGCCAGGAGTGCCATAGATGACAATAGGACAAAGACATGGAGTAGCTTGAAGCAGACAAGAGGCAACCAGAGAATGCCACAATCACCCTATTCTCAATCCTGTGACATTTGTGATGTAGGAAAATAAGCCCCTATTTGGTGGTTTCCCAGGACAGGGATCAGTTAAGGAGTCAAGAAGGCATCAAAAAGATTAAAGTCTGGGGTTGAAGAGACGGCTCAGTGATTAAGAGCACTGGCTGCTTTTCCAGTGGACCTAGGTTCTATTCCCAGACCTCGCCTTGCAGCTAACAACCATCTATAACTCCAGTTCTAGGGATATCTGAGGCCCTCACATGTACCTAGTACATAGACATACAGGCAGGCAAATCTCTCATGTAGGTTAACAGGTTAAATGCATAGGAAAATGTAATGGGTCCATTTGGGTATAGGGTAGGATGGATTGAATTATGAAACTGGGTCTATTCAAAATGCCTACTTTCTTTTAAGCAAGATACATCACAAATAAGGGAACAAGTCATCATGGTTGTATAGCAAATCAATATTTGTTCTAAGCCAGGATGATGGCTCACACCTGTAATCTCGGCACTCAAGAGGCTGAAACAGAAGTTCCAGCCAATCTGGGTTGCAATAGAAATACCTTGTCTCAAAATGTTTTTTACTCTAACCAGGCTGTGGTGGCTTTAATCCCAACACTCAGGAGGCAGAGGCAGGCGAATCTCTGTGAGTTTGAGGCCAGCCTGGGCCAGCCTTGCTACAGAGCAAGTTCCAGGACAGCCAGGGCTTATAAAGAAAACCCCTACTTCAAAAAAATGTTTTTCATTCTAAGACCAAGGAAAAAGATGAACTTACTGTTTTTGCCACCACCTTGGCACATAGCCTCCAGAGTCCAGACCTAAGACTCTGGTTACTTTGTGTAGGGCATTAATTTCTGAGTATTTAAATCGCTTCTTCATACCTTCTATTTCTTGCCAGGCTCAAAGTCCTTATCTTCCTCACTGTGGAGGAGTAGATGTCCATTTCTCAGGAGCAGTGGACTGCTTCCGGCAGATAGTGAAGACCCAAGGGGTACTGGGGCTCTGGAGTGGACTGACAGCTAACTTACTAAAGGTGAGAAGGGTGGCCAGACTCCTGCTTCTCTGCCTCTTCCAGTTCTTTCTCTTTCTTATCACCCCAGTACAATTTGCATGAAAATATCCTATCTACCACTAATGGATACTGCTCATCAACCCTGATAAATACATGGTGGAGAATCTAAAACCCCATCTAGAAGAGCTGGGCATTTAGTCTCAACTAGAATTTTCCAACAGTGGGATATATGGACCCTAAGGATAATACAGCCCCTGTTTAAGATTGTCTGTAGAAATACAAATATAATACAATTGCATCATATTTCCATAGACTTCCACCACCAGAATTAAGAACAAGAACTCTGAACTAGCAAGTTCACATGTAAATATCCAGTTCAGACCACCATATAGTGATGAGCGGTAGCAGATCAACTACATGTATATTAATGTAGACCCAGTGCTTGCCCAGGGCATGCCCTTCAGTGGCTCTAATATCCTTCTTCCCCTCCCACAGTGCACCAGTTTTTCTTTTCTATATTTTTTGATTCCAAAAAGAATTACCATGTATACCCATGGCTATTATTTTAGTTTACCCTGGTGCAACTCCACTGCAGAAGTACCTTTTCTTAATAATTTACCATATGGCCCCAAAGTGTTGACTTCAGTTCAGGGCAGCTCCCCTGTTCTATTAGTCAAACTTTAGGACATTGAAATTGGCTAAAGGGAAATTATTGAATAGAGAGTATTACTCCATATTCTTCCTAGTGCACACCAATAAATAAATAAATAAGAATTAGCTGGGCAGTGGTAGCACACACTCTTAATCCGAGCATTCAAGAGGTAGAGGCGGGTGCATCTCTGTGAATTTGAGGCCAGCCTGGTCTACAGAGTGAGTTCCAGGACAGTCAGGGCTACACAAACAAACCCTGTCTCCAAAACCAAAGAAAAATTAAAATTAATTTTTTAATTTATAAAAATTTGTTTAACATGTAAACTGGAGCAATAACTCAGTGATTAAGAGTATTTGCTGCTCTTACAGAAGCTGAGTTGAGCTTGCCACACCCATATTGAGAGGGTCACAACCACACATAACTCCATCTCCTAGGAATTCATCTAATACCCTCTTCTGGCCCCCATGGGCGCCACCCCACACAGAGACACACAGATATGTAAATAAAAGTAAATCTTTGTTTTATTTTGTTTTAAAAAGAATTTAACACAGTTTTCATTTTCTGTTTAACAGGTAGTCCCATATTTTGGAGTTATGTTTAGCATGTTTGAGTTCTGTAAGAGAATTTTTCTTTATCAAAATGGTTACATCCTGTCCCCATTGACCTATAAATTGACCCCAGGAGTGGACCAAAGTTTGAAGCCCCAGGAGTTACGGGAACTAAAGAAGTTCTTCAAACCCAGAAAACTGGAGTCTAAAAAACCAACTCTGTAAAGCAGAATGGAACTAGAGTGGTGGAAGATATACAACCATCACAGGTGGATGAGGCCTCTTACCTGTGCACATCAGGAAGAACGAGAGGATACTTCTGCCTGCTGCTCTTAGAAATGAGACCACTAGGCCACACATCACCTCACAACTCCAAATTCCCCCATGAATACCTGTGCCTGGAAAATCTTTTCTGACTCTGCTTTGTCACAATGGAACTCCACCAGACTCTAAGGAAGCCTATTGACAATCAGATGTGCAATATTATGCCTTCTGAGAAGAATCACCCTGGAAAGGAACATATCCACAACACTTCAGAGCACCTTGTAGCTGAAGTATCAGAGCATAGATCATGTCATGAGCCCAGTCATGGGTGTCCAGGTGGAGTAGGCCAAGTTTCTCTCACTTTGACCTGTGGCTTTTCCACATAGACTTCTTAAACTCATACTTTTGCTGGCTTCTGAGAGCACAAACCACCATGTAGGTTAGGCCTTATCAAAAACCCCAAATGAAGACATTTTGGTAGGATTTTCTCCAAATGATCTTGCTATAAAATCTAGGCTGCCCTCTGAGTCATGATCTTCCTGCCTCCCAGACATCTGAGATTACAAGTATGTACTCTTTGGAACCCCCATTCTTTATTAAAAAAAAAAAATCAAACACACCAAGCGTAGAAGCTTCTATTTCAAGAAGGCAGTTTTGCACATGACTTCTTAATGATGCACTGACATTCCTGACTCAAGTCATATACAGTTCCAGTGGCCTTAATTATCTGCCTTTTTAACTTGCTTTGTAAGCCTACCCTGAAAATAAATTATTCAATCATCTTCCTATTCTCACAAGATGTCCTAGTTTCCTAGAAAGGATAGTAAAACATATGACACACATACCTCCCCCAAATGGCATGAAATAAAAATCCTTTAGGCTAATCACCCACTGGAGAGGTTTTTGTTTGGTTGGCCAGTTTTTGTTTTAATGTAATCAAATGGGTATTTTGTGTAAAATTTATATGACTATACTTTTCTAATAGTATCAATCTATATATTTAAAAATATGTAACAAGACATGGTCATAACCATCTGCAATCACAGCTCTTGGGAGGCTAAGGCAGGAAGATCATGAGTTCAAGGCATCCTTAGCTATGTTAAGTAAATTCAAGTTCTTCTTGTACATAGTGAAATCTTATCTCAGAAAACAATAAGTAAACAAATAAATGCATTTCTTACACAAATTCACATGTACTTTCTGTTCCTTCCCTCTACCATATATATAAAGGTTTCAATAATGTTGAAAGTATTTTTTCTTATTAAACTCATTTTCTAAAGAAAAAAACTGGGGCTGGTGAGTTGATTCGGCAGTTAATAAATAGCACTTGTTGCTTTGCAGAGAACCTGAGTTCAATTCCCTGTACCTACCTGCATGGTGGCTCACAACCATCTGTCACTGCAGTCTAACATCCTCTTCTAAACTCCACAAGCACCAGATGCACACAATGTACATACATACAGAAAAACACCCACATATATAAAATAAATGAGTCTAAAATTTTTTTCTTTCATTTTTTAAAACGGGGGAAAGTATCAGTTATTTATTCCTAATCAAAGTTATAAAATGATGGTTAAGCTCTCAGACCTTAGTCTGGTTTAAATATACAAAATATATCTTTTCAACTCCTATAGCAAACTGTTTTATAGAGAATGAAGATGATATGTGTGGTCTGATCTATTAGTCTTTGGGGAGAGGCAAATACTGCATCCAGTCAACACTCCATGTTTGTTTACTGTTATTTTCTTTGAAGCAACAAAACAAAATTTCAGAAAATGCTGAATTCTATGAGTGTATTTTTGACAAAAGTTAAAATCTAACCTCAGATTATTTACATCTTAGTATTTCTTCTGTGCATTCTTCCACAAATTATAAAATAGATGCTACCTGCCAGAGCCTGCTGACTGCTGAGATTACAGGTATGGGGCAACATGACCTGCTATGGTTTAAATGTTTAAAATGTTAAGGCAGTATATCTCACTGTAACCCAGGCTGGTTTTGAACTCATAATCCTCCTTCCTTAGGTTCCCAAATGTCAAAATTCCAGGCTTCCTCCTCCATGCAGGGCTCTGAACTTAGTTTTGAAGGAAGGACTATAGTAATTGAATAGAAATGTCCACTATTAGGTATATATACTTGAAGGCTTAGGTTGCCACTTATTCTGTTTGGGATGTTATAGAACTGTTAGGAGGAGCAGCTTCACTGGAGGATGTACATCACTGGGGGAAGAGTTTGAAAGTGTATAGCCTTACCATACTTCCACTCTGATTTCTGCATGTGATTGAAGGTGTTATCAATCAATCTTGATGTGGCTGCCTATCTCAGCCTTTACGGACCCTCCCTCTGGAACTATAAGCCAAAGTTCGGTCAAGGTGTCTATCATAGCAACAAAAAAGTAACTAATACAAGAGCATAAGCAGTATCACAGAAATGAGAGCAAGCAAAGAGTGATTGAGACAGAGTGAGAAGACAGGCTTTGCACATTTATTCAACAATTGCTAGGCACTGTGAATGCAATGATACAAAAGGCAAATGTGACTGGAGATCACATTCTAGTGAGCAGAGAGATCAACAGACAAGCCAACTGACCGGCAACTTAGGTAGTTTTACATTGTAATATTGGAAGGGGAATAAATAGAGTGCTTTAAAGGATTCTGTGGGGGAAAGGAAAATCTTTCAATTAGGGAGCCAGAGAAGGTCATTCTCAGAGGTGACATTGGAGATAGGACCTAAAAGAAAATGAGCCAACCAGAAAGAACAGGAAGAACATCTCCAGCAGTGGAAAGAACAAGTGCAAATGTCTGCTTGTTCAAAAACAACTGAGTGAACACAAAGGAAAGAAACACAGCCAGAGTGTGCTCCCAGAGTAATGGAGCGCTATGGGATAAGGTTGAATCGAGAAGCAGATCATTGCTATCTGTTGGATTGTAACACTGGAGATAAAATCTAATGCCTTTCACATGTCAGGCAGACCCTCTAACTACATTCTCAGCAATAAAAACCAAATTTTACATGATCTCATAGGTCACAGAAAGAACTTCAATTTTATTCTAAGTATAATGAGAAGTAATGAAGAATTTTTTTAAAAGAAACAAGACAATCTGGTTTTCAATTTTAAAATACAATTCTGGTTGTTATGGAGAGGACAGAGTAGAGGGAAGTATGGTTAGAAATGAGAAGACAAGTAAGAGCTGACTCCAAAATTAGAAGCAAGAAATGATAGCTTGGTCTAGAATGGTGGCAAAAACAAAAGTAAATTCAAGAGCTGAGGAGATGACTCAGTGATTTACGCACACACTGCCCCGCTAAAGAATTGGAGTATAACTCCTAGCCTCTATGCTAGGAGGCTCACACTGTCAGCAACTCCAGCTCCACAGGGATCTGATGCTTCTGGCTTCCAAGAGCATCTGCACTCACATGCACATACCCACAAACCACACAAACAAATTAGAAATAATAAAAATAGGTGAGGGAGATATTTTTGTGTGGTTAAGAGCACACAGATTGCTCTACCAGAGGACCCAGGCTGCACTTTCAGCAAGGTGGTTCAAAATCATTTGTAACTCTGTCCCCAGGGAAATCCAATGCCCTCTTCTGGCCTCCTTGAGAACATGCATGTGGTCTGCAGACATACACCCAGGCAAAACACCCACACACATAAAAAATAAAATAATAATATTTGTAAAAAGAAAAATAATGTTGAGACATATTTTGCAGTCGGACTTAGAAATATTTGCTGAACAACTAAATGCTGGAAGTAAAGGGGGGCATTGAGATTGGGACCTAAGGTTTGGGCTTTTAATAAATCAGATGATGTCATTTCTTGATATAGGAACAACGGAGGAGGGTCAGAGTTTTGCCAGAGAAGGAATTAAACGTTCTATTGGCGATATGTTAAATTTAAACTTCCCAGAATAAATTCAAGTGAAGAAATACATAATTGGCTAATGCCTAAATTGTCCCTATTATTGCACAATTGGTAGTAGATGAAATAATAACCCCAAAGTACCTATACCCTAATCCCCAGAACCTTTTAATGTATTCCCATAGACAACAAAATAAATTTGGGGATTGTTTTTCTTTTTGAGACAGAATCTTCTTATTATAGTCCAGAGCAACCCTCCTGTCTCAGCTTCTCAAGTTCTGTGATTACAGGCATGAGGCACCATTGCCTATGACAAAAAAAAAAATCTTGAACAAGTGATTACAGTTATACTCAGTGAGACAGAGAGCTTCAAGAAGCCAAGAGTGACTCTCAGCTGACAACCAGTAGGGAAACAAGAACCTCAGTCTTATAACCAAAAAGAGCTAAATTTTGTCAATAACTTGAATGATCTACAAAATGTGTTTTCCCCTGGGTCCTCAGGAGATCTGGGCCTAAGGAGATCTGCATCTGTGTTGTCACTTACAGAATTATAGCATAGTAAGCCTGTGTTGTTTAGCCCACTGTGCTTGTAGTAAGTCATTACAACAGCCACAGAAAAACAACAGAACTCTAATGATATTTGTTTTAAGATAACAAGGACAGATCAAAAGTTCAAAGAAGAGTGATGGTGAAAGACAGAAACTTGGCTGTCATCAAACAAAGACCATTCAAAACAGAGAGATGACGGGCAATGGTGATGCACACCTTTAATCAAGCACTCAAGAGGCTGAGGCAGACAAATCTCTATGGCCAACCTGGTCTACAGGGAAGTTCCAGGACAGCCAGAGTTACACAGTGAAACCCTGTCTTGGAAAAAAAACAGCCAGAACTTTACCAGGCAGTGGTTATGTATGCCTTTAATCCCAGCACTTGGGAGGTAGAGGCAGGCAGATCTCTGTGAGTTCAAGGCCAGCCTGGTCTACAGAGCTAGTTCTAGGATGACCAAGGCTATACAAAGAAACCTTGTCTTAAAAAACCAAGGAGATAGAGGGAGGGGATGGAGATTTGGCTCAGTGGTTAAAAGCACTAGCTGCTCTTTGAGAGTATTCAGGTTCAGTTCCCATCACCCACATGGTGACTCACAACCATGTGTCACTGAAGTTTCAGGGATGTGATACCTTCTTCTAGCCTCTCTAGCAACTAGGCATGCATATAGGGCTCAGACATACTTGCAGGTAAAATATTCACTCACTTAAGATAATTTAGTTTAAAAATTAAAAGATAAAGGATAAAACAATAACACTGAAAGCATGGATGTGAAGAAACTCCTGGAGTGGGGAAAACAATAAGAAATGAAACTGAGGAGGCAAAAGCTAAAGATCTGGAGGAAATGAAATGCTTTTGCCCTGCTGTCAGGGATATACAATGAATGGTGCAGTAATTCTAAGGGAAAAAAACAGAGTTAAGACTGACAGACAGGGAAGGGAGAGAAGGAGGAATGGAAGGAGGTACAGAAGAAAGGATAGAGGGAAGGACAGAGAGAGGGAACCTAGGCTCATAAAATATGCAAAGAGCAGAAACAACCCAAATATTCACTACCTGATAATATGCCAAAGATAAGTCAGGGCAAAGGAAAGCATATATCCTGCATGGTTCCATTTAGTCAAAAATCTAGGGACTGCAAACTAAGCTAAAGTGACATTCTGCTGAAAACTGTTTGCTTGGATGGAGGGGTTACCGGAGGACATGTGAATGTTTTAGTAATGGATCTATTCAGTACGTTAGCTGCCATGGTTTCATAAGTGTACACATATGTAAAATATTATCAAACTGTGTCCTTCACATATGTACATTTTTAATGGGTATAATGACACAAGCCTGTAATCTCAGTGTTTGGGAGACTGAGGCAGGAGAGTCAGGAGTGTGAGACAAGCCTGAGCTACCTACTAAGACCTTGTCTGAATGACAAACAAAGGTTGGGAAGATCAAGCTCAGTGTTTGCTTTGTATGCATAATGCCATAGGCTTGAGCCCTCTTACAAGAAAAGGAGGTACAGTTCTGTTGCATGACACCGAACTTGTTTGTCTGATTTCCTGTTATCTACAACCATCATCCATGGCCAAAATCCGTTAAGTTCTTTCTCAGCCTTCTAGAAATAAAATTCTTCAAGCACTAGAGTAGAAGGAGAAAAAGAAAACAAGGGCTTCAGATGCTAAACTGAGTTTAGGTTTGATCCAGTAAGCAAAGGGGAGCTATAAAGTTTTGGAGCAACAATGTGATATAATAAAAACTATGAAAGAAGCCAGGCATAATGGCATGCTTGTAATCCCATCGCTGGAGAGGTGGGGGCAGAAAGATCAGTAACTCAAAGTCAACCTCAGCTATATAGTTGGTTCAAAGCCAGGCTAGGGTTCATGAAATCCTGTTTTAAAACAATATTAATAAATGAACAAAAAAATTAGGAGAAAGCAATAACATTGTAGAAGGCCATATACCAACTCACTAGGCAGAAGCAGATTCTTTCTTAATAATTACGCTGCAAACATGACTGTGACAATTGTCCCCACTGGCAATGTGACAAATCTGAAAATAAACAGTGCCTTTTCTGGGTGCTTACTAGAAATTCCAATCCTATTTCTGTGGTATCATACATTTTTACCAACTGGATTAAATAGACTGCCACTTTGCTTAAGCAAAGTTAGAATGGACTGTTTCATACAGTTCAGATTTGGAGGCTTAAGGATGTAGCTCTGTGATGCAGTGCTTGCCTAGCATGTCCAAGGCTTGGGCTCCATCCTCAGAAATAAAACAATAGTTTCAGTCAGCCAACCTGTATTTTTCTTAACATTGAAGGAATAAGGCATGAACTAAATACTCACTCTATACCAGGCTCTATCCAACCTTTTCTCCAGAGTCCCTGATAAGTATGTGACTATTCTTTCTGGATGTTTGCATTTCCAATAATAAGGTCACTCCATCATACAATTGCCTTGAAATCATTCATAAAAGCAATTTCTTTTGTAGATCATTGTAATTATTTTAGTGTACAAAAGTAACTGATTTCTTCTTTTATTTTTTTTTCTTTGTTTGCCTCAAACTATGTAGCCTAGGAAACCATTGAACATCTATGCCTTCTGCATCCGCAACTTAAGTGCTGGGATAACAGACTCATATCATCACGTCTAGTTGATGCAGTATTGGCTCTGAACCCAGAGTTTTGTGCATGCTAAACCAGCACCCTTCTGATTGAACTACATGCCCAAGACACATAAAATAATGGATTTCATTATGACATTTTATTCATATAGGTTATTGTATTGTGCTCATATTTGGCTCCACTCAATAAAAAAAACACTTTCCTGTTGGGCTAAAGGAACTCATTAAGGACCTACCAGCTGGTGGTAATTCCCTGTAGAATACTGACAGTCCTTTTATGATGAGGAAAATTACATTGCCCATCCTTTATCCAAAGCACTTTTCCAATTAAAAGCTTCTCACTCACTCAGCTATTTCTCAGATGATATAATGATATCATTTCACTTTCACTTTTGTAATGGCCTCATTTGAATATATTTTGGTCTCTCTATATCCCTCTTCTTTTGTTTTTGAGACAGGGTTTCTTTGTATATAGCCTGGCTATCCTAGAACTAGCTCTGTAAACTAGACTGGCCTTGAACTTACAGACATCCGCCTAACCTTACCTCCCAAATGCTGGAATTAAAGGCTGTGCCACCAAAAGCCTAGCCTGTCCTGGTTTGTTTTCTTGCTTTGTTTTTGTTTTGTTTTGTTGGAGGTTTTGGTTGTTTTTGTTTTTTGAGACAAGAGTTTCTCTGTGTAGCCCTGGCTGTCCTGGGATGCACTCTGTAGACCAGGCTGGCCTCAAACTCAGAGATCTACCTTGCCTCTGCCTCCTGAGATTAAAGGTGTGTGGCACCACCACTCAGCTGTCCTAGTTTCTTAGTGTTCACGTAAATGTGGCACCAAGAACTGAACCTAACACTACGGGTTGACTAGCAAAGACAAAGTGGAACTGAAAGTTTCCCTGATCTTATGTTTTCTACCATATTAGTCTAGTTCAAACAAGAATCATCAGCACTTTTGGCACCGGCAACTCCCAATTAAGCAAGACCTCCCAGTTATCTTTCTCTTTCACCCTCTTCCTTTTTAATGTTATTTGTGTACATTGGGGTTTTGCCTACATGTATGTATGTGCACCACATATGGGCCTAGTGCCTGACGATGCCAGAAAAGGGAGCTAGACCCCTAGAGAGTGGAGTAACAGGTGTTTGCGAGCCACCATGTGGGTGCTAGGAACCCAACCTGAGTTGCAAAATAAGTGCTCTTATGACCGCTGAGCCATCAATGAATCCAGCAGTCCCAGTCCTCTCTTGTACACATACTACCATTAAAACCAACCTCTGCACCCTTAAATGTCTTGTTCTAAGTAGAATACTAGAACCTTTTACTTTCTTTCCCATTTTATAAGGCTGGGCTGATTCAGAAATTTGCCTTATGTGATTCAACTCCCAGAAGTCTATGGTATATTGGTCTTTGTCCTGAGAAGACTAGGTGTCCTTCTGTCACCTTTACATGTATTTTGAAAAGAAAAAGCAACTGTACTCATCTAATCTATTTAGACATGATAGTTTACCAGGTGTCTTTCTCTTTTTAAAAAGTTCATCAGAACTTTTCAAAATTGTACTAATCTTAATTTTCTCTTTAGATTCATTCTTCCTCATGAATGGCCTTTCTCTTTTGGTATCTGAACAGGACATCACATTCTCTTTTCTTTAAAATATACCTTAACCACAGACACAGACACATATGTATGTACACACTTTCCCTAGCCTATGTGACCATGTTATATTTGCTTATGAAAGATAGATGGCATAGTCACATTCTTTCAGATTCTTGCCACTCATATTTTACTAACCAGACCTCTCTATTCATTGTCAGTGCTAAGTACAGCCTAGCACCACACCTCATTGCTTCTCTTTAGTATGACAACTAATGATAATTAATAATTATCATTATTATCAGAGAGGGCCAAGAATTTTGCAGATTGGACCCTGTAAAGGTGCTTGCTGCCAAGCCAGATGATCTGACTTTCATCACTAGGATGTACACAGTGAAGAGAAGAGCATCAGGTAAAGCTGTCTTCTGTACTCTACACACACACATCATAGCACATACATGTCCCCACACATATACAAATAAATGTAATTAAACTCTGAAAAGAACTTATCAAGTATGTTGCAATCTAAATAATGAAATGTTCAGCAAATATTTGGATGGTCTTTGCCTGTTATCACAATGTCGTGTCTCTGACAGCTAGCTATATGCAGTACTGTGATGGGATTCAGGTGTCAGCCAATAGGGTCCGAAGACACTTATCCAGGGTCCTGGGCTCCTGAAGGGTGAGTGGCCAACCCCATTCAAAAGGGGCTGCTGGGATCTTGGGGGGTGACTGGCTTGGTCTAGTGGTTAGAATTCAGTGGTGCTCTCACTGCCACAGCCCAGGTTTGTTTCCGGTCAGGGAACCAAAAAAAAAAAAAAAAAAAAACGGGACCCCAAGATCCCAGCACTATTCACATATTTTATCTAACTGAGCAGTGTCTTATACATATGCATGGATACATATTCATATCTCCTGTTCATTCTTTGGTTCTATTTTTGCAGCAGCTTTTGGAGGTGAAGGGTCTCCCAGTGTAGCTCATGCTGGCCTGAGATTTACTATTTACTAAAAGCTAGTCTGAAAATGTAATCTTCGTGCCTCCCCTCCGCCTTCTAAATTCTGAGTTTACATGATCTGCTACCACCCCCAGGGTGAAATTCTTACTAACTTTTCACAAGAATTAATTTTAACTCAATTCAGTGGTGTGTGCCTTTAATCCCAGTGCTCAGAAGGCAGAGTCAGTTCAATCTCTCTGAGTTGAAGGTCAGCCTGATCTACCTAGTGAGGACCTCTTAAAAAAAGAACTTGTTTCATTTATTGATGTGTGTGTGTGTGTGTGTGTGTGTGTGTGTGTGCACGCACATCAAGTATAAGAGTGAATACAAGCACCGGTGCCATAGTGCATGTGTAAAAGTCAGAGCATAGCTTACTGGAACCTGTTTCTTCACCACTACACCATCTTGCTTGCTCTCCCTCAGTTATTTTTGAGACAGCGTCTCACTACATAATTCCAGCTGGCTTCACACTCCCAGTCTTCCTGCCTCAATCTCTAGAGTGCTGGGATTCCAGGTCTATACACCAGCATCCAGCTTCTTCTTGATAAATGGCTTTTTACATTCCAGCCAATGAATTACTGGTGATACCTTCTTGGTAAATCCTTGTTCTTCATTTCCCTGTGGTATCTCTCACCAGATTTTCCTTGCCCTGACCATGTCAGTCAGAAGTCCCATCCCAGTGTCTGAACAATGTGCATAATACTATGTTTTACTGATTCTACAAAATTTATTTTATTACCTCCATTCTAGGCGTTGATACACAGATATACAAGGCCCTGAGTATTGCTTGAGCTTTTTCCTGATTTTTTCTTCAGAGCTACTAGACAGTGCCTTAGCTTCAGTTCCTGTTTCTGTATTACCCTTGTATTTCCACAGCTCCCAGAAACACAATAGTTACTAATAGAGCCCCAACCGAATCTCACAGGAGGAGTGAATTTTTAATTAACTGACCAAATATAGATTATCAATATAATACTCATCATCACTAATATTATTCTTATTCCCCTGACCTATTGTTTCTGTTTTTTTTCTTTTGAAAGTTTTTTTAACTTTTGGGCTTATAAAAATGTTACGAAAATGGCACAAGGGGACTGGGAATATAGTTCAGTGGCACAGTACTTGCCTAGCATGCATGAGGCCCTAGGTTTGCAATTCCAATCTTTACAGAAAGCATACACTTGAGAGCGGGTTGGTATCCACAATACAAGGAACTCCTAATCTCAACAGAAACACTAATAATAACCCAATTTAAAAGTGAACGAGAAATCTACACTTGATCTCAGCAAAAAGGCCAAGAAGCTATAGCAATACACCTAATCAGAGATTTTCTAAAAGAAGACATATAAATTGGTCAACCATCATGGAAAGAAAAAAAAAAGATGTCCTACATCACTGGTCATTAAGGTAGTGTAAACCAAACCTACAGTGAGGTAATAACTACTCAGGAAGACATAAGACAGTAAGCACTGGTGAGAGAGTGTAGAAAACAATCTTTGCATGTCATTGGTAAGAATGTACATTAATAATGCCACCCTGGAAAACTAGGGAGATTCCTCAAAAGATAGATGTATTCTATAATTCAGCAACCTCACTAATAGATATCCAAAAGAAATGCAATCAGGCATATTGAAGAGATATCTTCTTTCCCATGTTCATTTCTGACAAGTATGGAAAGAAAATATAGACCATATACACAAAGGAATGCTACTCAGCTATCCAAATAATAAAATCCTGTTCTTTGCAATAACAAAAAACAAGAAAAATGAAAGTTAAAAAGGCTAAAAATGTAGCTCCATAGTAGGATCCTAAATTCCAGCCCCAGCCAGAGCTACAAAAATTGCTCAGTGGTTAGGGGCACTTGCAGCTGTTACAGAGGACCTAGATTCAGCTCCCAGCACCCATTTCAGGCAGCTCACACCACCTGTAACTCCAGTTCCAGGAAATTTGGCATCTTATTGCACATATGTCTCCAAGATTTCCCTTAGGATCAACAAAGATAGATTCAAAATTGCCCCTTTGGAAGATGTCTGTTTATCTTTATTTGCTAATAATAGTATCCCATAGTTAAAAGACCCTAAAGACCCTACCAGAAAATTCTTACATCTGATAAACAACTTGTAACAAAGTTTCAGGACACAAAGTCAATAAATGAAAAATAGTATCTTTAGCTCACCAAAAGCCTAAGCATGAGGACTGGAGTTCAGTGGGTGTACTTTGCAGGAGGCAAAGACAGGGGGGGATCCCTAGAGCAATGGTTCTCAACCTTCCTAATGCCGTGACCCTTTAATATAGTTTCTCCTGTTGTGGTACCCCCAACCATGAAATTATTTTGATACTAATTCATAACTGTAATTTTGTTATTGGCATGAATCATAATGTCTGATATACAGGATACCTGATATGTGACCCCCCCAAAGGGGTCATGGCCCACAGGTTGAGAAACATTGCCCTGAGCCAAGTTAGTCAACTAGATTAGCCATGTCAGGGAGGTATGGGTTCAAGAAAGATAACCTGCCTCAAATATATTGATATTTATACAATATATATTTATATTTATATAAAGCAACTGAGAAAGACACACAGCATCAACCTCATACATGCATCTTCACACACACATGGGTACATACACATCACACACATAGCACAAGGGAAGTTGGGAGGGAGAGAGGGAGGGAGAGAGGGAGAGAGGGAGGGAGGGAGGGAGGAAGGGAGGAAGGAAGGAATATAGTAATAGCAAACTTCCTAAGAACTCAGAGGGGCAGGAATCCATCCCACTGGCAATAGCCTCAAAAATGTATGGCTAAGAAGCTAGCTCAATGGGTAAAATGCTTTCCAAACAAGCATAAGGACTAGAATTAGGACTACCATGGCCCACATAAATGTAACACTCAGGAAACAGAGACAGAATATCTTCTAGATAGATGAGCCAAAGAAGTGAGCTCTTAGTTCATGTGACAACCTGCCTCACATACCTTTAATCCCAGAACTTGGGAGGCAGAGGCAGGTGGATCTCCGTGAGTTTGAGGCCAGCCTGCTCTACAGAGTGATTTCCAGGACAGCTAGGACTGTTACACAGAGAAACCTTGTCTCAAAATAAAATGTAGAAAATACCCAGAATCAACTTCTAGCCTCCAAATGTGCACTTAAGTGCATACAAAACACTAATAAAATACTTAGGAAAAAATGTAACCAAGGAGGGTAAAACTATAATCACATTTTAAAATGGTGAAAGTATATTTTAAAAGATCTTAAGAGACAGAAAGCTCTTCCACTCTACCTACCACCAGGATCAACACTGTAAATGCAGCTATTTCACAAAACTCATAATCTACAGAGTCAAAGCAAGCCCTAAAATGATTCAAGTGGCATTTCTTTCAAGAATCTTAAATTTCATATGAGTGCCCAGAAGGTTCCAAGTGCCCAAAGCAATTCTGAGCAGAAAAATAAATGCTGGAGGGATGATAGTACCAATTTTTAAGTTATAAACAGAGCCACAGCAATAAGGCCACCATGGTACTGGTACAAAAACGGGCACATACTCCAATGGACTAGAACAGAGGACCCAAAAATAAACCCACACAGCTACAGCCAAGGAATATTGAAAAATCCAGGCACCTAAAGCAAACCTTAAGGGAAGATAGTTTTTTCAACAAATGGTGTGAGAGAACTGGATGTCCATACATAGAAGAATGAATTAGATTCATCTTTTTCACTTGTACAAAAGGCAATTCAAAATTAATCAAAGACATTATATAAGACTGAAATTCTAAAACTACTAGAGGTAAATATCCCCAAGATATAGGCACAGGCAAGACCTTTCTGGACTCCAACAGCTAAGAAAATAGAGCCAAAAATCCACAAACAAGTTTACATAAGGTTAAAAAAAAAAAAAAACTTCTTTGCAGCAAAGATACCAATTTACAGAGTGAAGAGCCAGCCTACAAGATGGGAGCAAAAGTATCTGCCAGCTTTATATCTCACAATGAACTATTATTATGCCATAAAGAAGAACAAAATTATGTTATCTACAGGAAAATAGATGGACTCTGAGGTCATTCTGTTGAGACAAGGTAGACTCAGAAAGACAAATGTTACAGTTTTTCTCTCATATGTAGAATCTGGGTGTTAAGAGTATGGGCGTGTGTATGTGCGTATACACATATTTGGCACAAACATAAAGGAAGATGGTAGGAATCAGTGAGGGGATGGGGAAGCAAAAGAGAGTAATGACAGGTAGAAATGAATGAACTATATGATAGGCATGTGTAAAGACGTGATAATGAAACTCACTTTGTATCCTATTAATAATTTACAAATAAAAATCTAGGGGCTGGGGTTTTAGCCCAGCAGTGGAGCAGTCTCACATGCATATAGTAGATAGACTGGTCCAAATAAGGTAGATCACTGAAACTTTAAAACACACACACACATCGCTCCTTCAAATACAGTTTGTGCCCATCATTTTGCATTGCTGGGTTTCTTAAATTAACAACAAACTGTGTTCAAAGAAGGACCTAACCCCTGGGGGAAGCTCTTCTAGACAGAAAGAAACAAGGTGGGAGAATGCAATAAAATAAGGGACATGCCCGTTATGCTGGCTAGTTTTATGACAACTTCACACAAGCTAGAGTCATCTAAGAAGAGGAACACTGAGTAGAGAAAATGTTCACATTAGACTGGCCTGAGGGCAAGCCTGAGGTGTATTATGTCTTAAGTGTAGACAGGCCTGCAGGCATTTTGCCTTAGGGAATTCTGAAGGTTAGGCACCTACACTTCAGATACACCTGATTTCTATATGTAGTGATTATTTCGAAGCAGGTTTGTGATCATATTATCTGCTGCCATTCTGAACCTGAGGGAGTGCTCCTGATCTTAAGGTCGTTTGTAGCAAATATTTACTCCGTTCTATTGGCAGGCATTACAGCAATCTATTCAATCCAAGAGCACTTTACATGGAGTCCAGAGTCAAATGCCAACTGCATTCTTAACTTTTTTTTAAGCCTCTTACTCTTCTGGATACTTTGTATTTGGCTTCCGGTTAAAATCATTTCCTCCCTGGAGTCCAGTCCTTTGGACTCTAGGCCAATTCCCTGAAAGATCTTTGTTACACTGTTTGCAAATGAGTCTGGAGCTTGCTGACAGGATCGCACCCTGCTGGTACCTCAGTTTTCTCTGGCTTTGCGGACAAACTTCAGGGTAATACAGGGTCTAGGGTGAAGTTCACAGAACTTGACACAGAACAACTCAGTAACCATGATAAATGAATCTTAATGCAATGTTTTAAAAACCCAATGCAAATATCCTTGGATTATGAATGTTCAGAACTTTACAAAGACAGGATCCCATCCTGTACTACCATGACCTTGATTCATGTGCCTCACTGTAATTCCAGTCCTGAGTCTCTAGATAATTTTCTTTACAAGAATGGGTGAGTGGCCTGCAATCCTTAGTGTGTTCGAGTAAAATCTTTTAATATTCCATTAGATATTATCCCAATTCCTGAGGGTTGGGGAGGTTTTTCTCTGTCTGGAGCATCTGCACCTAGGCCTGGCCCTAGGCCGGGATTTTTTGGTTTTGTTTTGCTTTTTTTTCCCCCCCCTTTTGGGCACACTAACCTTCGCCCTTCCTCATCTGTCAGACCCTTTTCAGGGTCCAGGGCCCAGTTTTAAGTGCTATCTGCGGCCACCCCTTACTCCGGCCTGATCAGGTGCCAAGGGCAGACCAGGCTGGGAGGGCGACCTCCCCGGCTCCTCCCGCAGGTCCCGAGCCACTCAGCGGCTCAGCCATTCTGCGCGCCTGTGCTGGGCGCCTGCCTTGGCCCGCCCCTTACGCCGGCAGCTCAGCGCCTGGCTGCCACTATATAAATCGGCCATTTGCTTTGCTCCGCCCCAGAGTCCGGGAGTCAAAGCCGGTTGTCAACCCAGACCTGTTCCGCACTTGTCTGCCCTTTCTTTTTCTTTCAACATGACAGACGCCGCTGTGTCCTTCGCCAAGGACTTCTTGGCAGGTGGAGTGGCCGCGGCCATCTCCAAGACGGCAGTAGCGCCCATCGAGCGGGTCAAGCTGCTGCTGCAGGTACGTTCTGGGATCGAGGGGCCCGGGCAGGAAGTCGGGGACCCGCACCAAAAGGGGGATACCTTAGCTGGAAAGTGGGGCCCAGTTTTTAGACTTGGGGCAAGGTGAATGCCGGGCCTGGCCACAGAGTCAGACTAAAAGGCAAACTGGAGGAAGGCGCCTTTAAGGACCTGGAGTTTGAGTGTCGCAAGTGGTCGGGGCCAGAGGGAGCTGAGGCGCTTGGAGCCATCCCCAGCACAGAGAACTAGGATAGGGCAGCCAGAGAGACACTTGGCTATCCCGGATTTAGGGTTAAGGGCAATAGGCCTGAAAGCAGGCGCTAGAAAACAACACCTGGCCTTACCGAGAACCTCAAGGTCACGGCAAGGAGATTTCAGCTTTGGGCAGGCCACGCGGACCGGTTCCGCGGCCACGCCGCCAGTGAACAACGCGGTGTAACCTCGCCGGCCGGCAGGCCGGAAGTGGACGCCGGGAAGAGCATGTGCCTGCTACGTCCGCCCCCGCGCAGCCCCTAGCCGGCCTTCCTGCCGCGCGCTCGCCGCGCTGTGCCTCTAGAGGGCACTCGCTAACGAAAGTGTATCCATCCCCCCCCCCCCCCCCCCCGGCCCCGGAACAAAAGTGGGGGTGGGGCAGAAAGGAAGCAGCTCTGGAGAACTGAGAAGTTGACCATAGTCGCCAAGGTGACCGTGCCCTATGCAGATCCCACCCTAATGCCGCTGAACCTGACATGGAGGGAATGACCTTTCTTCCAGGTCTAAAGGTCATAGGTCCAGTTGGGGCTGCCCATTCACAGAGGTGGAGGCTTACCACTTCTAAAGGTGCAAATCAGTTTTTACCCCCAGGGATAGTGTCCAGCTTATGTGCTTCTGAAAGCAAGATTTGGAGAAAGGGGAACCAACCTTAAAAATTGTATGTATATGTTCTTCCCTTTTCCCATCTCGGTGGTTTTAACTGTCTGTTGCCTTCTTCCTGTCCATCAGGTGCAGCATGCCAGCAAGCAAATCACGGCAGATAAGCAATACAAGGGCATTATAGACTGCGTGGTTCGTATCCCCAAGGAACAGGGAGTCCTGTCCTTCTGGCGTGGTAACCTGGCCAATGTCATCAGATACTTCCCCACCCAGGCTCTCAACTTTGCCTTCAAAGATAAATACAAGCAGATCTTTTTGGGTGGTGTGGACAAGAGGACCCAGTTTTGGCGCTACTTTGCTGGGAACCTGGCATCAGGTGGTGCCGCTGGGGCCACATCCTTGTGTTTTGTGTATCCTCTTGATTTTGCCCGTACCCGTCTAGCCGCTGATGTGGGCAAAGCTGGAGCTGAAAGGGAATTCAAAGGCCTTGGTGACTGCCTGGTTAAGATCTACAAATCTGATGGGATTAGGGGCCTGTACCAAGGCTTTAATGTGTCAGTACAGGGCATTATCATCTACCGAGCTGCCTACTTCGGTATCTATGACACTGCAAAGGGTAAGTATGCTATATGCTTAGAAGTTGTGGGAGCTTTGGATATTTGTTTGCAGTGCAGGGAACTCAGTCTAGGGGCCTTATGCATACTAATCCAGTACTGAGCTATATCCCCAGCCCTAATTTCTTTTTTGTCTCTCTCTTTTTTACTTTGGGACAGAGTCTCACTGTATATTCCTGGCTGTCCTGGAACTCACTGTGTAGACCAGGTTGGCCTTCAACTCAGCCATCCACCTGCCTCTGAGACTACTAAGACTAAAGGCAAATGCCACCACACCCAGCTCCTGATTTGTTTCTTAGATAAGGTCTCTTGGTAGGCCAGGTTGACTTTAGATTCAAGGTCCTCATGCCTCAGGTTCCCAAGCACTTTAGATTTCAGGCTTGTACCATTTGTACCACTAAGCTCTGAAGCTGTGTTTGTGAGGGGTTTTGGGGGGGGGGGGGCAGGGGGTTGTTTTGCTTTTGGGTTTTTTTTTTTTAAAGAGTTTCTCTTTGTGTATCTCTGGCTGTCTTAGAACTAGCTTTTGTATGCTAGGCTGGACTCATAGAGATCCACCTACCTCTGTCTTCCAACTGCTGGAATTAAAGGTGTGTGCACCACCACCACTGCCAGCCCTGAAACTGTTAAGAGATGATTTGAAAGATCATTTATTGCACCTACCTAACATTCCAGAAGGCCAATATTTGTTTTGTTCTTAATTGCTGAAGGAAGCCAAATGTTGCTTGGGTGTGGAAAATGGGTTGGCAAAACTGCATTTTAATTTGATATATATATCTTATTTTCAGGAATGCTTCCAGATCCCAAGAATACTCACATCTTCATCAGCTGGATGATTGCACAGTCTGTCACTGCTGTTGCTGGCCTGACTTCCTATCCCTTTGACACGGTTCGCCGTCGTATGATGATGCAGTCAGGACGCAAAGGAAGTAAGTTCTGCTTGAGCATAAAAGTCATGGTCATGGGGCAAGTTATGGCCACAAACTAGTGATAGCTGCTTTTAAAAATTGCAGCCTGGGGCTGGGGAAGCAACTCAGTGATAGAGTGCTAGCTCACCATACTCAAGGCCCTGGATTCAATCTCCAGTGTCATAAAACACTGTAGACAGTGAAGGGATGAAGGTGACTATGACTTGGGGTGCTTATCTTGAGGGGTTATCCCTATTCTCCAATCACATTAATACTTTAGCCTTGCCTGTGCCAATGCACTAGGTTTAAAACTGACATTAAGGGCTTAGAATAGCTCAGTAGTGGAAAATTTTCCTAGCATGCACAGGCCCAGGGTTCCATCCTCAGCATGATTAAGAAAAATAAAAAAATTAAAAAAAACCTGAAATTACTTTTAAACAATGGGACTGTTTTCTTTAGTGTTATGGATTTATGAATATGGGGGCATTCATTGGCCTTTGGTCATCAAGTCCATGTCTTTTTTCTTTGCAGCTGATATCATGTATACAGGCACAATTGACTGCTGGAGGAAGATTGCTCGTGATGAAGGAAGCAAGGCTTTTTTCAAGGGTGCATGGTCCAACGTTCTCAGGGGCATGGGTGGTGCCTTTGTGCTTGTCTTGTATGATGAGATCAAGAAATACACATAATTATGTCTTAGATGTTCTCCCTAAGAACAGGCATGTTGTATAATACACCATTTCTTGAACATTCTGGACAGATTCTTTGGGCTTGTCTGTTTTATCAATGGCAACTATTTACCAGTTGAAAAGTGGGAAGCAATAATATTCATCTGACCAGTTTTCTCTTAAAGCCATTTCCATAATGACAATAATGATGGGACTCAATTATATTTTTTATTTCAGTCACTCCTGATAATAAAAATTGAAGAAATAAAAATATCTAAAGACAGTTTGGTTTGTTGTTTCTTTCCACATAAAAATCTGCTTTGCTTGTGGGTAAGCAATACATTTGAATAGAGGCCAACAGTATCTCCTAAGGTGAAGAAAACTTTTAAGATAGAGTTTCTCTGTGTAGCCCTGGCTACACTTTGTGTAGGGCGTTGGCCTTGACCTCCTGCCTCTGCCTCCCAAGTGCAGGGATTAAAGATGTGTGCCACCATCATTTGGTTTAGATGAAATGAAAAGCTTCAAACTAATTGTCAGCAATCCAATTTCCAAGAAATAACTTGGATACGTACCCATCAATATTCCCAATTCACTAGCAAAATAAAATTTGGGACTGTCTTATCCAAAATTTTTGATCCTGTTTCTGTAGCCTGTCATAGCTACATGAACTCCCCACCCACCCCCGCAAAAGGACCTCTAATACCTGCTTTTCCTACTCCTTGTAGCTATTAAACAACCATAAGCCAAGTTGTTCACTACCATATTACAGATGAATATCACTTTATCTAAATGATTTCTTTAAAAATATAAGGTGTTCTCAGTTCTCATCTTCCTGCCTTCTCTCATCTTCACCTGGCTCGAGCCATTTTTTATTTAATCTCATTCAAAGCAGAAGATTAAGGCTGGCACTACTTCATAACTGCTGAGGTTGCAAGATTATGGAGCCTGCAGGATGACTGCCACAACCGCGAAGCTCCTTTTAAAAAGGAGAAACAGCACTTGCATCTTGCCTGACATGCTCACAGCCTTCAGAGGTGAATGTTCCTGTTTCTGTTGAATAAGTTCTTATTTGGGGGTCTACATGGGAGCATGTGCAATTTCCAAAAATCTCCCTGGATTTTGCCCGTACCAGGGATTTCTATGAAGAATAAGGTATCCTATCCTGTCACGTCTCAACGTATAGAGAGTAAAATGGGTGCACATGCACAGATAACACTCAGGAACACATGAACACTGCTCAGTGGTGTGTGTTAAGGCTGTTCACAGGTAAATGATGGACTTATTAATAATGCCTGGGAGATGCTGTGGCTTTTGTTGTACACCTACTGGCCAAGCACCCAAGTCAGTGTAGCTTAGTTAAGAGCTCTGTACTGAGGAGGAGGTGACAGCATTCACCTTCTCTGGGAAGCTGGCACTTGGTGTGTTGCCTCAGTTCATTCATCTCCAGTGGCTGTTCTCTGTTCAGGCACAGAAGATGAGAAGAGCATCATCTGAGATGTTTCTAGAAGGGAGAATTTAAAAAGTAATGCTATTCTGGTATCACAGAGGCCTGTGCTAAATGAAACTTTAAAGACTGTGGTGATATATTAATAAAATCAGCCTGGAATATCAGAGAACAGAGTCACCCACAGTCAAGCCATGAGGGTTAGAAGTGGTGACCCACACCTTTAATCCCATCTCTCAGGAGACAGATCTTTCTGGATTTCTGTGAGTTCAAGGCCTAACAACCCATTAGTAACTCACACCTTTAATCCTAAATCTAGGATTATGATGCAGAGTTGAACCCAGAGGCAACTATGCAGGGAAGATATTTAAGGCAGGAGGAGCAGAGATTGAGGCATTCTGTAGGGGCAACCAGTCAGGCAGAAGACTCATTTACCCTGTTCAGAAGTTGGCTGGGTAAGAATTGAATGTAGTCTGTTTCCTCTCTCTGATATTCCAACATTTCCCTAATATCTGGCTGTGGGTTTTCATTATATACTAATTAGAATTTGTGCAACATTTGGCACTCACCTTTTGGGGTATGAATTTGGAAAAAAAAAAAAAAAGAAAGAAAAAGAAAAAAAAAAGAAAAAAGAAAAAAAAGTCACTTGGAGGAATAATTACCAGCTGGCTAGGCTTTCTGTTCCGAGTTAGCCTCCAGGCTTAGGCAGAGCCAGGCACACGTTTCTTCTCATTCAGCTGAGTAAGTTTTCCAGACAACGTCCTCCCTCTCCTGGAGGTTTGTGGGTTTTCTCTCATTTTGGACCCCTCCTTGGGCTACTACCAACTAGGTAGCTGTCCTACTTCACAATCATCAGAGCCATCACTGAAAAGAGTTTGGTGAGGAAGTTGAGTTTTCTTAAAAAGGCGAATTGGTTTAAGGCAATGGAAGGTGGTTGGTCCTTTTTTGATGTTACTCTAGACGATTTGAAACTGGAACCAGTAAAGGAGAAGATAGATAATGTCAATGGGAATATCATCATAATGGTTATTATGACTATTGTTTGATCATTTCTGTTTTATCATTTTAAAAGTCAGTTAATGTAAATTCCAAGAAGAAAGTCTTAGAAAAGCCTGTTAAGAGAGAACACAAAGATATTCAAACTCAAACAGAGGAATATAAAGAACCAATTTTAGCAAAGTCATCTAAGATTACACAAAAACAGCCCAAGGCTTTCAAACAACCAACATTAGTATATCCAGTAACATTAAAGAAATTGAAAAATGATAAAAATTGTACAGAAGTTAGTTGAGCTCCAGCACAAATGTTAAAATTAAGGAAAGTCAAGGAAGCAATCGTCAATTATAGTATGGACTCACCATTTGTAAAACAAATGTTAAATTCTTGGTATACCATGTAACTGAATTAAGCACTGGTTAGATATGGTTACTGCTGTTTTGGAGGAGGCCCAGGCACTTTTTAAATGGAAGATATGGTGGACAGAGGAGGCTAAGACAATAGAACAAAGAAGTAGAGCCAGAAGCATAGAAGTCTCCCAAGACCAACTTTTTGAGGAAGAAGAGTATGCTGCTATAAAATGACAATCACTATAGGATGAGCACACCCTTGATTTATGCTGAATGGCAGCCTTGACTGCATGAGATGGAATTGAACAAATAGGAAAGAAAACTGAATCCTTTACAAAAGTAATTCAAAGCCGAAAAGAAACCTTTACAGAATTTTTTTTGCAGAAATTAACTGCAACAGTAAACAGAAACAAGCTGAATAATAATTAAATCCCTGGCTTTTGAAAATGCTAAATCACAATGTAAAAGAATAATCAGGCCATTAAAAGCAAGGTCAGAATCTTTGGAGGATTGGATTCATAAGACAATTAATCTAGAGTCTTATGACAGTGATGGTAACTGGGTAGAAGAGCTTATTTCAAGAGGTATAAGAAAAACATCAAAATGTTAAATGTTACAATTGTGGAAGGGAAGATCACATAAAAAGAGATTGTAAACAAGATGTCTCTAGAAACAGTGCTTTTGATAGGAATAATCTCAAGAGAACACCCCTCCCTTCTGGAATATGCAGAAAGTGTACAAAAGGAAGACATTGGATGAATGAGTGCAGATCAACAAGGGACAGACAAGGTAACTTTCTGCCCTTGGGAAATGCCCCAAGGGGGCTTTCAAAAGCCCTCATATCAAATCCACTTCTGTCTTTTCCTGCCATTGTGGAGGAAACATTTTCCCAGAGCAATTAAAGAAGCTCAGGCCTATTCTAAAAAGCCACACTGCTCTGGACAATAGAAAAGCTATAGAAAAGAGAACAAAATATTCAGGAAAAATGACAAAGTAAATATTTTGGCAAACTCTATAAGTGAACAAAGGCCAAAGTCAAAAATATGAATAAGTGATATTGTCATTGAAGGTTTGGTTGACATAATGATGGATATAACAATAATTTCACCAGAATCTTTGCATCCAAATTTGCCCCTTCAGGAGGTTAATGTTGGGTTTGGGGAAATTGAGACATTATCCCAGGTAAAACAGAGTGCAAGATGGCTTGAATGTATAGGACCAAAATGGCAGGAGGAAAATTAAAGCCATATGTTGCTAACATTGCTATAAATTTATGGAGATGAGACTTACTGCAACAATGGAATATTCAGATTAACATTTCTCTAATCTGAGAAATGAACCATGAACTAACATATTTTTCTGGGAAAAACATTAGAAGTTATTATTAGAAATAGTCACCAACCATTCAGGTTGTACAAAAACAAGGCACAACAGCTGCAGATCTTTCAAAGGCACTCACAGTGATACCTTTAGAATGGTTAACAGATAAGCCTATAAAGATTCAACAATGACCTCTAACAAAAGGGAAATTGCAGGCCTTACAACAGCTGGTACAAGAGCAGTTTAATGCTCAGCATATAGAAGAATTAGCCAGCCCTTGGGATTATCCTGTATTTGTTATTAAAAAGAAATCTGGAAAGTGGAGAATGGTAACAGACCTAAAGGTGATCCAGCCAATGGGCTCTCTACAACCTGGAATGTCTTTGCTTTCTCTGTTACCTAAAGAATGGCCTATTACACTTATCAATTTAAAAGACTGTTTATAATGCCTCTACAAGAATAGGATAAAGAAAAATTTGCATTTACAATGCCCATTTATAATAATTACCAGCCTGTAAAGAGATATCAGTGAAGGGTCCGCCCTCAAGGAATGCTGAATAGCCCTACTCTGTGCCAGTATTTTGTACAAAAGCCATTGGAAGTGATACGTACAAATTCCCACAATCTATCATTTACCATAACATGGATGATATCTTGTTGGCTGATTCAAATATAGATGCATTAAAAAGAATGTTTGAAGAAGTTAAAAAATTGCCTACTTGAGGATTAAAAATTGCTCCTGAAAAATACAAAGAGGAGATTTCATTAATTATTTAGGATACAAAATAGGTCAACAAAAAATTAGACCCCAAAAGGTGCAAATCAGGAGAGAGACCCTTAATTATTTCCAAAGATTGATAGAAGACATATTCAATTCCACTATTGAAATAAAAATGATGAACTGGATAATTTGTTCAAAATTTTAAATTGTAAAAAGGATTTAAATAGTTTAAGAGAATTGTCACCTGAAGCTGAAAGAGAATTGGCATTGATGGAAAAGAAATTACAGGATGCCCATGTGGATAGTGTGGATCTGGATCTTAATTGCATTCTAGTCATCTTGCCCTCTAAGCATTCTCCTAACAGAAATTTTGATGCAGGTTACAAATCAGAAAATGTAAGTTAATTATAAATTATATCTGGCTTTGGATTTGGAGTGTGGCTCTCTCCTTCTCTAAACCCAAACATGCTTGCTAAAGGAAAATGTAAAATCTCTGTATCATATCAGAAGAGCCAGCTGATATGGGACAGAAGAATAACTAAAAATAAGGGACTATTCTATTGTTGCTAATCTAATGCTATATAAATGTTTATATCAAAATTTACAAGATTATATGTGTATATTTAACTTTTTGTCATGATATTGATGTTTATAAAGAGTACTAATTAATTCTAGAAAAAGGCTTTATATATCTTCCTGTACATTGTGTTGAGTTTCCGTCTCTTAGCAGTTTTCTGCAGTGAACCATGACAATGCCTAATTGCTACCTTTGAAGTATCCAAAAGGAAGATGGGGCCCCACAATTATGA
Source organism: Phyllotis vaccarum (assembly GCA_033318265.1). NCBI lineage: Eukaryota > Metazoa > Chordata > Mammalia > Rodentia > Cricetidae > Phyllotis > Phyllotis vaccarum. The sequence goes on from JARWLC010000013.1 coordinate 108,066,842, forward strand.
TTTCACATGGACTCTTACAAAGCCACTAGACTTACAAACAGCAACCAAAGATCAGATTTGGACTACAAACTGCTCACGACAATTTTGAGGCAGCTTGCTGAGATGAACCTGCTTTGCTTCACAGACTACTATGGCCAGGACTTGAGACAAGCCATGCACTTTCCTGTTATGCAGAGACTGGACAGCAAATGACACAGCTACTTATTTCAGGACTTAACAATTAACAAAACTTTTCTTTTCAGGATCCCCTAAAGATACCATCACCCCCAAACAGTAGGAAGTAAATTTAAGAACTTGGCACCACATTCCTAAGAGGTGTGGGGGAGTGTGTTTTGGTCTTTCAGTGGGTTATGGATGATTGTCATTGTTTATTGGAATTGGTTAAAAATTGTTATTGGTTATGGTTAGAAAAAAACCTAAACAAGAGAGATTCGATTTAAGGTTCTTATTAAGAAAGAATGAAAGAAAGAAAGAAGGAAGGAAGGAAGGAAGGAAGGAAGGAAGGAAGGAAGGAAGGAAGGAAGGAAGGAAGGAAGGAAGGAGATACAGATATAATAGGATATAAGTGTAGATTATTGGATCTTTTAAAAAGGAATTGCTAGCTTTAAATGTTTTACACTGGATTGGACTTTTTGTATATTGTATACAAATTGTGTATATTGAGATTAATTTTGTCACTGTACATACATCTCTATGCTTGTTCAAGGTACTATACAGTTTATATAACAATTTAACACAAATTGCAAGTTCATGAAAGTTTTTATTAAAGTTTTTATTACCAACTAATTAGGATATAAAGAAGTGTAAGTTAGCAGATAGACATTTCAATCAAACTTATAGTCATATTAGATATGTTTTCAAGATCAAAAAGATATATTTTAGATGATCAGGTCTTCTTCAAACACTTCATAGATCCATAGAATATGGCATTTAAGATATTTTAAAAACATAGGTTCCTATTATTTTTATGACAATGGGACATCTGCTCTTGGTAGCACCAATCTACTTCAGAGAAGATTATGGACATCAAAGAAACTCCATATGGAGTTGACCTTTTTTGTGACAAAAGTTAGCCATTGGGCAAGAAAGTACTCTTGCCTTGACTGCTGACAGTATGATGTTCAAAATGGATAAGCAGGAGACACACACATAAAAGAATTGCCGGACCTTGCCAAGACAAGGTAGGAAGATCCTCCTTCACAGAGAAGTCTGTGAGACATGTTAGGCCTGTAGGCAGAAGACAAATGCTTCAATGATACAGAAGAACTTTGGGGTGACTGTGCAGGCAGCCAGCTGTTTCATTTTTTTTTTTTTTTTTACATTTTTGTGGAAGTTGCTTGCTTGCCCATGCTGTTTAGTTAATATTATTTCTTTCTTGGGTCTCTGAGGGAGTTGAAGGTGAGATAGTTATAGTTATTCTAGTGACAGTTTTAGAAAAAAACACACTTAAAGGTTAAAGTGTGTAACTGAGAGACATCAAAAGATAACTTTCAGTTGATAATACAAGTTATATAGAAAGTGAATTAGGTACAATCCTTTGGACTCACCAAAATAGGATAAATAATGGAATATTTTATTTGAATTTGTCAATTGTTAATGGACTGGACATTACTCATTATTCCTTGTATATATTTATTTATACAATTATTGCACCTATTATATGTTAGTTTCACATGTGAGACGGAGATGCACACATACTACACACACACTACCAGATGTCACACGAGAGTTTATTCAGGGGAATTGCTGAGAAAGAAAAAGAGGGGAGGAGGGAGAGGAGGGAGGGGGAGAGAGAGAGGACTTTCACATGGCAGCTCCTTTTAAGAGAGTAGGTGGGCATAGACTTATGTAGCCACACCTAGGAGTGTACCCTCTGTATGTGGTTTTCTGCTGGCACTGTGTTGGATTTACATGTGTGGGCTATATGCCAGGAATTCTTATCTCACCCTGCGCCATGTTGGGTTTACCACATGGCTACTATGTGCCCAGAATCATTACATTATAAATAGTTTTTCTTATGTTAATTAGAACCTTTCTATTTTTGACTCAAAAAGGTATACGTGGTGATATATTTTATATTTAATAAAATCAGCCTGGAATTTCAGAGAACAGAATCACCCACAGTCAAGCCATGAGGGTTTAGAAAGTGGTGACCCACACCTTTAATCCCATCACAGGAGATGACAGAGTATTGACCCCATGCCTTTAATTCCATCATTCAGGAGACAGAGATCTTTCCTGTTTCTGTGAATTTAAGACCTAGCAACCAAACAGTAGTAACTCACACCTTTAATCCTAAATCTAGAATTATGATGGAAAGCTGAACCTGGAAGTGAAGCAACTCTGCAGGGAAGATATTTAAGACAGAAGGAGCAGAGATTCAGGCATTCTGTAGGAGTGACCAGCTAGGAAGAAGACTCATTTACCCTATTCAGCCTGAGAAGTTGTCTGGATGAGAATTGACTGTGGTCTGTTTCCTCTCTCTAATATTCCAGATTTTCCCCAGTATCCGGCTCTAGGTTTTCATTATATACTAATTATTATTTGTGTAATAACAGACAGTTGTGAGCTGCCATGTGGGTGTTGGGAATTGAACCCAGGTCCTCTGGAAGAACAGCTAATACTCTCCAGCCCCAAGCTTCTGTTTTCTTATGCATAAGATGACACCTGCTTCAGAGGGTAGTTACAAAGGCTAAATTGTTTATGGGAACCAGATGCCCCAGAATATATATGTAATAAGAACTCCCTAATGGTACCTGTGATCATGAAGAAGTACCTGGATTTTCATACTGTATGACCTTAGTCAAGTCAGTTAATCTCCAGGAACCTCAGTTACCTCACTGGTAAAATTCCAAAATAGTGATGGTAGCCATGTTTCTTGAAGGGTGTTGTGAGGATGAAGAACGCTGTTAAGGGGTAAGTATGATACAAGGCATCTAATCAACACCCCCAATGTGAGGTCTTATTTTGCCATTCAGCATCCATTTCTGTTGAACAAGTACAGTGGTATTTATAAATGAATTCAAGTCCACCTTAAAAAAAAAACTTAGACAAACCATATTGTGTAGCATTGATAAAATAAACTTCAGCCCAGGCCTTTCAGTTATAGATTTTGTTCCTGAAAGGGAATAAGAGGCTCTCCACTTAGGGTTGCAAACACAATACAAAAGGACAGAGGACTCAAACCCCCTTTATGGCTATTACAATAGATGTGTACTCACTGAGATGCCAGCTATTAAAATAAACGTAGGACTGGGAATTAATGATCGAAAGCAAGAAGTGGTACCTCCTGTCTTTGGGTGGCTGGCACAGATGAGGTGGGAGGTTTCTGCTGTTGTTCTTACTATTCTTGTTGTTCAATGATTTTTGAAATTTAATTTAAAAACAAAGTGATTTTAATCTCTCCAAGCTGTGCAGGATAGTGCTATAGAATTCATTACGTCCATTATGCTCATGCAAACATTGATGGTACACAATCTTAGCAACACCCTAATTTATGCTGTTGTTTTGTAACTATTCAATGCATAACAGAATCTGTGGAGCCTGATTCCAGGTGAGAGAGCCAGAATACAGGTCAGCTTGTGCACAATGCACTTTCTATTTCAGAGGGCCTCTCCACTCAGTCTCTGGAAGCGGTGTGCTGCGGGTGCTCCAGACTGCCGGGGAAAGACAAGGGGTGGCTTCCCAGAGGGACAGCTTTTGTGGAGGGTAAGTCATTTAAGCCATTATTTTTGTATAAAAGGAGATGCAGATTACTAGGCTAGGGGTTTATTAATTAGAAAGTATTATTGAAACCTAAACTGCAAAGTGAGTTTTTGTAAATAAGGACCATTGCTCGCGTTTCCCCCAGACTCCTGGGGAAAGTCCATTCAGTCTCCTCTGCTGTTGTGAATACTTTGGGAGAAAAAAATATTTTCAAAGTATTGATATGCCTTGCAATGGCTTTTAAGGCATCAGTGTTACTAGGGTGCATTCTATTTCTCCTTTAATATTTGTGGGTATGGTGTGTGTAAGTTATCTTTTAGTTTTTGAATATAATTAATGTCTGTACATCATAATACAAGCCAAATAGTTAAATATAACGTATAAAATGCAAAGTAAAGCTCTCTCCATCCATCTGCCTCTTCCATGCCTAGCGTCCCTTCTCAAAAAAGTCACCATTATCAGCAATTTCTGGTCTATCCATCCTCATCAAATTGTTACTTATTTTTCAACAGTAGCCAATTTATCAGAACCATGTTCTCATCAGTTGGATTTTAAAATGTCATTTTTTTTTTAGAAGAGTATCATTCAGCCAGAGCCGAGACTCACAGATGTTGTCGGAGGCAAGAGGGCAGGGAAGAGGGAGGTAGCTTCTAGACTCTGAGCACGGTTTGCCAAGTGTGCCTCTTTACCACACCCCAAAGCAGTACTTTTCTTTGAGATTTTAGCCATGATCACTGAACAACCAGGGGACAAATTGCCGAACAATTTCTAACATTGAACCCTTAGTTTGGCCCCCATGAAAGAAAGCGTCTGGGAAGAAGACAAACTCTAAAGCCCCTTTCCCATTTAGATATTCTCCAGCTCCATCATCTTTACATCTTTACAATGGAAGGACTTGGGTTAGGTGATTTAATCCTCTTAGAGCATATTTGAAAATACCTACCACAATTTGTAACAGCATCATTTCTGACTCACAGAAATCATTTACAGATTGTGTGGGCGGGTAAGTAAAATTACAAATGTAAAGATTTCCATCAATTCCAGGACCAAGAAGCACAGCCACAAAATTACAGCTCAGGGTTGTAGGTCAGAGGCAATCTGATTTACCTCCAAATAATTAACATGTGTCTTTTCAAAGCCTTGCCTTGTTATGGGTAATGTACACTTCTGTATGCAGGTTGAAATTTATTTAAACAACAAATACTGAATGCTGCAATTTGGGGATGCCTTGTGTTACACTCCAAATGTTTGGAGGTGCATTCCTATCATTTTGGCCATTATTTGCTCTGTGTATGCAGGTGAACAAGGCCAGAGGCACAGTGCCCCTCTTAGCCAAGGACTCAAAAGAGCCTTCAGTATCCCAGCAACAGATATAAACACTGTTCAAGTGACAGCTTAGGCCAGTTGCTTTCACTGAACCCTTTTCAGAGACAAAACTGGGTTGAATTAAAAGAGCCTATTATTAATCTATGGTTTCCCTCAAGACTGTCAAAGAAGTGGACAATAGAAACAGGTCTTGAACATCCATCTTGGAGTTGGGTCATAAGAGTCGATCCCTCAGGCCATTTGCCAACTCAACATTTAGCAATGTGAGATTTAGAGCCTGATCATATTAAAAGTATTTCACTGCCTCTTTTTACTCCCCAAAACAGACATACCCAAAGCAAAGTCTCTTCTAAACAGCTCTTGACAGGTCAACTTACAAGGGCCCCACATTCAGCAGTGAATAGAAAACTCCTCTGTCTGAGTGAGTGCCAAAGGCTGACTGTGGAGAAGGGACACATGCTAGTGGCCCAGGCTGACAAGAGGATGCTAAGCATCCATCCTCCTCACAGGCATCCCTTTCATGAGCCCCTTCCAAGCCCAGAAAGGAGCCTGCAAATGTATTCATTTGTTCAGATGGTTTGGTAAAATTTTCATGAGATTTTTTTTTTAAGAAGCTCTCAAATCCCAAAAGGTAATATTTCTGACAAACCTGGATCCATTCCTGCTGGAGAGTTGGAGGAGATGAAGGAGTTTAGAGTCAGTGTAGCATACCAGGGCAGTGGCAGATCTAAGCTTGGGACTTCCTTATTTCTTGATCTCTTCCAGAGCTGAACACACCTCTCCTAGACATCCTGCTCAGGACTTCTCACAAGTCTGGGGGCTTTTCAAAGGCTACAGTGTTTCACTTGATATTCAGCTTTCACCTGGCCACTTTTTTGCCTCAGTTTTTCCAGCTGAAATTCAAGAATAATGATAGAACCTACCTGGTGGGGAACGGGTGGGAATATGTGGTGATTAAAGGGATTAACATGTAGAAAAGCCTTAGAACAATGCTAGAGAAAGATATTTGAACTTGTTATGTTTTTGTTCGTTTGTATGTATGTATGTATGTATGTATGTATTTATTTATTTATTTATTTATTTATTTATTTATTTATTTATTTATTTATTTATTTATTTATTTATTTATGCTGAGGATCAGAACCAAGGTCTCACTTATACTAAGCACATGCTACATGTAACTAGGATGCACTTCTAAGTCTCCATACAATTTTAATGTTGTTATAACTGTTAATTGCTTTATCAAAATATTTTATTCTCATATCACTGATGGGAAGCTAGTGTAAATGATGCATCTGTGATCTGTACATTTTTCTTTTCCTTCAGTACTGGAGATAAACTTAGGGGTTTTCTGCATGCTCAGCAAGAATTCTTATACTAACCTAGATCCCCAGTCCAATCTGCCTATTTTTTTTAAGACCAGTCTCAAGAAAATTCCACATGTGTTGGATAGAAAGTGAATCAGACAAACTCTGTAAAGAAAAAAAAAAGGACATTCTTGGAATGGACTGAACAACGGGCACATGTGCTTTTATTTTCCAACACTGATTATGAAAAGGGAGCAAAGGCCAAAATTATATCCGGCCTGCCTCCCAAGCAGCCTGTGCTACTCAGCCTGCCAACCCTGTGCAATCAAATGCCAGGGCCCTTGTAGCTTCCTTTGCTCTAGCAGTATTTCAAGGAATCAGCGAGGCCCTCACCTGATTGCCCAACCCTGTGATTTCACTCCCTAGAGAAAGAAACTGCTGTGAAGAAACAACCCCGAGACCTTTAAAGGCAATGATCTCCTTTCACTTTTGCAAGTGAGCTCAGGGTTCCAGAGTCCATTCATTGTAATAACTGAGTTGTACAGCTGGAAGAGGTGTGCCTATAGCTCAGTGGGCAGAATGCTTGACCTGCCAGTCTAAGGCCAGGGTTCAACCCTCGGCACTGAAAAAAAAAAAAAAAAAAAAAACTTTTTTTAAAGCCTTGTATTAGGTAGCTTCAGTCTAGAAATGGAGATCAGAATTAAAAGTGCTTGGGCTTTGGAGTAAAGTACCCTACTTGCCAATTGACAATTGGCCACAGAAATTATAATCCTACTTCAGCCCCATGTCTGTCTTGAGTCATGTCACATTCCATCAGATTTTCCATCAAGAAAATTGGGAACCAACTTTGTGTACTTGTGTGTGTGTGTGTGTGTGTGTGTGTGTGTGAGAGAGAGAGAGAGAGAGAGAGAGAGAGAGAGAGAGAGAGAGAGAGAGAGAGAGAGAGATTTTATATTAGTTGACCAATTGATTGGTTGGTTGGTAGAGGCAGAGTCTTGCTATGTATCCCAGGTTTATTTGTAATTGATAATCTTTCTGATTATCTTCTCTCAGCCTCCTGGATGCTGGAGGTAATGTAGGCATGTACCAGCACATCCAGATCATTTCTTAAATGGGGTTATAGTCTTTTGGGGGTTTTCTAGAGCAAGACAGATTAAAGTAAAAAATGTGCTTCTGGTGATGAAATAATTGCTGCTACTACATACCAGGGATTCCTTTCAAGCTTCAGACTCAAGATTATGGCCCATTATTTTGACCTCTCCTATGGCAGGTGCTTCGCTAGGCACACTTTACATGGATTCAACTCACCAGCCCTGAGATGTAGACGCTATTATTTGCCCCATTTCACAGTTGATAAAGCCAAGGTGTAGCAAGGTGAAGGAATATGCACTGTACTATCTGGCTCATCAGAAGAGTTCAAGGAGAACTTCAAGGTGATCTGCCAGGGATGAGCCATAAAATGTACTGAAATGTGAAAGCCAGCAAGGCATGGTGTGTGTGCCTGTAATTCCTGCACTCAAGAGTCAAGAGGATCTGGAGTTGAAGGCCAATGTAGGCTACATCAGGAAAGCATGTCAACATAAAATAACAATGAAAGACAGATAGTTTTAGTATCCACCAAGAAAATTCTTTCGACAGATACCAAAAAGAAATTTTATTCACAAAAAGCATTGCTTACAGAGTCCATTCTTAGCTTGTGGGTAGTTTTCTTTCTTAGCTAATGCAGGAATCATTTTTGCACAAAATACTCAAACCTAAACCTCTAGGTTTAAGTTTTAGCTTGTTCAAATTTCTTCAGCATCTTCCAAATAGGCTTTTCTTTAAAAGTTATTTATTTGCATGTGTGCAAATACCCAGGATGGAACTCATGTCATCAAGCTTTGGCTGATGAGCACCTTTACTCACTGAGCCCTAGGCTTGCTTTTTAAATGAGGGCTCTGAGCCCAGAACACTAAACAACTCTTGCGGAGGGGATATAAGCCTAAGACTAGAGTGATTAGCCTACTGGGTGAGGCCCCACCAATTAACAAGTACAAGCAAGTAAGCAAATGACATTGGGTGGTCTTCACTTTCAGTCAGGGTAGCACTCAAAAAAAAAAATCCTAAAGCTTTTACTTTTGTCTATATTCTCTGACTGACTTTGTCTATTTTCTCTAATTGCAGCTTCTCTTTCAAAAAGTGTGCATTTATTTACTTAGTTGTGTGGTAGACGCATGCATTCCACTGTATCCTGGAAACCAGAGGGCAACTTGTAGCTGTAGAGGACAACTTGTAGTCAATTCTCTGTTCTTTCTTTCGACCACCCAGGAATGAGAGTCAGTTCATGGAGCGGGGGCAGAAAGTGCCTTTATCTATAATGCCACCACACCAGCACCTGACTGTACCTCTGATGGAGAGACTGCAGCATGCCCCTTCTGTTTTGTGACTTGTACACATGTGCATGGTGCCACTTGTCATTCTCCGGTCACATCATTTATTCTTATTTCTATAAGCTCTCTTTCAGGGTCCATTTCCCAGTATGCTTTTCCCTGCCTTGTTACCAAGGAGGGCACAGGCCTTTAAGTTCCAGTTCAATGCACACCTCTTCTACAGCTTCCCTCCATCCTTCCAGCCACTAATCACTGATCTTTCCTTTAGACTTCCAAAGCACTCCATTTTTGTCAGTTCCATGAGGGTAGGGGTTTTGTCTGTTTCGTGGTTATATCCTCAGTGCCTAGGAAGTACAGAACTTAACAAGTAGTAGATACTTAAGAAACATTTGTTCAACAAAGTAATTATTGTAACTGTTTAATTGTATGGCAACAAAAGCATCTGCTTGTTTATCCCCATTAGATGGTCTGTCTTGTGCCTCTTTACATTCCTCCCATTGTGCATAGAGCCTAACACACAAAGTAGATTTGTGCTAAATGCTCCTTGGAGAAATGAATGAATGAATGAATGAATGAATGAATGAATGAATGAATGAATGAATGAATGAGTGAGTGAGTGACATGCTATAGAGTTTGTTCCTTTGGTTATTTATTGGCACGAATGAATTTGAGCAGTATCTAGCCCCGATACCCAGAAACAATTCTGCTGCAATGAGATGTTCAGAACCTTTCTGACTTGTAATTATTATCTTTAAGCAGATTGCTCACCTGGAAGATCTGGATGCAATAGGGGTTTGGAAATGGCATGGTCCTATTACATTGTGCAAGCTATATGGCCCGAGAGGCAGGGACATGAAACAGCCTCCTTCCATACTTTATGTAAACCACTGATGACTCCACTTCAAATGCTTTTACCACCCTCTGAACATACGCTGGCCGTTCCTTCATGAACTTCTAACACAGAGCCCTCCATATAGCACTTGATGGGCATCTGGTTGTGATGGTTACAATAATGAACACTGGCTGTCACATAAGATGATTCAAGCCACTCCAAGAGGAGAAGAGCAATCATATTATTGGAGCACCTGGGGACACTGCCATTAGAGCTATACCAAATGCACAACCATGTGACTAACTAGGGCTTATTAGACCAGGCGTGTTTCTAGGCTTGAGCCTAAAGTGCCCTACTCTTAAACTCAGCCACAGAAAGCAGATAAAAACCTAGAGTGGAAATGAGGCTCTGACCTGCTTAAAAAGCCAATGGGGTCTGTTCTTTTTTGTATGCTGTTCTCTCAGACAATGACCGGCCCTGTCATTTCTTCAGCTTTTGCTGTGGGGCAGACAATTTTCTAACTGCATGTGGCTTCTATTTAAATCCCCCCTCCTCCACAGCCTTACAATACAGGTGTTGTGATCACCATTTCCCAGATGGGGAAACTAAGGTAGCAGATAGTATATATGGCACCTGCAGCTGAAAACCCCAAAGCAAATTGTGTTAGTCAGGTTTGCCGCTGTGATAAAGTATCATGACCAAACAAACAAAGGACACAAACCCTTTGGAAAGGGTTTATTTCAGCCTAGAGTTTTAGTCCATGGGATAGGAACTCAAGGCAGGAGCTGATGCAGGAGGCTGTGGAAGAACGCTGTTTACTGGCTTCCTCAGTTTGCCTTTTGATACACCCTAGGACCACCGCCCAGGGATGGCACCATCCAGGGTGGGCTAGGCCCTTCCACATCAATCACCAATTTAAAAAATAAATGCCCCATAGACTTGTTTACAAGGGCAATCTGACGAGGTTCCCTCCTCTCCAATGGTCCTATCTTGTGTCAAAGTGACAAGCAAACAAAACCTAATCAACACATATATTTCCACTTCAAGAGGGATGGGGTGGTGTCTAGAAAAGGACCAGGACTACTTAGAAGTGAGAGTGGTTCAGACCAGCAAGCGCGGGCCTGTGCAGGTACTGACCCCAACATATATCAGGATTGCCCATGGCGAGGTGCTTGTGCAGTGATTCTGCCCCTTTTCCAGATGTGAGGCTCTGGGCAAGACACTAAACTCTCAGCACTTCCGTTTGTTCTGCTGTAAAATGGCGATGGCCACCTGTCTAGCGCTGTGGTGAGGATTACACCAGTTAGTATTTTGCCAGAAGCATGTGTTTAAAAAGAAGTGCTTAAGTGTTCCTTCATTAGCCGCCCATTTGGTCTCTACAGATGCGGGGACTTTCCCTAGGAAAGTCTGTCAGGGCGCTTTCAGCGTGGTGGCGGACTCAATCGCCACTGGGAAAGGGGCGTGCAGTTAAAGGAAACTGCCCGGCTCGCCACGCCTAGAACCAAGGACGAATAGGGGAGAAGGCTGGGAACTCCCCAACGGAAATCGCAAGTGCTTCTGGCCTACTGGGGATTGGAAGCCTCTTGGCGCCCGACTGGACAAGAGAGAATCAGAGAAAGGGGCGGCAGCAGGGCGTGGTGCAGCCCTAGGAGTGGCAGCCAGGGAAGATCCGTCACTTCCGCCTCCCTTTGGCCACCTCCGGGAAGATTTCTAGCCGCCCTTCCCAAAGTTACCTATAGAGGGCGCGCTTCTTTGCCACGCAGCCTGTGCGCTGCACAAACTGCCTGCCCCACCTCCTCCAAGAAGGCTTCCCAACGCCGCTGCAGCCATTCGCTTGCTCTCCTGGACCTTCGAAAACGTCATGAGCACTGTATAATTTAGAATTTGGGCATGTGCTGGCTGGTTGGATAAGTGTGTGGGATGTGTTAGGCAAGTCTTAGCTCCTCAACAATAGCATACCTAGTATTTCCTTCAGTGGCACATGTCCAACAAACACTTTGCGCGCCTCAACTTGCTGTAGAAGCTGCTAAAGGAGACTTTCAGGGTCCCAATGACATGGTTCCTCGAGGTGATAAAAGAGACACCCACAAGGATGTCTGAATGGCCTCAGTTGCCCTATTGGAGCCTTTGCTGACCAGATGGGGTCAGTGTAACCTACCTCAGAGGGCAACGGCTTCTGCAAAGCAAAATGTGCAGGGGAGTTCACTGACTTAAAAAAATAAAATAAAACATTTGTTGAGCTCCAGCTTTAACGTAGAATCCCAGATAAATTCTTGCCCTCTGGAAGACAGTCAGGAAAATTGAGAACAGCAAGAAATCGAGTCTGAAAAATCCCTCAAGCACACTAAGTTGTGTGACCTTGGGCACGCCTCATTTTCTACTTCAGGAATGGAGGTGGGGCTGATCAAAGAATACAGTAATCAGATCTGTCATTCTTTCACTTTCTTGATGAGAATATATTCAGGAAGTAATTTAAATTATAATTTTCTAGTTTTAAGATAAAATCCAAGTGGCTTTCTGTGACAATCATGATGTGTAAAAGAAAAAAAAAAACAGCTATTGATGGCTCTTTGTTAACTGAAAGAGCCTCTACAAAGGTTCGCCACTTTGCTTGCTGTTGAAATCCATAATAAACACTCAGTAAATGTTTCTCGGATCAAGAGATAAGATCCATATATAGATTGGAGAGTTGTGGATAGAGAACACCAAGTGTGTGCTAAATGCATTCTCCAGACACTTCAGTTGCTCAGGCAAGTGTTCAATGAAATTCAGGGGAAGAAAGATCAGGACCAGGGGTCAAGGAAACTCTACCACGGAGGCAAGATTTGAGATGGGCCCTGGTGACTGGCTTGAATTTTGGCACAGGAGCATGAAGGCAATGAGGAACTCAAGGCATGACAGGTGCAGAGAGGCAGCATGGCACAAAGGGCTGGGAATCACAGGTGTCACTAGACAGTTTCTAATTGTGTAAAAGGTTCTGCCTTGTGCCTGTTCCCATCCCTGGCATATAGTGGGCTCTCAGTATGTGTTTCTGTAATCAGGGAGGAAGTAGTAAAGGGCGGTGGGAAGGAGGGCAAAGAATGAATTTGGCTAACTGAAACCAAAACTTCCCACAAATTATGAGAGTTGGGACAAGCAGACACTAGAATACAGCTGCTTGAAGTAAAAATAACCTCTCTTCCATGAGATTAGATGTTCTAAAAGAGGAGACCAGAGACTGCCCGGTTTTTTCATCCCTGTATCTTTAGCATAAAGAGCATTAGCCAGGAGAGAGAGAGAGAGAGAGAGAGAGAGAGAGAGAGAGAGAGAGAGAGAGAGAGAGAGAGAGAGAGAGAGAATTGGGGGTGGTTGGTAAAATAATTAATGGAAGGAGGACAAAAGAGGATAATGGGGTGAATATGACAAATTCATTATGTAGCTGTATGAAAACGTCATAATGAAGTCTATTATGTATAATTCATGTATACTTATAAAAACATTTAAAATGAATAGTACCCATCACACAGAGAAGGTTCTAGAAAAAATATCTGAGGAAGTAAGTGAATGTGGCAATGGTGGGAAAGGCAAAGAGTGTGGAGTCTGAGGATCCCAAGTTTAAGTCCTGGCTAGTGTTTGTTGCCCATGTATTCTCAGGCAAGCTGCTTAATGTTTCTAAGCCTCATTTTCCTTTTCAAAATATAATATCCATCTCCGACTCATCCTGATGATAGATATAACATGCAAGTCTTGAAGACAGTAGACGGTGGTTTTAGTTGGCTTTCTATTGCTGTGTTAAAGACCTTGATCAAAAACAACCTGGAGAAGAAAGGGTTTATTTGGCTTATGCATGGCTAGCTATCATAGTCCATCACTGAAGGAAGCCAATTCAAGCAGGGCAGAAACCTGGAGACAGAAACTGAAGCAAAGACTAAGGCAGAAACTATGGAGACATGTTTACTGGCTTGCTTTGCATGGCTCTCTTAGCTTACTTTTTCATACAGCCCAGGCCCACCTGCCCAGGAGTGGAACTGCCCACAGTGGGCTGAGCCCTCCCACATCAAGGAAGAAAATGCACACCCCCCTCCACGAACTTGCTCACAGGGCAATTTGATTAGAGCATCTTCTTAATGGAGACTCCTTTCCAGATGACCCTATGCTGTGTTAGTTAACAAAATAAATAAAAAATCCTATCAAGCACAACAGCCGTTGTGATCACACCTTTTTGACTGGAACAGGAACAGACTCCCGAGGCGCACTTTGTATACAGCAGGCAGCCAGGTGACATTTATTGTCTGACAGGTAGGTGGGGACTTTGAACTTTACTCCCTGTAGGCAGTGAGAGCTTGGTGTTTCGAAGTAGAGAGTTGGAGGTGTTAACAAAGGCAGCAAATCATAGGAAGTGGGTTGCAGAAGTGCCAGGGACGAGGCTGTTAACAACAGACAGAGGATTTGCTCTAGGCTGGGATGGTGGCGGTAAGGTTAGCAAGAAAGAAATGGCAGGAAAGAGGGAATTAATAGAATGGGCTTTTATGTTGGTTTGGTTAGTTTTTGTGGGTTTGTTTTATATTTTAAGGACATGACTGAAAATTAAAGAGCTAGAATGCTGTTAGCACCTGCTAAGTGTGATCTAACGCCAGAGTCAAGAAGTGAGTCCCAGCTCTAACACCCCTGTTTGAAACTAAAGAAACATGGAACATTTTATGAGGGGCCCTGGTCAGTAAAGTCAGAGTGGACAATCCTCAGACATTCCAAGGCTGTCAGCAATGATACCTGCCAAGCAATTTTAGAAATCAGCAATTTTAGAAATCAGCACGTATTTTCTCTTTCCTCAAAGTGTCAGGAAAGCACTGTCCACAAGGGGGCAGATGATGTCTGGCCAAGTCTAGGTTCAACAGCAATTCAGTGATGTTTAGAAGGCAATTTGCCCCCGGATATTCTAGCTATCTGAACAAGCACAAAAAACAGACATTGAAAACATTCCTTCTTGATGCCATATTAAATGCCTCTATTAGCCAATTGAGATGTGGCAATGAGCTGAGCAATGGAAAAGCCCTGGCTGGAGTATGAGACATAAGAATAATTGATAAGTTAGTCTTAGCACATGGTTGCCTTATTCACTGCATCTCTCTATCAAGGCTTGAAGGGGCAGAGTGATGTCCAGTAAACCTGAGGATGGTGCAAGCAAAGTTCTTTTAAACAGATCCATAAGACACCTACCTACCCCTTGCAACTAGAACCCAGGTTAGGGTGTTGTGGAAATTCAGAAGAAATGGGAGATTTTTTTTAATGAACTGAATGGACAGTAAAGAAAAGGCAAACCTATGAGAGTTCAGAGCATAGCTCTGGATCAGAGAGATCTAGGTTCAAATCCCAGTTCACCATCTGAGTTTCATTGCCTAGGGCAAGCTGCTAAACCTCCAGAGCCACGGTTTCTCATTGGTGAGATGAGGGAGAGAAATAACCAGCAGCCACCTCAGAGGGTGGTTGTGGATTTTCAATGAGATCATGTGTGCCACACATTCAGCACTTAGGAAATGCTAGTAGGAATTTTTGTTCTTTTTGGCATTTATAAAAAAGCAATAAGGTTCTGCTGAATATACCGAATGTAGGACAATTGAAAGGGACAGATGGCAGATAAGTAGAGGCTACCCAGAGCTGGTGAAAATGGAGGAGCAAAAGTTGGAAAAGCAGAGAAGGGAGTGCATTGCAATATAATTGAAGCTTTCCTGTGTCCCACAGCTACTCAGTTCCAAATAAACATGCGGTACCTTCTATTAATTATAAATGCTTGGTAGGTAGTTTAGGCTTGTTACTAGCTAACTCTTACACTTAAATTAACCCATATTTCTATTTATGCTTTGCCACGAGGCTCATGGCTTGTTACCTCATTTTTTACATGTCCTGCTTGCTGTATGGCTAGCTGGCTGGTGTCTCCTAACTCTTTTCCTTCTCAGAATTCTCAGTCTGGCCACTCTACCTATACTTCCTGCCTGGCTATTGGCCAATCAGTTTTTTATTAAACCAATTCAAGTGACAAATTTTTACAGTGTACAAGATTATTCCATGTCATTTTCCCCCTTTTATCTGATTAAAAAGTAAGGTTTTAACTTTAATATATTAAAACTATATACAACAAAACAATTATTAAGTAAGAATTAAAGTAACAATATCCAATCCATTTGCATTTGGCAAAATTAGAGAAAATACTTAATTAGACAACAAAGGAGGGACTATATTGTATGATACTTTGTGTTCTGACTAATAAAGCTTGTCTGGAGATCAGAGGACAGAGCTAGCCACTAGTTATCCATAGAGGCCAAGCAGTGGTGGCACACACCTTTAATCCCAGCACACTTGTGAGGAGGAAGCAAGAAGATCAGGAGTTCAAGGCTATCCTGGGATAGCCTTGGGTTCAGATTGAACAGAGGTGGGTAGTTGTGGAGATATATTTTGAATTTAATAAAACCAGTCTGGAATATCAGAGGATGGAGCCGTCTCTTCTAATCTTTTTTGTTCATTGTTTTGGTTTTTCAAGACAGAGTTTTCTATGTAACAGTCCTGGCTGTCCTGGAACTTGCTTTGAATACCAGGCTGGCTTTGAACTCCCATTCATTGATTTGTTGGTTGATGTTATGCTTATGGATGTTTTTCCTGCATGTATGTCTGTGTACCACAGGCATGCAGTACCCATGAAAGCCAGAAGAAGGCATCCAATCCCCTGGAACTGAAATTTACTTATTAGTTACCATGTGAGTACTGGGGATTGAACCTGCTTCCTCCAGAACAATGATCAGTGCTCTTAAGCACTAAGCCATCTCTTCAGCCCCAGCATCAGCATTTTAGAAGAGCAAGGAAAATTCATAAGAGCAAGCTAAGAAATAAGTATGCTACCTAACACTTCCTATTGAAGATATAGTCACTGGAGGGAAAAAGAAATAGGAAATAAAGCAGCCTGGAAGTTTCTGTGGTCTGCATCTTTAGCGCATACAGTTATCCCATAATTTCCATGTGATTTTGATTCCAAAGCCTCTTCCTGACCCAGGATACTAAAAACTGATAGATGCTCAAGTCTCCTATATTAGGCTAAGTGATAGGACACTTGTGCAGCATGTATGGTGCCAGGCACACAAGAATAGCTGCAGTATTTGCATGTAATGAACACATATTATCTCAAATTGACCTTGAACTATAAGCAATCCTCCTGACCAATACCCTAAATGTTTAGATCATGTATGTCAGCCACCATGCCCAGTTCACATGAAACTTTAAAAAAAATTCAGTCTACAGTGGCTGAATTTAGAAGCCCCAGATATAGAAGACCAATTTGCATCTAGAATTCCAAGAATATGGTCCAGTGGGACTCAGAGGCCAGTCCACAAACATCACAGCTGCAATATTGCTCATCCCTAGGCCTTTGAATATATTGCTATAACTTCCTCTTCCCCAGGAATAATAAACTGGAAGGAAATTCTTTTTGTATAGACCACTGATTGATTGATTGATTATTTTTGTGTATATGTGGCATATTGTATGTGTTCACATGTGTATACATGTTTACTTACTTGTGCATGCACCTGTGGAGGCTGGAAGTCAACATCAGGACCCATCCTTTATCACTCTTCACCAGTGTTTTTAAGACAGGCTCTCCCACTAAACCTGGAGCCTACTATTCCGCTGACCAGCAAGGCCCTGGGATCTGCCCATCTCTATCTCACTCAAGACTAAGATTACAGACACATGCCACTGTGTCCAGGCTTTTCTGTAGGTGCTGAGGATCTAAACTCAGGCTCTCATGCTTGCACAGCAAACACAGTATCCACTGAGGCTATCTCCTCATTCCTGGATTTTTGTTGCTGGTGGCGGCGGCTTGGTTTTCAATTTTTAAAAATGTATTTCTTTTATGTGTGTGGGTGTTTTGCCTGTGTGCATGTATATATACCATGTACAATTCCTGGTGCCCATGGAGGTTTGAGGAGGGGCATCAGATCTCCTGACACTTGGAATCTGGCATTCCAGATGTTTGTGAGTCACCATATAGGTCCTCAGAACTGAACCTGAGCCCTCTGAGGGAGCAACAAGTGATCTTAACCACTGAGCCAGTTCTCCAACCTTCTGTTTTGTGTTTTGAAACAGGGTCTCACTCTCTGGCAGGCTAGGCTGGAACTCACTGTACTGACTAGGCTGGCTTCAAGCTTGTAGCAGTCCTGACTCTGCCTTATGACTGCTTTGACCAATATGCCAAATTAGAAGGTGGGTGTCTCCATTTCTTGGGTCCAGGGTCTGCTCTAAGGTGTTCATTTCCATTTATGAGTTTACCTTTCCCTGTTAGCAGATTCAAGCAGAGCCCTGACTTGGATCTCACAAAGCTGGGCCCTTCCCTCTCCGGCCCAAATGGGTTATTCCTGGGAAACCCTTGGTTACAGGCCTTGGTGGGAAGCCTTGGCCTGAATTTAGAAGCCCCAGAAGCACAAACCAAGAGATAATAGTAAAAGTGTTTTTATATTTAGCTTTGGGACATAAGTGATTTTTTGCCACTGCATTTCCTTTCCTAAATAAGGTTGGTTTAGGATAATATTCAAATGCACTTTATGGGAGGCAATAGAAGAGAGTGAGTAAATAAATGCCTTCCCAGCCTGGTGGTTATGGGCTTGTGGTGGTGTACTCAATAAAAATAGCCTGAAATATCAGAGGACCGGGCCAAGGTCAGGGAGTGGTGGCCACGCCTTTTATCCCTGCACTTGGGAGGCAGAAATCCTCTGAATTTCTGTGAGTTCAAGGCCTAACAGAGTTAGGCAGGGATGACACCCACCTTTAATTCCAGCTTTAGGAGAACTGAACAAGGAAGTAAAATAGCTGGGCGGGAAAGAAATCCAAGGCAAGAGAAGGCAGAAGCCAACCTCTTTTTGTCTGTGTTCCCAGTCAGTCTTAGGACTCCTGGAGATAGGGCCTTCCCATTAGGCCTGAGGTGTTGGCTGGGTGAGAATTGGCTGTGGCTCGCTCCCTGTCTCTGTGATATTTCAGGCTATTTTTATTTAATATACCACTGCAGCTTGTAACCACAGTTTGATTTCCACGCCAGTCGCCACCTCTTTCTAGGGCCCAGTCGCTTATATAAAACACAACCAGCATACTCTGCCACGTGTTCTCACAGCCCACATGAAATCTAAGGCATTTAATGTTCTTAGTCCAGTGCTGTACCCAGAAGCACTGGAAAAAAATAAACTTCAGCAAGGGTGTCTAAGACAAAGTCAGTCCAGGAATTAAAAATTTAAAAAAAAACCAATCTTCTGCATATAATTCGGAAGAAAACAGACAACCCACAGAGCACAAGTCAGGCACTTTGGTATCCTGACGCTCACTAGAAGCTGACCTCTTGACTGTCTTCTCAGGGTTGTGCTAATTCCTCAGCATGTTTAGGCAAGAGCTAGCAGATGGTATTGGCCTGAGACCAGCTGACCAGAACCTATTGAGAAACACTTCTCTATACCAAGGGCAGGGCCAGGGACAGTTTGTATTTACAAGGTGAATGGCTATTACCTGTGAGGAAGCAAAAACAGCTCCTACCTCGAAGAGAATGAGAGTTTATGAGTGACCAAAGGCCAAGAACACAGATTCAGGTTATTGCAAATACAAATGAGGTGAGGATTTTATAATAGCAGAAGAGTTATTTTCCAGTACATTGGTGGAAGCATTAGGTCGATGGTTACAGTACTATGCAGTAATCTCTGCTGTAGGCCTCATGTTATCACATTGGTATTCTTATCTTTTGGTTGTCGAAAACCTATCTGCAGTGCATTCCTAAAGTTTTCACGTGATA
Source organism: Phyllotis vaccarum (assembly GCA_033318265.1). Lineage (NCBI taxonomy): Eukaryota > Metazoa > Chordata > Mammalia > Rodentia > Cricetidae > Phyllotis > Phyllotis vaccarum. The sequence continues at coordinate 108,086,177 of JARWLC010000013.1, forward strand.
GTCATTTGTATTTTAAATCAGACAGAGCAGCAGGCAGAGAATGGCTCTGAAGGGGGCTAATTTGGCTCTGAATCTGCAACAACCCAACCCCACAATCATGAAGTTCTAATGAGTCACCCAGGCTTGTGGAATCCTTAACAGAGTGTGGTTTTCTTCTGGGAAATCCATTTCACACCTCTGTGCAGGGGGGGGGGGGTGAGGGACAGGGCAAGAAACCCAAGCCTCTAGCCTCTAGCCCAAGAGAGGACTCACTGGAAAACAGTGCTTGCAACTGAACCTGACAACCTGGTGGGTGCCTAGGACCCACATGGAAGAAGAAGAGAGCTGACTCCTAAAAGTTGCCTTCTGGCCTATACATACATGTTGTGGCACATGTGCACTCACACAAACACACTCATGTTCACATACACACATACAAAATAAAAATAAATAAATGTAAAAAAGGAAAGATGTAGTGGGATTATGTTACATTGCAAATAATTGTCCCACTTACTGGTTTAATAAAAACACTGACTGGCCGAAAGAAGACAGGAAGTATGGGTGGGGTTACCAGACTAAGAAATGTCTGGGAACTAGAAGAACTGAGCAGAGATGCCACAGAGACGGGAGAGATGCCACAGATGCAGAGGACAACTATGCTGCTCTGAGAAAAGGTACTGAGCTGCATGGCTCTACAGGATAAGAATCATGGGTTAGTTTAGGGGAAAGAGTTAGCAAGTTATATGCTTGGGCCCCAAGTCAATCAGCAGAAAGAAGCTCGAACTTGTGGAAAGACACCTCTTTTGCCTTCAGTGGGTCTCACACGCCTGGGCATTCTTGGCTAGAGGACAAAGCCTTTTACTTCCTAAGACACCGGGAAAGCAAAACCATTTAAAAATAGCTGTGATGACTAAAACCTACACTCTGGCTCAAGCCAGGAAGAGAAACTGATAATTCAGTCTATGCCTTGCTTCCTCCATTGTCAACAACCCCAGCTCACCTTAACCATGCCTTTGGGGAAGCTGAGGCAGAAAAACTCCCACAAGTTCAATGTCAGCTTGGACCACATAGTGAGTTCCAAACAAGCCTAGGATAGAGTTGAGACCTTATCTAGGAAGAAAGAAAGGGGGGAGGAGGAAGCAGAGAGGAAGGGAGGGAGGGAAGAAAGGAAATAAAAAGAAACAACAAAACATTCAACCTTCATACATATTTACACAAGCATCTCTCCCTCATTTTCATCTATCATTTTCTGTGAAGCAGGGAATCATTTATCCTTGCATGGATGATATGTATATGGCCACAGTTCTAAAGTCACAAAGCATAAATGGCTTGCAGATACAAGGTAGTCTCTGTTCCTCCCAAGCTGGTTCCCTACCCCCCACAGGCCATCTGTGTTACCTCTACCTTCTGGCAACCCCTTTGAGAGGTCATCCATGCATATACAAACAGGTAGCATTTTAGTCCTAATGAAAGCACTCTTACTCATGTTTATATTCCGGGCACCTAGCAGCATGCCAAACCATAAGTGTGCCTTTGAAATTGCATTGATTGAATGTCTGTTCCCAGGCTTGCTGTCCTCATCCCAGCCACAGAGATGGCTGAACTGTCTCAGAGAAATGTCCATGAACTTATGAAAATGTAACATGTTTGGGTTCATGGCTCTGGTCTGGTCAGGATCCTAAGACTGAAATTCACAAAACAAAATAAAACCACTGGGTCCTTGCTTAATCTAAATAAGTCATACCTTTCAGCATAGTACTCAGGATACCCACAAGCATGTTTTCTTCCCTACTCTATACAGAGTATAGGGGCAAAGCTCAGCCTCCTCCATGGTCGGGTGATGATTCCCAAAGGAGAGGGATGAAGAGATTTTGGTGTTGTTCTGATCCACAGGAACTCCCTAAACACATTGGGAAACAAAGCACAGGAGTTTAACCATTGCTGTATTCCAGAATTCCTCAGCTCCTTCCAGAGCTAGCTTTCCTAGACAGTAGTGCCTCATGTTCTCTCTGCCCTGCCCCTGTCCTCTGCCCCCCCACTCCCTTTCTCACTCCCCCAAGGCAAGAGGGAGGGATAGATATCTCCACATGATCCATAGTAAAGAGCCCAAGGAGAAGGGAGGAGAGACACTTGCCCCTCTGCCTGTCATTATGACAAGGAGGCAGCAGAGCAGAATGGTGAAGACAACAGAGCCCAGAGTCTCCAGGAGCTGGAATTCTGATTCTCCCGCTTACAAACTGTGTGATGTTCAGCATCCTGCTTTGTTTCTTCATGCTTCCATTTGATGGTAGCTATCCCCACTTTAAAAAAGAATTTTAAGAATGCATTGAGTCAATAGATTGTGAAGCATTTAAAACAGTGCCTGGCATGTATTAAAGATAATGTAACTGCTATTTTAATATAAAATAGGTCTATCAATTTTTTGAGACTCCTTCCCTAAATCCTAGGCTTTCCAACAGCCTCCCAGATCCATCTCCTACCCCTCCCATTCCTTTCTTGCTTGCTTCCTTATTATTTCTTTCTTTCCTTTTTTCTTTCTTTGCTTCTTTCTTTTTTGAAACAGTTTCTCTTTGCAAGAGCCCCAGTTGTCCTAGAACTCATTCTGTAGACCAGGCTAGCCTCGAACTTATGGAAATCTGTCTGCCTCTGCCTACCGAGTGCTGAGATCAAAGGTGTGAGCCTCCATGCCCAGCCCTTTCTCTTTTTTTAAAAGCCCAGTAAGTACAATTTGTACTGCCCATATACTCATGGATGGGAGGAAATGCTATTTATTTATTTATTGAGGCAGATTCTCTCTATGTAGTCCTGGCTGGCCTGGAACTAGCTTTGTAGACCAGGCTGGCCTCAAACTCACAGAGATCTGCCTGCTTCTGCTTCCCAAGTGCTATTTATTCTTTAACAAAATTGTTTATTATGTATGCAGTGGTTTGCCTGCACACCAGAAGAGAGCACCAGATCTTATTACATATGGTTGTGAGCCACCACGTGGTTGCTGGGAATTGAACTCTAGACGTTGGGAAGAGGTGCCAGTGCTCTTAACCTCTGAGCCATCTCTCCAACCCACTAATTATTCTTAATACAATGTTTGTATTGAGAAGTTCATATATGCATATAATGTATTTTGACCATGGTCCCTCCCACTCCTCCCCCTACTAATTCCTCCTCCTGGTCCACTCCTCCTCTCACCTTTGCTATAACATACTGGGCTCAGTTTGTATTGCCCATATATGAATGGGTGTGGGTTTTGGGCATTGTTGAGTTGTTTTTTTTTTTTTTAAGATGCAGTCTCATATAATCCAGCTATATATAGCTGAAGATAACCTTGAACTTCTGATCCTCTCTTTCTACCTCCTGAGTGGTGGGATCACAGGGTACAACTCCTGGATATGGTGCTAAATAACAAACACTGGGCTTTGTGTGAGCTAGACAAGCATTCCACCAGTTGAACTATATTCCCAGCCCCCTTATATGGTATATGTCTTATACAGAGAGGAAGGAAACTAAATTCCTGTTGAAAGGCAGAATTGTGTGGGCTGCAGGTGTAGCTCAGGGATGCAGCATTTGCTTTGAATATGTGAGGCCCTGGGTTCCAGGTGGAGCAGTAGAAAAACACAGACATCACAGGTGTTTCCTTCCTCACTTCTCTCCACCAGTGCTGGTATTGATATGAGGCATGGGGGGGGGGCTCAAGCTTCTTGGTAATTGAGAAGAATAATAAAATAAAATAAAATAAAATAAAATCTCATAAAATTTCTGCAAATCAAAAATTTTAAGCTAATTTAAAAAATCATACATACACTCAGGAGCCTGAGGCAGGAGAATTATGTTTTTTGGAGGTCTACAGGACTATGTACTGAGTTCAAGACCAGTCTGGACTACATAGTGAGACTCTGTCTCAAAGAAAAAATATTACTGAGGCTGGGAGTAGTAGTGCACCCCTTTAAAGCACTTGAGAGGGAAGGAGGATCTCTGGGAGTTCGAGAGCAACTTGGTCTTCATAGCATGTTTCAGGCTAGCCAGAACTATATAGTGAGAACTTGTCTCAAAGAATTAATTCATAAAATTCAGTTTTTGTTTACGCATGCATGAGTCCGTAGGTTTGATTTTTAGCAATATAAAATAAAACAAACAAAATGGTTAAGTTCACACTTTGCTAGCATTTTCCTGGGACTGCTCTTGCAGCCTGATTATGCCCCTGAGGACTAAGAAGAATCCTTGGAGAGCTTCTCCAGCAGTGCCTTCTGGGAAGAGTTGCTCTGGCAGCTAAGCTGAGATAAGCTCTCAGCTTCCCCAAAGATGTATGTGCTGCTATGGCAGCAGCCCTAGAGAGACATGTGATGTAGGAGAGGCCTTAGAGCTGCCCAGTAAGACATCAATCTGGTATCCATCAGAATTCTTCCAGTCAGAATGGTGCTCTGTAGCCAGGATCCCAGAGGTGCCCCATGTGCTTCAAATTTGGGGCTGCATTGCCACCCTGACCCGTCATAGATCTCTTATTTCTAACACAAATAGTATATCTTCCAAGTGACACAGTCCCAGAAGGACTTCCACAGTCAGCTCACGTAGGTTAGATGTTAGAGGTGAATCTGTGGGAGAAACCAGAGACTAGCAAGTAGGAAGGCTTCTGAGTTTCAAGAGGGCTCTTAACAGCCCCCTGCCATGTCCCTTAGGGGTTCCTGATGATCCTGATCACACAGAACTGCATTCCCTTGGATGCACTGCACAATCAGTGCTGGATCCAGGTATATAAAATAGCAGGAGTTCAGAGGGCATGTCACCCTGGGGCTCAGATTTTGCCTATACATGCTTTACTATGGTTCTGAAAAAAAAAATGGGGTGGGAGAGATGTCCCTAACAACCAGTATACACATGTGGACTCAGCAAAGTGTTTGTTGAATGCCTGTTATGAACAAAGCCCTGTACCACGTATTGAGGGAGGGGGAAGAGAATAAAAAAATGAATCATGTGTATCCGGTGCCCTTCTGAACTTTGTCTTCTGACAGCAAGGCATTCTCTATCTATTCCCCACCCTCTCTATACATATAAGATGTCCCATTAAGTAAAAATGTGAAAACCTGAATTCAGTTCCCCAATCTCACAGTGTAAAAAGAGAATTGATTCCTGAAAGTTGTCCTCTGTCCTCCACATACAAGGCGTGTCACTGGTGTACCTGCATTCATGCTGTGCACACGTAATATGTATACATACATACTTGCAAAGGCACTGGAACTAAACATTAATAGTGACTATGGGGAAGGTTATGACATGTCTCTTATTTTAAGTCTTGTAATGTTTTATCAATCTGAGCATATATCTGTATGTATGCACACACACACACACACACACACACACACACACACACACACACACACACACACACACACACACACACACACACGAAACACTAAACTCATCCATTGATTTGACATTCACTGAGCACATCCTCTGAATCAGGTACTCCTAGGTGCTGCGGATACACACAAGAGAAGAGAGAGAAACCTTTATTCTTATGGAACTTTTAGCTCAATGATAGAGTCATAGAAATAGGAAAGCATTTATGGTATAATATCACAGGGGTGACAATAGGGGTCTGCAGACAAAGCCTAGAACAAGCAAGGGAGAATGATTAATCAACATGTGGGGAAAGTCCTTAGGAGCTTGCTGCACCAGCACGACTGCTGTGTGAGTAAATGGCGCCCTCTAGAGTCGTATACTATAATTTATTCCTTGCTTCCAGGCTAGAGGATGAGCAAGACTTGGCAGGCACTGGAGAACCAAAAGGTGGTCTAAACTGGCTGGAGTACAAAGGCCAAGTGGTAACTACAGATAGTGTGCAAGTTGGAAACACACTATTTTTCCCAAAGATAAAAGACAAGACTGGACAAGAACTGTATCAATGGAAACTAAGTGTAGGTGAGAATCTTAATGAGAAGCAAGATATCTGCCTGATTTTAAATAACTCCCACAAATTGCTTATTATGTGCCATGGAGTAAAAATGTTGATACACAGTAGATAAATTGCACATGGCTTTTAAAAAGTTCTTAATTTTATTTTATGTTATGTATATGTATATGTTTGTGTATCAACTGTATGTGGGTTTGTGCATATAAGTGTTGGTGCTCACAGATGCCAAAGTTGTCAGATCCCCTGGAGCTGTGGTTACATACAGTTGTGAACCACCCAAAGCAGTCACTAAGAACTAAACTCAGCTCTTCTACAAGAGTAGCATACATTTTTAACTACTGGGATGTCTCTAAAGCCCCTACTACTCTTAACTGGTGATTAAAACTGACATCATTAGCTAGGCATAGTGGCTGACACCTGTAATTTCAATAATTTAGAGTCTGAGTAGAGGATTGTCTTGAGTTTAAGGCCAGCCTCATCTATGTAGTGAGTTCCAGGTCAGCCTGAGCTACAGAATGAGATTCCATCTCAGAAAGAAGGAAAGAAGGAAGGAAGGAAGGAAGGAAGGAAGGAAGGAAGGAAGGAAGGAAGGAAGGAAGGAAGGAAGGAAGGAAGGAAGGAAGGAAGGAAGGGGGAAAAGAAAAAATAGTCAACTTATCAACTTCACTGATAAAACAGATACTGTTATATTATGATAACACATATACCCTGGGCGGTGGTGGATGGCAATGGATTGGGGGGGGGCTTTACCCATGAAGGCATGGTGACTAGTGGTGAGAAATACTTAGACTGGACACACGTGGAGGGACTTTATTATAGAAGGAAGAGACAGACAGACAGACAGACAGACAGACAGACATAGAAACACAGAAAGAGAGATGGGGGAGGGAGGGGGGTCATAGACACACAACCTCTGGCAGGGTGGTGAGAGAGAATAACACAAAGAGATGAGGGGGTCTAAGGTAGAGAGCCCTTTTAAAGGGAGCTTGATATCAGAACCCTGGATAATTGCCATTGGCCAGGGTTTCAGGGGTAGAACAGAATCCTAACAGATACAGAACAAATGAATGTGAAGTGTTCCAATGTAGTCAGAAAGAGCCACAAACTCAAAATGTTAATGGGAAAGAAAATTATAATCTTCAAGAAGAATTCTTCTTTTGTTATAAAAGATCAAAAATATGCATGCTATCAATATGTTTCACATTAAAGAAACTTAACTAAATTCACAGTCTGACCCCAGCATAACTCCTGTAACTGAAGGAAACATGTTCTAAAGGACATGTGTCAACTTAAGAAACAGCAGTAAGTACAGTATATTGAAGTATGAGTTACACTCATGAAATTGATACTAACAAAAGATTGACTATATAAAATGAAATCTCTTTGTTGTTGTTTTTGTTGTTTGCTTGCTTTGGTTTTTCAAGACAGGGTTTCTCTGTGTAACAGCCTTGGCTGTCCTGTAACTTGCTTTGTAGACCAGGCTGGCCTTGAACTCACAGTTCTGCCTGCTTCTGCCTCCTGAGTGCTGGTATTAAAGGCATGTGCTACTACTAGCTAACACTGGATAAAAAACACACTTAGGAGAGATGACACAGTAGTTAAGAGCATGCACTGCTTTTCCAAATGACCCAAGTTTGGTTCTCTGTAACTCCAGCTCCAGGGCCATCTGACCCCTCTGGATTCTATGAGCTCCCTCTCTCTCTCATACACACACAAATCTTTAAGATAATAATAATAAATATTTTAAAAGAAACACATATGGAAGAATAGTGGTAAAGGGCCATAGTATATACAGCTTACTCTCAAATGTCTCCAAAAATTTTGTGTAGGATACAGATACAATGCATATACAGTGTGTATGTATTGCATATATGTGTACATAAATATAATAAACATTTCTTAAATGTATATGCAGGCTTATGTAAGTGTATATATTTGTGGATTTATTTATATTTCCATTACTATGTCTGCAAAGTGTGAGCAGAATGTGTAAACTCAAATAACAAAGACAATGGGATTGAATTTAACAGAAAATGACTATGGAGAAGATTATGAGGTGTATCTTATACTGTTTTGAGTCTTGCAATGTTTTAGAAATTTGAATTTGTTCCTAAATAAAGGATTTTAAAAATATGGTCAGACATAGGCCACAAAGGGTGTGGGCATGGAGGGAATGAATGGGTGAAATGGAAATAAGCTGGCCATGATAGTGGAGGCAGGCAGACCTGGACAAGTTTGAGGACAGCTTGGTCTACATGGTGAGCTCTAGGCTGGCCAGGGCTACACAGTGAGACTTTGTATTAAAAGGGAAAACAAATAAAGCAGAAAGGAGAAGTAAAAACAGTGCGGAGATCCTGGAGATTCACACACCATAGTCAGAACCTGGACTTCCAGTACATTCCAGGGTTCAAGGAAAGGGCTGCCCTCAGAGGATGAGCAAGGCAGCGCTGCCTGAGCAAACAGTGCTTAGTGATAATTTTCTGAATACCTGCTGTATTTGAGGAATATTACAGCACAATGGGCTGGGCAGTGGTGGCTCAGGCCTTTAATCCCAGCACTCAGGAAGCAGGAGGTGAATCTCTGAGATTGAGGCCATCCTGATCTACCAATCAAGTTCCAAAACAGCCAGGGTACACAGGCTATACAGACAAGGCTACCCTGTCTCCAAAAACAAAACGTTTATTTTGAAACATGATCTCGCCAAGTTGCCCAGGCAGGCCTCAAACTCATGATCCTCCTGCCTCAGCCTCCTGAATGCTGAGATTGCAAATGTGTGCCTCTACAGCAGCTCTATACGGTTGTTTTATAGCATCACTTTAATCATTGTTATCCATGACCATAAGGACAGTGAGAATCAATCAATGTTCCAGACACTAAAATGCAGAGTCATGACTTTGTGTGGACCTCCCATCTCAGGCCTCCACTCTTCCAAGTGCCCCGAAAGCACTGGAAAAGGCATGTGCTGGCAGACTTTGTGCATGCTGGGATGTGTGTGTTGGGCAGTTCTTGGCAGCCAGCAAAGGGCTTCTAATTTCTGTGGAGGTTTGAGCCTTCCTTTTCCGAGTGTTATTGACCCCTTACCATCTGTATTGTCACCTTGGTCACTTCCCATCCTGTGTATTACATAGAGGGCAGCACCACCCTCTCAGCTGCACGGGATGTTCTCAGAAAAGTGCCAAGAGCAAATCACACCCAGTCAGCACTTCTGCCAGCCTCCAGAGACATCGGGTGCAGCAGTGTGCCTGGGAAGGAAAAGGCTGGGAGAAAAATTATTGGCACCTGAACTTCCTGGTTACAGGGCTTCAGGCTCATAAAAACCAGATTATGAGCAAGTGTGTGTGTGTGTGTGTGTGTGTGTGTGCGCGCGCGCGCGCACACGCAATAGTGAGCGTGTAGGGATGAGGTTCCTTTTCCTCAGAGTTATCAGTAAAAAAGGGAACTCCCTGGCCAGGATGACAAGACTCCACACTGTGGTTATGTTTTACCAAAAAGAAATCCTGACTTCCAGCCAGGCTTGGACTGGTTGATTCATTCAGTCACTGGAGGATGATCTTTGAACTTAGTGCTGAGTAGGGTGGAGCTGAGGACTCTGCCATGGGAGAGCTTTCAGCCTAGGTGCTGACACTGAACACTCATCTGTGAAGAAACATGACCCAAACTGCACTGAGCAATCACACTCCATCAGTTGTCCAGGGGTCACCTAAGGAGAACAGATAGGCACATGTAGCCTTCAAGGAGACAAAGTTCATACAAACCCTCCACACAGAGGATGGCAAGAATTCTGGGTGGTTTTCCACCAAGAAACATTAGGTCAATCCTGGCTCAGTTAGCAAGAGGCCCAACTACAGACCCAAAGTCTCATGGTTACCCATTCCTTCTGCTGAATGTAACCAAGGCTTAAGATGTAGACTCCCGACAGACATGGTGGTTTACACCTGTAATCCTAGCATCTGAGAAACTGAGACAGAAGGTATTATTAATTCCAGGCCAGCTGGAGAGGCAGTGAGACCCTGTTTCTACATAACAAAAACAGAACAGAAAGGCACTTCTCCAAGGCAAACATGGAATCACTCTCAGAAGTAGGTTCCAGGGCTCTCTGGGTAACACCATAGAGACAGAGCAAACAGATTCACACACCTCCTGCCCTGTGGCCTAAACTCTTTGGTATTTCTAGCTTCTTTGGAAAGCCTTCAGCAGTCAACTACAGCCTGGCCTGGAGCACAGCCAAGTGAACAAAGGGCTAAGACACTGCGCCCTGGACTTCCTTCTACATCTTTCTCCTTCCCTTTAGGCTTGAGTGCTCACCAGATGTGTCTTCCAGAACCAGGGCAAGTGTCTTTGGCCCAGTTAGAACCAATAGGAGGGGAGACCACTGTTGCCAGTTGATCCCCAGCACCCTCATACAAGGTGGCAGTGATGCTTTGGTGCCAGCTAGGGTCAACGAATCCAAGCCCTGCTGTCCAAGGCAGTAGGCTAGAGGGTTCTGAATGAATTAAAGGGAGGTTGGAGGAGGGAGGAGGGTCATTAGGACTCTAGAAACGCAGCTGGCTCTGTGGGTGTGTTTTTTCCTCCTGACCCATGGCAACTGATTGCTACAGTTTTCAGAAATTGTGGTAACCAGTTAAACACAATTAATTAAATATACATGAGGGCTTGGGAGGTAGATGGTTCATCAGGTACAGTGCTGCTGAAAATGAAAGCTTGAATCTTCAAAACTTATTTCAAAGCTTTGGTGGCCCGCCTATAATCCCAATATACAGAAGTCAGAGGGAAGAAGTTTCTGGAACAAGTTGGCTGGTCTGACTAGATAAACCTGTGAGCTTTAGGTTCAGTGAGAGAGAGTCTGCCTATGTGTATACAATACAGAGAGACTAGGGGAAACACATACACATGCATGATAAAAGAAGAAAAATCATGAAATTGTTTAGGAAAGTACTTCAACAGCATGCTCAAGGCCCTGGGTTCAATCTCTTGTGTTGCAAAAATCAAAAACCAAAAGAAATGCATAAAACTAAAATCCTACCAAAAACTAATGATTAATGCCCCCAACTCATCACTTCCTAACCATTTTACTATAGTGTCTAAAATGCTATGTACCTAAAATTATTTATACCATGATACCTGGATAGTTGAAATGTAATGTATACCAATGGGCAATTGCCTCTTTCTGAATGTTGTGTTGAAGAGGGCAGCTATGGTAGCAAGATTGAAAGCTCAGAAATCAGCAAGTGCTATAAATCAGAACCTGACCCAATGCTCTGCCAACTAAATCTAAGAAAGTGATGGGAGAAAACATTATTCAGACTAGACTGAAAGGTTTGCCATATGTTTACACTATGGATAAAACAACAAGAAAGAAGAAGAAATTGGCTTCCACTGTTTGCAAATCATTAGCCGATTTAGCAAAGAAATCACAGCATTATTGACAAACGATGTTCTAACATCTTCATCAGCTCACACATAAACATAGTTCCAGCCAATATTCACCCCAGAGCTGTATTGGTCTATTGCAACGACAGATAAATGAGTTGGCAAAATGAAAGCATTCTGTGAGAATCTATTTGTTATACAAAACGCATAATAAATAATATCACATGTTTATTATATGATATTTGTATATTATACATCTGGTATATAGCTCCATTTGTGATTATGCACACACACACATACATAGATTTCCTCCAGGAGAGCTGACTGTTAAACATTTAGCAGCAATGGATAAGCCCAAGGTTCAAAACCACTTTAGCACAAGAAATACAAAGTTCAAAGGTCCTGAAGGTATTTAAACCCTGACCAAAACTTGAGAGAACAGACATGTGAGGAGAAAACATGTACATGTGTGTGTGTGTGTGGTGTGTTTAAAACAATTGATAAACACTTTTTTAAAAATGTCATTAGGTTGTAAAACCCAAAAAGGCAGAGACTTTGTCCTTTTTATTTGTACTGGCACTTGGCAGATACAATAAAAGGCACTCTTTCCATTTTGAAATATAAATGAAAAATAAATGAAAGGCAAAGGTTCTTATAGTCAAATGAATTTGCTCTAACTCCCATCACAATGTCACCCCCAAAATGGCTCTGATTGGACAGCCAGGCCTATCTTTGCTAACCTAGAAACTGAAACATCCCAATCCCTCCTTGTGCTAAGTGGTAGTAGCTTGCCTCTAGCCTCTGTGGGGTTCCATGCCTGACCAGTAGGTCCCCTGATATGCTTCCCATTGGAAAATCTGACCGGCTCCTCTGAAGGCAAGGCACTTGGCTAACAGAATGCCTCCACCCCCTGACCCTGGATGGAACAAATCTCTCTGGTCCAACTGATATCGGTGGCCTATTGGTCAGAAGAAAAGAAACCAGGGGACAAAGAGGACAAGGAAGGCAAAGGAGAAACCCAGAGAACCTCCATCAAAGCGAAAGGTCAGGCATCAACCAGGCTGCCTGCCCACAAACTTCCGGCCTTTCCAGTATTGTGGAGAGACCTTGAACAAGTTTCTGCACCTCTATGAATGTGGGTCTGCTTATTAGGGATATGATAATGGGGGCCTACTCCAGAAGGTCTCCACTCTCCAGAGTTTCCATAAAAGAGTTCCCGCTACCATATGTGGGGATATGTATCAAACATACAGCCTGAGATATCAGAGGACAGATCCACCTCTTCCAGTCTTTGTTTGGTTTTCGTTTTTTTTTTTTTTTTTTTTTTTTTTTGAGACAGAGTTTTCTGTGTAACAGTCCTGGCTGTCCTGGAACTTGCTTTGAGCTCACAGAGATTCTCTTGCCTCTGTTTCCCAAGTGCTGGGACTAACAGTGTGCACCACCACTGCCGGCCTGGGAGCCTGGAACTCCCTCTGTAAACCAAAATGACCTCAAACTCAGATCTGCTGGGATTAAACTAAAATGACCTCAAACTCAGATCTGCTGGGATGAAGGGTATAGGTCACCACTCCCGGGATATTCACTGTGCTGGGATTAAAGGTGTGAGTTACTACTCTCTGATCCTCCTACACTGACTGTGGGTAGATCCCTCTTATATCTCCAACTGTTTTTATTATATTTGATACATATCCCCACAACCATAGGCACCTGTAGCGGAGAATTATACTACCCTACAGGACAGCCATCATTTGAAGCTTGGAAAAAAAAATAACAGAATTTCTCTTTAAGAGGAAGCAAAGTATGTGTGAGACATCCATCCCTCTTGGCAAGGCAGACTGAAAGGATGCTGCAGCTTCTCCAAGCCATGGATAAATTCCCATTGCTCACTAAGAAGCTCAAGGATGGTGCTTGGGACTGTATGCCTCATGATTCATCCCTCAGACAGTGTTGCTTTTTTTTTCTTCCAGATTTGTTTACATTCCATCCTCCTCCATATATGTGTGTATGTCAGAAAAGGGAGGAGGAGGAGAGAGGGGAGGGAGAGAGGTGTATATATGGTGAATGTGAGGGGAAGAAGGGATGAAAACTTTTAGGAGTTGGTTATCACATTTAAACTTGTTTGAGATGGGGTCTTTCTTGCTTCTCTGTATTTCTGAGTATTCCACACCAGCATCTGGAGACAGTAAGTATTCTCCTGTCTCTGCCTATAGGAATGCTATGAATCCAGCTTTTGACATAGGTTTCAGGAATCCAAACTCAGGTCATTGGGCTCGTGTGCCAAGTTCCATTGCCTACTGAACCACCTCTCTGACCTCATAGTGTGACATTTTTATGCCCTTATGTTCTTATGTCATTCCAATGTCCTAGCTCCAGTTCTCACTTTTATATAATGTAAACCTCCTATATTCTGAACTCACTACCTAAAGACAGGCAAAATATATGGTTAAAATGGGGGCTCTCTGCTTTCAGAAAGCAGGAAGGTGGCTTATTCTAGGCTAGGCCCTAGACACTTGGTTCTTCCCTCCCCAAAAAAAGACAGATGATATAGCCCATGATTTTAGGAACAGTCTCTGCCTGTCCCCAGTTGAGATGTCATTAGTTTCTGTCCTCTTTGCAATTCTCCTCCTCGCCGTCCTTGTCATCATCCTCGTACTCCACCTCCTTTTGGTGCTTAGAATTGAAATCACAGGCACGCTGACAACTTCTTTTATCAAGTCATATCCCTACTTTGGTGCATTTTTGACTTATGTCAATGTGTATGTCTGTCTGTACATGTACACATGGAGAGTTTCCCCTGGAAGCTGGAAGAAGATACTGGATTTTCTGGACCTGGAGCTACAGGTGGTTGTGAGCCCCCCAAACATGAGTGCTGAGAACTGAACCCAGATCCTCTACAAGGGCAGCAAATTTACCCAGACTGTCGTAAAACTTTCTATGTAGCTCACACTGACTTCAGACACATTCAGTGATATCCTTGCCTTAGCCTCTAGAGTACTGATATTCTTGGTATGGGCCACCACTCCATATATTTTATGAAAGTGACAAAACAGGCATTGTTGAAACCTAGCTCTCCAGTGGAGCCTCCTTAATTGTGGTTCCCTCCTACTTGTTTGTTCAGGATGTTTCCAACTGCCTGTGACTGTGACTCTAACTTCATGGCCTGACCTTCAAAGAAAGGCTGTCATTAAAATAGCATTTGCTATGTACCAGGCAATGGGCCTAAAGGTCACATCCACTTGAGCCTGGTAGCATTTATAGGTAGGATAGGCGCCCATTTTTTTTTTAATGAGGAAGTAAATACATCTTCAGAACAATGCAAAAGAAGGTATTATTCTTCGTGTCAATAATTGGAAGACAGGTGCTTAGAGAAGTTAATCAACTTGCCAGAGTTAATACAACTCAGGATCCAAATCCAGGTCTTTGGGGTTCTAAATCCAGAGGATGTTATAATATAGCTCATCAAGTTTTGGCCCAGCAGACACAGCCCTGTGATATTAGTGGTTCATTATTCCCAGGGAGATAATTCCTTGAACAGCCGTCAAGGAAGAGGCCCAGTATGCCTCTATTTGCACTGCCCTCCCCAGGTAGCTCATTATATTCTGAGTACCACAGTATGAAACAGGAACTTGCACAGCCTTCCTGGTATAAGCAAATCCTTGGCCACTCACCATTTTGGGATAGGCAAGTCCTGATAGTATTAGAAGTTGTTGGCAAATGAAGGAAACTCCTAGCCAGATCTCAGGGAAAGGCTGAGATATCAAAGAGAGGAAACACCACAGTCAGATCTCACCCAGCTGTCTTCCAGCTTTCTCAGCCTCGCTCCTCATGGCTTCTACTGACTCTTTTTCTATGCCTGCCTTAAATACTTTCTTCACCCAGTTGTTCCACATCCAGGTTAAGATTAAAGGTGTGACACCACCACTGCCTGCCTGGGAGTCTTGGAACTCCCTCTGTAAACCAAGCTGGCCTCAAACTCAAATCTGCTGGGATTAAGGGCGTAGGTCACCACTCCCAGACATTCTCTGTAGCTGAGATTAAGGGTGTGAGTTACCACTGTCTGATCTTCCTAGACTGACTGTGGGTAGATCTCTTCTCTGATATTCCAGACTGGTTTTGTATTAAATTTGAAACATATCCTCACAAGAAAGTTCCTTGCAGGGAGTCACTGTCACTGTGCCTTTCTCCTTGCAGGCCTTTCTGTGTCCACTCTGTTCCTGTGGAACCTACTGATCTCTTGTGGGCAGAGTATAAATTCACTAGGTTGGACAGCCTTACACGTGCTCTTTCCTACTAGAAGCTAGTTATGCCTAGTCAGTTTGATTTGGCTCTGACAATGGTGGAGTGGGTTAGTCTCTTGACTTCATTGCACCTTTGCTTCCTCAGCTATAAAGCAGGCATGGACATACCTCCAGCCCTACTTTAAAGCATAGGAAGTCTGGGAATAGCTCAGTTGGTAAACTGGCTGCCTAGCATGCCTGAAGCCCCAAGTTGGATCTCCAGTACTATATAAAATGGATGTGGGTGTTCATATCTGTAATCCTAGCACTCTGGGGGTTATAAACAGGACAGTCAGAAGTTCAGTGTCATCCTTGGCTAGATAGTGAATTTGAAGCTAGCCTGAGATATGTGACATCCTGTATTGGAAAAAGAAGGGGAAATAGGGGAAAAACAAGAAGAAGATTTAACACAAGAAAATTTATGGATAAATTCAAGATGTCAAGGTCCCATTTAAATACTCATGACATTTTTAGTGCTTGACCATCATTATTAGAGATTCTGTAACAGTGCTAATTAATCCCGCTTTTCATGTCGCAGAACGAACAGAAAATATTTGTTTAGCAAAACTGAATTAAAGAGAAAAGTCTGAGGCAGGTGAGGGGCCTCATGCCTCCTAAAGTTTAGAATATGGGGCAAGAGGCTTGTCTTGAGTTTTAGGCCAGCCTGGACTACATCGTGAATTTCAGGACAGCTTGAGATAACCAGCAAAATCCTGTTTTAGTTAACCCAATTAATCAGCCAATAGAAGAGGCTGGGATGGAGGCTTGGCTCACCATAGAACACTTTTCCTAGCAAGCATATGGCTTACAGTCCTATCCTCAGCACAAAAAGGGAGGGAGGGGGGGAGGGAGGGAGGGAGGGAAAGAAGGAGGGGGGCCTCTTGTGAGGAGAACTGCCTCAGCCTCTGTCTAGCCACTCTGAAAGCATCCATACTTGGGGTGGCAAAGCTGCTGTTCTATTTAAAAAAAGCAGCTGCAGAGGAGGCAGTGGCTTGAAAAGGTATCTCTGCAGTTTGGATCTCATCATATCCACCCATAGGTCCAGGGGGAAACGGTCACTGCACAGCTGAGAAAGGGTCCTTCATGTCTGTCCCTGAGCACAGGGCAAAGGTCCATGAGCTCAGCTTCATGTCTTCATTTCATAATTAAGAGAAATGATGACATCATAATCATAAGCTATGGGCATCGCTCAGTATCAAAGCACTTTCCCAGTGATTAGGTGACTCTGGGCTTCGTCTCCTACATACAAAGAGGAGGGGAGAGGGAAGAGGAGAAGAAGAAGCAGGAGAGAGAGAGAGAGAGAACAGACACACACAGAGAGACAGAGAGATTGAAAAAGAGAGATCACAGTTACACTCAGATCTGGAGACGGACTGCCTGAAGGAGCCCTTGGGGTCAGCTGAGTGTGTCAGGATGTTTCTCTTCAGAGCTAAATTGTGAGACAGGAGCATCTGCCTTCTTCCTTCCATCACATCCCTTTCTCTCCTCCCTCCTGCTCCTCCTCACTCATATTTCAGTACTCATTTATGCAACAAGCACATGCCAAACCCTGTGCTGTGTAGTAGTGGGGTTTTTAGGTCTCAGGTGCCCAGAGGTCCAGACCCACAGACCTGTCGCCCTAGACTGCTTAGGAACCTACCACCGCTCAGGCCCCAGAAATGACTCAGACGCTTATATTAACTTCATGCTGTTTGGCCTATGGCTCAGGCACATTGCTAGCTTTCTCTTACATCTTAAATCAACCCATTTCTAGTAATCTGTCTGCCACGTGGCCCGTGGCTCACCTGTGTTCCTACATGTTTCTTCTTGGGCAGCTGCCTGATCTGTCTCTGACTCTGCCCTTCCTTTCCTACCTATTCTGATTCCTCCTCCTACTTCTTCTATGGTGCCTGTCATGGGCCAAAACAGCTCCTTTATTTAAAGATTGAGATTCACAGAATATAGAAAGGCATTCCCACATCACTTCCCCCTTTCTGTCTAATCAAAAAGGAAGGTTTCCATTTTAAAATTACATATAACAAAATAGCTATCAAGCAAGAATTATAGTTATAATATCTAGTCTATTGTATTTAGCAAAATTAAAGAAAATACTCTATCATCTACCTTATCTTTATGAATATAAAGTTTCATATCCAATATACTTTTCAAATGACTAAGAAAAACTGTACTAATAGCTATCTAATCTTTAACTACATCAAAGACCACAGAAGGATATATTTACCCAAGTAAGCCAGAAGTGCCAGTGACTTCTAAAATCTAGAAAGGACAGAGATGATACCTATCTGCCTGGACAGTCACCCAAAGTTCCTTTATAAAGTTGAGGCATCCATCTTCAGCCTACAGGCCCAGAGTCTCTTTTCATTTCAGTGAAGCAGGAAATCTGCTCTGCCCATTCTGGCACAGTTCATCAGTTGCTTCTTGTCAAGTCCTGATGAATGACTGCCAGTTCTCTCTGTAAAGCAGGAACCTGAATGACCATCTCGGCTTGTTCTGCCAAAGTTCAGAGGTGAGCCACGGGCCACGTGGCAGACAGATTAATAGAAATGGGTTGATTTAAGATGTAAGAGCTAGCTAGCAATGTGCCTGAGCCATAGGCCAAACAGCATAAAGTTAATATAAGCGTCTGAGTCATTTCTGGGGGCCTGAGCAGTGGATGGCTGGGTTCCTAAGCAGTCTCGGGCAGCAGGTCTGTGGGTCTGGACCTCTGGCTGCCCAGGACCTAGAAACCCCCACTACTACAGTGCTGGGTACAGGGATTATGGCATGAAACTTCTGTCTTCAAGGAACATAATTTGAGAGGTACCATCAAGAGTTGGTAGGTCCAGTAGATGTCTGTGAAGAGGAAGGACAGGATATGGGTCTAGATCAGTATATGAGATTCTGAAAAGTTGGTAAATACATTTGAAGCTGAGGAGACACTCAAAAAAGGAAAGAGCCAGGAAGGAATAAGGAAGTACTTTCCAAAGAGGGGGACATGTACAAAGATGACCTTGGGCATGGCAGAAGAGGCACACTCAGTGACTTCAAGTAGTTATGTTAAAATGGTGGGTGTGGCAAAGCCAGGTAGGTAAGGTAGGTTTGAGAGAGGTGGCAATGGAAAGTAACCCTACTTCATCCTGAAGGCAGCAGGAATCCATTTTGAGGATAAGAACACTATGATTCATTTTACTTTAAAGCAGCGGTTCTCAACCTCCCTAGTACTGCGACCCTTTAATACAGTTCCTCATGCTGTGGTGACCCCCAATCATAACATTATTTTTCTACGTAACCGCAATTTTGTTATTGTTATGGATCACAATGTAAATATCCGATATGCTGGATATGATATTTGACCCCTGTGAAAGGGCCATTCAGCCTTCCCCAAGGGGTCATGACCCACAGGTTGATTTCTGCTGCGTTGAAGAAATTGTTCTGGATGTGGAGATGTCACCCAGTCTGGTCTGGAAGTAGTGGGAAGAGCAGGGTAGTAAGGCAGATGGAGGATGTTGTGGTTGTCCAGGATCACATGGCTTGAAAACCTAACTAGGACATTGAGGAAAGAAGGGCAGGAATCTGAGAACCCTTAAAGAAGCAGAGCCAACAGGACCGGGTGGTTTGAGGAAATGGGCTGATACGGCTGACTGTGCTAGGGAAATCTGGTTTCTGGCTTGCATAAACAGGTACCTGGTAGTGGCATTCACTGGAACTGAGAACTGAGAAGACACTTGGTGACAAGGGATAACGACAGCTACTATGGATATGATGGGGCATTGCAGGGGAGATGACAATTAGTCACTGGGACATGAAAGTGTCTCAATCAGCAGCAGAGGTTTGAGCTGATACATTTGGGCATCTTTACTGTGCATTAATAATAGGGGGTAGCTGAAGCCATAAAATGAAGAAGGCAGATAAGAATGGAGTCTTGGTGATCACAAGTAGTTAGGAATAGAAGGAAAGGGAGGGCGCCAAGTGTCTGTAATCCCAGCCCTAGGGACACTGAGGCAGGAGAATTTACAAATATAAGGTCAGTCTCTGCTACATACTGAGACCACTGTTTCAATAAACAAACAAAAAACAATAGTTATCAGGTAAAAGGGAGGAAATAGCAGAGGAGAGAAGGGGACTCTGTGCCAAAGGAGGCTTTTTCCTTGAAATTTGATTCAAATTTGCATGCCCTGAGAACATGGAGACATTCCACTGATAGAGAGGAGATAAGCGATAAAGCCCAAGAGAAGTGAGAGACCCATATCTGAAAACATAGGTGAATATCGTCCTTGGGCTTCAGGGTGTATTCATTAAGGAACAGACTCTTCCCCCTCCACACAGAGGGTTTCTCTATGTAGCTTTGGATCTTGTCCAGGAACTAACTCTGTAGAGCAGGCTGACCTCAAACTCACAGAGATCCTCCTGCCTTTGCCTCTTGAGTGCTGGGATTAAAGGCATGTGCCACCACCACCCATCTTGGAGCAGATTTTTTTTAGAATTTATTTATTTTTATTTTATACGTAGCAATGTTAATGCCTGCATGTATGTTTGTAGACCAGGTGCAAGCAGTACCATTGTAGTCCAGAAGAGGGCGTCAGTTCTTCTAGAACTGGAGTTACAGATTGTTAGCCACGGAGTGGGTGCTGGGGTAGCTCTGGGTAAAAAATGGGTCATGATAAGTTGCCTTTCCTCAGCGCTCACAGAATCTAAGTTAATATTCTATGAGAGTGCATTTGTGAGGTATTTAAAAAACTGGGAGGGATTCTCCTGTTTATCTTGTACTATTTCTTTCATTTTTTCAAAATTGACAGGCTTTAGAGTAGCTTTATGTAGACTTGTAAGTAGGTTTACCACGTGGCTATGTGTCAGGAATCTTTACAGTGGGTGCTGAGAACCCCAACCCAAGTCCTCTGCAAAAGCAGTAAGTGGTGCTAACCACTGAGACATCTCTCCACCCTCTAGGAACAAGACTCTTAGTTCATCTCAGCCACAGGAGATTTATCTGGGAGTTCTCAGGGGCTCACCTGTGAGAAGGCAGGCATGGAGGCAGGCCTAGAAGACATGGGGCTGTGGTGCAGAGTCTAGCTTATGGGTAGCTCTGAAGCAAGGATACTGGGGCGAGCCTTTGCATCCCTGCATCAGTCGTCAGTGCTTGTCTGGAGAGGAAACACAGCCTTGGGAAAGCAATTCTCCTCAGCCAAGGCAGTCCCACAGAGGCACAGAAGTCCTACAGGACTCTGAGAGCTAAAGGCAGCGTTCTTGAGAACGGAGAAGCAGGGAAGCATCACCAAGTTCACCACAGGGAGGAAGAGGGCGCTGTTGCATTGGCGTTGGTCTGAGGCGGAAGGCGTTCCCTTAGCCTGAATTCTGCTAGGAGGAAATAGAAAATCATTCCAATGAAAACTTGGTGGCAGAAAGAGAATGAAATGTCAGCTTCAAGAGACTGAAGGGGAGCTGGCCAGGAGCATACAATGTGTTTGACAAGTGGTATTGGTTTTTCTCTTGACTCCAGAGAACATAATCAATCTAGCAGAATCAAAGTGTTTAAATTTCTAGGTCCTCTTGTCCTTGGTTACTTAGACTTGTCGCCTTCCCTCGGATTTCATTAGTTCTTAGCAGGAAATGTCTATACTATTTCAAGGGCGGGCAATTTATGAGTTTGTTCTTAAGACCCCCCAACTTTCACTTAAGCCATTTCCTGAACAAGAATTAAATATAAAGCCATATATATTCAGGGACAACATAGCACCTCTGTCTCATTATTTGGTCATGAGGACCTCCCACACCATAAAAATAACCTTTTCCCCATTGGTGCTTGAAAGTTTACTTTTAGATAATTAGAACATATTATGCGTTTTAAATGTGTACTTGTAGTAATTGAATTCAGTGATCTTAAGTGGCCATACCCGCCCACTGAGAGAGAGCGAGAGAGCGAGAGAGTGAGAGAGCGAGATTCTCCTATATCCCAAACTAGCCTCAAACTTTTCTTCTTTTCGTCCTCCTGCCTCCACCTAAATGTTGAGATTACAGGCAAGGAACAGCAAGCTTTGTTTATTTGATGCTGGGATCAAACCCAGGGCCTTGTGCCTGCTGGATGAGCACTCTAGTAAGCGAGCCTCATCTCCAGCCCCCATGATGAATATTTTTGTCCCAACAATTACTGATGATAATGACAAAAATCTTACTGTTGGAAAACAAAACCTGTGTGGAGACTACACCATCCTAAACTGATTAAAAACTACTCCAGGCTTGACAAAGAAAAGATAAACACTTGTCTAGGAGAGATGAATAAATACGGGAGTCAGGATTAAACATATGCAGATACAACATTCAGAGAATGACAAAGGAACACTAATTATAAAGCTACAAAGGAAAAAAAACATTACTACAATAACAAAACACACAGCAGGTGGCTGATCACCTACCAGAGTAACAATAGCCAGGTACTCTGCATAAACAGGTTACACGAGTGCATGGTCATTCAGTGCTTCACTAGGCTGAGAATGTTTACTGGGCTAAGGAATGTTTTTAAGTGAAAATTCACCGGGGCTGAAGCCTGGCTTGAGCATCCAGCTGTGCCTCTTAAAACTAGCTTGTTAGCTGGGTTGTGATTGTACTGCACCTTAAATCCCAGCAGAGGCAGGTGGATCTCTGTGAGTTCAAGGCTAGCCTGGTCTATAAATCGAGTTCAGGACAGCCAAGACTTCACAGTGAAGCCCTGCCTTGAAAACAAAACAAAACAAACTAGCTTGTCACACATGAAGAGCTATGAGCAAGTAGCAACAACTTTTTAAAAAGTATGTACGGGTGTTTTGCCTGCATCTATGTCTGTGTAACACATGCATGCCTATTATAATTCAGACTGTCTGGTCTGCAGTGTTCATGCTCTGAGCCATCATGTTCTGCATATAGTATGCCAAGAGACTTGTCTAATCATGGCCAATGGGATAGTGAACAAGATGGATATGGTCTCTGTCTTCAAGGTGTTTATGATTCAGAATGGTCAATGGACAATTTCATCATGGCATGATGAGTTCCATGACAGAGGCTTAGGAGGCTGTGCCTAGGCTCCAGAACAGCCTGAGGGCTGGGCTGAAGAGCCTGAATCAACAGTTTGCAGGGATTATTTCTTGGCCACTAGATAGATCAAAGAAGCCAATCAGAGCCCAGCATGCTGTTACACACTTGCAATCTCAATTCTTTGGAGGCCAGGGCAGGGAGATTGTGTATTTGAGGCCAGTGTGAGTACAGAGATACATTTGTCTAGACTACCTGAGGAGCCCCCTCTTCTTCCATCTCTCTCTTTCCTAAACAGTAGAATCAGTCCCAATGCAAGTTAGTGAGACCCACTACCCTGTCTCCTCTTCCTGGAGAAACTGTGGGCTCTCTGAGGGCAAGACTGAGGCCCGAAGCATTCCTCCTTTTATTTTTTTTAATGTGTTGATTGTTATATAATAGTTACAGTTACTTATGAAGTATCGCTGTACTTCAGTGCATATTCTCAAATATGTAGTGATCAAATCAGGGTAATTAGTATTGTCATCTCTTTGGTTATTTACTATACCTACATGCTTGGAACCTTCAAACTCTACTCTCAACTCTTATCTTTCTCTAGTGTACAGATAGTTCGGTATCTAGGCAGAGTCCTTGAGTCCAGAGAAGGAGCAGAGAATCACATCACAGCGTGTACCACAGAAAGGAAGAGGGTACTGCTGCACTGGCATTGGTCACCAATCAGCCAGTGTTTCATTCATTCATTCATTCATTCATTCATTCATTCATTCATTCAATTAACATTTATTGAGCATCTACTGCATTATCAGAAACTCTCCTAGGCTCTAAACACCCCCCCCCACACACACACACTCATCTCTATTCTTACTGAACTCTGGGTTTCTAAGACAATGGGAGAGCCAAATAATTAATGACATGAGCAAGAAAAATATGCAGGGTCTTATGGGAAGAAAAAAAGCAAAAATAGAAGGTGATGAAATTTTAGATTTAATGGTCACCAGAGTGCTCTGAGAAAAAAAAAAATGATAGTTTTGCAAAGAAAATTAAGACCGGAAGGCAGTGAGGGAACAGACTGTGCTAAACAATATCTGTGGGAAAAGTGTCCGAGCAAGAGGGAACAAGAACCGCAAAGGCTTCACAACAGGAATGTGTTTGCAGGTTTGAAAACCATCTAGACCCCTGTGGTGGTAAAGACATATGCAGAATGGTCTCACAGAAGGAACTGAGGTCAGAGTGGAAGAACCAGTAGACACTGTGTCTGGTGCCTGGAAGCAGGGTACTAAACCACTTTCTCATTCAGGAAGTACCTCCAAACCCTGGTGGGTCCACAAGAAAAGGTTACAGTGTTACAATAAGGTTTCTTGGCCCCAAGTGGCCAGAGGTCCAGACCCACACACCCGCCGCCCCAGACCCCTTAGCTGCCTGCAGCTGATCAGGCCCCCAGAAATGATTCAGATGCTTATAATCAAGTTCATGCTGTTTGGCCTACAGCTCAGGCACATTGCTAGCTTGCTCTTACATCTTAACTGAACCCATTTCCATTAATCTCTCCTGCCATGTGGCCCGTGGCTCACCTGTGCTCCTTACATGCTTCTTGGGAAGCTGGCTCTCCGTCTCTCTCTGACTCTGCCCTTCCTTTCCTACGCATTCTGATTCCCCACCTACTTTTCCTATGGTGCCTGTCATGGGCCAAAACAGCTCCTTTATTTAAAGATTGATATTCACAGCATACAGAGAGAGATTCCCATGTAATTACAGAAAGGCTATTGGTAACCGAGGCCATTCTGTCCTGCTTCATAGTCTTCAGTACTTACCTCATTCTCAAACTGGTGGCTCCTTCCAGGAAAGGCAAGGTATTTCATGAGCTTCCTGGAATCCTCTTATCTACACTTCCCGTCTTCCTTTAAGAGTGCTGGGATTACAGCATGTTATAGCTCCAGTTCTGGGGACTTGAACTCATGCCTTATACTCCTGTGGCAAGCTTTTTAAACCCCTGAGCCATTTCCCTAGCTCCATGATTTTCCTGACAGATGACCATTTACCATATTTTAAGTCCCTTGTTCCTCTTATTCACTTATCAAAGAGCATAGTTGAAACAATGAGGATTTTATGAGTTTCTTACAAGCATTAACACCACTCATTTTTCCTATTTCATTAACTACGGTAGAACTTTCAGAAGTGTTAAGCAACAGCAATGACAGCTGGCATCCTCACCTTGCTCATGGCATGAATGTAAATTACTGGAGAATTTCATCTGCGTTCTATTTAGAACTTTCATTCATATCCAGGACCTTTGTATGTACATTTGTGAGACTGGTCCATATATCTTCTTTTCATTCTATCACAATCAGAGTTCTAACATCAATTATACAATGAAAATTGTTTTCAATTATATGTTTTTAATATAAGAAATTACATAAAAGTTGTCATGCTCTGTTATTTGAAACAAGTTCAGAGAAGTTATGCTAGAACTAAGTGCCACACTCTGGTCACCAACAAACCACTGTGTGTGTGTGAGAGAGAGAGTGAGAGAGAGAGAGTGAGAGAGAGAGAGAGAGAGAGAGAGAGAGAGAGAGAGAGAGAGAGAGAAGAGAGAGAGGAGGGAGAGAGAGGAGAGAGAGGAGAGAGAGGAGGGGAGAGGATGGTCCCTGATATAAGGCACCTGAGCTCCAGCAATTCTCCAACCTCCAACCTCAGCCTCTTGAGTTCTGGGATATAGATGTGCACCACCAAACCTGCCTGACACCACTGTCCTTCTTAAAATTTTGTTTTGATTTTGTGAGATGGGATCTTGTTATATGCCCTCACTGACTCTGAAGTCCCTATTTTCCTGCTTCCACCTTCCAGGTACTGAGAATTGCAGAGGTGCACCATCATGTCTAGTTCTAAGGCCACCACCTTTATTTAGTCTTTATGTGCACCTGCCTCTCTCCCTCCATCTTTTATCCTTCCTTCCCTTCCACATGCACATACGCAGAGATCTATAGGATACTAAGTTCCTTCCATATGCATATACACAGATATCTATAGGATACTAAATAATATCACTCTTCACACACTATTCTGTGAACTGCTCATTTCTGTCAACAATCTACCATTTTAGGAGCTGGGAATATCATTCAGTTGGTAGAGTACCTCTACCTAGGATGCATGAGGCCATGATTTCAATCCTCAGCCCTGAATCCAGCCAGGCATAGCGGTACACTCCTGTAATCTCAGTACTCCAGGGGGGAAGACAAGGGGAATCAGAAGTTCAAAAAAAAAAAAAAAAAACCACTCTTGGCTATATAGTAAGTTCAAGACCAACCTCACATATGAGACCCTTTCTCAACAACAATAACATTTTTAAATCAAGAAATAGTACGCATTAGCTAAGTACCAGGTTGAGCTCCTGGTCCAGCCTAAGAGAGGGAAGAGAGAATATATGAGTAAAAGGATCAGAATCATGAGGAGGAGACTCACAGAAACAGCTGTCCACAGCTATTGGGAGCTCACTGACTCTGAAATAACAGCTGAGGAATCTTCATGGAAAGGAACTAGACCCTCCAAAGGTAGACGACAGTCAGACAGCGATGGGCAGTCTGTGGAGCCTCTTGCAGTAGGACCAGACTTTATTCCTGGTGCATAAACTAACACCTCAGAGCCCATTCCCTACAGAAGAACGCTTAACCCAGCCTTAATACTGGGGCCTACCTCAACTGGACATGCCAGACTGAACTGACCCACCTTGGGATTCCTTGCCCTCCCTGGGGGATGAATTGGGGTGAGGTGAGGGGTTGGGAGGAGGCTGAGGGAAGCTGGGGAGGAGAGGGAGAGCAGTGGTGGGTATGGGACAAAACCTTTTAAATAAAATCTTTAAAGAATAATAAATGGCATGTTTCTATTTTTCTAATTGACACTAAAAAGGTTATGACAGCTACTTTGTCTAAACCAAAATCCAATCCCAAACAAGACATTGGATGCATCTTCCTGTTTTGAAAAAAGAAAACATTTCTAATACGAGTTTATAGCTTACAGTCAAAATGGCTACTTTGAGAGGTCTGAGATTCTTGACACTGGACTTTCAAGCAAAGCCCAGGGTGGTGTACATCTGGGAGACACATGAGAAATTGCTGCATGCAGTTGAGAAATATAGCAGATGATCTTTTCGGTCTTTAGTTGGAGGGTTGAAGACTGCTTCCCTCTTTCTTTTTGTGGGGCTGGAAATAAAACGTAGGGCCTCATGTGAGTTACAGAAACACTCTAACCTCTCTACCACTGTTACCGCTTCCTCCCCAAGTTCCACTGAGGTTTTGAAAGCCCTATCATTGGATCACTTTTGCTCCAGATCCCAGCATACTCAACTCCATCCTTCCAATAAATTCATTTTCTTCATCATCCATTCTTGCTTTTGTCTTGGACTTTTTATCAGTATATTAATATGCTGTATGGATTAGTCTTATGCACCCCCCACATTCCACTCCATTCCCCTTTTCCCCTGTACAGCAAAAAGTTATTTTTTTTATGTAATCAAAGCTTGAAACTTTTCTTTGCTCTTCTCTCCTGAACTCAGTCAGCTCTGTGAGTTTGCTGGCACTGCTCTTGTCCAGGTCACCAACCTTATCCCTGTTGCTAAATGCAACAGCTATTTCCAAGTCCTCATTGTATTTATCTATGGCACTTGGCAGATCATCGTTTCCTCTTCCTCTAAGCATGGGCTGCTTATTTGTCTGTTTTCTTCTTCCTGACCATAGCAGACAATGACATTTCCCAGGCTCTTTTCTTCTCTGACTTCCTGATATGTTTGGATGATGGTAATTATTGGCAGGAGACTGGAGAAGAGTACAAGCCAGGCTATCTCCCTTCCTTTTTCTGTTATGAATGTCTCCAGCAGTGACTGTATCTCCTCCATGGTTTCCACTAGGTAGATGCTTCCTCCATGGACCAACTTCCTAGTAGACTGGCATTTCTGCTCTATTGGGTAGTCCCTGATCCTGTACTAACATCCATCCTCCAGTCTTAGCTTCTGGCCATGATACAGTAGGACCCAAGGACTCAAATCTCTAGGATCTGTTCTCTTTGCTATCTATACTTTTATCTTTGACAACCTCATCCTGTCTCTTGCCTTTAACTTATATTTGTATACTGACAACTCCCAATAATTCTTTTTATTTTATGTGTATGGGTGTTTGCCTATGTATATATGTATGTGTATCACATGTGTACCTGTGGAGGCCAGAAGAAGCCACGCAAGCTCCAGGGACTTGAGTTACAGGCGGTTGTAAAGTGCTGTATAGTCAGTGGGAAGTGAATGCAGGCCTTCTGCAAGAGTGAGTGCTCTTCACTGCTGAATCATCTCAAGTCCTAGATCCCAAAGTTGCTACTTAGATCTGTTGCAAGTATTTCACAGCTAGGGTGAAAGATTACGTCTCTACTATGGATAATCTTGGCTATCAACTTGATTAGACTGAGAGATGCTCAGAAGATTAATAAAACATCCCTACAGTTGTGTCTGTAAGGTCATCTCCAGAGACAACTGGGCCATATGGGTTACATCATTGATATGTTTTAAAATTGGACAGGAATAGACTATTTCCAATAAGAAGGTAATGGCAGTTAAAGGAAAAAGGTCATTGGCTGCATGTTCTTGGGGCTGTGCCTTGCTTCTTCCTCATACTGTTTCCTGGATGCCATGAGATGAGCAGCTCTGGCCCTCCAGTTCCTCCCATGATGTTCTCTCTCAGTTCAGGTCCATAAACAATGGCAGCTAAGGATCAGCCTGTATGTACCCTCCTTTCAAACTGTTTCTCTCAGGCTTTTGCTCACAGTGACAAAATATGTGACTAATGCAACACCCAACTGCTTATCTGAAGTTTCCACTCCGATAGCCAATAAACATTTCAGAAATGTGTCCATTACATAGTTATTGGCTTTCTCACAAAGCTGTTCCTCTCCATCTTAGAAATTTATACTCCTGGGCTGGCACGATAGCTCAGTGGGGAAAGGCACTTGCTGTGTAAGCCTGGTGACCCGAGTTCGATACCCAAGAACTTACTTGGGGGAAGGAAAGAGCTGATTCCACAAAATTTTCCTCTGACCTCCATATGCACATAGTGACAACCCCACTCCCCCCCCCACAGAGCAAGAGAGACATACTTACTCAATTATTGCAGACATAATTATTCAAGGAGCTTTTCTTGATTCTTCTCTTGCCCTCACTTTTCACATCTCATCCAGAGGTGAGCCTGGAGAGCCCCCACAGCCACATCGCAAATACACTCACTTTGCCTTCTCCAGTTTTCCCCTCTCACCTCACATTGGAGTGCTCAATGCACAAGTCAGGCTCAGTAGTTAAGAGCACATAGCGCACTCTCAGAGGCCAGTCTGGTTCCCGGCACCCACAATGAACAGCTCACAACTACCTATAACTTCATGGTATCCAACACCTTTGGCCTCCATTAGAACTTGCACACATGGGCATACCCCTACACACACATAATTAAAAAATAAAGACAAAAGAACACATGAATCAGGGTACCTAGGGACACAGTTTAGTGGCAGAGTGCTTGTGTAGAAGGTGCAAGGCCCTAGGATCAATCCCCAACGGTGCACATTGAAAGACTTTTTATTATTTATTATTTATTTTTTGTTTTATTTTCTTGAGACAGGATTCCTCTGAAGCTTTGGAGCCTGTCCTAGAACTCACTCTGTAGACCCTAAACTCTCAGATGCTTGCCTTTGCCTCCCGAGTGCTAGGATTTAAGGTGTGTGCCTCCATCGCTCCACTATTATCTCATTTATTTTTGTGATCATAACATACATGGGCTGCACAAGGACAACAACGAGAGACATGCTAAAGTAGGTGGTGAACGAGGCCTCAGCACTGCACTTGGACTACAGGCCACTAAGGAATGCCGTGAGTGGGAGAAACAGTCTTCCCCAGGGAGGAGCACACCAATTGGATATCCAACGACAAATGGTCAGCTCTGAAAAGATGCACATTTTTGTAAATAAAATGAAAGCCATAAATTGTACAGTGTTACACCTGGGCTTTAAAGTTTCTAAAAGTTTCCCACTATGCCTATGATTCCAAATCCGTATTCTGCTCTGCACAGCTTTCTGTGGACTGGTTTCTGCCTGTGCCTTAAAGCTCACTGCCTGGTCTGCACTCAGTCACACTTGTCCTGTTTGGTTTTTCCAAAGCTTCTTCCCTCTTTACCTTCCAAAGCTGAAATGCTTCCCCTTGACCTTTATGTGTTGGCACATTCAGCTTTTATCAGATACCACGACAAAGAAATGAGCCCTCCCAAGAGCCCACCTCTGATGACCCATAATACTCAATGACATCACACTATCTTCTATGGTCTTTGTGTGTATGTGTGAGTGGAGGCAAGTGTACATGGAGGCCAGAAGACAACTTTGGTTATCAATCATTGTCTCCCACCATGACAGGGGGTCTCTTGCTCATGACTGTATATTCCAGGCTAGTTAGCCTCAAGTTTCTGGGCATTCTCTTGTGTCTGCCTCCCATCTCACCATAGACACACTGAGGTCATCCATGTATGCCACTGCATCAGGGCTTTTACATGTTTTCTGGGGGTTATGAGTTCAGATTCCCCACACTTGAGTGGGAAGCACTTTATTCACTAGGCCCCTTTCCCAGCTTCGTATCACATTTTAACTTACAAAAATTATTTTTGTGTGTATATTCACAACCATGTGGAGGTCAGAGGGCAAATTTCAGTTTTCTCCTCCCACCATGGGTTCTGGGAAATGAACTCAAATTGGCAGGCTTGCTCACCCACTTTTCTGACCTTTAGCTCACATTTCATTCAGTAGTTCCTGTCATTTTGCTTTCAAAATGTAACTTCTTTGGTCACCTCTAAAATCCCCTGCTCCAAGAGCACACATAGACCACTGAGGAACTAAAAGGTAGTAGTTTAGCCTTGACCAGAAAGACAGACATCTTTACCCCCGAGACTGCAATGCCAAAAGGACAGAGGCTTCTACACATATTCCTCTGCTCTTGGTGCTTTGGAGAGAGAACTCATCTGTTGGGGGCCAGGGGAACTTGCAGGGAAAGAAAAATTGGAAGAAAGCTGTCCTAATTTGAGATGATGGGAACAGAGGAGTTGCTGGTCTGAAACACCGAGTAGAACAATTGACTACCTGTGGTGAGATGCCATCTTACACAAGATCAATACATTCACATCATCAAATGATGCTCATTTACAAGATGTCATCACTCAGTTACCAAGGTATGAGATAACAAAAGGCATACTGGCTTACTCTAAATTGAGAGTTTACAGGATGGATGCTGTCATATAATCCAGACTCAAAGACAAATATCAAATATCACATGTTCTCTCTCCTATGTGGATCACACACACACACACACACACACACACACACGTGCGCGCCACAAAACTAGAAAGGGATCATGAAAGGAGAAAGGGGTTTTGAGAAAGGGGGTAGAGTAACACATGTGACATAAAAATAAGAAAGAGATGGCTGGGAGTTGAGTGGTACAGGAGGAGCAGGGGAACGGAAAAGACAGGGAAGATTAACAAAAACAAAATATGTAGAAATGTCATAATGAAACATTACATCTCACTTGAACACTTTGAAAACAAACAAAAAGTCAGATGTGGTGGTGCAGGCCTATAGTCTTAACACTTGGGAGGTGGACACAGGCAGAACAGGGGTTTCAAGGTTGTCCCTGGCTATACAATGAGCTTCAGGTTAGCCAGGGCTCCATGAGACCCTATCTCAAGAAAACAAAACAGAAACAGAAAAATTGGGCTGGACAGATGGATGACTCATTGGCTGAGACTATATGCTGCTATTGCAGAGAAGCTGGGTTCCATTTCCAACACCCATATAGATGGCTCATAACCATCTGTAATTCCAGTTCCTAGGAACCCAACACCCTCTTCTGGCCTCCTTGGGTATTCATGTGCTGCATATACATACATACATACAAGAAAAATACTCATACACATGAAAAATAGAAAATTAATTTTATAAAAGAAAAAAAAGTAACTTTTATAACAGAACCAAAAAAGTGGAGTACCCAAGTATAAATTCTAACCAATTACAGAATCAGTACATGAAAAATTATGAAACACTAATAAAAAGAACTGGAACACCTATGCAGGTACCTTCACATTTTAGATTTTACGAAATCCCTAAAATCCTGGAAAGAATAACAAACATATCAACAAGCCAATTTTAAAATACTGGAAAGATAAAAATTCATAATAGCCAAAAATAATTCCAAACACAGAACAAAGTTGGAAGAATCATGACCCAGTGTTAAAACTGGCCATAAAGCTGCAAAAAGCTAATCAAGACATTGCTAGCAGAGTGGCATATACTCACAGTTACAGTTTCTTGGAAAGCTGAAGCAGGATGATCACTTGAGCCCATAAGTTTACAGCCAGATAAAGAACACAGCAAAACAAAACAAAACAAAAATTAAATGTAAAGGGAATTGAGGGTGGTGCTCAATGGCAGAGTGGAACATAGTGAAACCTTGGGTTTGAACGTCACAATTAAAAAAGAAAAGAAAGGACTATATGGGTAAAATGACAATGGATGAAACTGGTTGAGGTGATGTTTTTGTTGTTGTTAAGACAGGATCTCAATTATGTAGTTCTGGTTGGCCTAGAACTTGCTATAAGACCAGGCTGGTCTTGAACTCACAGAGATAAAAAATGCTGTTGCTTCTTGAGTGCTGAAATTCAAGGTATTTGCCACCATATCCAGCCACAAACTGATTTTTGATGAAACTATAAAATACATGAAGGAAAAATAGTTTTGTCAATAATCAGGTGTCAGAACACCTAGACATCTGTCTTCTAACAATAAACTGACACACAACTTGTGAATTATACAAAACTACTTCAAAATAGACTACACATGTAAATGTCAAAAATAAAACTTCCAGAAGTACAGAGGATATTTATGATTGAGTCAAGAAAGGCAGTATAGGTGCTGGAGAGATGGCTCAGTGGTTAACTTCACTCACTCTTGCTGAGGACCCACGTTCAGTTGCCAGTACCCACATAGGTTCACATCCATATGTAACGCCAGTTCCAGGGGGTCCAATGTCCTCTTTTGGCTTCCATAGGCATACCCATATAAGTGGCACATTCACACACACACACACAGAGTAGGAGACATTATAAATCACAGCTCTTGGGAGGTAGAGGCAAGAGGATCTCTGTGAGTTTGAGGCTAGCCTGGTCTATAGAGTGAGTTCAGGACAGCCAGGACTACACAGAGAAACCCTGCCTCGAGAAACAAAAACAAAATAAACAAATAAATAAAATGTAAAAAGTTCAACATTTAAAAAAGTGGGTAGAAGAGCTGAATACACACTTTACCAAAAATACACAGATGGAAAATTAACATATACATATATGTAGCAAAATGAAAACCATCCAAACTGACAAAGCTCTTCCATAAACACTTCTCTAAAGATGCTATCTAAAAGGTTATAAGCCTATGAAAAGATATTTAACATCACCAGTCACCGAAGAAATGTAATGAAATCACACTGAAGTTTCAATAAGCCTTTATATATTGTTGGCTTGTGGTCATGAAAAATTTTTGAAACAGTACAACAGCTAAAGGAAACAGAATGACATGACATCTATCTTAGAAAAATTACAAATAGCCAGACCTGGTGGTGAGAGTCTATAATCCTAGCTCCTTGGAAGGCAAAAAAGCAAGGGGATCTTGCGTTCAAGGTTTGTTTGGGCTACCAAGACCCCATCTCAAAAAAATTTATTCAAAACAAATTTAAGGACTAGGGATACAGTTCAATGATAGAGTACGTGTATAACATGCGGACCACCCAAGATTCAATGTTCACTACAAAAACAAAACATACCCCCTCAAAAAGAACCCCACACAACCCTAGAACTCTCTTACTTCTGAATACTTATCCAAAATAACTGAAAGTAGGATGTTCAAAAGATATTTTTACAAATCCATGTTCACTGCAACATTGTCCAAATAGCACTCTACTGACAATGAATGAATAAATAAAACGTAGTGTATACATGCTAAGGAATTATTACACTTTACAAGGAGAGGTGATTTATCACATGCATGGATAAACACTGAAGACTCACACCATATGAAGGCCCTCACAAAAAGAAAAGTGATCCCATTTACATTAAATATCTAAATTAGAACGAATTCACTAGAGCAGAAAAAATAACAGTGGTTAGTGGTTGTCAGGGCTTAGGAGAAGCAGGGAAACAGAACTTGCTCAATGTGAGCTTGGGTTTCAGAGTTAGAAGATGAAAAGTTCTAGAGATCTGTATCACAATGATGCAGATTAACACTATTAAACTACATAATTAAAAATGGTTAGAGGGCCAGATGTAATGATATAGGCCTTTAATTCTAGCACTTGGGTAGCAGAGGCAGGTGAATCTCTTTGAGTTTGAGGCCAGCTTGGTCTACAGAGTGATTGAATTTCAGGATAGCGAGAGCTACATAGTGAGAGCCTGTCTCAAACAAAAACTAATGGTTAGAGAAACTGAACACTGTAGTATTATGTTTCTGGCCTGGACTTTCCGCCTTAGCCTGCTTGCCCAGACTTTCAGACCAACAGTCCCCTAGTCCCACTGAAACACACAGATGCTTGTATTAATTGTACGATGATTGACCTGGAGACCAGGCATATAACTTGCTAGCTCTTTACCCTTAATCTAACCCATGACTCTTATCCTATTCAGCCATGAGGCTCGGCATCTTTTCTCAGAGCAGCATTTCAGCTTCTTTCCTCTGCATCTGCTGGTGTCTCATTGTGGTGTCTCCGTGGCTCCTCTGTGGTATTTCTAAGACTTTTTTCTTGGCATTTACATTAATTGACTTTTTAAATGATAAAGCAGAAATCAAACAAAAATAGTCAGAACAAATAATATGACAGACATTTATGATAGTTCCATTTACTTTACTTATCTTTTCTTTCACTGCTTGTAATACCAAATCGTCTAGAGAATGGTCACAGAAAGACCAAACACCCTCCATTGCCTTAAACAAATCCCCCCCTTTAAAAACAATATCGATTTACTCACCAATGTAGTTGTCTGTGATGACTGTGAAGTGGGGCAACTACCTAGTGTGATAGCAGCCCAAGGAGGGGTCCAAAAAGAGTTAAAAAAAAAAAACACAACCCACCAGCAGAAAGAGGCTACTGTCTGAAAAACTTACCCAGATGAGAGTGAAACAGAAACACATGTGGCCAGTCTGCCTAAGGCTGGAGGTTAACTCAGAACAGAAAGCCTAGCCAGGCGGTAATAACTCCTCCAGCCATGTGTTGCTCTGGCTGGCAAGCGCCTTTTTTTTGGGGGGGGGGGAATTCATGCCCCAAAGTTGGACACCAGGAGTTGCACAAAAAAAGGAAACTCAGAGCCAGATCTCAGGAAAAGACTGAGATATCGAAGAGAGTAAACACCACAGTCAGATCTCACCCAGCTGTCTTCCAGCTTCCTCAGCCTTGCTCCTCATGGCTTCTGCTGCCTGCTCTGTCTTTCTACACCTGCCTTAAATACCCTCTTCACCCAGTTGTTTCACATCCAAGTTAAGATTAAAGGTGTGGGCTACTACTATTTGGTAGTTAGCCTTGAACTCACAGAAACACAGAAAGATCCCTGTCTAGAGTTATGGAATTAAAGGCGTTGGCCACCTGGACTCCTGGTCTTTCCCTGTGCTGGGATTAAAGATGTAAATCACCACTCTTTGATCCTCCTGGATTGACTGTAGGTCGATCTCTCTGATATTTCAGACTTGTT
The DNA here is from genome assembly GCA_033318265.1 of Phyllotis vaccarum. Classification (NCBI taxonomy): domain Eukaryota; kingdom Metazoa; phylum Chordata; class Mammalia; order Rodentia; family Cricetidae; genus Phyllotis; species Phyllotis vaccarum. The sequence continues at coordinate 108,121,477 of JARWLC010000013.1, forward strand.
TTTATTAAATATGAAACATATCACCACAGGACACGGAAGCACAGGTCTGTAGTCTGCACACTTGGGAGGTACAGGCAGGAGAGAGAGTTCAAGGTCACTGCTAGGGGATATATCTCAGTGGCAGAGCATTTGACCAGCAGCCAATAGATACTAGACTCATTCTTTGTTAGTAGCAAAAGAATAAAAATCTCATAGCCATCAGGTGTTCCTGTTTCTAAAGATGGGGGCTGGAGAGACTGCTTAGTGTTATGAGCACTTTATGCTCTTGTAGAGGATCTGGTTTCCATTCCCATCACCCACCATGACTCCAGTTCTAGGGGATGTCATATCCACTTCTGACCTCTGCAAGCATCAGGCACACATGCAATACACATACATATATGCAGGCAAGATGTTCATACATATAAAACTAAAACCCACTAAGCATGTAATCCCAACACTCAGGAGGTGGAGTCAGAAGGATTTGGAGTTCAAGGTAAGACTCAGGTATACATAGAATTATTTGATGTCAGTCTGGGTTATATGAGATTCTTTTGCAAAAATCTAAAACTAAAAAATAAGAACCAGCTGTTGGACTGGAGGGGTGACTAAGCAATTAAGAGCACTGGCTGCTCTTCCAGAAGACCTGGGTTCAATTCCCAGCCCCCATATGGCAGCTCACAACAGTTTGTTACTCCAGTTCCAGGGGATCCAACACCCTCACAGAAACATACATGCAGGCAGATTACCAATGCACATAAAATTAAAAATAAATGAAAAAAAGGAGCCAGCCACTACATGAGACCCCATCTCAAAACAAAAAAAATACAGTTAAGATAATAAACTTTTAAAAAACTGTAATAAAATCAGTATGTTCAACATCATCTACCATTATGAAAATTAAATAAAAATCAGTAGAAATGCATAAATTGAAGGAGACTAGGACACATGGTCCATGGGAATATGAATCTTAAGATCATCAAAGCAAGCTAGTTTAGTTTATTCCATTCTATATTTATGTTATTTTATTTTTTGAGATAGTCTTGCTTGTTATGGTGGCCAGATTGGTCTTGAACTCCTGAGAAAAGGTTAGAACTATATGCACATGCCAGCACCCCACACAAGACAGATGAGTATTTAAAAAGCTCTTCAGTTTCTCTTGAATGAAGATTACACTTACAAATGTCACCAACTGAGAATGAGACTATTTCAGAACATTTTCATATTTCGCCACAGTTGATCATTTGCAAAAAGAAGAGTATGACCTTCCAAACTTTCAATATGGCTCTTTTTATTAACATTAAAACACATTTGCTATAAAAACACTAGAAATTATTAACAAAGTACAACATATTGTTTTAATAATTTTCAATAAAGAGTAAAATATAATGAAATTTACATGCTCACTTGATACTAATGACAAGTTTCATAATGTTATAGAGGAAGCTAAAGAAAGGTGTAATTTGAGCCAGATGTTGAAATGGTTGGGATTTATCTAAGAGCAAAGATTTCAGAAAATATGTAGAAGTATAACCACAGAATTGCTTTAGGGGGTTCTCTAGCTGAATATTTTTACATTGCACTTCATTTGGTTTTTCAAAATGAAAGTATGTTCTGATCTAACTGTACATATATAGAAATAAAGATTTCACAGGAGAAGCAGTTCAGCATAGTAAAGAGTTTGCGTTTTAAAGTCAGATTTTTGGCTATTGGCTCTTGAGGAACTTGAAGTCTGAGGTTCAGGAGTACTCATTTGAAAAGGGTGATGACAACGATTACCATATCTCATAGGAGGTATTGTTAGAGTGAAGCTAATACCTCTAAAGTGCTTTCCATAGCATCTGACACATGCCAAGTACTCAGTGGAGAGGAATGAGTATTAATGCTGCTATTCCCACTAATATGTTTCATTATTACTAACAAAATAACTGCCCCTCAAATCTATAAACATAATTATATGAGACTAGCAATAATCTGAGGTTGTGACCAGAGAGAGACTAGGAGCCTGAATTTCTGAGATGGCGTAGGTATATCCAAGCTTTGTACATAGGAATTTGGGAATAAAGTGGCGTAAAGGCAGAGGTCACTGTCTGGCGGACACAGTTGGGCATTCTTACAATATTAATTCTGTCTCACAACTAGGACAGGAAATGAAGTGAAGAAGAACTAGCCACAGAAAGACCCTACTCATGGGCTGCAGAATAACCGGGAAGATAGTAAAATAGTAGCACCCTGCGCATTCCCAGGATCCCCAATCCTCTTTGGCCCAGTTTTTGCTAGCTCAATTGTACCTGTACTCTAACCTACTTTTCCCTGAAAGTAATGAAATCAGAAAAAAGGCAAAGAAAATTACTTCCTGGCAGCACCTCACATAAAGCCCTGGGTGCTTAAAAAGTGCATTTGGTCAGAGATAACATGAGGAGGGCAACATACTCCATGTTTCCTTATGCCCTGCAATACAGGCAAACAGGTAAGAAAATGAAAAGAAACAAATGGATATTGACATCCCTGAAGTAGGGACACACATAAAACAGTCCTCTACAAATAGCAAATGTAAAACAAGACACCCAACACATAATCTATTCTCACTATGCCCCCTCCTGTGTACTCACACAGTAATTCTCCCAGCTGACTGACTAGCTCCTTTGGGTTACTTAGCAAGGCCATATTTTAATTCAGACCTGAGCTATCCTACCCCTGCATCTGCAATCTGGCTTTTTTTTTTTTTTGGTGCTGGGGATGTCCCCACACATGCGTAGCATGCACTCCACTACTGGGATACACCCCCAGCCACATGGCTTTTCCTTCTTTTAATTCTGAACTTTGATATGGCATGGCTCACCTATAACTCTAACATTTTAAGTAAAGAAATATTTTTGCAGATTTGGGTTTCTAATTGATTGCTACTGACAAGAGAAAGATTCAAACCACAGTCAATTCTAAGAACAGTCGGACGATCAGAGACAGAGTCTCTTAAAAAGATCTACCTTTTAAGAATTAAAAGGAATTAATTTTAAATTTAATTCTTTCAACTTTCTTCCCATATTTTCCCAAAAATCTTTAAGCATGGTATTAGCTTGAAGAAGTAAAAAAAAAAAAAAAAAAAAAAAAAAAAAAAAAAAAAAACAAAAACAAAAACAAAAAAAAAAACAAAACCATCTACCTTAGAAACTAGAGACTTATCCAGACGTAAATATATCACACATGATGTGTACTTCAAATGAACAGGACTGATACAGAAACTAGGCACAGTGGTGCATTCCTGTAATTACAGCACTGGAGAGGCTAAGACTGGAGGTTCACAAGTTCAAAGACATCCTGCAGTATGTAACAAGAACTTGTCTCAAAGACAAGTAAGACAGAAAATTACAAAGATTCTGAAAACAATCTACCTCCTAGAAAGCAAGTAAAATGGGGTCAGGGACTTCAACAAAAGGAAAGAACAACAATGTAGGAAAACCAATGGGATGGTCCAAATTTTTTCTCTGGGATACAGAAACTAGACCATGAAATCAAGAAGCTATTTCATGTTGATCTAAGTGCTGACCTCCAGTCTGAACTCTGGGAGATCCAGATTATTTGAACTGGTTGTCGATGAGGGTCCCCTTCATTTTTGCTTTCTTGGCTTCCAATTCAGCCTGAAAGAAAAAAGTATACCCTGATACATCACAATCACATGAAATTATTAACATTTCTTTATTCTAACTGTCATATTCGCCCTTAACTGCTCAGTGTCCAAGCTAAAAGTGGTTTTAAAATCCTTATCCACCAACTTAAAACTCTGGCTCATGAAAGCTAGATATAAAATTATATGTGTATGTGTGTGTAGGCCATGAATGTAGAAAGAGTGATGAAGGGGAAGGAGAGATAATGGACCACATGTGCTGAGAAAGCAGAAGGGGAAGCAGAGTATACATCAATAATGGAATAACCAGGGAGCTAGAGAGAGAAGGATCGGGAGTTCAAAGCCAGCTTTGGGTACACAGCAAGTTTGAGGTCAGCTTGGGATAATCTTTTCTCAAAAAAAAAAAAATAGAAAGAGAGAGGGGGGAGGGAGGGAAGGAAAGCAAGAAAGAAAACAAAAAGTGGAGGATGGAAGACTATGTGGAAGAAATAAGGAGACCATCCAGGGAGGGTAGGAAGCATGGGAAGGCTGTGGAGTAGGGTGGACGGGAAGGTGGTGAGGTAGGAAAAAGTGAGAAATATTTATGAAATGCCATACAGAAACTCACTACTTTGTATATTAACCTAAAAAAATTTTTAAAAAGACATTTTGATGAAGCCTCAATGCAGGGATATTTGTACATAATGAAATAAGCAATTACTATCATTCAAAAAATACAAACCAAGAAATTAGTAGTGAACAAGAGTAGGGGGGGAGATAAAAGGGTGGGAGTAAGAATAATCAGAATGAATGATATACATACATACATGAAATTATCAAAGAACAACTTTAATTAATAATTTTAAAAAATGTAGGTCCCAGCCTACAAAGACGTACCATGTTCTAAGTTAATCCTATGGATAAAGCAGAAAACTAGTAGCCCTTTAAAAGCAACGACAGCTCCAATTCAGCTATACTGAGGTAGCACAACTCTAATTCAGTTAGATCCCAGTCAGTATTGCAGGGGAGGGTTTACTAACACAGCCAGAGCTTAGGATGAGAAATCTAGCAGTCAACTATACTAGTAACTCTCAAGAACTTCTTAAAGGCTTCCCCTGCGTCTGCAAATCATTCAAAGCCAGGAATCCAAGCCAAGAGGCCAGCACCCTTCCTCCTCATGCCGCTCACCAGCTCTTGAAGTCGCCTCTTGCTCATGCCTTTGCGCTCCAGCTGTTTTTCAATCACTTTGGCATTCTGTGCATAGGAGTCAGCAACTTCCCTCTATAGGAAAAATGAAGGACCTTTAGAGCAACACACTTAGCAGGAACTACAACCAAGACTTCAGCAGTTACTTATACTACTCAAGTCCGGGAACTGGCCTCCCTACACTTTCAACTCTTCATCTTCTCAATAACCCATCAGAGTTCAGGTTTCCATGATGATCATTTGATAACACAACACCCCTCCATAAAAAACACTTTGCTTGTAATACCAGAAAAGTAACTGCTGTTATTGCTAAGGACAGGCTCAAACCACCAGAGTCAGACTGGAAGTGACTGAAAATTATTCGTCCAGTATTATTATTTGTTTGTTCTGGAGATAAAATCTTGCTATGTAGTACATGCATACCCTGAACTTGAGATCCTCCTGCTAGACCTCTGGAGTACTAGGATTATAGGCTTGAACTGTCACGTCTGAATCTAGTTCAGTAGTTTTAAAATTAAAAAGTGATCAGAGGATCCAAATTCCTTGTTCTCATTTTATGTATGTCCCTCCCATTCAGGGAAACAGGTACTCCCAATGGCATGGAGTTTCTTACTAACAGAGCAGGGTGTGAAAGCAAGGTTGCCAACTGTTCTGCTCTGCAGAGTCCCCTTACCCCCCCCCCCCCATTCCAATTTCTGGACTTACTGCCTCTATCTCTTCTTCTTCTTCATCAATAGTAGACACAGTAACAGAGCTGAACTTGCCCATGTCTTTAGTCCGTTTGGTCATCATAACCTAGAATAGAAGGAAAAGGTGTCAAGCTGAGCTCACCCCACAAGGATCAATAAGCCCTGAGTACAAGTCCATTTGTGTGCATGTCTGTGTACAGGAGGGTTATGGGAAAACCCGCCTCAGGGACATGCCAACTCTCTAAATAGTGTTTTCAAGCATTTGCTATTAAGGTTTTGGGGTTTATGTTTTGTTTTGTTTCTTTGTTTTTGAGACAGTTTTTCTGTATATCCCTGGCTGTTCTGGAACTCACTTTACAGAACAGGCTAGCCACAAACTCCCCACCATGTGCTGAGATTTAAAAGTGTGTGCCACCATCACCTAGCAAAAGGTGGCTCAAGAGACAGCCGTGGGTGCTGGGAACCAAACTCTCATATTTTTGGTTGTGAGCCTAGCCTTTAATGGCTGAGCCATCTCCCCAGCCCACTGTTGAGGTTTATTTTTAAAAGTATACTTAAAAATTAATCTAATTCATTGAGGATTTAATTGTTCCTACTCTAAAAAACAAAAAACTGAGTAAAAGAAAACTAAAAATTATACAATTTCTAACCTTCTGAGACTATAAAAAGTAAATAATAAATTTCAGTCTATAATACCTGCCTATATACAACATGGCATTTTCTTAATAAATATTTCTTTCTTAATGGAAGTTTCTCAGGCGTTATACCTTTATTTTAAAAATTATAGGGCAGTGCTACAGCACAGAGGTGCTTGCCTAACATGTACAAGTCCTGAGTTTGATCCTCAGCACTAATTACATTTTGGACTAAATATGTAGCTATATTAAGTACCTTGTGACCTTTGATGATAATTACCTTCTTAGGAGGCTCTTGCTTCTGAGTATATATATTGGTTTTCCCAAAGCCTTGACCAAATTTCACTACTGCTCCATCCACAATGAAGGTCACGGGAGCATTCTTGGGCTGGGACTGGTAGAAGAGCGGTAGTCCACACCTGCAAATGGCAGAGTCAATCTGAAAGGCTTCTAATTCTACACCTGCAAAGCATGACTTGCAAAGTAGACTTGGTTTCTAGGAACAGTTTTGATTACGGTATAAAATGTCTGCCTTTTCCCTAACAAATTTGATAAGAGTCAATTAGGGTGCATGTTGAAATTCCTGGTTAGGTTTCTAGGCCGCTCCTAGAAGATCCTGGTTTGGCAAATGTAGGGGGTGAGTGAGGCCTGAGACTGCTATTTTCACCAACATCCCACATGATTATTGACATTAGACAAATTTTGGGAAATGCCAGCTAATACTACTATTGGTTTTGTAGTCAAAAGCTGCTACCATTATTTCCACATGACTGAGCTCTCCCTGGTTTGGGCATTATGTTCACTTTGCTGTTTCATTTTACAGCATCAGAGAAAGTGGACAGGGGCCATTGCAGTGTTTGGTAAAATAAATCCTGTACAACTGCCACTTTCTTTGGCTGACCATTATGCTTTCTGAGGTAAAAACGTAGACTGGCAAACTATGACACAATCCAGGATGGCTAGCAACTCAAATGCCTTCCTAAGTCTACATCTTTCCCTCTGTTTCAATGCTCCTACTTTGAATCTTTTAAAGCCAGAAGGCAATTATCTTTACATAAAGATTGAACTTAACTGTCAGGCATAGTAGCTGGCCTCTAATCCCTGCACTCTGAGGCAGAGGCGGGTGGATCTCTGTGAGTTCAAGGCCAGCCTTATAAACATAGTAAGCTCTAGGACAGTCAGGAATACATAGGGACACTCTGTCTCAAAACAATAACAAAAATTGAACTCACTGATATTCTTACTATTAATAGCCTAACGCTGGAAGTTTTGCTTTAAACAAGATTCTTTAAGATTCTTAGCTTTATAGTCAACATTTTATACATAAGCCTGGAACCAAATAATATTGTGCCACATTTTCCATTATGATTCAGCCAATTCTACTCCAAAAGAAAATACACGTTCACAATGAAATCTATCTATAATACCCACAGCAACTTTACTATTAATAGCCTACATTGGAAGCAACTCAAAGTCATGTAAATGGGCAAACAAACTGCTCAGAAAAAAAGAGCACTGTGAATAAGTAAGGAATAGGATGGGACACTCAGCAATAAGGAGAAACAAATGACTGATACACATAACAACTTGGATGAATCCCTAAAATATCAAACTGAGTAAAACCAGCTATAGGGGCCAGAGGGGTGGCTAAATGGGTAAAGGAGTCCGCTGCCAAGCCTGAGTTTGATCCCCAACACCAAAGAAGTGGCAATCTTCTTCTACAAGTTGTCTTTTGATTCCTACATGTATGCCATATCATGGACATGTGCAGGAGGGAGGGCAGGCAGGCAGGGAGGGAGGGGAAGAGGGAAATGGGGGAGAGAGAGAAAGACAGAGTCGGTATAGAAGACATGTACTTATAAGTAGTAAAAAACATATTACAAAACTGTTAGGCAAAGTGAAAGCACAATGACATAAAGGAGTGAACTGCCAGGGAGAAGGGCGAAGGAAGGGGACTGCAAAGGACACGGAGATTGCTGGGAATGTTTTCTATCATGATGGCGGTGGCATTACTTTACTGTATTTTTCTGTCAACATCATTGACTTGAATATTTAAATGAGTAAAGTTTATTGCAGACATATTACAATCCAGATCCTTCAAATTATACTATGTTAAAAACTCAAGTTTCTAACTGGTGTGGTGGTACATGCCTGTAGTCCCAGTACTTGGGTGGGTAGGTAGGGCGAAGGATCAAAAGCTCAAGGCTGGCCTGATTTTTATATCAAGACCCTGCCTCAAAAGAAAAAAAAAAACAGCCCTCATTTTCCTCACTTTTGTAATCAGTTGGTCAGGGATGGAATTTAACTAGCGACTTTGGAAAGCATATTAGCATTTGGTTTGAAGGCCTTTAAGATTACTGAGGCCAAAGAGAGACTATTTTCCTAACACATTATGATTTTACTGACCTCTGCCCAGAAAAACTCATACTGTCAGACTTACTTTGCACACTTCTTTCTGTATTGACGTTCAATGCCCTCAGGCCTGCACAGAAAATGGAATTGAAAAGTTAAGAGCAAACCTCATAACCAATTAAACATCCTAGCTCATTTTCCCCACCACTCATCACTTACCATAATTCATGCTAAATGTTCAGAAGTTCTTCATTTCATACATCTACTGGCTAGTTAAGCATGTATTAAATTTACAACTCCAGCATGCATTTCTTCTTTCACAAGCATGCATTGGGCAATTAACAGGGTTGTGAGTAATTAATAATAATGCTCGCTAAGCAGAGAAAAGGGTAGCAATATTAATAGTCAAAATAGTACTGGACTCGTATGTGGTGGGATTCAGGTGTCAGCCGATAAGGTCCAAAGACGCTTATCCAGGGTCCTGGGCTCCTGGAGGGGGTGTGGCCACACTAGGCGGAATTTTACTTATACTTGTAGTATTGGCATAACCACAACAATATAGCAGCAATGGTTTCTGAATCTGTAGATTCTACCAACAATGGATAGAAAACAGTAGACAAAAGGTATGTTGGGGTGAGGAGATGACTCCATGAGTAAGAGTGCTTGCTCCATTAGGAAAAGGGCCATTAGAATCCTCAGCACCCACATAAAAAGCCAGGCATGGCTATGTTTGCCTGTAACCCCAGTATTGTGGAGTCAAGATAAAAAAATACTAAGAGCTCACTGACCAGTCAACCTAGTTGAAATGGCAAAGTTCTGGTTCAGTGAGAAAACCTATCTCAAGGGAATAAAATGGAATGACAGAGGAAGACACCCTAGCATTCAGCTCTAGACTGCATGTGCATATACACCCACATACCCATGTGCACACAACACACACATGCACACATACACACATAGCACACAAAGTTGCAGTAGTACTGAAAATGCTCATATTTTCTTGTCATTACCCACTAAGCAATGCAGTATTAATTATTTCACAGTATTTCATTGAATTTGGTATTATAAATAGTCTGGGCCTGGTGTTAGTAAAAACCCACTCCCAGTGACATACACCCTCCCACATGGCCACACCTCCTAATCCTTCCAAATAGTCCACCAACTGGGAAACAATTATTCAAATATATAAGCCTATAGGAGGACATTTTCATTCAAACCACCACATTAACAAATTATTCTCTGTAGAACCTGCACCAGTTTATACTAGCAGCAAGGAATTGAAAATTCTATTTCACTACCACCTCAATGAGAGTGTCTACTAGTTAACTGCATCCCAGCCAATTTCACATGTGAAAAATGAGATCTTCAAGGGTGCCTATAATCATGGCTACTTGAGAGGCTAGGGCAAGAGGATCACGTTTGAGACCCACCTGGGTAAACACAGCAAGACTCATCTCAGATATAAAGGGAAAAGAAAATGAGATCTTCCATTCTGCATTTCCTTTTTAAAACTGAAGATATATATCTTAGCACCAACATAACAGCCATTTTTGTTTTGTTTCTTAAAAAATTATTACATATACAGTGTTCTGCATGCATGTATGCCTGCACACCAGAAGAGGGCATCAGATCTCATTATAGATGGTTGTGAGATAGATACCATGTGGTTGCTGGGAATTGAACTCAGGACCTCTGGAAGAGCGGGCAATGCTCTTAACCCCTGAGCCATCTCTTCAGCCCCCTTTTCTTTTTTCTTGTGAACTGTTAGTTCATATCTTTTAAGTCACCTTTTTCTTTACATTAAGGAGACTACATTGTTAATGCGCTTTGTAAGTATTTCTTTTTCAATTAGTCATTTGTCTTGGATTTTTTTTGTTTTGTTTTGCAACATGTGAATGTTAGACTTTTCTATAATCACTACATTTTTATAGTCATAACTTATCTCTTTTGCTCTTGCTCTGTCATGTATGTTATAGACAGCATTTCCTCAACCTGAATTCTTTCCTATCTGAAATAAAAAGTTCCAACCACTTATTCTAGAATCTGCTCTTATTAGTTTCTTCCTCCAAATCACTTTCTAAATTAGAGACAGAAATGGATTCCCTGGTATCACCAAAAACCATAACTGGCTTCGACAGTATCTTATATAGGCTCCCTTTTCCATATACACATTCCACTTCCATGGTCAAATCAGCCCTCTTTCTGTTTCGGTTCTGTGAAATGAGCATGTGCTTTCCAAAAGCTGACAGTTTACACATGCATGCTTCTCCCTTTCCTTAGAATGCTCTGTTCATCACACTGTTAAGTCTGCCCTTTGTCTACACTGATGTCACTTAATAAGTAACCTACTCAGAGGCCTTCCTCCACCAACCTTCTATTTCATTCATATGGCATTTAATAGTCAGAATTACTTCATTTTTCTAGTAATTAATTTTCCAACATTTCCATCATCCATTCACTAAGATCAGACAGACTCTGCCTTACTTATCTTGAGAGCTGAGGCACTACATATAGAGGTCGGGGAGAGGACTCAGCAGTTCAAAGCACTGGCTGCTCTTGCAAAGGGCTTATGTTTAATTCCCAGCACCCATACTGTGGTCCACTACTGTTTGTAACTCCAGTTTCAGAGATCCAATTCCTTCTTCTAGCTTCCTAAAGCACAAGGTACACGTGGTAAACAAACATACATGCAGGCAAAATACTATACACATAAAATGAAAAGGACTGGACACAGAGAAGATGTACAATAAACAGTGAATGAATTCATCCTAACAAGGAAACTAAACTGATAATCAAGAAAGCTTTTTCTGAAAAAAAGATCTTATTGAAGCCTCATAGGATGATCTAAAGTTTACCTATGTAGCCCAGGCTGGCCTTAAATTCAAAGCAATCTTCCTGCTTCAGACTCCCACATGCCAAGACAACAGTTGTAAGCCACTACATATAGCTGGCAAAGTTCATTTGTTCATCCTCATTTCCTTCCCCTCTCTCTTTCTTTCTCTCTTTTTTGTTTTCAGACAGTTTCTCTGTGTAGTCCTGGCTGTCCTAGAACTCACTCTGTAGTCTAGGCTGGCCTCAAACTCGAGATCTACCTGCCTCTGCTTCCCAAGTACTGGGATTAAAGGTGTGTGCCACCACTGCCCAGCTGAAGTTAAATTCTTAAGTGGAGGAATTTGTCATGGCAGCAGAGGTGGTAACACCACACTCTGTCCAAGGGAGTCACAAAAACTTCACGAGGAAAAGATGCTCAAGCCACAGTCCTGATAGAAAATGTATTCATGGAACTGCTATATACAGAGAATTATTGTCTAGTACCATTAGGACTTCAAACTCAAGGACTTACTATCAATATTACATACATAAAAACACTGCCAGGTTATTCTATGAACTATTATATACCAATAAGTCAGATAACCTAGAAGTCCTAGAATGACATAGCTGTGTGTGGTGGCAGTTGCCTGTAACCATGGGAGGCTAAGTTGAAGGCCAGCCTAGGCTGCATTGAAGCTGTGTCAAAAAAAAAAAAAATAACACAAATTGTCCAAGCTCACTCAGGAAGTAGATGGGAAAGATGGGCCATGGACTGTGTGGTCAGCAGTAATTGGTGAAAAAGAGGAACCCTAAGACAAGACTAGAATTCTGCCTTGGCCAGCAGAAGAGCAGAGTAAGCCCTTGGAAAAGGAGTACACGACCAGAGCATGAACTATGTCAAAGGGGAGTGTACTTATTTGTTGGTAAGTTCTAGCAACTCTGAACCCTAATAGTGGCTTGGCTACAAGTCCCTGACCTAGCCCCTGCAATTAAATAAGGCATTTCTTGCCACTAAATAAGGCTAGTCCTAAGGCTGATTCACCTTAAAGGTAAGGCTGATTGGATTGCGGGGTTTCTACTTCAGTCTAGGGTCATCTAGTAGTTGTCTTGACTAGCTTTATGATGTCATAGTTGACTGAAGCCTAGCTGTATTACATTTCTCTGGTGGTTTGAAACAAAACAGCCCCCCTAGGAGTGGCACTATTAGAAGGTATGGATTTGTTGGAGTAAGGGTGGCCTTGTTGGAAGAAGTGTGTCACCATGGGGGTGGGCTTTGAGGTCTCCTATGCTCAAGCTACTCCTAGAGACAGGCTACTTCCAGTCGCCTGCATATCAACATGTAACGCTCCTTCTCCAGCACCATGTCTTCCTGTAAGCCACTATGCTCCCTACCATGATGATAATGGATGTAATCTGCGGCACCTCAATTAAATGTTTTCCTTCATCAATAGAAACCCTAACTAATGGTCATGATGTCTCTTCACAGCAATAGAAACCCTAACTAAGGCAATTGCTTTCTGTATTAACTGAATAATATATTGAATATAATAATGAATTAATATATAATACTATTATATACATAACTTTCTACTAATATTATATGTAATTACAGCGATCCTAAAGATAGTTGATTATTTTCAAAACCAGTAATCTAAATAATGGGGGAAGATAAGAAACATAGGACAAGGTAACCATATAATCTGAGTACTTGGGAGATCAGAAATTAAAGTCATTTTCCACTAAGTATCCCACTCAGGCCCTGTACAAAAGAGACTGTCAAAAAACAAATGCAAATAAATAAATAAGTTAAAATAAGTGAAAAGGGACTGGAGAGATGGCTGAGGTAAACAGTACTGGTTGTTCTTCCAGAGGATTAGGGTTCTAATCCCAGAAGCTCACAACCATCTGTAACTCCAATTTCAAGGGATTCCTGTTTTGGCCTCTGTATGCACCAGGCCACACCAGATATATATACACAAACACATAGGCAGGCAAAACATTCATATACAGAAAATGAAATTTATGAAAATGAAAAGGCACTAGAAAAAAAATCCAAACGATACAGGCACATAATGGAGTGGTACACTAATAGGCCAAGGGACACTAAGGACTACCGAGGGAAAATCCAGAAGAGAATGAGAGAGATGGCTCAGAGAGTAAAGCATTTTGCCACCAAACTTGATGACCCAAGTACTATTCTTGGAGCCCATATGGTAGAAGAAGAAAACTACCAAAAGCTGTCCTCTAATCTCCACAGGCAGGCCACGGCAGCTCCAGCTATGCCCCACTTCCTACCCCTACACAAATAATATACAAAATACAAATTTTAAAGAAACCAAAAATGCCAGGCCTAGTGGCACAGAGTTTTCATCCCAAAACTTGGCAAGCAAAAGAAGACAGATCTCTACAAACTGCAGGCCAGCCTGGTCTGTAAGTGAGCTCCAGGCCAGTCTAGTCTACATAGTAAGACCCTATCTCTCTCTGTTACATACATACACATACACACAGAGATAATAGGTGGGAAAGAGTAAGTCAGCAAGAGTACAGCTCTACTGTCAACTTTCAAACTTCAGCCTCCAAATCTGAATCTATTATTTTTTCTTGCTTAAAGCCACCCAGGTTATGGTATTTTACTATAGCAGCTTTAGCACACTGACATACCAGTGTATTCCCAGTGTCTAAGCGCCCAGCATACAACAGGAGCTCAGAAAATGAAATATTTGCTGAATAAATGGATGGACTTTGTAATAAAGGAGTGGATCTCCTGTGGTACTGGGCACCTAGAGGTGACCACTCATTTTTCACATACGCCTTAGAACTCTGTCCTTTTTAAAAAGTGTATAAGTGTGTGTGTGTGTGTGTGTGTAAGTGCTTTACCTGCATGTATGTCTGAAGAAGAGGGCATCAGAACTGCTGGAACTGGAGTTACAGACAGTTGTGAGCCACCATGCAGGTGCTGGGAATTGAACCTGGGTCCTCTGGAAGAGCAACCAGTGCTCTTACTGCAGAGCCATCACTCCTACCCCACTTTCCTTTCTTAAAACTCTGTATTATTAAGCTCTCCTTGTTCTGTCCCATTCTTCATAAATCTTCAGTCCTCTACTTTCTCTCTCATCTGCTCTCTCTTGTATGTATGTATGTATGTATGTATGTATGTATGTATGTATGTATGTATGTATGTGAAGGGTCTCCTGTAAGCCTAGGCTATATATAGATAAGGATGACCTTAAATTTCTAATCCTCCTGCCCCTTATCTCCATAGAGCTGAGATCACAAGTGTTCACTATCATCTCTGCCATGTGTAGTACCAGGGATTGCAAGGACGCTACCAAATGAGTTTTAAGCCTTATCCCTTGCTCTACACATTCTATGTAACTTTATCCTTTGTGGGGATTTAATAAAAGCTCCAGATGTTTCAGAGATCTAACCACAGTCAGTCTAGGAGGATCAGAGAGAGGTAATTCAAACCTTTAATCCCAGCACAGGGAGTATCCTGGGAGCGGTGACCTACACCCTTAATCCCAGGTGAGTTCCAGATCATCTCAGATTACAAAGGGAGTTCCAGGCTCCCAGGCAGGTAGTGGTAGGGCCACGCCTTAACTCACCAAGAAAAGTATTTAAGGCTTAAGGCAGGCATAGAGAGAGAAGGAGAGGAAGCCAAGAGAAGCCAGGCTGAGGAAGCTGGAAGACAGCTGGGTAAGATCTGACTGTGGTGTTTACTCTCTCTAATATCTCAGACTTTCTCAGAGAGCTATCCCTGAGTCTCATTTATTCATGCAACAATCCTCCTCCATTTTAATTACCCATATGCACCAAGGATCCCACAATTTGAAAACACACATATCTAATTATGTCACTCCCTCGTTATAAAATCTAAATAAGAGGGCTAAAGAGATGACTCAATGATTAAGAGTATGTTGCTCTTGCAGATGACCCAAGTTTGGTTCCCAAGGCCAAAGTTAGGTAGCTGACAACCACTTGGAATTCCAGCTCCAGAGAATAACGTCTTCCCTCACCTCTACCAGCACTATCACTCACATGCACATACCAACACACACACACACAAACCCTCCCACATATACACACAAACACAAACACGAAGAAATAGCTTTTCGCTGCTTCCAGATAAAGTATTTCACTGTTCTCACCACAGTATGCATGAAGCCTTTTCTGTAAAACAGTGACCCATGCTCTGGCCACAAAAGTGTATTGGAATTTCCCAAGCACATCATGTTTGATGTTCTTAAATGCTCCAGATTTCCCCTATCTTGACTGTTCCTCCTTGTCCTCCAAGAACTGGCAAAGTCCTGGTTTAAGTCAAGCATAAATTCCACTTCTTTCAGCACCTTTCCTGACCATGACACAGGTAAAATTCCCCTGTCCCACCTGTTTTCCTATAGCCTTTGTTCACAGCACCAGCATTTCTTTCTATCACTATTAAGAAGTCAGTTTCCTCACTGACCTCTTTAATAAAGGCTGTGCCTTATTCATTCACATGTTTGGTACCAAGCTCAATATCCGAACCATGGCATGCATAAGACTATATAGACTGGGGATGTAACTGTGTGAGAGAGTGCTCAAGTTTCAGTGCTCAAGTTAAAAGCTTCCCACTTTTAACAAAGTACAATAAAGAATTTGCTGAATTTAACATAAGTTAGAATACTAGCGCAAATGTCAAAGTACCAGGCCTAACTACGGGAGCTGCTCAGTACTACACAGAATAATTTACATTCTTCAGAAACAGACCTCAACACAGCAGTGAACTAAACAGAGCATCAAGCCCTTACCTCCGAAGATAGGTAGTCTCCTCATCTTCTGTGTTACAAAACTTATGAGCATGTTTGGCAGCATCAATCACACGAGACCGGTCCCGAGGCCTCATGGGCAATTTCTCTAATTGACAATCTGAAGGAATGAAGAAAGATTTCGTCGCTTAGAATCAGTGAAAAATACCCTGAGCCTAGAGTGGTGGTGCACGCGTATAATGCAGGAGGAGCACTGGCAAGTTCAAGGCCAGTCTAAGCTGCATCGTGAATTCAAGTTCAGCCCAAGCAACTTAATGAGACTCTGTCTCAAAAAAAAAAAAAAGCCCCACGTCTTGCTGCCGCCGCTGTTTCCCGCCACTCACCCAACACCAGGACCATCTGGCCGCACAAACAGTAGTAGACGTGGAGGGGCTTCTCTCCGTCATCGTATTCCTCGCGGTCCCGGGTATCGGAGCAAACCACCGACCGGGACACGACTTTCGGCATAGCTCCGGCGGAGAAGCAAGAAAATTCTTAAGGAAATGAAGAGTCGCGCCGAGATGGCGTCACAGTCGCATGTGCAGATTATTTCGCCACCCTGGTCAGATGACGATACCGGCCCGATTAACTTCCGGGACGTCCCATCTCGCTATGATGGGAGGGGGGAAGGCGGCGGGGTAGAGTGCTGGGCTGACAGAAGCTCCTCTGGCTAGGCAGTTAGTTAGGACAGTTTTAGTTGTTGACACTCTCAGTATTCTTTAAATCATTTTTATTTTATACAGTCATTACTATTTACCCTGTTTTTATTTATTAGCTCATTAATGTGTGTTTGTCTGTGTGTCTGTAGTTAGGTCAGAGGACAACTTTGTGGATTATATTTTTCTTTCTGCTTTGTGGAAATTGAATCAAAAGATTCAATTCAGGTCCTGAGGCTTAGAAGCAAGCACTTGTACCTACTTTGCCATCTCTCTGGTCCATAAATATTCATGAATTTATGTAAAACCCAGAATAATAAAGGACTATATATTATACATACATAAAACCTAGACATTAGATATACCTCTAAATATTTTGCTTTTATTGGCAGTATTCAGAATGAGTACCTAATAAAGTAGAAACTTTTTTTGCTGTATTTGGGGATTAAACATAGGATGTTAAACATACTACACAAGCATCTTATCACTGAGCTATCCTCCAGCCCAATTTCTTCTTTATTTCTTTAATTTGGCTTTTTTAAATTTATAATTTTTTATTTTATTTGTACCAGTGTTTTGCCTTTATTTATATCTGTGCATCTTGTTCATGCCTGGTATTCACAGAGGCCAGCCAGAAGGTGGTTTTGGATCCTCTGGAACTGAAATTGCAGAAGGTTGTGAATTGCCATGTGGATCACATAGAGTTCTCTGGAAGAGCAGCTAGTGTTCTTAAACTGCTCAGATATCTCTCAACCTTTTTTTTCTTTTTCTTTTTCCTTCTTTTCCTCTTCTTTTTCTCCCCCCTCCCCCCACCTTCTCTTTTGTTTTTCGAGACAGGGTTTTTCTGTGAAATAGCCCTGACTGTCCTGGAACTCATTCTCTATATAAACCAGGCCTGCCTCAAACTCCAGAATGCTGGCATTAAAGGTGTTCACCACCACTGCCCACCCTTCCTTTTTTTTTCTAATGCAGGGTTTCATTATCTAATACAGAGTAGCCTTGCACTCATAACCCACCACTCCCTCTGCCTCCTGTGTACTGAGATTGCAAGCATATATCAATGTGACCAACTGAAGTTTCTTTATTAGAAAATATACAATTCAAATTCTTTTCTAAAAAAATAAAGATACAATTCATCTTGGGAACTGAGGAAGCTACACCTATGCTTACCACTAAGCCTGATGACCTAAATTTCGCCCCTAGGCCCCACATAATGGAAAGCAAGAACAATCTAACTCCCTCAAATTGTCATCTGACTTGTGGTGCATACACGCATACACGCATGCACGCACAAACACACACACAGAGAATAAATAATTTAAAAATACTAAATTCAAATAGCATATAATTCATTTTAAAAAGTGTACTAATAGGCAGGCATGGTTGCAGGTCTTTGGTCCCAATACTCAAAAGGTAAAGGCAGGCAGACCTTTCTGATTTTCAGGCAAACCTACACAGTGAGACCCAATTCACACACTTTGGCCACTTTTTCACATACTTTGGTTTCAGAAAAATCAGTTTGGTAAAGTTTAGTCAAAGTTACGCAACCAATACCATTATCTAATTCCAGAACATATTTATTTATCATCTCAAAAGCATACCTCATACCTATTATTAGTCATTACCTGCCTCCTTTTCATATTATAGAAGGTAATTCCTTATGGTTGAATAGTATTTCATTGTATGGATATACCATTTTTTATTTATGTGAGCATTACTGATTGCCATTTGCTTTGTTTCTATTTTTAATATTTTTTACTACTTTTGTTCACTATTATAGATAATGCTGCAATGGACATTTACACATAAGTTACAATGGTCATGTGTGTAGAGGTCATATTCAAGATGGCTATTTTAAATTCTTATGCTTATATACATAGCAGAAAAATGGCTAGATCAGGTGCAAGTCTATATTTAATCTTTTGAGAACTTAGAAGAGTTTTCAAAGTGGAGCACAATTTACATTCCTATCACTAGAGTATAAGAGTTCTTATTTCTCTTCAATACTCATTATTTTATGTAATTTATTTTTATTATTTATTTACGTGTATGTGTGAATGTGCACGTGCATGTGGATGTCTGTGGAAACCAGAAGGGTGCATCAGATGCCCTGCTCTGCAGTTACCAGCAGTTGTAAACTACCTGATATAAATGTTGGGAATCAAACTGGGGTCCTTGGCAAGAGCGGTAAGTGCTCTTAATAGGTTAGCTATTTCCCTAGCCCCCATTGTCAGTCTTTTTTATTATAGCCATTCTGGTGTGTATGAAGTGGTGTTTCATTGGGGGGGTTGATTTGTATTTTCCTGATAACTAATGATGCTGAGAATTTTTCATATACCTGTTGATTTATATATAAGATATTCTTTTATGAATGTCAATTCACATACTTTGGCTACTTTTAATTAGTCAATTTAATATTGACATTTAAGTGTTCTTGCAGTGCTGGAGATTAAACCCAGGTCCTCGTGAATTTGGGACGAACATTCTATTATTGAGCCTAAAGAGTTCTTGATATGTTTTCAATACTAAGCCTTAATCATGTAGTCCTAATCATGTGAGTGATTTGCAATTAGAGAAATGTTGCTTGACTTGTTTGTCCCATGTGTGAGGGGCCATCTTTCACCATTCCTTCTCCAACCCAGAAAGTCTCCCCAACATTCTCTTTCTGGAGGATAGACGCTGGGGATAAATACATCAAGACAATTCACATTGAGTAACTTCAATAATCCAAGTTATCAGCACTGAAATAGAGACCTTAGTAAAGCCTGCAAGAGTTGTGACTAAAGGAACACAGACATACATCAACCAGAATTCAAAAAGCAGTTTACAAGCACTTCAATGAAGATGTATTATTTAAAATATAAAATTCTTTTTACAATCTCTGTGTGTGTGTGCATGTCCGTGTCCGTGTGTGTCCGTGTCCGTGTGTGTCCGTGTCCGTGTGTCCGTGTGTCCGTGTGTCCGTGTGTGTGTGTGTGTGTGTGTGTGTGTGTGTGTGTGTGTGTGTGTGAAGATATGGGTTGGATCTCAGAGCCTATTCCCTACAGAGGAACACTTAACTCAGCCTTAATACTGGGATGAGGGAACCAGACCTACCTCATACTAGTTATGCCAGACTGAACTGACTCACCTTGGCCTCCTTGCCTTCCTTGGGGAATGGATGGGGGGATGGAGTGAGGGAAGGCTGAAGGAGGGACTGAGAGGAGGGAAGGGAGAGGGAGAAGTGTTAGATATGGAAAAGAACCTGTTTAAATTAAAAAAAAAAAAGAAAGAAAAAAGGAGATGGGTTAGTGGTTAAGGGCACTGGCTGCTCTTCCAGATGACCTGGGTTTGAGTCCTAAAACCCATAAGGTAGCTAATAACCATCGGTAACTCCAGTTCTAGGAAATTCAGCACCTCTCTGGCTTTCAAGGGCATTAGGGACACTCACAGTGCATGTGTATAAATGCACAAAAAAACTTATTGCATATAACAAAATTATTTTTAATTTCATTAACATACACTAATTATGCTTAACTATAGATTTCATTGTGACATTTTCACACATGTATTTAATGTGTTTTGTTCATATTCACCCTCATTACTCTATCTTGCCCCTCTCCCACTTCCACTGGTCCTCTCCCTCTTCCCCGAGTTCCTTACAGGAGTGTGCATGAGAGGTTATTTACAAGAGTAAGGGCCACTTACCAGTTTACACCAGTAAAGAAAAAGTCTCTCTTTTGGCAACCACTAACTGCCTGCATCTCTTCAAAAAAGGGTAAGGTCTCATGACCCCCCCCCCACACACACACCCAGTTCCGTGACAAGATGGTGAGGGCACCAATCTTGTGGAAGTAATCATAGCTGCCAGAGTTCACATGCTAAATCTAAACGCTAAATCATGCCCAGAAATCAGCATGCCAATCAACCCAACCCTTCCTTCAACTCTTCTATTCCTACCCTCTTTCAGTCTTGAAGTGAGTGGTTTAGATGTTCCATTCAGGAGTGAGCTGCAACATTAAGACCCTTGCCTTCAGCATTTTGATCATTTGTCTTTGCAGTAATCAGTACCTGCTGCAAAAAGAAGCTTGGCTGCCCAGCGTTGACAGCAGCATTACTCTATGGGCAGAAACATAAATACGTAGAACACAGTTAGACAGGTTCTTTGGATTTATGACCACTCCAGTCTCCAAATTTAAACCTTAAAAATATATATTTTAGTGTATGTATGGTGTGCGTGTGTGCATGCCCATTCTACCAGGTAGGTCCCAGGAATATGTCTCAGATTGTCAGGCTTGGCAGCAGGCTCCCTGTCTAGCACAAGCAAGGTTTCCACTCACAATTTCTCTGTCTCAGCCTCCCTAGTGCTGGAAATACAGATAAGCACCACACACAAAACAAGACCATTATTGTTTGCTTGGTTACTAGGAACTGAATATGGAGCTTCGTGCATGAAAGTACTGCTCTACTAAATTACACACCTAGCCCCAAGTATGAGAGAAATATTAATGAAAATCTTAAAGAATCATAATCGTTAATATTTTTGTTTGTGAGCCCAGCATTCAATGGCTGAGCCATCTCTCCATCCCGAGAATAACAACATTTGTTCTTTAGGTCTTAGACCAATATCATACCTTTCATTCCATACTATTCAATACTTGTTTATCATAAATCCAGTGTTAGAAACTGTGCTACAGTAATCAATTACAAGTGTTCTCGCTCCTCATGTAGTCTAGCATTGGAGTTAGCAAATATATTCTGTAAAAAAAATAGAGATGAATCTCTTAGGGCTGGGAGGGGCAAGAAGAAAATCAGAACATGACCTAGGAAGTTATATAAGAGGAAGTTGATTTTCATAAGCATTTTATTGAAAATTTTCAAAATATAGTACCATTCTTTTAATATACAGATTTAATAATATGGGTCTACTAATTAGAAAGATGGCATACTTTTATTAAAAAGGAATCATATTTCTCATAATTAAGTTTCAAAGCAAGTATTGATCAGTAAATCCAGCTGCACATATTCGTAGGTTAACTTTTCTATAATAAGATTTGTGCATCTGATCTGTCAAATTTTTTTCACAGAGATAAATACTACCATATATCTGTATCAGTCCACGGGATATTATTTGAATTAAACATATTAATCCATGAGATGGCATTTAAACAATTTTATTACTTTATACTCTTTTTTAAAAATGTTATGTGTATGAGTGCTTTGCCTGCATGTATGTCTGGGCACCACATGCGTGCAGGTGCCCATGGAGGCAAGAAGAGGGCATTAGATCTTCCTGAAGGTTGTGAATTGCCTTGTGGGTGTTGGGAATTGAACCCTGGGGCCTTTGCAAGAGCTTGCAGGGCTCCCAACCAGTGAGATATCTCTCTTTTATACTTTTTGTATTTATTCTTTTTCCTCAGTGCAGGGAATCAAAAACATTTACCTTTCAGCATGTCCCTGCATTGCAGATAAAAACTTCCAGTACAAGTTTGAATAGAAGCTCCTTAATTGTATGGTTACATTAAATTTTGAAATACAGAGATTTTGCACTTGAATTATGACCTTGAAAACGATGTTGGTACTGAAACCTGAGCTTGGAAAATATATTCACTGCAAATTTATATAAGAATACAAACCTTTTGTTTAAAAAAAGTTAAATAATATTTTTATTCTGAATTGAGAATTTTATACACACATCCAATGTATTCTGATCATATCCATCCCTCATTTACCCCAATTCCCCAAATACTCCCAACATATCTCAACCATGCTCTTGCACACACATGCCCCACACACTGAATAAATGTAAAAAAAAATGAAGACACAAACATCATAAAAAGAATCATTTGTCAAGTATATAGCAAAAGGTAATTTAAAAAACCACTGAGTTTTCTTTAACAGATGTGGAGGGCGGTGCTTCTCATTGAGAAATCTTTCAGTCTCAGTCCTGAGCTCTATGAAATTTCAACTGCCAAGCTGTAGAACTACCACTGGCAGGGCAAACAAGAAACACTCAATTTTAATCTCTGATAAAAGTGAGGGAATTGACAATGGTTCCTTCCATGAGAGTGAGTGGATGACCCTATGTGCTCAAGCAGAGTGGAGCCCTTGGCTATGAAGATACCATTTCTTCAAGATGTCAAGTGAGATGGGGGTGAAAGAATGTGTGGCTAGCTGTGCTGTATGTAACATGTTCTAGTCTGATAATTATCTGTACTGATAAAAAACCTCTCTATGTTACTTCTTGCTATGACAGCCTTGCTTTGGTGAAGAGTATGGGGGACACAGTGTCCCCAGGATGCAATTCCATTCCTCAGTTAGAGGACACTAGGTGTTTGTTCATATTCTTCATGTTGGAGTCCTCATATCTACTGTTTGGATTTTGTCTCTTTTAAAGAAAACTGAAGTGGGCATGTTTTAGGAAGCTTGTTTTGACCCTACTACACAAATGGCCCTTCGGTGTTGCAATCCCAGACAGGTGTCTTGGGCTTGTAAAATACTTGCAAAGTTCAGGTCCTTGAGTTGTCTTGATTATATAGTCCCAGAAAGGAAGACAAGGAACTTTAAAAAAATACATAAGCCCACAGAAAAATTAAACTCATCTACTGTATCTTGTAACTACTTCCAGACACATATATCCAGTCAATAAGTTAACCCTTTTATAGACCCCCCCCCCCAGGAAAGCTCCCTAGCTCTTCCCCTCATCCTCTTTTTTCTCTTCTTCTCAGTCTCACTATGTAACTCAGGCTGGCTTTGAACTTGCACTCACTCTGCCTCAGCCTCCCAGTGCTCCACTCACCGGCATTATTCACCATGCCCAACATGCGAGCGTGGTGCTTCTCAGTAGTATATATTCTGGGCCTTTCTCTCTTGTTCTCCAACTCTCACAAAAGCTGCCTATAGAGCCCAGGTCCCCCATCCTTACATTTAGGGGTATTTATTCAACTTCGTTACTCTCAATTCTCCAAGCTGAGGTTTCATTATGCTCCCATGATTGTTGGCACCTGCAATCTCAGCACCCAAGAGGTTAAAACACGAAGACTGCCATGAGTCTGACACCAGCCAAGACTATGAAGCAGAGTGATTTCAAGGACAATGTGGGCTATAGAGTAAACAGCACCTCCTGCTGCAAACAAGAAATGGAATCTATGAACCTTCCCTTCTAACCAAGCCAGCCTCTTCTCCAGAATAGAGTTTCGCTCCATGCATTTGCTCATGTTGACATCCTCATATCAACTCTTTGGATTTTGTCTCATTTACGACAAAACTGAAATGGACTTGTTTTTACAAAGCTTGTTTTGACCCCACCAGACAAATGGTTCTTTGGTGGTGCAATTTCTCAACATGGAGGAATTCCCATGAGCCTACTAGAGATCCTACTCTTGCTGTGGAAGGTAGGCTTGTACAATGCCACCCTTTACAAAGACTTTTGGTAATTGCTGCACCCACAGATCTTTGTTTGGCTATTAAACCAAACATTTAATCTATATTTTACAGTGGAGAAATTGAGCAAATTTATTTATTTATTTATTTATTTATTTTTATTTATTTATTCATGTGGCTACTGGGGATGAGACACAGAGTCATACACATGCTAGCCAAGAACTCAACTACTGAGCTATCATACTCCAGTCCTCTGTAAAGAGTAACTACAACCTGGAGTTAGTGATTTTTTTTTTCAAGACAGAGTTTCTCTGTGTAACAGCCCTGTCTGTCCTGGAACTCACTCTGTAGATCAGGGCGGCCTTGAACTCACAGAGATCCACCTGCCTCTGACTCCTAAATGCTAGGATTAAAGCATGCACCACCAACTATAGCTGGCCAAGTTACAGGGATTTTAAGATATAGAGATGATGAAGGTTTGGTCGGATCTAGCCAAAAGAATGTACACTGGGTTCTCCCTGAAAGAAAATGTTCAAAATGTGAAATGGAGAAAATAAGAGAGAAATTCTATGTGACTAAAAAGAGGGTGGGTCATAAGCAAAGAATGGGGGTGGCCTGGGAATTGAGAGTGGTCCCAGTTTGGCAGTCAATAATGAAATAGGGCCCTAAGTCCTACAACCACAAGGAATTGGACTTGGCCTACAGTTAGTTTATGGTAATTGGTTCAGCATTGATAGCAAATGCCTTACTTTGGTTGATTTCATTATGTGTGAAGTAGAAGACTTCAAGTTCTTAGATAAGGGAAAGGATTTTTTAAAATTTGATTTTGTAACCATTTCCCACCACAGCCAGAACACGATGCTGTGGTGGAAATCTGCTTTAACTGATATGTTGGAGTGGTGGGAGCTAACAATTGTCCGGCATGAAGGTCCTTTGTTGCTAAACACCTAGCAAAATCATTACTGTTGGCATGTGCTTCCTACCTCGTGAGCTAAAAACAAGTTTTGTGGAGCATCTGATGATTTGTGGACATCTTCACATGGATATCTAATCAGTCCCAGGAGCTTAGAAAGTCCCACTCAAAATTTCCTCTCCCAAATGTGTCCTTCACCCTTTATACCTAACTCTGTTAATGGCCACTTCAAATCTCCACTTATATTGGGGCTTAAAGCTTCAGGCACTTTTGACTTTTACCACCACATTCAATCTATTGCCAAGTGCTCTTGATTCACCTCCTCCTTTTCTCTGATGGCTATAGAAGACCGGGCTCTCTCTGAGACAGAGGGGGCGGGGCGAGCAGGATGTAATGGGAGATAAGGTCCTTGAGGACTTTGAAGCTGTAGGACGTTCAGTTCCGTGGTAAAGAATGTGGTTGGCTCCTGGGAGGTGGGATTGCCTGGTATACACAGTATCTCTCCAAACAGTAGCACAAAAGCCCAGCAGGTGCTCTCTAGGGGGCAAAGTCTGATTAGCACAGCTCTAACGGCATCACTTCCCTACTCAACCAACTTCCAAGGATTTCATTAGCTTGGCATTCAAAACTCCGGGATTTAACTCAAACCTTCCTTTCTCATAATTTCCACCATTCTTAAGTGTGTGTCTTGTCTGCATTCTAAGTGAATTTTGGGTTGATATTCAGCAATGCTTCTTTCAAACTGTTATTGCTTTTGCAGGTCCCTATCCTACCTGGAACTCTTCCCTGCAACTCTCAGTTTCCACGTGCAGCCTACTGTTACCTTTCCTCCTGATCTTCTGTCCTCCCAAAGCACTGCAGCTGAATAATCTCATACCTTGGACTCCTCTAAACTGGCTTGTTGAATTGCCAAGGGGAAATGTGGTTCCAGAGACAAATTGTGAGTGCCTAGAGCATATAAAATGTCCATTGTATCTACTACCCAAAGCTCTCATTTCCACCGCCTCCCCAACACCATTTTATTCAGCCCCAGGTTTAAATGTTGGGATTGAATTGTGCATCCTCATTCCAAAGAAAAGGGATCCAGGGTTCATTTTTGTAGTTGAGACCCATTTCCTTCTTTATTTTTATTTTTCTCACAATTTTAACCATTACTACCCCAGTCTCTTGTGTTTGCAGCACTCTGGCCCTAAGATTTGTGCCTTTTGAGAATGGGTATTTCTCTGCCAACTCTTTCCTCCACTTTTTATTTCAATGACTCCTCTCCTTTTTCCTCCACCCTAGATAGTAGTCGACACTTTAATAAATTATTCCTTTTCAAAAGAAAAGAAGCAGGGGTGAAGGCTTATTTCTATCAGGCTGACGCGGCTTCAAGAGCAAGCCTCTGGGATTCATGGAGAGTTTAAATTAGCCAGTGTTACATTGGATACTATTGTAAGAGAACAGAAAAACAACCAAAGGGGGGAAAAAAAGGAGAGGAGGAGTAAAGGGGAGCCAACAAGATAAAGTAAAGACTGGCCTGGTGGTGCTCACCTGCAACCTCAGCAGGAGGGTCAAAAATTCAAGGTCGTCCTCAACTACAACCGTAAGTTCGAAGTCAGCTTAACCTACAGGAGACCAGGTCTCAAAAAAAGAAAAAAACAAACAAACCGTGAATAAATGTAACAAGAAAACTTCACAGGGTTATTCTTCAAATCAGCAAGTGCAACCAGAGCAGTCCCCTTATTAAATTTCCCTGAGTTGAAGTCTTCAGTTTGCTCCCTGGCTAGCCTTTCTCCGCGAACTTGGCCGCCCTTTCCCCTATGGCCATGGGGGGTTTCTAGGCTGGGCTTGTGTGATGTAACAACTCCCCCCGCGTCCCGTGTATTGGTATGGCCCGTCCGGCATTCGGCGTTTCACCCCCCCGCGCTTTCTCCGCAGGTTGGTTCAGGCCCCGTCTATTCAGGGGTGGTGCTTAGCCGGCGCCAGACCGACCCTCGACTTCGGAGAGGCAGTGCTGTTCCTCTGGGCGCTCCCTCAGCTGCTTCGGCTTCCTCAGGGAGCGCAGACCCTGGTGTATGTCCCACCTCTGACCCCGCTAGAGATATGTCGACCCCTGCCCGGCGGCGCCTCATGAGGGACTTCAAAAGGTAACCCCCAGTCAGTTAGGGAGAGGCGGTTAGGGGGCTGCCTGCCGGGGCACAGGGCGGATCCCCAAACGGAGCGGCTCGGGGTGTGGTGATTGGGGGGGTGGGGTGGACGGCGTTGAGTCAGGGGACCCGGTATGTGTTTCTGAAGGTTACAAGAGGATCCTCCTGCTGGAGTGAGCGGGGCTCCGTCGGAGAATAACATAATGGTTTGGAACGCGGTCATTTTTGGGTGAGTCTGCGTCCCGGCCGCTGCCCACGGATGAGGGACCGGGGCTCCTCCGGGGCTACCCCCTCGATGAGCCACGGGGGGAAGGGGGAAAGATATTTGGGGTTGTTTGGGCCTAGGCGCCTCCCCGGAGCCTCTGCCTCGATTAGCTCCGTTGCCGCTGCCAGGGGAACCGTTTGGGGTTCTAGGGGGGCGGGGTGGGGAGTGGTGGCGGCCGACGCGGCGGCGGCCTGCCTGCGCTACCCCTGGAACCCCAAACGGAGCGAGGTGGCTTTCCCAGTACCGACAGCGGTGGCGGACAGGAGGCGGGGATGGGAGCCCTTGACAGAACCGCCTCCTCAGAGGCACCAGGAAGAAGGGGACCCTCTATGAGGGTACTAACGGGGTTTTGTTTTGTTTCTCTGTGTTGCAGGCCTGAAGGGACCCCATTTGAGGACGGTAAGAGTTTCTTTACCCACCTCTCAGGAGCCTACTCATCAGGGGAAGGGGCTTCCTGTCAATCAGCAAGCGCCCCCTACTTAAAGAACCTGCTTTGCCTTGCCTCCTCTGCCTCCTAAAGGCTTGAGTGAAATCCAGTGTGTGGCAGGTTCCGGATAGGCTTATGCTTAACCAGAACTGCACTTTTCAGTTGCTTTCCTACGTTTACAACATTCTGGGTAAATCTGGGTAAAAGTCATTTTGTAAAAGAAGCGCCACAGCGTTGGTTTTAAGGATTGTGAAGGGTTGAGCAGTGAGACTGCTAAATTCAGCCCCCACGGAGATAATTTAGTATGACACCAGTCCACCAGAGACCATCTGGTTCAGAATTCATCCCATCCCAAGGGCAAGAATTGTGTTCGGCAGTGCTTAGTGTGTGCTTTGTTGAGTGCTGAATGGATTCAAGATTCCCTGATACACAATTAATTACCTGGCTTCTACAATCCAACAGAGAAGATGCTCTTAAATACCCAATTGCCATGTAATATTCTTCCTTGATTTTAAATTCATTTACAGTGTGTGCTTTCATTAGGATCCTCTGGTCAGTCATCTCAAAGCTTAAGAATTGAGGTTTGCTTTACAGTAGTAACCCTTTGGGCAGGGTCCACCCTACTTGAATGTTGAGGTTGAATCAAGAGGTGTATAACTTTTAAACAATTTAGGTTTAACTTTTAAAAACATTAACTACTCTTCAAAACTTTCTTTTTGGATGCTACCATGGTGTCCTATGTCTTTAATTCCTGCATTTGGAAGGCAGAGGAAGTAAAGGCAGGTGTGAATCGGAGACTAGTCTGGCCTACATAGTGAAACCTTGTTTCAAAAAATAAAACCACAAAGAACAAAACCTTTCTATTTTGACATAGTTGCAGATTTTCTGAGCAATCAAAATACTATAACAAGTCCTTGTAAACTCTTCGCTTATCCCACTCCCATGTACCCTCCCTTATTTGGTCATCTCTTAAATGACTACGTCACAGAATTGACAGTGATAGAGTTTTGTAGGCAGACAATTGTGTGTGTTTAGGTTTTGTGTGTGTGTTTAGGTTTTGTGTGTGTGTTTAGGTTGTGTGTGTGTGTGGGGGGGGGGGTGGTGGTTGTTTTTCTCTTTTTTCCAGACAAGGTTTCTTTGTGTAGCTTTGGAGCCTGTTCTGGCACTCACTCTAGACCAAGCTGGTCTCGAACTCACAGAGATCCACCTACCTCTGCCTCCCAAGGGCTAGGATTAAAGGCATTCACCACCACTGCCCAACTGTGTATTTAGTTTTTGGGTCTTTATGGTTTAATTCATTTAAAGGATGATTAAAACTATTTGAGTTCATGAAATTCTTTAGTGTTAGAAATAATCTTTCTGTATTTTTTTTCTCAATGACTTATCTTTCTTTAGTAACATACGCATGTGCACACAGGCACGCACCCACGCATGCACGCACGCACTCAGGCACGCACACACGCACCCCTTCAGTTTAAAGTTGACTCAAACTCAGAGATCTTTGTCTATGTCTGCCTTCTGAGTGCTGGAATTTAAAGGCATGCACCACCACTGCCTTGCCCAATATGTTTCTAAAGGAACTTCATATATATGTTGCTGAGTCAGATTGCTTTTTGTTACTGTTAGTAATAAAATGCTGTGAAGTAAGTCAAGATCAGCCCATTCTATAATTTGTCTCAAATATTCAGGCACCCTCAGGAAAACATAGATAATCACCAGAGTACTTTTAGCTTTCCCTCTACCTGACTAGGTAACTGCTGCTGCTCTTCCATGCTGCAATAAAAAGAAAGAAATAATAAGGGGGTTCTAGGGGGCGGGGTGGGGAGTGATGGTGGCCGACGTGCGGCCGACTGCCTGCGCTACCCCTGGAACCCCAAACGGAGCGAGGTGGCTTTCCCAGTACCGGCAGAGAGCAATTCTAGGGTATACTACTTTGGCGAATTTAGTGTAAGCTAGCCAGACTTTTCTCTATAGATTGCTGCTGGGTTTTTTGTTTGTTTTTGTTGAGGCAAGAGTTTCTCTGTATAGCTCTGGTGTCCTAGAACTTACTCTGTAGACCAGGCTGGCCACTTGAAAGACCTACCTGCCTCTGCCTCCCAAGTACTGGGATCAGGGGCTGCTCTACCACCATCTGCCTGGTGCTAGTTCTTTATATGTAAGTTTTATAAGTAAGACCAGTGGTCCTTAACTTTCCTAATGTTTCGACCTTTTAATACAGTTCCTTGTATTGTAGTGACCCTCAACCATAAAATTACTTTGTTGCTAATTCCTAACTATAATTTTGTCACTGTTATGAATCATAATGTAAATATCTGTATTTTCTGATGGTCTTAGGCCATCCCTATGAAAGAGTCATTTGATTTCCTCCAAGGGGGTTCTGACCCACAGGTTGAGAACCACTGGTATAGTATAGTGGTTCACTGACACCCCCCCCCCATTTTCCTCAGACTGTTTTATCCTATGCACAACTTATTAATAGCACATCATTTTGCTAGCTGGTTACTTAAAATTTCAAGGGTGCTCTTGATGTTTAAAGTAGTATGAATTGAAAAGGTACTTGTGAAATCCATTATCTACCTGGACTGTTGCCTTTGACATTACTGGCTTTGTTTTTGATGGTGTGTAGCTATCTCTGACCTGGAATTGCTGAAAGGAGTTAAGCTAAATGACAGTGCTCTGATTCTGCTCTGATTCTAGTGTACATGGACACTTCCTTGGGTTTTTGGAGCTCTGACTAGCAAAAACGAATTCTGACCATTTTTCCCATTACTCTTAATTACATTTGGATAATTTATAATTAGGGAAGAGATTCAATAGAGATGAGTGACAGCTGATTTTGCTGTCTCCAATGTGTTCCCAAATTAAAAGCCCTCACATAACTTTGTTTATTCCTTAATAGATGTTTCTGAACTAGGTCCTAGTTAAAGAGGAAATCCTGAGAAAAGGAATTATTAAAAAAGCATTGTGCTTTAGCTTCATTAAATATGTTCTGGAAAACTTATACTACCAGAATATTGTAAGGAAATACTTTGTTGAAGTATCTTTATATATAAGCTAAATATAAAAGTTAAGGGATATATTCTTTATCATACCTAAAATTAAGAGTGAGATGAATGTAGTTATTTTTTATGGTATATATGACCTTAAGAATTTGAGTTTGTATATTTTTTTTAAAGGTATCTTTTAAAGACCACTAAGACTGTTGAAGAATTTTCTTTCAGTCACTAAAAAAATTTTAAGCACATATAATTTTGCTTTTTCCTCCGGGCTACTAAGTTAGTAGTCAAGAAACTTGAAACAAGCAGAAAAGTTTTTCTTTGACTAACAAGATTTGCTTTTTTTTCTTTCTCATTTCCTTCCTTCCTTCCTTCCTTCCTTCCTTCCTTCCTTGTTTCTCTCTTTCTCTCTTTCTTTCTTTCTTTCTTTCTTTCTTTCTTTCTTTCTTTCTTTCTTTCTTTCTTTCTTTCCTTCCTTCCTTCCTTCCTTCCTTTCTTTCTTTCTTTCTTTCTTTCTTTCTTTCTTTCTTTCTTTCTGTGTGCATCTGTGATTAGTTTTTTTGTTTTGTGTTGTTTTTTGAGACAGGGTCTCTTGTAGTCTATGCTGGCCTCAAATATGTGGCTGAGAATGATCAGAGGAACGAAGTTCCTGATCCTCTTGCCTCCTCCCAAATGCTAAGATTAGAGGTATTTGTGCCACATCGGCCATCCGGTCTGAATCTTTGAATTTCCAAAATCATTGAATCTATGTTATCTTTAGGAAGAACGGTACACTCTTAAATTCAGCCATGTCGGTGTTTATGGACATTTAACATTTTTTTCTAACCTCCCTGCTTATTTGTGTTGGTACTTAAAAAATGTTTTGGCCTCTTTGGGAAGATGAAAAAAAATCAGTAAAGATTGTGCACAACAATGAGGCCTAATCTTTCATTATTTTGGAGCCTAGCCTTCTGAAGGTGAGCTCTGGTGTGAAATTGCTTAATAGCCTATGGTTTTTTAATTCCCTTATCATTTGTTTAGATCTCATGAATTGCAATTAAGAGTTCTACTGAAGAGCCTCTGCTTATTTAATGTAATTGAAAGAAATGTTGCCTTTTAAATGTTATCATTGAATAAGATTGGGATAAGTCTTAATTTACCAAGTAAACATAAACAGGCTGTTTGAATTCACTTTTTTGTAGCTAGGTGAGCTTCTTGTTGCTTTTCCAGACCACAGTTAGGCAGAGGGCTCTATCTAGCTAAGGAATTTGAACTGGCTGCATATATATACTCAACTTATGAATATATATGTGTTTGCTCTGTGACAGGAAATTAGTGATGCCTAATAACTGAATTTACTTGTGTGTTCCTGACTGATAGTAAAGATCAGAGTTTTGACTTTTTTTTTCTCATTCAACCAAGTCTAGGTGAGGCAGAATCACAACTAAAGTAATTGTTCATTTATGGAGAACTTTTTGTAGACATCTCTTACATTTAAGGCTCATAACAGTGTTGCAGTAGATACTATTAGTTTTCTTTTGCACATGAAAAACTTAAGGTTTAGTCAAATACTAAAGACTGATATGAGTGTTTTACCACATCTGTGCACTATGTGTGTGCCTATTGCCCTTGGGGCATGGGATCCCCTGAGCTTCCATGTATATATTGGGAACCTATCCTTGAGCTTGCACTCTTAAACCCATTCTGGTGTTTTTAATGTTGCTTCCCCTGCGTATTGCTTTACCCTCTTTGGGAACCACATTTAATGATAGTTTAGTTCAGGATAGTTGGGTCTCTGTGTGCTGGTAAGCCTGTCCAGTTTTAGAGTAGCTTCTTGGTCATAAATCCATTACCTATGATTCAGTGAGATGTCATTACTAATCTAGTTCTGTTTATACATAAGGGAATTCTAAATTTTGACTATGGTCCACCACTTCCACTTTTTTTTTGCATTTCATGGCCATTAATACTAAAAATAAAGGATTGTGCTTTACTTCTCAAGAAGATTGCCAAGTATGGCAGAATATACCTATATTCCTAGCACTCAGTGGCAGAGGCAGATGAGTCTCTATGAGTTCAAGGCCATCCCAGTCTACATAGGGAGCTCCAGAGCAGCAAGGACTACATAGACCCTGTCCCAAACAACAGCAAAAATGAAAATTTGTAACCAGGAGGTGTCGGGCATAAAGTATGTTCTGATGCTCTGTAGTATGCCCATTCCTTAATGTATTGCTCCCTTAAGCTTCTTTATATAGTATCTACATATGGCCTTCAAAAGAAAACTTTCTAGAGTGACAGTAATTTGAGGAATGTACTTTTCCAGCTACATTTTATTTACTTCTATTTTTTTGTGGTGCTGTGGATGTAACTTGAGGGCTTGGACCAAGCTGAACAAAATGCTATTATTATTCAGCTACATTCCCAGGCCTATATTTCTGTTTTTTAAAAAGCAATTCCTTCCTTCCTTCCTTCTTTTCCTTTCTTTGTGTATGTGAGAACTTTGGAGCATTTCTCTCTTTTTTAAAAAATTTATTTTCTGTATGCTTGTAGATATACATGTGTAAATCACAGGACAACTTGATAGGAGTCAGTTCTCTCACATCATGCCTTCTGAGAATCAAACACAAGTTTTCAGGCTTGCAAATGTCTATCTTTTTAGCCATCTTGCCAGCCCCCATATTGTGTTTTAAATTATTCTCAAATTTTGTGGCATTCATTTCATCAGGCTCCATAACTGATTCTTAAGTCTACTTGAATAGATTTCGGTCACACACACACAAAAAATACCAGTTAAAAGTAACATTTCAAAGAATGTGCTCTCTACATAACAACCTACAATTCTTGAATGATATCCAGAGTGTCTATAATTTAGTATTCTTTAGGATCACCAGTTAACCTTAGGTTGGCACATTTTTTTTTTTAAAGTTTCTTTTTAATACTAGTAACTTAAACAAGCATCATTAAATTTGTAGGAGCCATCAGTGCAGTCTAAACCAAATGTCATTTTAAATTTTATTCCCTCCATTAGTATAAACGATTGATTACATTGATATTTTTTAGTAAAATACTTTGAGTCAAACTTAAGGGTTTTGAGAGGCACTGTGGAGTTTGTTCTGGCTGAAGTTCGTTATAATCACTATTACATGAAAAGAAAATAATGAATGTTTTCTCTGTGTTCCATTTTATTTATTAACTCAATTGTGGATCTGCATTTCTAGCACTGATTTTGGAACCTTTTTTCCTAGTCTGTTGGGGACTATTACAAAATTTTAAGGTATTGGCTGATTGCAATAGGCCTTTGAGGTTTTTGAAGGGTACTGGAGGTTAAAAATAGGGCCTTCTGCATGTTAGGCAAGTGCTGTCCCACTGAACTGTATTACTAGTCCTAAGTTCTTTTAAGTCAAGGAAGAAGGTCAAATTTTGGGCTCAGTACCTTGTCATTTTTAGGATATCTTTAAAGTGCCTAGTTATTATCATACAGCAAATAGCAATTTTGTCTATGGTAACTGTCTTTAAGTTTGGAGAATAATGGGAAAATAACTAAATCACCTTTGGGTGGTGGTTCTTAAAACACTTCCTAGAGATGTACCTCTTAACTAGTGTCCTCTATACTATTTCTGTCTTTATGTTATCTCATTTAATAATTGAAAAAACTCATGCATATAAACAAAGTAATGAGAAAAAGTGATAAATTAAAATTCCTACCCTTTTGTTTTTTAATCACAGGAACATTTAAACTTACAATTGAATTTACTGAAGAGTATCCGAATAAACCACCTACTGTTAGATTTGTCTCTAAGATGTTCCATCCTAATGGCAAGTATTTAATTTTTTTATTTTGGTTTTTCGAGACAGGGTTTCTCTGTATAGCCCTGGCTGTCCTGGAATTCATTCTGTAAACCAGGCTGGCCTAAAAGACCCAGAGATTCACCTGCCTCTGACTCCTAAGTGCTTGGATTAAAGGTGTGTGCCACCAGTGCCTGTTTTATTTTTGATGGCAAGTATTTTAAACATGTAAGGTCCTACAATGCTTTTTTACAGTGGTATTCCAAATGCTGCTGTTGTTTATATGAAGTACTTGTGAGTACTTATGTTTAGATATCCTCCTGTCTCTGGAAATTGGAATTTGTTCATGTTCTGTTACTGTCTTGATCTATAGTCCTAGAAATGCAAGAGGAGAGTACCATCTTTTACTTGGAGTCTTAACAGTTTGCTGGCTTTATGATCTTTTGTCACTAAACAAAAAAAAAAAAAAAGATGCTTTGGGGATTCTGTTGAGTGAAAGGCCAAATTAGGGTAACTGTGTATTGTAATTATCATTGCTAGCACTCAGTAAGATATTTTCAACTTCAGGTTCAAGTCGGAATTACTATGGAACATTTTGAATACACAGGTTCTGTGGTCCTACCCCAGACCCACCAAACACCAGATTCTGTTAAAGGACCTGGAACAGTTCGTTGGAAAAGTGCTGCTACCGTCTACAGGATTCTGTCTTTTACTTTTTTCTTGATAATATTTTTTCTTGGTTGTCAAGACTTTTGTCTTTATGCCAAAATAAAACTTTGTGAATGTTAGTGGTTAGTATTACAAATAGGAATATGTAATTTTGAGATTTGGTGGGCTGAATTTCCCACAATTCTATGGAAGGATACCCACTGGAAATATGTGTGACATCCTGAACAGGAGGAGTTTCTTCAGAATAAGCCCTGCCTTCCAGTTTTATACCATGTTATTTCCTCATCACTTTATTTCCATAGTAGTGATTATGATACCTTTTTAGACAGTTAACTAGGAAATTTTATCTTCAAAAGCATTCTTGAGCATTTTTTTCTTGAATATGCTTATACTTTAGTAGTCTTATGTTTAACATACCTACTTCTGTGTTCTTAGTCTATGCAGATGGTAGTATATGTCTGGATATACTTCAGAACCGTTGGAGCCCAACCTATGATGTGTCTTCCATCTTAACATCCATACAGGTGATTATGATGTTTGATGTTTTTACATTAGTGATTATTTTGACCTTTTAAATTTTGAGACCAAGTTTATTGTATAAGGGAGTTGATCATTAAAATATAAGTCACAAGGAAATATGTGTATGTTCATGTATATTTGCCTGAGCTACTTGCAGTTAATTTAATGAGCTATGTAGAAGACAGAAAATTAACTATTATTTAGGACAGCTGTACTGTCACCAACTGATAAAATAGCTGTTTGTTCTCAACCGTTTTTTTTTCTTGTTGCATTAAGGAACTGACATTTCTATCTTTTCTCTGTAGTCTCTATTGGATGAACCTAATCCCAATAGTCCAGCAAACAGCCAGGCTGCCCAGCTGTACCAGGAGAACAAGCGGGAATATGAAAAGCGTGTTTCGGCAATAGTAGAACAAAGCTGGCGTGACTGTTGACTCAGGGTAGATCAAATGAAGAGGCTGGCCATAAGAAAATGTATATTGATGCATT
Source organism: Phyllotis vaccarum (assembly GCA_033318265.1). Taxonomy (NCBI): domain Eukaryota; kingdom Metazoa; phylum Chordata; class Mammalia; order Rodentia; family Cricetidae; genus Phyllotis; species Phyllotis vaccarum. Next base: position 108,157,727 of record JARWLC010000013.1, read on the forward strand.
TATCAACTTCTTATTCCTAATTCATTACATTTACTTTATTAAAAACAAAATAGCTGTTGTGCTGTTTCTGTCTTCCCTTGCCAAGTTTTTCTTCCCCTTTCTGTCCTCCTGTGGAGCATCAGAGATACCATTTGAAATCCAATGTACTGTACCTGGGTTACTTGCAAACATTACTATTGCGTATGTCCCTTTGTTGTATCTTATCTCCAATCTCCAGCCTCCAAGTAGTTATCAGGTTACTGTACTTTTTATACTAAGCTTTTAAGATAAACTGTTATGTATAGCCTGGTGACCAGGACATCATTTATAACAAAATGATTGCTGCTGTGTTTCATCCTGGCCATACCTTCCCTTGTGTTCAATTTGGCAAAGAATGTATTTAGAATAAGAAAACAGGAATGCATCCATGTAAACATTATTTTAAGGAAAGTTGAAAAATCCTATACTCAATTTGTAAGCAATATGAATTACAAGATGGCACTTATTAGTAGCAAGACTGCTAAAGGACCCAGCTAACAAATGAAGCAGTTTTAATAACTGGCATAGTCCACTTTTTGCAAGATAATCATAATGCAAATCCATTATGTTTCAGAATCCTGGCCTTCGGAGCTTTTTGCTTTTTAAGAAGGTGTGAGAACAGGAATAAAAGCTATTATTTTAAGTTAGGAAAAACTGAAGATCCTCTAATCTTTGTAAAGGAACAATGTTGCCCTAAATAAACCTTTCTTTTTATGATTCATAGAAGTGAACCTATCTCTTGCAACTTTTCTCATTCAAATCTTGAGTTATTGCTGCATGCTTTCAGTGTTTTGAGAAACTTAATGCCCACATCTGCAATTTTTCTTTGGATATTTACACTTTTAAATATACACAGTATGGGGCAAGGCTTGTATATGTTTTGTCTAATATATTTTAATTGTTAACCTTTTATGCATTTATAGCACTTAACTTTGCACAAGTAACCCATGTAAAAACTGTACATTTTCAAAAGTTGTAAATAAAAAAAATCTTAAAATTTAGTTCACATTTTTATTAACTTTTAAAGGGATTTCTTCTCCTTATTTTCCCTTTTAAAAATGACAAAAGCAAAAAAAAAAAAAATGTTTTCTGGAAATAGTCAGCCAGTAATGTTAGAAAACCTTTTTTCAACTTTTCAGTCAGTTAATGATTTTCCAACATTTTGACATAAATTATTCAGTATACATTGTAGGCAATAAAAAATGAAATGATATTGTACTAGTACCCTCAGAGACTAAGCTCTAATTTGTTTGACAATCCACCTCTTAAAAATTCTCCAGCTTAGTGGAATGTGTTTGTATAGGCCTCTAATTCCAGCATCTGGGAAGCAGAGGCAGATGGGTTTTGAGTTTAAGGCCAAGTTCCAGGCCAGGTAGTTACATAATGAGACTCCATCTCAAAGGAAAATAATGGGGGAGGTGGCGGACAACTGGTGAGACAGCTCAGTGGTTAACACTTGCTTTTTTCCAGTGAACCATTTCACTTGCCGGGACCCACACTGGGTTGCTCAGAACTGCTGTAACTCTAGTACTAGGGGGAGTCTGATGCCCTCTTCTGGCCTCCGTGGGTACTGCACTCAAGATAGTGCACAAATGTACACTTAGGCAGGCACACAGCATGAATAAAATAAACCTTTAATACAAAACATATAAAATATTGAAACTCTGTGTAATCTTGTGAGAGTATCTTCTGACATGTTGAAATGCAAATAAGATCTCTGAGGAGCAACCTATCTCATTTTAATGAAAATGATATGCTGTGTCTTGTTAATAGTTGGAAAAAAGATTCGTGCACTGCAGTCATTCTTAAAGGGAATGTAAACCTCATTGTGGATATTCAATCTACACTATTAAATACCACATTAACTGCATTGTTCTACTTAGAAATGACGTATTCTTGTCCTCAGCAGTATTTCCCTCTCAAGTCAAATTCTGTTTCAAAATAGAACCCCATCAAATTTTTTGTTTGGTGTTTCAATTAACTTTTTCCACCCGGTTTTGGCTGGGCACCATAAATATTGATACTGTCACTATTTGAACAATTTGAAACTGGGAACAGGCCGATTTAGTAACATTTTATTTTGTACACCTCCTGAGAAACACCATTTCCAATTTCTCATGGGATAATCCTTTTACAACCTTAACAATGAATGTGACATAGACATAGCTAAAGCTTCCTAGACATCCATTGGAACATCTCATGAAAAAATTAACCTTTCTTCTTTACAATTTTTAACACAGCCTGCCTTGTCTGCATGTAATTAGATGAAAGTAAAAGCAGATTTGCAAGGTGCCTTTTTGAGATCCAAACTTTCAATTCTGCACTTGCTTATGTGAGGAAGGGGGTATGATGAAGAACCAAAGTTGTAATTGGAGTCCTTTATTTAGAACCCACTTCAAGTGTTATTCATAGCAAAGTAAACACACTGAATACTCCTAAAGAAAAAAGCACCCCAATGGAATGTATATTTCCATTCACTTTTACATTCAAGGAGAGGGGGGTTAAAAGTGGCTGTGAGCACAAGCACTATGCATATAGTTTTCAGTTTATCATATGTGATAGAAACTTGGAAGCACTCATACTGTCAGGTTTTATAGCAAAGTTCTTGGGCTAAAAAAATGACTTCTATTTCTAAGAAAAGGAAAATGCAAGGACCAAATAAAGGGAAAACTGGAAATTTGAACAGTAAAGTTATCAGCAGCTAATGTCTGTCAACCTGTTTCCTCCACATTATTCTCAGGTGGTTAGTGACTCTACCGTAATTCCACATTAATATTAAAGCTGCTCTGGCAAGTTATCTGGCCTATATACTTTAACCAACTATCACAGAACCTTAAATGTAACTAATCTGTTCCATTAGCCTTTTTTATAAACAAATCTGACTTCTGATTTCCTACTATTTTCCTCCAAAACAAAAACATAAAAACAAGAAAAAAAATCATTTTCAGAGGAAGTCATATAGAGAGAAGAAAACCAAGAACCAAAGACACAGTGTTCTAACTACCTGAACCACAATTTTCCAAGATGGAAGTGAATTTTGCAGGTAAAAAAATAGTTATAATCACAAAATCTATGAAGATTATACTCTGTTTTTGCTAAAGTATTTCACACCAAGATAAAATGTCCACCTTTTTAATCAAAACTAATAAAGTATATACAATATGGTATGGAAAAAGAGTAGAAAGCTGATGCTGTACTATGCTAGCTAATGCAGGTGCATATAAGTTAAGAGGTCCACATATAAAAGCCAAACTGTTTTTAAATACACAATTTACTCTAGTTTTCTTTTAGCATAAAATAGAAAATGGAGTAGGGAGGCAAAAGGAATTTACCATGTACTGTGGATCAGCTGCAAGCTAAACATGGACCCTGCAAATAGAGGCTGAAGAACTGGTTTAGCAGTTAAGAGGACATACTGCTCTTCCAGAGGACCAGAGTTCAGTTGCCAGCACCCATGTCAGGAGGCTGTCAAGTGCCTGTATTGCCAGCTCCATCTGACACCTCTGGCTTTCACAGACATATGCACTCACATGTATATAATTCCCCCGACATACACATTATAAAAATAAATCATTTTTAAAGGACACTGAAAACAACCTAACAGTCCTCACCATCATTTCTCTGGAGTTCCTTAATTATCAATTTTAATATTCATTTTTCTATTGCTAGGTTTTACTTGATTCACCTGAGATACAATATAACCACATAAAGATAAACAGCCAAAGATTTGATAAGCCAGATTGCTCGTGTACAAGAAAAAAAAACCCACAAAGCAAACAAAAAACATGTTGACTGATTCTGCTCCCATCTGCTAAATCACTACGTTTATCCACATGTGCTCTGACTGAAATATTTTGTGCAAGCATCACTTCCTTTGTCCAAAGACCCAAAGTGCTGCTACTAGGCTGCTCTCCAGAAAGAAGCACACCACCATTTTGATCAACTTTGGCTCCTTTTTATTCAGGAAGCATACACTAACTCTTTTATTTTTATACATTTTTACATTCCAGAAATAAGCGAAAATAGCAGTTTTAAATATGTTACAAAGTTGGCTTTGGGGTGAATAAGCTTTTTGAGAGAGGACCAGCCAACTGTCCTTTTCATCAAAGCACCAATGTATCTTCAGTCTTTTACCAGGCTCTACCACAGCTGTGGTTGCCTTGGATGTGGTGCACAGACCGTGTGAAAGCTACAATGGAGAGTTGCTCTGAGTCTCTCTGCAAGGCACCAAGAACGAACAGTTCAAGCTTCCTTTCTTCTGATTGAATCAAGGCTTTTTGGAAACTTTTTGACATGTCTCTCAAGTAGTGCTCTCTCAACATGAAGACTAGAATTTGTTAAAAGTCACATATCATAAGATACAGTAAATCACTTCCAATATCCTGGAAATCACAGGGTAGAAGTTATAAATAAACACACACTAAATTACTTTTAAGAAAGTTTTACATAATTTAGTTGGTAAGGACATTTACATGTACAGCACAATTTATTGTTAAACATTCAATAACTGGCTTCACACAAAGATGAAAATTGGTAATACAAAATGACCTGACATTTTAAGTAAACTGGGAATTAGCTATAGTTTATTAGAGTAAGCGCTGACTTTATATACTGTTGCAGATTGCTGTGCTATGCCCTTTATAATGTGAATTATTTTCCTCAGGGTGAAACTGCACTTAGATGGGTGTTTCTGCTTGTACAAACTACTAAAATCTGAGGGACAGAGCAATATGAAAGACACAAATAGTAACTTCACAATGTCATCTGCTGGATTAAGCTAATACAAGTGGACAGAATTCTCCATGTTCCAATACCTAATAAAGCACTATATGAAACGAACAAGGTGAAACATGTTAAGAATGAATACTCTTTGACCAGGATATATAGTTTTTTTCATTTGTAGATCTGCCTCATGTGGCATTTACAAGATAACTTAGTAAAATCTTAATTTGCTTGGGGCATAACAAGCTCATAATGTCCCACTTGGCCTTCCTGTTTGAGTTGATCTAGTAGGTCTTCCTTCCGCCGTTTTCTACCTACCACTAGGTACCTATCATGGCCCACCCCATGAGACTTACTCTTCAAGCCATACTTCTGAGCAATCTGATGGATTTGCTTCCGTTCATCATTGGTCAGCTCTGTGGAGAAGGTTAAATCTGAGTGGCTCTCAGAGCGGGCATAGTTTCTGATGATCTGTTCTATATCTCTCTTAGCAATTTTATTTACCCTCTCTACATCCAGGCCAAGTCCTTCTCGCTTATGCTGTTCTTTGACTGAAATAGGTTCCCGTATGCCCTCACCAGATTTACCTAAACCACCACCTGTCCAACCCATCTTTCTCAGCAGTTGATTTCCAATGTTATCTTCTTTGATTTGCTGTTTGTAAGCTTCTTCTGCTGAGCGGCCCTGAATTTCATTTCTTGAAATCACATCTTCAACGGTCCCTTTCTTCAGGTTGTTAATAACAGTTGGCTGGGTCTTTTTGAGGGTTTTCACAGCCTCTCCTGCAGCTTCATATTTGACACTCTTCTTTACCCCAACTGCTTCTGCAATGACTTCACTTTCTAGGATTACCTTGCATTTCCAGCGGAGACCTGTCATCCTTTCATAGACATATTCAACTGTCATTCGGTTAAACTGAGCTGTATCATTCAATGTGCACACAGGATTGGAAGAATTCTCATAAACTACAAGATCTTTTATATCTTTCTTCTTTCCAGATCCTCTGGGTGAAGAGCCTGAGTGGCACTGGGAACTTTTGACAGATGGGTAAGTGGGCTGTGTTTTTTGAAGAACCTTCAAAGCCTCATCAGCAGCTGCATGTTTGCTTGTTTTCTTGGTTCCAAAACCTTCAGCTAAGCAGTGATCTTGTAAGAATACTTGACACCGCCAAGTGCGGTTTGGCATCATCTCATATTTGTACTCAATTGACATTTTGTTGAATGAGGCAGAATTGTTAAGGATGCCAATCGCATCATTTGCATTTTCTGTAATGACAAAATTGGTCCAGTGTTTGGCAGAACTATTAAAAATAGGTTGCCCTGAAGCATCCTTTCCCAGTACTACCAGGTCTTCTGGTGGTTTCAGTGCTGGGGGAAATTCATAAGAAAGCATGCCAATCTGACATACTACAAGGTCCTCTCCAATTATGTGTTTGAATTTCCGTCGGACAACTCTAACCTCAATCCGCTTCTGTAAGAGTTTTACAGCTAGCTCAGTAGCTCGATCCCTGGACCCATTCTTGCTCCCTGCATAACCTGTAGTTAGATAGATATTTTGGCATCTAACTTCACAAGCATAACCATCTGTAAGAAGTTTTTTATTTTTGGGGATGTCAGCAGGAGGAATTTCTTTTAAAGGAGCATATATATATTCAGGATTTGTCTTACATGCCTGAATACAACGAGTTAGCATGTAGGTATAATTAATTTTATCAGACCCAGAAGTCATCTCTGGATTAGAAAGGTTCTTCCAGATAGTTGCTGTTAACTTTTCAATAAAATATTGTTTTTCAGCAACCACTGACTCAGGATACATCTGTGAAGGAGAAGGCTCTGGAAGTGGCTGACAGTTTGCCTGCTGGGTTGTGTTGCTTGGGGCAGGGTTTCCACTGTCAAAATACATATTGTTTGTTACAGGATGCTCTTTTGTAAAAATAAATCCTGAAGAATTACAATACTGAGAATTCCCTTCGTGTATATTGAAAGAGTCTTGAGTATAATCTTGGTAGAAATTTCTTGGCATGCTGACAAAATGTGATCGTCCATTTACCTCTTTTGTTTGAGGGCCATAAGGATCTTCCTGTCTTTCAGCTTTTGAACTACTAGCTACAAAATGTACAGGCTCAAAACGAGGTCTCACATGGAATTTGGAACCAGCTTGCTTTTTAGGAGGATTTTGACCTATAGAATGAGTGAAATTTACAATTCATTAAAATGGGAATATTTCAAAAGAACCAAGCAGGAAAATAGCACCAACTGTATTATCTGAAAGCTGCACTATAGGTTCAAGATCTGTCCCAGTGATCTGGGGTGAAGGGGATTCATATCACCATAAGACTCTACCATTAGGGGCGACGCTCCCTCTCCATGCATAAGGAAAGACTCTTAATAGGAAACAGTTTATCAAATCAAGTATGCAGACTGCTGCTGTGCATGACTAGGAGATGAAATTACATGTGAACTGAAGCACAAGTGAAATGAACTCTTCACCTATAATAAAGAATGTGCTAGGACAGTGTCTTAGCACCTATGCTCAAAGGTTCCCAGAAGAACTACAGATGACACTAACAAAACAGAAATGATGAATGACCAGATGCACTTATTAAATCTTTTTCTTTTGTATCAGAGATGAATGATTCTATGATAGTGCTTTACATAGTTGCAACTAGAGTATCAAAAAATATAAAGTGATCAGCCCAAACCTTAGTTCTGACTTGTCTTGTATAAAAGGCTGTAAACTTTATTTCTAAAACAAATAACAACTGGAACTAATGATGAATGAGGGACACACATTTGAAGCCATGGAGATCTACTACTAAGAATGTACCACTAAGAAAATGGTGCTTCTTTCCTATAGCATTCCTCAGTAGAAAGCTGGTCCATCTGGACCTATCCAAGAATATCTAATTACTCAGATGCTCAGATGATCTCAGAATGAGGCTCTTCTATTTAGAGGAAGGTTCCATGGCATAGACTTCAAGGATAGCATTAGAGTGGGACTTCTGTACTTTCAGCTCTTTTTAACAATTCATACCATAATTGTATGTAAGTTAGAAAGCATTTATCTGGGTTGGGCACAGAGGCACACACCTTTAACCCCAGCACTCAGGAGGTAGAGGCAGGTGGATATCTGTGAACTCGAGGCCACTCTCTCTAGTCTACTGAGTGGGTTCCAGGACAGCAAGGGCCACACAGAGACTGTCTCAAAAAAACAAAACAAAGCAAAAAATCATTTATCTATGCATAAAATCCAATGCTGTCGGTGTTATTTGAAGCCACATGCCACACTCAATCATTTTAAAAAGCCATACTTCTTCAAATCCCACCTCCCAGAAACAAGTTATACTCACCATCGTAGGCTGAAAGGTATCGTTTCTGGCCTCTGGAAGGTTTTGGCAGCATCAAATCATATGACGGCATCTCCCCAATATCAATACCTTCGGCCATATGAAGAATTTTTTCCATCAAGCGTGGGCTGTATCTATAGATTAATATAATCTTCAATTAAAACAGGCATGGATATAATTAATTTTTATAAATGCTTCTAAAAGAAACTTTTATCATTACTCCCACAGGAGTTATCAGCAGGATATTTTGTTATGAAAACAAAAGATTAGACCTAAAATATTTACCTGTAGAATGAGTAGTAAAGTTATTCATTAAGCATCAAGAGCAAGGTTTTCTGCATACAATATACAAACAGGGGCCGAGGAGATGGTTTATGAGTTAAGAGCACTGGCTGCTCTTTGAGAGGAGGCAGGTTTGATTCCTAGCACCCGCATGGCTGTTTACAACTGTCTGCAAGTCCTGTTCCAGAACATAACAACACTCTCTTATAGCTTCTGTGGGCAATAGGCATGCGTATCGTACACAGACATATATGTAGGCAAAAACAGCCAAATATGGAAAAGTAAATATTTATTAAAGCTAAAATCCTATTTTTAACATGTGAATTGAAAAATATAAGTATACACTCATGATTTTTCTCTTTCATATATGTATTACATGCAAGCAATTATATTTATATGTTTAAAAATCTAAGGACAGCCAGGTTCCTAACATTCAATTGAAGCTGCTATCATTTCTCATGAAAAGGAAACATGTTCCTCAGAGAAATGCATGCTTCCAAGTCTGGGGCTGGAAATACCTAGAAGAGCTGGGAGATCTTGGATCTACAAACAAACAGTCGAAGGTCACAGGAGTTATGCCAAATGGACTCAAAAGCCAATCAGAATAAAACCTGGCACCATGAGCCAATCTGAGTATCAGTAACAGTGACAAAAGCTAGCATTAATTAAAATATATCTAGTCTGTTTAAAATGTATTAGTTCGTAATATTAACCCATTACTGGTCACCTTTGGTGGATGAAAGAAATCAACTCATTCTCTAAATAAGTACATATTAAAGAGAGAAAGCAAGTATTTGTCCTACACTTTCCAGTTTAAACTATATCTCAAAATCACCAAAGTGTTGCCAAAGAAAACTTCTTTTAAAGATTTAGTTTTAGTTGTGTGTATTCATGGGAGAAATGTGTGTACATGAGTGCAGGTGAGGCCAGAAGCATCAGATCTCTTAGAACTAGAATTACAGGTGTGAGCTGCCTAATGTGCCTGACGGAAACCAAACTCACCCCTCTTCAAAAATCAATAAGAACACCGTCTCTCCAGCCCCAAGAAAATCATTTACAGAAGCATTAAAGCAAGCTAAGGAAAAAGTGAAGGCTCACTATCACTCTTCAAGGCCCAAGAAGTCTATTGGTGAGGTACAGACAGGGAAGTGCCTAGAAATGGACTCATGTAAATAATTCAAAACTGGTAGTTGACAAAGATACAAATACAATACGACAAAGGAAAAGTCTCTGCAACAACTAAGCACCTATATGTAAAAACCAGGCAGGTAAATCTAACCCTCATTTTACAAAAGCATAAAGTGTAAAACTATGAAACTTTCATTAAAAAAAAGTGGGAAAAAACCTTCAGGTCTAGGCTATGCAAGCAGGTCTTAGGATTGACACTAGAAGCATGATCTATAAAAGGAAACAGTGTGGGCTGGAGAGATGGCTCTGCAGTTAAGAGCACTTTTTCTTATAAAGGACCCAGGTCCAATTCATAGCACCCATGTAGCAGTGTAACTTCAGAACTTCCAGAGTGCACATGATACAGACATACATACAAGCTAAGCATGCATACACATAAAATAAATCTCTAAAAAAGAAAACAATGGTAAAATGGACCTAATCATAATTAAAATCTTGTCTTCTTAAAAGACTAAAAACGAGAGAGAGAGAGAGAAACTACAGACTGGGAGAAAATTTTTGTGTATCATGTACTTGACAAGAACTTGCTAGCTCTATACCCAAGAGGGGAAAAAAAACCAAACTTACAAATGAAGAAGAGGAGCTGGAGAGATGGCTCAGTGGGTAAAAGCACACTTGCTGTATAAACTGGAGGCCCCAGATTCAAACCCCAAGCACCTACATAAAAGCTGGCCATGGCCACTGATATCAGGAACCCCAGCATTGAGGGGCAGAGAGAGGTAAATACCACAGCTTGTTGGCCAGCCAACCAAGCTAAAATGGTGAACTTTGGGTTCAGTGACAGATCATGTCTCAAAAAATGAAGAGCAACTAAGAAAGGCACTTGACATCCTACTCTGGCTTCTGTAGGTGCACTTACCTGCACACATGAATGGACATGTATATGTGTACACACACACACACACACACACACACACACACACACACAGAGGCACACACAAACACCAAGTATAGACAGTTTGTAATGAACACACAGAAGGATATTCAAAACCATCAGCAACCAGAAAAACGCAATTGAAAGATACCACTGACCTATCAAAATGACCAAAATGAAAATAGTGATGACACCAAATGCTGGCAAGAATGCAGAGAAACTGGTGGCTGGTGAGACTATAAAAGGATAGTTACTCTAGAAAACAATTTGGCAGTTTCTAGTAAAACTAAACATCACATGACCCAGAAACTGTACTCTTGGGCATTTACTCCAAAGAAAATGAAAATTTGACTTTCATATAAATCTTTGCATATGAATACTCACAACAGCTTAGGCCTAACTATAATCAACCCAAATAGCTTCAAAAGGTGAATAGCTAAAACTCTGGTACAAAAACACCAGGGAAACTATATAGTAACAGAAACTTAACCACACATACAGGTCACAGAGGTGTGTGTGCACACACACGTGCACACATGCTCGCACTACTTACCTTTAAAGAACAATAGGCAGGATCACCGTGGTGCCTGCCATATGTGACTCTGGAGTCATTTTCTCCTTGTACTTTCACGTGGTTCCAGATATCAAACTTAGGTCATCAGGCTTACATGGTAAACACCTTTACTCACTGATTCATTTCACCTGCCCAGAAATGCTAAATATATTGACTACAGTGATACATTTAAAATTGCAGTTTCGGGGTGTGGCTCAACAATACAGTACATATCTATCATACATGAGAATCTAGACTCCATTCTCAACACTACAAGCAAAAAAACTATACATAATGAGTTACATAGAATGAAATACAAACACACTAGCAAAACTAGAGGACTCTAAGTAAGATCTGTTGGCAATGACAATGTCTGTAGTAGTAAGGTTTTTTTGGTCTTGGGCAGCTAGAGGTTTAGATTTATAGACTTGTAGTTTTAGAATTTTTTAGCCACCTTTAGTTGATTAGGCTTTTTAAAAATGATTTAGACGCTTATATTAATTTTATGTTGTTTGGCCTATGGCTTAGGCACATTGTTAGTTTGTTTTTATATTTTGATTTAATTTATTTTATTAATTTGTTTGTCATGTGGCCCGTGGCTTATTTGTGTTTTTTATATGCTTTTTGGGGGGCTGTTGGCTTGGTCTGTCTTTGTTTTTGTTTTTTTTTATTTATGTTGTGATTTTTAAAAAATTTTTTATGGTGTTTGTCATGGGCCAAAACAGCTCTTTTATTTAAAGATTGATATTATTGTAGTATTTTATCATCTTTGAGGGACACCAATAGAGTACTATCAGGCTGTGTGTGCTTTATTACATTTATTTACTGGGCCTGGAAGGGGTTGCATATGTGCTGCATTGTGCATATGGAGGTTCAGAGGACCACTTGTGGGAACTGGTTCTTTCCTTCTACTATGTGAATCCTGGGGATCAAACTTAGGTTGTTAAAATTAATGGCAAATGTCCGAGGCATCTCACTAGCCATTTAAGTTTCTTGTTATTGTTTTCTTCCACCCACCCCATCTTTCTTTTTGAGACAGTCTCAATATGCGACTTAGATGTATCTCAGACTAGCCTCCCATCTCAGCTTCCTGAGTGCTGGTATTACAGGTGTGACCACAACAGGCTAGATTGGCCTCTTGATAACATAATTTTACTGCATGGCAATTAAAAAATGAGCTCAAGCAAAGTTTTGTTATCAAGAACACCTGCTTCTCCTTCCTATTGTCAGACCCTTTCTTGGCCTAACTAGTAGCAGTTGGAAGAAAGTCCAGAAATTGAGTAACTAGCACAGCTTTTCATAAATACTTGTGAAATTAAAGATTAATACCTTCCATTTTCAGTGCACTAGATTCCCTACCTAGTAAAGCATAAATCAAAACCTACTACTCGTCATTGACAGATTATGGGAAGTGGGCTATAACCTGCATTTCCTACAGACAGCTACTATCACAGGTAACATCAATACTTGAATACCAAGAGTAGTTCTATTTTTATTTACTCTTATCTGAGCATCATAAAAGATATTTTAAAGCATCATACATTTTGCATATCACTTCGTTCAGACATGGGGAGTCCAAGGTATGGGATGAAAACAAAAGACTATGAAAATCTGGTTACACAAAAACATTTTCTTCATTACTTTAAAAAGTTATGTATATGGGTGTCTCGCCTACATATATGCCTGTGTACCACTGTGTACATAGTGCCCATGAAGGCCAAAGAGAGTGACCAATCCCCTGGAAATGGAGGTACAGATCGTTTGTGAGATGCCATATGAGTGCTAGAAACTGAACCCAGGTTCTCTGAAAGAGCAGGTAGTGCTCTTAACCACTGAGCCATCTATTCAGTCCAAAGTCCACAGCTTTTAAAAGCATTAATCTCACATTTGCAAAAATTGGTGGTGTGAATCCAGTCAAAATTCTCTAGACCTTCAATCAGAGCCTGACTCTAAATATGCAGTATAACTGAAAATGAAACACACACCAGATAATACCCATGAAGGATATACCTAGGGCCCCCTCCATTCACATTCACTTGTCTCGTTTCTTCCAGCTTCGGTAATTATTGTACCTATTTATTGCTCCCTATTCATTACAATTGCTACAGAATTCACCATCTCTCAGAGGCTATAAAAATAAACCCTTGCGTAGGTTGCCAGCAGAGCCAGATTCTGTTCTTTATTAGAAAGTCAATACAAAAGAAGCAAACTTAAATAAGAATGGAAAGACCATCATGTTATCAAATGTTTGACTAGTCAAAATATAATATAAAAATTTGAGTCTTTAGTAAGATTACCAGAATTCTATTTCTATTCCTAAAATTACTCTAATACTCATTCAAGGAAAAAGGTCAAGTTATTACAATCTTCCACAGTGATTTTTTATAATAAATTAAAGAATGATACCTTGAACTCTAAGAAAACCAATGAAGAAAAACTTCACATCTCAACCAGTGATAACTTCAGTATCATTACTTTATATTCTTTTTGTTTACTTTCTATGTCCTCCCATTGCTAACTGATTACCCGTGGTCTGCTATCTAAGAGTTTTCTTTATGTTGCAACCACAT